>OZ023156.1:8844452-9470077 GCA_963678695.2 Diplodus puntazzo | reverse complement strand
GACCGAGGTCTGGTACACAGGGGGCTGAAAGACACGAGGAACTGTTATTTTAACAGGTTGGAAATGCTCTTTTTTGAGAGGAAAAAGCCATTCCGCAAGAATGAAAAGCATTTCATATTTGTATTCAGATACCAAATAGATTTAGGGGATTTTTAGAGTGACTGTTGAGCTCTGGAGATTTGAGGGCAGATCTACTGTCTGTGTCATTAGAGTAGAAATGCTGTCAGTTTAGTGACTAAGCAAGAGCATGAAAGAGGAGAAAATATCATACTGCTGCTGCTGCTGCTGCTGCCATCAGTATTCTGTGTTTTGAAATTCTTCATATCTTTGTCCTTAAAATGAACACGATGAAGAGCCTGCAGTCATGCTAGCACCTCTGTGAGGCTCTGGCACAGTGCTGCTTTGTGCTTAATTTTAACATCAGCATGTGAACACTGCTCACAGTTATAATGTTAACATGCTGATGTTCAACACTTATGATACCATGCTAATTAGCCATTTGCGCTTGACACAAAGCCCAGCTAAGGCTGATGGGAAGGTCATGAAAGGGTTAGAAAATCAATGTTATTATTCTCCAAATTTCCAAAGCAATTTCCAGCAATTTATCCAATACATTTTATTATTTTTTTCAATTAAATCCCCAAATTCTAAACTCATGGTGGAGCTACGGGAAAATTCTGGGTGTATTCATATTATAGATATTATAGATCTGAGTTCACCCTAAAATGCAGATTGAGAGTCAGGTTTAGTCCACAAAACATTTCAGGAGCTGCACAGCAAAACAGAGATGCAGGATTCTCTAAAACAAATGAAGTAGATGGAGACGTGTTTTAAAATGTTTTTTAAAAAAACAACCTGAAAGCATAAAAACGGCTGCGTACAGCTCGTCCAGTCTGATCTCCAGTCTCCAGAAGCAAACTGGTTTGAAAAGACAACGTAGACACATGGTCGAGCTCCTGCATCCACTTCAGACCAGATGTGCACCAACACACAGCAAGGTTTAAGATTTCAGCTTTAAAAAATACATACACTACCAGTCAAAAGTTTGGACACACCTTCTCATTTAAGGGTTTGGCTTTATTTTCATGACTATTTACATTGTAGATTCTCACTGAAGGCATCAAAACTATGACTGAACACATATGGAATTATGTAGTAAACAAAAACGTGTGAAATAACTCAAAACATGTTTTATATTTTAGATTCTTCAAAGCCACCCTTTGCTTTGATTACTGCTTTGCACACTCTTGGCATTCTCTCGATGAGCTTCATGAGGAAGTCACCTGAAATGGTTTTCCAACAGTCTTGAAGGAGTTCCCAGAGATGCTGAGCGTTTGTTGGCCCTTTTGCCTTCACTCTGCGATCCCAAACCATCTGGATTGGGTTTAGGTCAGGTGACTGTGGAGGCCAGGTCATCTGGCACTCCATCGCTCTCCTTCTTGGTCACACAGCCCTTACACAGCCTGGAGGTGTGTTTGGGGTCATTGTCCTGTTGAAAATTAAATGATGGTCCAACTAAATGCAAACCGGATGGGATGGCATGTGGCTGCAGGATGCTGTGGTAGCCATGCTGGTTCAGTGTGCCTTTGATTTTGAATAAATCTCCAACAGTGTCACCAGCAAAGCAGCCCCACACCATCACACCTCCTCCTCCATGCTTCATAGTGGGAGCCATGCATGGAGAGACCATCCGCTCACCTTTTTTGCGTCGCACAAAGACACGGCGGGTGGAACCAAAGATCTCAAATTTGGACTCATCAGACCAAAGCACAGATTTCCACTTGTCTAATGTCCATTCCTTGTGTTTTTTGGCCCAAACAAATCTCTTCTGCTTGCTGCTTTTCCTTAGTAGTGGTTTTTAGCAGCTATTTGACCATAAAAGCCTGATTCGCGCAGTCTCCGCTGAACAGTTTATGTAGAGATGTGTCTGCTACTAGAACTCTTTGTGGGCTCTAATCTGAGGTGCTGTTAACTTGCGATTTCTGAGTCTGGTGACTCGGATGAACTTCTCAGCAGCAGAGGTGACTCCTGGTTTTCCTTTCCTGTGGCGGTCCTCATGTGAGCCAGTTTCGTCGTAGCATTTGATGGTTTTTGCAACTGCACTTGGGGACACATTCAAAGTTTTTGCAATTTTCCGGACTGACTGACCTTCAGTTCTTAAAGTAATGATGGACTGTCGTTTCTCTTTACTTAGCTGATTCTCGCCATAATATGAATTCTAACAGTTGTCAAATAAGGCCGTCAGCTGTGTACCAACCCGACTTCTGCACAACACAACTGATGGTCCCAACTCCATTAATAAGGCAAGAAATTCCACTAATGAACCCTGTCAAGGCACACCTGTGAAGTGAAAACCATTTCAGGTGACTACATCATGAAGCTCACTGAGAGAAGGCCAAGGGTTTGCAGCGCTGTCCACAAAGCAAAGGGTGGCTACTTTGAGGAATCTAAGATATGAAACATGTTTTGAGTTATTTTACACTTGTTTGTTTACTACATAATTCCATATGTGTTCATTCATAGTTTTGATGCCTTCAGTGAGAAACTACAATGTAAATAGCCATGAAAATAAATAAAAAACCATTCAATGTGCAGGTGTGTCCAAACCTTTGACTGGTAGTGTAAATGAATGTCAAGTTTGGCGTTCTGGGGGCACCAGAGACTTGGATTACACTGATGAGCTGTGGATCCATTGTATGTTTCCTTTCTGTTTTTATCAGTAGTCAACATCTTGTTAATTTGTTTATGACTTTGCTGCAACACAGTTCTGCTGTGAAGCTCCAGAAATGTTTTGTGGACAACGAAACTTAATCCGACTTTCAGTTGGATTCAGGATGTGTAAATAACGACAACATTTTAATTTATGGGTGAACTTATTCTTTAAGGGACTTTATGAGCTGCACAACATGTGACAGTCTTTATCCTTAGACCTTCAGTTCAGATGAGGAAAAACCCTCGGAAAAATTCTTTCATGGGAAGAAATTGAAGAAACCTCAGGAGGAGAAACGGAGGAGGAGTTGCTCACCCGGATGGGCAGACATGCAATCGATGTCATGGGTACAGAACCAAATAACTGACATAGAGCAAATAGATATTGCATCACGTTACCATTTAAATTTACCGGTAGCTTTGCATGCAAATTGAAATTGCACTACGCAGAGAACTTCAAATGTTTTCTTCAAAAGTCTAAGTAGTGTAATTTGCCTGCTGGGTAATGGGCCTTAAGCAGTTCTTTCGATTTCACTCAATTTGAGTGTAGCCGTGCCTCAGTTGTATATTATTGATTCAAACATGTCTTTAGTAAAATATATCCTCTCGGAGAGGTTTCTGAATGCAGATGAAGGAGGCTCATGTGTATGTGTCTGTAATCTGCTCTGTTTCCGCTCAAACATATGAAGCAAAGAGGATGTGACGGCGAAAATGTGAAGTGGGAACTTGATATAACACGGTATCTTTGGAACAAAAGATTTCTCTCCTATTGGCTTTTTTTCTTTTTTTTTGGAATAATTTAGCATACATTATGTTTTGCACAGTGACAGCACTTTATTTCGACACACAAAGGCATAACACATTGATAGGATAATAGAGAATATATTTAGGAAATTGCATTCACAAAAGGAAATTGTCAAAGGGGAGCCTGCCTGTGTTGTTAGTCTCTCGGTGAGTCACTTAAGACTAATCACTATCTTATATTGGATCCTCACTCTAAAAGCACCGGCAGCGTCCTGTTTCTATTTGAGTTCAAGGCAGAACACAGTGTAACCATTTCTGGTTAATATCCAGCCACAGCGAGTGTCTGACTCCATCAGCTCAGACTCCGACTGCCTGCTGTTTGCATTCTGGTCTCAGTCCTCCGGGAGCATCTCAGCTAAAGGGATCACTTCTCCGCTGACATTGTGCTTATCAAATATTCACAAGTGGGTGGATACATAATGAAGCTAACATGTCCTACATACTATCAGTCAAAACCTCTGTTGTTTCCAACAACAGGGACGCTCCTTTAAAAGAGATTCTCTAATGGTACATGAAAGCGCACAGTGATTTTCACGAATGGCCCAAAAGGTAACCGCGGGGCGAACACATGTTAAAGCTGACCTCCTTATTCATACTGATGGCCTTTCTCAGATGTGGAGAAACCACCTGGCTCTCAATGCATGTGTGATTCATGTATCATTCAAGGTCCAACCAGTGAGCTACAAACAGGTTTTTATTTCCCCTCGCTGATTTTGAGCCGTCAGTCACTCTACAGACGTCCACATGTATAGTCTGTGGTCATGCACAATGAAGCTGAGGCTCGGAGAAAAGAAAGACATGACTGTCAGGCGAGGTCAGATTTCATCTAATATAAATGGTGCCTCTCCTGAGAGCACACTTAGAATAAGAAAAACAGTAAAAAAAAAAACACAGCAGATGAAAAAAAAAATACCTGCAGGCTTGTTTTTAAAGTACACCGCACTGGACAGCACGGTTTGAAACGCTTCCACTTTACAAACTCTAACAACGTGATGTCAGATCTCATCAGCTATTTTTTTTACGATATTATGGCAGCTGTGAAATACAGTAGAATGAGGTGCCAATCAACCAGGCGAGGATGTAAAATTATGGCCCCGCGCGCTGCAGTCTAAAGTCCCAGCGAGCAAAATAAAAAGCCTGGTGATGGACAGGATTCTGCAAGATCCAACTCCAAAACATGTTCAGACATTTTTCTGTTAGTGTGAGCGGCTGTCACGATGGCGCCTGGGAAAAAAAATCTAGCTAATGGGTTCACACAGCAGTGGTTTTTCAGAGATTCAAAATAGGAAAGTCCTCCATCTGATAAGTTCCCGCTACTTTTACGACAAATATATAAAGGCCTTAGCGTCCCTGAGGAAAGGCTTTGAGGCAGCGCTGCGACCATATTGTCAAGAAAACAGAATAATAAAGAATAATTAAACCGTTAAATGAATAAATCATGTGAAATCATTCACAGATTTTCTGTATTGTCTCTGGTCAAATCGCTCTGGGGGTAGTTTGGACTCTGACAAATCCAGTGTCTCTTAAAATCCTGGTTGCTCTGGTAATCCTCCTGCAGCAAAGCCCTAAAAAATAACAACTGGGTGTTTGTTTTTTTTTTAGAAAAGTATTGACAAGCATGGATGAGGCTGACACAGCCGTACTTGTAAGTCAACATACAAACGAAAACAACTCTTATATGTTTGTTTTTCTAATCACCTTGAAAAATTACGAAACTCTGGCTCGCATCAGTTCAGCATGACATCTGATATCATTACTTGCTACAACAAACAGAGAGTAGATGATATTTTGTGAGCTGAAACTATTTGTCAATCAAAAGAACACACATAGCCAGCTTTCCTGAAAATGAAACAATGCTGAATTATTGACGTCGCCTTTAAGTCTGGACATCATGTTCTGTGGTATATAAAGGCGTCAAAAGTGCAAAGTTCTCCACATTATTCTGTCTGGACTGTTCTTGCAGCGAAATCAGTAAGACCACAATTCACCAAAATTGGGAACAGGAAATGACACTCATTGACTTCAAGGTGGCACAATTACAATCAAGTTTTGGGAGTTATTCCAAAAAGGGCTTAGCTTCGAGTCTTTTCATTGTCAGAGGGCTGAGCAGAAGGTGAATTTATCCTTCACACTTTCAGTTCATCTGACAACTTTTACCCCAAAAAAGTGAAACCTTGTCTGTCGCAACAGAGAACATGACGGTGAAGTAACTATATTGTTTTTGTTCTGATTGTCCTCATTATCAGGTGTAACAACTGATGCACTGACAGGCAAAAACGATTAAATAGCACGACTCAGTGCTGATCCTCTGTTTTCTGCCCATCTGTTCTCAGCTGTAGTGTTAAAAAGTAGTCATGCCATATCCTGCGCTACTTGTGCAATTTCCCAACTCAAATTGCCAATCTCCTGTGACAAATAACCAATACGTGTAAAAATCCTGGTGAACAGAACTTCGTTCAATCTATCATTCACTGCATCATAAACCCCCTGCGGACATGTGCCGAGGTGTTCTTCATGCTTGTAAATACAGTCTAGTTATTAGGCTACCAGTGTGTCAAAGACAAGGTATGAATCAGGCCCAAATTAGATTGCTTTATTTTCAAAATGTATAATATAATAGTGTCTCAGCTCTACCAGAACACACAGAGTAGTGAACAATTTGGCCGCAAGCGTTGCCTCAAGAGAAAAAAACAAATCCATATGCGCGACAAATCTTGAAACTAAGAACAAAGGCAGGCTGAAGCATGTCATTATAATTATACACCAGAAAGACAGACGTTGCTGTCGTGGCCTAAAAGAGATGATTGTTTTCTAATCATGCACAGTTGAGAAAAAAAACAAAAAAAAAACACTTAATATCAACGTCAATGGCTGGCATAGCAACACCTACTTGTGCTAAGATTTAAAAAATAAGAATAAATAGACGAGATTGAGAGTGTTGAGTGAAGAACTAACTGGAAGAATGTTGTTCGATAATGAGGTCTGGACAAATAAACCAATGTTGTTGTCATTTCAATAGTTCGCTCGAGGCAGCTCTATTCATTTCTTCCCCTACAACCCTGAATAGTATCACATTCTTTCATTCAGTCCTCGCTGTGATAGCTCTGATTACTGTGGATGTGGACACACTCATGAGATTCAACCTATAATAGAATATTTAAGCAGGAGGGCACAATAGTCGACATCCGGAGTTTGTATAGTGAGTGACATGTTCCTTGGGTGTCCTGAGAGACACGGCGGACCGCTGTAGTTCTTTCTCTACAGGGCAGAGCAGCAATAAGAACCGGGAGATGAACCCCTATGATTGAGGGAGGAAGAAGCAGCAGGCAGTCCCCACACCGATAATTCAAGTTTAATCTGAGCTCTGCAGGCGTGCACACAAAGAGCGAGGTGGGGCAGCACCACAGATTTACTCCCAGTAGTCTAATGCTATCAAACCACAGCAAACAAAACACACACACGCACAGACACACACACACACACACACATACACACACACACAGGGCTCTGAGGGAACTCAGGATATAACCTGAATTACGCTCATTGCCAAATAACTTATCCTTGATAAGGAAGGGATTGCCACAGAATTGTGTTGACGTGGTGGGTGCTGGTACAAAAGATCTCCTGCGGTAGAGGCCCTGATATGAATCGCATTCAGCTACCAGCATGTTTGAAACAAGTCCCGAATGATGGAAGGAAAACCAAGATTCAATGAGAACAATGAGATAATTGTCGCCATGGAAACACTGATTAGACTGACAGGCTGTGATTCTGCGAACGAGCTACAAGTTCGACCCTGTTTAGATAGATACATGACACGACGGATGAAACAGACGCGCTGCAGCCATTAAAACGGTTTGAAAGTCATTAGCTGTTTTTGCTGATTATTAAGTAGGTGTCATAAAATGTTTGTTTTGGACTAATTGTTCTCATATGTTGCTCTGGTTCTTAATTATGGAGTCAACACACAGTTCTTGCCGCAGCAGCAGCAGCATCTGTCGCTCAAAATGACGGGCATGTTTACATTCGGCTAAAAGGCACAAAATCCGCATCAGTCACGTCCCGGTCGACAACCGCCAGTCGATTCGCACTGTGGACATATTTGAAAACGTCAGTCTCGTTTAATTCTGTTGACATTTGCAGCCGTGACTGTTACATTTTAAGATTTATAGTCATACGCGATGGTCCGACCTGTCTAACGTTTCCTCTGTGCTTATTTCATGAACTGTTTCTTTGATATCCAATAGTGACATCTCACACTAACTAGAAAAAAAATCATACAGTTACATTTAGCAGATGCTTTTGTCCAAAGCCACTTGCACTCATTCATACATACATTCAAACACTGTCATGAAAGGTGCAAGGACCAGTTTGGGGTTCAGCATCTTGCCCAAGGACACTTTGACATGCAGACCAGGGGAATCCAACCAGCGACCTTCGGATAACAAGATGCCGGCTCTACCCCTGAGCCACAGCCGCCCCTTACTGTTATTTTATTCATGCTGTTTCCCAACAGCTGAATTAAGTCTCCAACCAAACATTAGTTATAGTGTTGTTATCATTTAGATATGAGATAGCACAGATTGATAAACTAGATGACTACATCATGAAAAAAGGCGCCTGTTTGGATGTAAGCTGGTGGATGATGCCGGGTTCTCCTGTCAAACAAACAGCGCTCTACGCTTACGATATTTATTTACACACACTCTCGAGATTTTGCCACAAACTCTGCGAAGCCCATCAAGTCTCTACTGTCAAAACTTTCAAACTGATCCTTCTGCTGCTGTCAGCTGTCATTTCCGTGTCGGATGGATGAGATCCACCTCCACCCCGTTCACCTCCAGCTTTTTTTTTTTTTTTTTTTTGATCAGCGACAGAATCTTTGGGTCTTTTTCCGCTGAGCTCATCCACATCCTTCCAGATTGCTCCAGACTCCAGACCCCATCAGGAGGATATTCTTGTAAGCTACAAATGACAACATCACCAAAAGCCTCCTCCTCGCACATCTCTTTAGCTTCTCCTGCCGTGCGCAGCGTGTCAAAGAGATTGATTTAGGAGGTAAATCGCAAGTGCGTAATAAGCCCGTTCAGTCTGCTGTCCGTCTGAGCTGACGCTGCTCCATTGTGGTTACACTGCGGTTGTGTTTGATGGAAAGTAATTTAATAGCATTGATGTTTTAACATATCAGAGAGACAAGATGGGAAAAATACAGACAGAAATGCAAAGAGACAGAGAAATAGGCAGCATGCAAGTCCAGGAATATACTTTATAGTGTGAATTAAAACGCAACACGAACTGACCCCCGTTCCTGTCGTACACACCGCTGAATAGGCAACAGACAAAAAAAACACAGATTAGGTTTTCCTTTAAAGCAACATAATGTAACTATTTCAACCTTAAAATAACAGTTTCCAAACCCAAACCTTTTGAAAGTACACTGATTTGTAATGCTGCCTCATCAGATCCCACTCTGTACCCTGAGGGCCTGCACTGTGTAACTTGGATTCAGCTGGCGTGATTTCCCACGAGAAGTGTGCAAAGTTTTAAAGGCGCCACACCGCACATGCTGGATCTTCAGCTAGCTGTAGGAAGAGGCGCGCTCGGTGCTCTCAGTATGGACATGCTGGAGGAGCGAAGAGGACTGGAGGGAAAGAGAGAAAGTGACCAGGCAAGAGGCCAGAGAAAAGAAATTCAAGGACTGGCTTTTTTAAGTGGTTGGTGAGAGATGTGTGCCACGTCACAGAAGATACCAATTCTGTCATATTGGTGCTTTAATTGTCATTTGTATGTTCACATTCGGTATCAAAGGTAGAAGGAGTGTGACAGCGAGCAGCGAGACAGAAAGCGTCTGATTCACCCCTACAGGCCTGATATTTAAGATTTGTCTTTTTGTTTCTTTGTTTTCCACGGTGGCCATCTTTCCCTATGCAGAGACACAATATCAGTCTCAAATTTACTGAATGCATTTTCATTATCTTTCAAAAACTGACTTAAATCCCTCCAAAGAAATCAGCTCTGACAATTGCAGCTCTTTATTCTGTGAGCTGCTTGAGGGCAAAAACTAGTGACTAAAATTAACTACTCATTAGGCTTCAAATAACCCTTGACAATGACTTTCTTTTTAAAATAATACTTTCACCTTTTACTGAACACTTTGTAGTCCCCATGAACCAATTCCCGCTTAAGGTAGATTCAGGAAAGTCAGTAAAATTAAGAAGTGTTTGCAGCAACCTGTAAGTGTCACCGCTACTGTCAGAGTGAAGACACTTCAACTACACTATCTCCAGCCTGTTTTCAGCTATCATGTCTTAATTTGTGGCTGTTTAAGCTTTAAGAGCTGATGTTAGTCTCTTTGCCCTTGGGTAATGTCATGTCTTTTGTCAACAGCGGCTGATGTACCTTGAGTTATGCCCTGTTGTGCTGATGTGTCACACTCGGCAAGATGAATGATCACAGCAATATATTCATCCCCACTGTAGCAATCCGTCAGATGTCAACATTGTCAAGAGAGAAAAGACCTGCTGTACCTGTATAGGCTGCGGTCTGCAGCTCTAAAAGTAGCCTATGGCTCAGGCATTACTGGGTGACGGGTGAGTTTATGCAATACAAAAGCAGAGGAGACGTAAATAACACATGACAAGTGTGTGATTCGACGTCCAGTGACTTTAAAGGAGCAACATGTTAGCGGCTGATCCTCCACATTTAAAGGGGAACCCCAGCGTTTTTAAACCTGGCCCATGTATTTGCATGTTTTTGTATGTAAATGATTCATATTTACCAACATTTTTGGAATCGGTCCTGTAGATTGCCTCAGCTGACACGGCTGCAATAACTGCAACGTGATCCTTTGGGGCCACTACGACTGTTTCCACTACAAGTGCTTGTTTTTGCCACGGATAATCTGGAGGTTGTTATTCTATGTGTCTAAAGACAGATTTCAAAATGATAATCTCCTTTTATAAGCAGAAATTCAACTCTCGCTGATGGAGATGAAGCCTCGCACTGAAATCTCTTGAGAGGTGAGTGGAAACGCGACAGGCAAGAAAGAATTTCCAAAGTCACTGCTGACTGTTTACTGATTTTCACCACCTACAGCGAGAAAATGCACCTCGCAAGATTTCAGACCGAGACCTCGTCTTGAACCAGATTTGTGTTTCTGGTTAAATAAGGATCTTGCATTTTCAAATATATACACTATATGTAAATATATATATAATACACAAGAACATCCGCAGAGTGTTTTGTGGGGAGGAGCCACAGCTCAGCCAATCAGAGCTGGCTAGAGTTTTGAATAAAAACAGTCGCATCGGTTTCTGCTCTGATTTGGAGCAGTTTACTGACGGGAGGAGAGCTCAGAGATTACTTTTTAGATTAAACAGTGGATTGCTGAGCTGGATAGAAAACTGACTTTATTTCATGGAGACAAGAGCTTTTAGTCTCATTCTGCGACTTCTTCGTCCATGAAGTAGCGGCAGCGACCAAATTAAACAAATGTGTTACTTTAAGGATTTCTTGAACGTGGCTGATAAATGTCATTATAATACAGAATTCCTTCTTAATATATCTTTCACACCTCCATTTAGAATTATTTCTGAAGTGACACTTAGAATAACAACTTCAGCCTGTGAGTGGCCAAAACAACCACTTATATTAGACGTAACATGAAAGTCAGAGTTGGCCTGAAACATTACGTGGCAGTCACTTTAGTGAATCACTTATACACTAAAACATGCACATATAAGGGCCCAGGTTGAAAAAAATGCAGGGATTCCCCTCTACGGTGCAAGTGTTAAATCAAATGCACAGAAAAATCTCCTGTCTCCTCTCCTGAGGCGCCCCTGTCATGACAAAGGATAACCCAAACTCATCACACAGATAATGAGTAGCCATGATGTGTGGAAACTCCCCACAAAGCCTCTCCAGTCCTCTGCAGATAACACTCTAGAGTTCTTTCGCTTTTATTGGTATTTATTCCTGAAAATTGGCTGCAGGCAGTGTAAAGTGTTGGGGAGAGTGCTGAAACAAACAGCGAAGGCCATGTTTTCTCAGTTGAAAGAAACGAGTGGGAGGCAGCGCAGTCTTTTACTGGAATCAAGCGCAAGGGTCAAGAACCGAGGCAGAGCTGCTGTTCACAGCCTTTGATAAGAAGTTGTAGGCCGACCGTACAAGTGGAAGGAAACTCATTTGCACAGAACAATATATTGTAATACATTAGGTGAATAAAGGGGAGTTTTGCTTCAGGAAACACAAAGAAAAACATTTGAATTCTGTTGTTTTAAAAGCAGTTAATAAAGGGGTTACAAATGAGCCCGTTATTCACCAAAATACTGAAGTGGATGGAGAGCAGAGGTTAAATGAGTCACTCACATTTGAACAATTAAATGATAATGAGACGAGAGGTGATAATGGGCTGATTCACACATAATTAAAGTCTAAAAACCTTTTGTCTGTTTGTAGCTTTCATTTAAATAGAGAGGGCAGCGTTCATTTATCATCATCATTTAATTATGTTTGCGTTTAGATTTCATTTCATTGCTGAGTTAAGTTCATTGAGTGCTCCAGTTCATCAAAGATGGATTTGAGGATGATAATTACAAAAATACATTCAAATTTATTAAACTAAATAACTTCACAGTTACTATATTAAATCTATTTATGATTTCTCCAGCATCCCTAAAGGTTAAACACCCAAGAATAAACGTTTTATATATGACAACGAGCTAACAGTATTTCAGTGTATGTAGCTGAAGCAAAACCTGGGAGGAAAAAGCATTTTAAACTTGATCTTTGGGCAAATTCACCAAACTTTTAAAGCATTTTTTTTGTCATATTTGACTGATGATACTGTGCATGCTGTGTTTTATGTTCCTTCCTCTGAAAGTGAAAATCTGCGTCTCTTCCCATTCATTTAATTAGGAGCCTGGTCTTTGCCTGAAATAACTACCGAGGGGTGTTGCCTGGACGGCCACCAAGTGGTAAGATTTGCCTAAAAGGACTTTGACATGCCTCCCTCAGAGTTCCCTGAGTGCACTCCGCCACTCTGAGTGTGGCGCTCTGAATCACCAAGCAGTTTCCCACCGCGCTTCACTTTGTGCCAGGGACTCCAACAAAAAGCTACCTTCACTCCAGTCCTTTCTGCCTTTTTTCTTTTTAGTTTAGAGTTTTTCCTGCCTGTAGTACCTTTTGTGTAGACTTTGGTAAATATGCAAAAGCTTTTAAAGAAATGACACATTTCTCATGTTCTCTTGAGCGAGATTGTAATTAGAATTTCTCGCTGGAAAATCAAAGTCGCTCATTTTCTTTGCTCACAACACCTAAATCAGAGTATCTGCCAGTAAAGAGTCCCATTTGTTTTTGTCATATTATCCAGTACCTTTTACAGCGGGTGGTTATCTCGGGAGCTTTCCACACGTGTCAGTGATCCTCGCAAAGCCAAATTAATCACATTATTTCCTTCATGGCTCGCAGGCGACTTGAAATCCTTCATATCTTTTCTCAAGTCCATCTTCAGGTCAGCTGCTCAGTATTTTGGTAAATGTCACAGTGCCTGATGAGGACGACGATTTCTTCATTTCATTCCACCCGTAATAAAGCATCATCATTCATCAACTCGTTCATTTCATCTATCCACTCTTCATTTCATTTAGCATTTTCATTTCATTTATTACACTTCTGTGTGTGCGAGTTGTTGCAGGCAGGTGTGATTACAAGCCATGCCACTTCTGCAGCACATAATGGACGGAGCAGAGGCCCATCAGAGAGGAAATACATGTTTCTAGGCAACATCCACAATCGCTGCGACCTACAAGTCTTAAGCACTTTTTAAAAGCACCAAGGAGGAGGTCAATCTGACCTACAGTGTCAACATGGCAAAAAAAAAGCAGATTTAGGACAAACTCTAATGAAACAAAAGTGATTTTGAGGAAAGTGGGGACTGTTATATAAGGATATCCTACAAGAACTTCCTGGGACGTGGGAAATATATGACAGGGTATTAGTTTTAAACTTCTTAAATCCCTTGGCAGGCAGCTCTGTGAGGACTCTATCAGGCGGCTTACTTCACATAATGTCAGGCTTACTTTCATGCAAAGTGCAGCTGATCACTTCATGAGTCAGACATGAAACAGCAAAGTGCTACTGTACTTAGAAGATACGTTTTTTAAGACATATGGGGAACTACACAAAATGTTAAGACTTTTGCAAAGTGTTTAACAATTTCAGTACCCATGAGCTGTGTTGTTATCATTGTTTTCTTCAGTTTTTTTATCCTTGACGCTAACTTAACCCTGTGTGCAGGAAATGTGAATGATTTGACACATCAAGAACTGATCCTATAGGGCAGTGGTCCTCACTAGGCGGCCCCCGGGCCACATTCGGCCTCCTATTTGTGGCCCCCAAACTGTTATTCCTTCACTATGTGTTTTGGTTGGGTCAGCACATGTATACTGGGAATTGTCTCCATGCCAACGATACACAGAGAGCGCACTGCTGCGAGCGCAACTTTTAACTTTTACTTTCGTCTTTGGAGCAGTTCGCATATTGACATTTTGCTGGCTGTACGAGCCTAGAGTGCATGAAAATGGCGTGTTCCAAGTTCACTGCTAAAAGAAAAGTGGACAGTGAAATTCAAAGAAGAATGGACTTTGCATTCATTCTCCCTCCAACCAGCACTAGACCCATGTGCTTAATATGCCAGGAGACTATAGCTGTGATGAAGCTTGTGACGAAGCATAGAAATTTTGAAGAGACATTTCCTCAAAATTCAGAGGTGAGAACAGCAAAAATAAATGCACTGAAGTCGTCATATCAAGCTGCAAGCAGGATTCTTGTCACATCTATGACACAACAACAAAAAGCAACAGAGTGCTCACTTAGAGTGGTGTGGATTTTGGGTAAGCACAAGAAGCCTTTCTCAGATGCAGAAATAATAAAAGAATGCATCACTGAAGTGATGGGCGCAATGTTTGAAGGCAAACAAAAAGAAGAAATATTCAATGTATGTATTTTTGATTTATGTCAAAATGGAAATGACATTTTATTTTAGTTTGTATTTTTGTTGTTGTTTTGAATGAAAAGGACATTTTGTTTTGAATATTACAGTATTATTGCATGTGGGCTGACCGACCTCAATACATAGACCTTTGAGTCATTGAAAAAAATCTTTGTGGCCCTTTAAGATTTGTATTTGAGTACCCCTGCTATAGGGTAACTACAGCATCAAACTGAAAAACATATGGTTCCACTGACCGGGCTGCTGAAAAAGTAGATTATTTTTCATGGTGAATTCCGATGGCTGTATGATTAAATGAACTGAAAACTTTATCGAAAGAAAAACAGCCAACTTCATTGATTCCTTCATTGAAGCTTTTGAGCATATTAAATGGAACTGACAATGAAATATAGAACATAAACCAGTAATGGCAGGTGTCCTCAAACTGAAGTTGAACAGTGAGACACGCACAGACAGAAAGATGTAAGCTGTGCTCTTAATATATTCATCCAGAGTCCTATCTACCCTGCCAGCTTATCCTCTCTTTGAGCTATCAGTCTTTATTTCCTCCTCCGTGAGGGCAGTGCGTGATAGTCCCGCATGAATTTTAGAGATCAGTGCATGATTGCACAAACTTTATTTTACTTTAAAAGATATAAATGAAATACAACTGAAATCCTGGTAAAGGGACCCAAGGCACCGTGGGAGAGCGTTTACAGACTCTGATACAGACAACTGAATCTCCTACCGACTTGGGGGTTTGGCTTCCATGGCAACTTAAGGGCGATAAGTTTTGTTTCCTGCAATCAAAGTGTGACTGTGCATGTCCGGAATTTGATGACTCGCCAAGACTTTCCCCACGCCAAAGTTAGACGAGTGCACCATGTGAACGGGACTGTTTTATTGTAGAAACATCAATATGGAACGTACGACACAAATTTGAAGATATTTTTTGCCGAAACGTTCACTGCTAGTGTTTTTCATCTGGGCCATTAAATCACCATCAGCTTATAGATCATGTTCAGTGGTTTTTCATGACTATGAGTTATGCAGGCATGAACTCATCAGATAAGATCATATACATCTGATTTAGGAATGAAATACAGTATATTTTCATTAAGTCTATCAGGCTGAGTAATTGTGATCGGATATGTGGCATATGGAGTCGGGTTTTTTGCTGCATTCTTACTGTAAAGATATCAGGGTCTGCTTGGTGGACGTCCACATTCAGCATCCAAACTGTCCACCCAGTTTCTGTTCATCTCCTTCTCTAATATCATTAAAATGCTGCCCACACTGGCGAATGAGTCTCCTTGGAGCAGAGCATCAGGGTAACCAAAGTGTGTTATCTCTCTCAAAACTGCTTCAATTTTGAAGCACTACATATTCAATCTTGGCAGCTCTGTACTTTCCCATAAAAGGACATCAGATTTCACTGTGGAGACGTTTTTGTGGCAGGATCGAGACGTTTCTTTTCTCTTTTTTTGATTTATAAAAGTACAGAGTGTTATGGATTTTAAAGGAGGGGAAAGCTCTGATATGAATAACCTTTACCTTAAAAGCCCATCGTTGTTTGTTCACTTGCACTTAAAAACTGAATGTTGGTTAAAAGGAGGCAGTTTGGGACATGATGGGCTGCGGTCGGCCTAATCTGCCCTGTGGGTATGTTCAGCAATGTAAAACAAATATGGTACTCCCCACTTTATCCCTGCATCATGCTCCATTAACTGCGCTTTGTGTGCTTTGATTCACGAAAACAGAGCCGTGAGGCCCGACAGAGTGAGACTCCGATGAAGGAATCCTTGTATGCTGAAACTGTTTTACTGGAATCAATAGTAATATTTGTGTTTATCGTATCGGTATTTTTTTTTTATATTCATATCATGTGTAGGTGTATTTGCAATAAACCTGTGCAAAGCTCAAGTCATTTGTCAAATTGTCCAAAATTGGTTTATCAACGATTTATTGAGGCTTTCTGTCTTTTTTATCGGCAAGGACAAAGTTGAGAACAAATAATGATGACTTACTAAATGTCAAGGACGCCTTTATTTCTCAGGCATTTTGCAATCCTGCCAAACATTTCTGGAGTAGCTTACAGGTGTGTCGGATTTAAGCATTTCAGTCACATAAATTGGTTTTCTCAGGAGCTGACACAGTGTACTATATCTCCTGTGAGATCCTTAGAGTTGAGAGCTTTTATTATTTTGTCTTCTGCGGCATCACTTACTGTTCCAACCCACTTGAAAATTAATTTAGTCAGGCACGTACAGTTCCTGAAAGAAAAGATAAACGCTTTCAAATATAGAGCAAGGTTAAAGAGCCAAAGACAAAGACTTGGGACGAGTGTCCGTATTGTCTCTGGGAGTAATTGCAACTCCACTCTCTAGTTAATAAGGAAATATGGTCTATTTAACCAGCTATAAATTAAATCTCCCTAAAGAAAAGCCCTCATTTTTTCTGTCCCATGGTGAGTGGTGTTGGACATCAAAGCAAAATCCAATTAAGAACTGTTGGGTGAATTAAATACCATAGCTTTCTTCTTTCACCCCTCTCCCTTTATTCATACCTCCTCAGCCTTGCTTTTTTAAATTTCCCTCTTATACTATACTTAACTTCCATCTTAGCTTAAGCTGAACATCATGCTGAAGTTTGGCAGTTGTTCTTTGGTTGGGTCTGACTTTAGAGGGACAGGACACTCAAACCTGTTCACAGAAACCGCAACCAACTGTGCTATGAGACACTAAATAAGCATATGTCGTCTTAAAGAAGTTTTGTAATGAAACATGTATATCCAGCAGGTTTGCTGTGGTGGTCCGTGTTCCTGGTGTTACACGGTGGTTGAGCTACATTGATTACGTTACTTTCCCACCACCCCCACCACTGTTTTGATTTTTTTAAAACAAGTACTTAGCTGGACGACGACGGACGCTACAATGACAACCAGCTGCAGGTTTTCTACCCCGTGCCGCAGGGCCAGCAGCAGAGTTACAGCATGGAATAGCAGGAGTCACATTTCACTTGTAAAAATTAGCAGGGTCACATAACTCATAAGATGATAGCAGAGGATTTGTGCCCGTATTTGGCAATATTTCAGATTTAAACCCGATGCTAATAAAGAAAATTTAAAAAAAACTTCTCCCTGAAATAATCGTAATAGATCAGCTGTCAAAAAAATGCCAAAAATGGTCATTGTTTTGCTCTGGTGACTCATTTTTTGATAAACGACTGCAGTGCAAAGTGAACACATTGCATTTCCTGTGTCGAGGCTACTTCAAAATAAAAGTCAACTCATGTTAAATGTTTTAATGCTGTAGGAGATGTTCAGTTTGTCTAAGCAGTTGCATTAACACAGTGCTCTATAGATGGTGTCTTTTCTTTAAAAAAAAAAAAAAAAGCTAGTGTACCAGGTATTAGCAGTGATGACATTAACTTTTGACATTAACTTATTTATTAGGACCTAATGTCAGTGTCTCGGTTGGACAGAATATTTTATGTCAAAGATATCATGAAGAAGTGTAAAGGGTGCACACGCCTGCTCAGTTCTCTCTGTAGTCTGACCTTGGCATCTAGCTAGCACCCCGTTACTCTGCTCTGAAAGCTTTACAACCTTCATAATTGAAGACAATGACATTATCAAAGCTTTATTTCACCATAAGCAGCCTCCATTTCCAGCTCATGTCTCCCTGTTCAACTGTTGTAAAGACACAAGTTTATAAAGATTGTATTGGGAAGCTGCTCAAGGATGAATAACTAGTGGATCATACTTAAAGATAAACTATGTAAGAATTCTGCATTAAAATGAACAACTAGATCTTTGTTTTATATGGTTTGTTGTGTTTCCCAAATGTTCAAACGCAGAGAATATTTTGTTGTTAGTCTGTTGATAAATGACTCAGAATCAGAGCAGAATTGATGTTTATTCTTCCAGGAGGTCTGGCTCTGCACTAGACTCTCTCCTTCAGAATAAATATATTAATGTCTTATAGGTGACTGCCTCAAAGGTCTTTTAAGTCAATGAATCAGTGTATAAATAACACATAAACTGTCTTGACTCTCAAAGGGTTGCATATTTACTTTAAGACTGATTCATTTAGCAGTTTTTGCCTTGTCTTTTTAATTAATCGACAACTTAAACATATAACATAGACGTTACTTTTGTCTTCACTTACCCATATCAAAATGTTCACATCCCTGCACATACCATAACTGGAGCATTTGGTTGAACATTATGTTCTCCAGTCTTAGACACCTGAAGAAGAACAGAGGATTCTTGCCGTCATTCTCATTTGTGCTGGCAGCAGGTTCCCACTCTGACAGGTTCTGCTCGACTCTCCCGGGAATCTCATGAATATATTTAGGACTGCTAAACCATTTTTAAAAAGCTATTTTGCATGCATACAGTCTAATCATTACAATGCAAATGAGATCGGTGGGATGGTAAATAAGGTGTGAATGAGAAAATGGAAAATGGATAAGTAAAAGCACTTGGATGCACATCTGTGAGGGCAGCCATATTAGCTTGGATGCCCAATACAGTCAACCTTTATTTGTGGCTTTGTTATTTGATATGCAGCTGCGTCTACAGGCCCTTATCAAAAGGCATTGTAATTTTCTATAACAACACAACTCGCCAGTAAATATGTTCCTGTCACATACTGAACACTGTCTTGAGCCAGATGCTCTGCATTTGCTATTAGCCGTATTTGTTTCTGTCACTTAGATATATTCCATCTGCTTCATTTATAAAATCAACGACTGTGGAAATGAGTAACATCCTATTAGACATCCGAGGTGACGTTTTTCACTGCAGAAGTCTGCGGGGAGGCGAGGCAGGTCTGTGAAGCGATACTTGAACTTGTTGTCATTCCTTATAAACCATCGGGGGTCCTGCCACACAACCTACACACTCAGACAAAGATGAGGAGCTGTGAGCAAATCTTGCCATCCATCAGATTTTTATGAACACGACTTACATATGTGTGGGGGAGCGTCGTGGGAATATACAGCGCAGTTAAAAAGATACGTAGGTTGTGTTTTATATGAGTATATGCTAATAAATTTGGATATATAGGCTGATAAAACTCGCAAATAAACATCATGCAAAATATGTCTGCAATAAACACTGGAGGGCATTGTTGTAAATTGCATTATATCAGTATCCTGGTGGCACAGGTGGCTTAGATGTACTTTATATCCAGGGGTGCCGCCAGGGATTTTGGGCCCCATGAAAACAAATCTAATTGGGCCCTTGTTTTATATAAAACTATGCATTTTAATGACATTTTTGACTATCACTACCATATTTGTGAAAAGAAAAACATGACAGTTACTTGGTTATTGCTCACCGTCTCCCTTGTAGTCCCGCATGCAGGTCTAATTTATCTCCACAACTGAAGACTCAGAGGTGGTTGTATTGGATTTGGGGTGAAAAAATGCTTATTTCTAGAAAATATAAACATTTCTCTGCTTGTATTGAGAGTTGTATTGTCACACAGTCAGCATGCAACAGAAATGTTCTCCTCTGTTCCTTCTGCAAAGCAGGAAGGTGAGAGTCCCAAACTACTGACCAAGCATTCTATTTTAGTGATAGCTGAATTTGAACTATATTATATATACACATACATATGCTCTTTTTATTTCATAACTGTTTTAAATACATGAAAATCATTCTGAAATAAATATGGATTAAAGGGTATTTTTACTTTAGGGGGCTGACAGACAGCTGCTGCTGCTGCTGATACAGATACAAAAATTACAAAAAAGACAATGAAATATTTATCAATGACAGAAATTCAAACACAATTTTTTTTTCAGCTGCTGCTGATGATGATGATGATGCACTTGACGTATCTGTTCGAACGACATGTTTTTTTAAATTATACTGCCTCATTGATCATTATGTGAGAAAAAAAATTGTGTGTGAATTTCTGTCATTATTAAATATTTCATTTTCTTTTTTGTAATGGTAAAAAGAGCAAGAGAGACAGAGAAATCTCCACAGACTCCCTGCAATGATGCTAATGTCACTGAACACAATGTTGCTCAGCTTCTTCACTGGGACAGTTATGGGGAGACCGGGCTGCTGCTGACTCGTCTGTTGTTAAGTCTGCTGAAATGAGCGGGGACAGTGATTTAATATGAATATCTTGCTAAATGTTTCCCTGCACTGATTAAATGTTTAGCTTATTTCACTATGGACATTAAGCCAACAGGTTAATACCACTCACAGACTGAAGGCTACAAACCTTTCTTGGTGAAAAACTGGGTTTACAGATTGACACCCTTTCCTTTGTCTTTCATCTCTTTGCTTTTTTGAAAACTAGATTTTGATTGAGGCAACATTGTGATCACTGTAGTTCTGGCGCATCAACTGACTGCAACTAAACAACACCATCACTTATAAGTGCTTAAGGCAGGACCAAACCATTTCATGCAGATACAGGGGGGAGGTTGGTCAATATGGATGTTTACTTTTTGGTCAATGGGGATATTTAACATTTGCTGCCAAAAACAACTAAAAATAAAGAGATCATTAATCTGATAATTATATTTGAAATATATACTCAATGATGATGGTTTAATAATTTTATATTAGTTTTTACCTATTTTTTGGAATTGTCCTAATTTTTCCCCCCTATATGGGCCCCTGGTCATATCATGTAGCTGAAGAGTATCTGCAGTATCTGCATCCTCTGTATTTTTTTTTTCTGTGAATTAGGCTGTTTCAGCGGCGGAAACCAACATGTTTGATAATAATTCATCATCTTAAATGAATGCTAAATAGCATAAGTATATGACAGGTGATAATAAGCACTTTGTTCAAGTTCAGTCCTGGCTGCAATAAAAAATCGCATCGCCTGGCAGGAAGCACTTCTGTTGAATCTGTGATGTATCATAAGTCGAGGTGGAAACAGGTTCTGAAGATAAATCAGGTTGGCAAGTCTTTCCATGTTCCAAACGCCCAGCACCCCATTAATTAACTCACTTTCGAGTCACACCAAGCCGCTGATCTCGCCTTTTTTTTTTTTTTGATGAACACCTCTTTTAATTAAGAAAAAATACTGCTGTGTGTGGAGATTAGTCACTTCACTTCGCTAACCTCTACCATCAATCTCACTCTATACATTGGGAATCATTACACAGTGTTTTGGTTCATTTGTTTTGATCATATTGTAAATGCCATCATCTCTCTGCACTCTCCGCAAGACGTGTCCGACTTTAATTTATGAGGCGCATAGAGATGTTTGTTCTGTTTGTTCATTTTTTACCTTAAGAAATGGCCAACAGCCATGTGTGCACGATAGATATGTTGCACCGCTTTGCCATTCATTAAAACTAAAGCACATCTGATTGAGTCTTCCTCAGAACTAAAACACTCAAAGACCTAAATAAACACCTGATAAATGCATCATAACTTGTCAGATTTTTTTCAGGTCATCCTTGCCAGAATAACTAAAGTTACATACGTGACTTGGCTACATTCATTTTTGCAGTTAAAGAAGTAGCAGAGTTTTTTTTCACCCAAACCAGATTTTTAGAAGTGGAAATGTATGTTTCTGGCAGAATGTCACTTATGAGGTTACTGTGAAACCACTTACTCAGTCATTCCGGTACGAGGGGTGTGTTTCCAATTTCATGAACAATAAAACGACTACACAAAGAACTCAAAGGAAGTTGTTAAGTTCTGTCTGTGAGAATTACAGCCTGCTATGCAGTGTTTTGGCGTCCTATTAGCCGTTGTGCCATTGAATGTTTGAGCATCACCGTGTAGAATGATGTATGTGCAGACTTTGACACTAGAGGACAGTTTTAAAGTTCGTCGCTTTAAAAGTGTAAATCTTCTCTGTGCTCACTGAAAATGTACGCCTACGAGAACGATTTGTGACATCACAGATAGTTTGGAAGCCGATGCTGTTCCAATATTCATCTTTCAGCAAGTTTGATAAACCTGAAGCCTCCAGTGCACAAACACTGAAAATGGACTTAACAGTGAAGTAGGAGACATCTAGTGTCCAGCAGTTAAACTTGTGAAATGAAAGATATTTGCATAATCATACATTTTTGAGGAGGGAGAAGGAGTCGGTGCCATTTGAAGGATTTTAATTAATTTACTTTTTTCTGCCACAACCATGTCAGACACCCATTACAGAATTATGCCTTAATACATGTTTGGAGGGCGTCTTTAATCTTTACTCGGACTGGACTTTTTGGTTCATGTTTTCGTCGTTTTGCAATTATCTCGAACAACACACCTCCAACGATGCTCGCCTTCTCTGTATTACTACAGGGGTGTTTTTTCAGACTGACTCCGTGCTAGCTGCCAATTTATTCCCTGCAGGGCAAGCAACAGAGATTTTTGTATTTATTTATTTATTTACTTACTTACTGCAGACAGATCTCAGAGAAATGTCAAATATAGAAATGGACCCAGCCGATAGCATTTAAATGAGCAGCAGCTCGTGTGAGAGAGAGAGAGTGAACTTTCGGCCTCCTGAAATTAAGAAGGTTATCCAGCGTTGCGGTATTTCTGTGCACCTTACTTTGCTTTGTGACTCACTTTTCGTAGACCGAATGAGTGATTACTATTTTATCACTCAGCCCATCATCAGAGCACGAGCAAACGAGTGATCTAATAATGAGCCCTGATGGATGTTTTCTTATGTGTCATCTAGTTATTCTCAGACGTTATGCGCCGCTCTGACAGGCCGGCTCATTCCCTGAGTGCGCTGGGCCTGTTAGCCCGTATTAACATATCGTGTTGTGGAAACATACAAAGACAGACATTCACACGTTCCCACACAAATAACCCATTACAGGCGGTACACGCCTTTGTCACCTCCGCACTCTTCCCTCTCCCACACTCAGAAACGACTCCTGGTTTTCTCTCCTCCAGGTCCAGCCCTCTTTCACATCTCTGCACACCCGGCGGGGCAAAAGTCCTGAGACAATTTGGCCCATTCAAAGAGATGAAATTATTCACTCACACTATGTAGGATTGTTCTGCATACCAGATTCACAGCGTGATTGGATTTTCCGCCTACACACACACTTGCCTCTTCTCTAATGCCACTCACACCTCACTAAAGAAACACTGTCATAGACTGTTAGCCAGCTCAATATTCCCCTTTTGGCGGTTTCTTCTTTCCCGTCTAGAGCACGAATCTCAGCAACAGAAGAGTAAGGGAACATTCTCCTTGTTATTCTCAGCCATCAGGGGAGAAAACAACAAAGCAGGGTTTCTGTTTTATTGACAGACATACTGAGTGGCCTTTCTCTGCAGGGAGTCGACTGTCAGAGCAGTTTGATACAGATACAGTCGCATTACAGAGCTCCACGGCGAACTGTTAGCAATCATCAATTATGTTGCATCTCTCAACAACACCAGAGGCGTATTCACACTCCTGGGAGCACTCAAAATGAAGTGCTTGTTCAGATAATGTTATTCCCTAATGGCTGTACCTGCAACACATAGTTTTCTCTCTGTGACCGTGGAGTGTCTCTAAGTGTGTGTTTGTGTGTCTGCTGTGGGAGGAGGTGATTTGACACAACCTCAATGTTTAGAGAAAGTTCAAAAATAGTCCAAAGATTCAAGTTTACCAGTTCACTCTCACTGTTCTGCCTTCATCCAGCCAAAAGGCTCCATTAACTTGGATGTTTCGTGCGTGTTTCACATTAGATGTTGCATTCTTTTTTTTTAGCATTTCTGCATGTCTTGATTTTTTTTTGACAAACCACGCACACAAAAATATACATATCAAACAATCCCATACCACATGATAACTTTATCTTCAAAACACCTAGTTTATCTTATTGTTTAATCAATCCTTTGTGGTTCAGCTTCTGCATTTGTGAATAGCAATAAAAAGGTAAAAGGATTCTTTCTATGAAAAAGAGAAGAGCAAAACAGTCACTTAAAGCTTATAACAGTCACTTATTCCATAAAACTCAATTTAAAATGACTTCAAATGAGAACTCATGGTGTCTGATCTTCAGATATGTGTTCATCCTCGTCTAACAGCACCGACAGCAAAGGCACCGCCACCTTTACGACTAAATCTCGACCTTGGAAGGACGAGGAGGAAAGCCTTGCAGGGGTGGGGCTAAACAAGCTGTAGGGGTAAACGGCTCACCAATAACTCTGAGTGAGGTCCGGGAGAGTTTCAGGAGAATTCAATAAAATGTTCAAATCAATCCCAAAGGCGGAGTTGAAAGCCTACGAGGTACCCGATGATTGGTAAATATGTTGTTTTGTTGTTCATGGTACTGAAATCCAGCAGGGGAACTTTCGAACAAGCCATAGAGTAAACATGGCATCCCAGGATTCAAACTCCATAGGCAGCTGTTTCCAGCTAAAACAAAGGGATGTAAGCAGACTTTACCAACAGATATTATTCTTGAGCGTTGGTGGACAAAAGAAACAGCCACAAGAAAAGTGAATGTTGCACTGCATGGAGGTAGGCAGAGATGTGTCTGTAAAGTTCAGAGCTCAGACATCCAGAGGGAGCTCAAAGTTCAGTCCGTTACTGCTTCATGTTCAAAGGAGACAGTTGAGGTAGTAAAGAAGCCTCCTGGACACCTCACTTTGGAGTTTTTCTATCTATCTATCTATTTTGGAGGAGACCTCGGGGCAGACCAACAACATGCTGATTCGCATGGGGGTAACTTATCACATCTGGCCTGAGAACGCTGGAGGATGTGGATGGGGGTGAAGGAGGTTAGGGCTACCGAGACAGCGGCCATCAGAACACAGACCACGTGAAATGCACCAGAAAATGGATACACGAATAGAAGTGTGTCTGTTTTGTTTTGTGTTTTTGCCCTCTAGTGGCTAAAAAATGTTCAATGCCGCTTTAAATCCTAAAAAAGAAAAAAATCTCAAAAGGAGATTGGTCTCTGCTGCCTCATGATTCCAGTGCAAACCACACACTGCTTTTTTAAGAACTATTTTCAATAACACTTAGCTTCAGAGGCTCCGATGCACTTCATCAAAATGCACAAGCTCTGGTTTGAATTCAGAGCTCTCCTGTTGAGCCGAGCAGTGGACACAGAGATCGTTATCTCCGCTCTAACGCAGGGCCGCTTAGCTTTGCAACCGCACGTTCGTCACATCTTCTAAAGGAAGGTGCAGCGCTGCATTGATAAAACACTGGCCTGAGTCTAACTGTTTCTTTGAGGGATAATACCGAGCGACTGAGTGGGCAGGGGAAATATTTCATCCACACATGAGTGACACGCACTTACTCTTTCACTTACTTCTGTTTAACTTTCTTTTCTTCTCTTCCTCTCTGTGCCTCTCAGCCCCCTCTGTCCTCAGCCGTCTCTCTCTAGTGCTTTACTACAAACACATTTATACTTTATCTCTGTCCTCTTTACTTACTCTCAACCGCCACCGTCCCTTCCCCCTTTCCTTCTTACCCCTCTCTCGTCTCTCATCTGTGTCTGTCTAATGCCTTGCCAATCAGAGGAGCGCCATCGGCATACTGAGAGGGTTCGAGAGAGACAGGTGGGAGACAAGACAAGACAGATCCGTGGAGACACAAGAGACGCAGAGGACATCTGGAGCCCGGTTGCTAATTCATTCACAGATGATGAATGAGCCATTTTGTGCGTGCTAATGGGGGAGAGAGGTGGAGGCAAACAATAAATGGATTTACAAAAATACATTTAGAGGGAAGGAGGAAAATCCTCCTCTGCCATCTGAGACGTCTGATTGAGTTTCAAAACCAGTAAGTGATTGAGGTCAATCAGAGAGCGATTCACAACGATTGACTAACGTATGAGTTGGATGGTTTTGAAGGAAAAGTTCACCTTTTTGGGAATTGCGCTCTGTACAAGGACGGCATTCATATTATGCTTTTATCCGCAGCACTTTACATTTCCGGGTCAAATGTACCCACTTACACCATTTCTAGCAATTTAAGGTTTAATGCCTCGCTAAGAAGACTCTTCTTCATGTGGACAGCAAGAGGTGGCAATCAAACCGCCATCTTTACTATAGACAGCCCCGCTTTCATGAGCCTCAGCCATCCCACACTTATTCGCTTTATATCCGTATGGAAATTTTGGAGCCAGAGCAAGGAGGCACTTAGCTTAGTTAGCTTTAAGAGCAAAGACCGGAAGCAGGGGAAAAACTGGGCCTGGCTCTAAAAGCACAGACAGAGGTTAATGTCATCACAGGGGCACTGGCAGAAGAAATAGGGAGATGTTAAAAACACACATGAATACACCACACAACTCGCCTACTACAGGCTGATTTATCCCTGATTTGCCCCTTCCAACAATCAGAGGAGAAATCTGGGCAGAAGGCTTGAGTCGGTCCCAACGGTCGACCCAGATGATCTGTTAATGTGAGGGGTGAACAGATCAGGTCTTAAACCTCCCAGAAAGCTCCAGACTCATCAGGGCCGCCTCGATAAATATAAAACAAGTTTGATATCAAGCATGTTTGATGTCTCGGATTCAAAATCTGGACAACTGGTGATTTTAATTAGGTCAGTACTTTCACAAGGAGAGCGACATCCCCCTCATCTAAATCTCATAAAGAAATCAGCTAAGACTACGTGTTGCATGCTGAATTATTTCTGAGAGCGCCTGACTTGCTGTATATTCCCCCGTCTTGTACGCTACCTGTGAAATAAAGAGCTGCAGCCGACGCCTCGCTGCAGTTTAGGTCTGATAGAGTTAACAGATGTGGTCACAAATCTCTTATGCAGCGGAAACGTCTCAGTTTTCCAGCGTGACCCGCTTCATTTTAATGTAAGCACTGCTCCACTCCTCGACAGACTGAAATCTCCCCCCTTTTGAATGCAGCAGACTTGAAGTTGTAAAGAGCGAGAAGCTGTAAGGAATGAGTAACCAACCTGTGGCCCGTGTCATGCTGTCTCGCCTCAGCGGATGGTGGTGAAAATACGTCCTGCATCATAATCACCAGTGACCCTTGTGCTAAAGCTTGATTGGCTCCTCTGTGGCCCCCAGGGTGTCCTCTGAGCAAGGTCCTGACCGGCCACTGGTCTGGACCTGATGAGAATATTCATGACCGGCTATGTTTGAAAGCTGGGAGGCTTGCATTGATTTGTCTAAAATAACCCAGGGTGCTGCTGCCAGGGATGGAAGCCAGGATGAAGTGAAGGTATCGGATGAATGGGAGAGTGTACCTTCTTGTGTCCACAGTATACAGTAGTAGAGCAAAATTGAGATTCTACGCTCAGGTACTATTACCGCACTCCAGATATACTCAGAATACTCTGTTAAAAGTAAATGTGTTTAAGTATAACAGCGTGTATTCTTAAGAAGCATTCAATGCACAGATCGGTAAGTTAGCTTGAGATGAACATCAACAAGCAACTTTTCATACGTTTTGTATGTAAAACCATAACAGTAATTTTTAAAGTGACTAAAGCTGTTAAATAACCAATGTGAGGTCAAAGGAACGGTATTGTGCTAAAATATTAGTTTGGCAAAAGTAAGTAACCCTTATGAATATTTTTAGGGCAAAAGTCTTAAAGGAAGTGATATCAAATGTACAAAACGACTACATAGGTCAACTATGAAAGAAAGTTGTTTACATATTCATGTGTCTTGTTAGGCAGCAACCTCTAGCAGTTGTAGTAATTATTACGGACGCAAAGGAGGACATAAGGAGAAGCAGTTTGGAGAGTTATAATCTAAACAGGGAGGAGGTCAGGGATGGATCGTTTGGTTTCACTAAGCACAAGACTTTCACCCAGGAGACCTCAACATCTGTCGCTGGTTCTCTGCTGTAGTCGTGCTTTTTTTTGGGAATGGTGATATGTTGTTGGCAATCAACCTATTGAGTTCTTTTGATATGAGAATGTAGTGGAGTGGAAGTATAAAATAGCAGAAAATGGAAATACTTAATGATAAAGTACATGTACCTCAAACTTACACATAAGTACAGTACTTGCGGGAGCGTACTTAGTTACAAACCATCGCTGAAAATAACAGCAGCGAATAAAAAGTACAATATCTCCCTCTCAAATGTACAGAAAAAGAAGTGTAGCATGAAATGAAAAGACTCAAGTAAAGTAAAAATACCTCAGATATAGTGTATTTTACATTTTGCAATTACATTTATAATATGTAAAATATAAATGTAATGTAATTCTTGAGTAAATGAACGTTATGACTGTTTTATTTCATGATAGACTGACTTGCATTTTGTTCAACCTGCTTACACCTGAACACGTTCTGAAGGACGGACAAATAGAGTCCAGGTATGAAGTGTGAGCGACAGTTTCGGTATGAAGCTGTTTCGGCCAAGATAACCTTCAAAGCATCCTGATAGTCGTCGTATATAGACGCCATGCTGCTGAAGTGATTTGTGTAAACAGAGCCATATGGTTCTGTGCACCTCCTCCTCACTGACAGCCTGTCAATGCCCGAGTGAATCCACCCCTACTCATCTAATAAGCTTATGCTTTGCCATTGTTTTGAACGGTGGCAAAATGACAAGCTCGTATGGTAATATCACACCACCTATGTGACGGGAAGGTTAATTGTTTGGGGGAAATTACTCAGAGCTCATTTTAGTCATTTTGTTTGCTTTTTAAAACGTGGATCTGTTCATCGGTTGATTTAGGGATAATCATAGCACTCTGGTGTGCTAATAGCAGGGAATTCATACTGAAATATAAGTGTGTGCTTGTGCGTAAATGTGTTCAAATGTACCACTGCCTATTTGTAATATCTATTAAAGTGCTCATTAATATTTCATGATGAATATGGGTCATGATCATAAATCAAAATATGGTGGTTATTCATCTCTCCTTTAATAAACATAACAGTGAGCCACATTATTCATTTTGCTGGAGTTAAGTGCAGAACGGCTGTTGTGATATTCCCATAACCATTAGTGAATTTGTTGTATTGTGATGAATACAAATGTGCTGTGTCTGGTGCCCGTGGAGATGCTACGAACCGTAGTCCAAAAACCCCACATCCAAATTTCTTTTTTTGAAGGAATTTGTAATGTCTGTCGAAAGTCAGTGTATCACTTCTGCAGCTTTTTGTCCCCGTGGGGGCGAGTGAGACCCACCAGTGTCTCCGATATCGCTGTGTTGCTGTTGTTCCTTGAACGTCATAATTAATGACAAGCTGCTGTTGCTTAATTGGTTAAGAATTGGACTCTCATTCAGAAAACTGCCGTCTGTGTCCGGCTTGGAACATATTCTTATACTGTTCATTTTCAATTTTCACTGAATTCACTCAATATTTTTCATTTCTCTTCAGTTTTCTGTCTCTGTTTGGTGAGGTTCAGGAGCTTCCACTTGAATTTTACATACAGTACATTTCATGCATTAAGTTAACTTACTAAATGTACACAGAGTAAGTTTACTTTTAGGTTTCACTTGTTCATCCACTCTGTCCTCCTCCTCCCATGACGTCCTCCTTTGCTGCCGTAATTATAAGCAGTGCTGGGAAAGTTACTTTCAAAATGCAATATAGTACATATTACTAGTTACTTCATTTAAAAGTAATATATTATGCTACAATACTACTGTCTGCGTAGCGTAATTTATTACTTTTTACACTACTTTTAAGTTTCTTTCAGCAAAATCCCCAAATAACAAATATAGGATGATTAAATATATAAATAGCCTGGATCTTTTTAAATAAAGACACAGGGTTGAGCAGTCAGACAAAGGATCAAAGTCTGATATATTATGAGATGGGAATTAATATCTCTAATTGTAGGCTTAGTCATATGACACACAATAGACCTATACCCTCTATAATGTAGCATATAATGACATGTCAAGACAAAATTCTATTTTCTATGCCTTCTTTTTTTAATCCACAGAACAAGGACTGCATGGACACATGTGATTCAAGAACGTAAATTTAAATGTAAATGTAATGTGAATATGTAAAATTAAAAATGTAAAAATGTAAATATTAAGTTTGGGCCATAGTAAGCTGCTTTGACGGTCGACTTCTTAAGCACTTTAGCATCTTTTAGCTTATTGTTTTGGCTCCACGTCCACAGTTTGACTTATTTGATTCACTTATATCTAGATGCTGTTATGAGGCAAAGTTTGCGGCTAGCTGGTGAAAACTGAGCCCTGTTCTTCTTTTCTGTAATAGGTGGAGACCAATACAGAGCTAAAGGTTGCAGACAGACACCCACCTGCAAACGAACGGTCATAAATGTGTGAGATAGACAAATGTCGACCTCAAATTAAAGGCTGCCCACAGTTCCACCCAGTCACATGAATAGGTACATGATTTTATTTTCTAACATCCAAGCAGGCAGCAATATCCCTGGAGATATTATGTCTGTAGTGGCAGATCTTGATTCCTGTTCGAGACCCTGGGCTCTCACTTCATTTGGTCTGTACTTTTAACGAGTTTTCCATTCCTTGCAACTCCACTATTCAACTCAAATTCAAGGTTAAATCCACTCAGAGTCAGATGAGTTGTTTGAATATGAATAGTTTGATGCTCCATTTCTCATCCTCCAAGTAGACAAAAATATCCTTCCTTTTATATAATTGGAATGTATTTTATAACACGAAAGAATGTAACCTGACAAATACTATCAAACATTTGAAGTACAAACATTCAAATGGTCAGAAAAGTTGCACTGAGCAAAACTAACAAAGAGGAAAACTCTCCCTTCAGTAGCATATTGTAGCTGTCTTTTCTGTGCTAGTGAAAAGATTAAAACATTGAATTGAATATAAACTTAACTTCTCGACCTTACGTATAGTGAAAATAAAAAAATGAACAGCATAAAAAATATGTTCCAAGTAGGATATAAACAGCAGTTTTCAGCAGTGAGCGCCATGGGACCTTATCTTGGAAGGGAAATGTGTCCTGTAATGAAAAGTCAGAGAAAATGAAATGGAGTTTTTTTCATATGGATTCTGAAATAAGCTGGTCTATATGAAGGGATGGGATTTGCCTCTGTACATCGCACATTTCTGTCTATAAGCAGTGAGATAGATACAATATCAAGACAACATTTGGCTCTGACATTTTCAACATTGTATGTTAAAACTTTCCGTTGCTGACTGGCGGCAAAAACAGAGAACATTCCTCAGCTCAGTAATTGGTCAGGGTTCATATTAACTTGCTCCCATTGTTTCAGACAACAGTGTCCAGAACTCTCACTCCATATTTCCCAAAGTTGCATCAGATGTCAGACTCTATCATTTTGACCAGTATATCGTATGGAGGTGAACTGAAATAGTAATGGTAGTATTGTACCATTCTTACTTATGAAACTGTGTGAAACATACAAGATTAGATATAACATCACTAATATCCTCACACATCATTGAGTTTGGTTGTATAGCAAGGGTCCACTGTACCATCTGTACAATAATTGCTTGGTTGGGGCGTGAGATGTTGTTATCGGCACATCATTTTGAATTTCAGGGAGATAAAAAGTGAGAAAAGTAACATTGGATCGAGAGAAAGCGAAGAGAGCAACGATAAATAACTTTGCATTGAGTGTTGCTGAGCTGTGTGACTTTCACAAGCACTCAGCTGCACCTTCCACTGAATTAAAATGTGTCTCGCAAGTGCCTCAAAACAGAATACGATCCCAGGGTGCTAATTTTAACACAAAAGTTTAATTTAAAGTCAATTTGTATTTTCTTCCATATATACATGTAAATTGTGTTTCAGATGTATTAAAAACAGGCTGGGTGTCACAGAGGGTTATGGGCTCGCGGAGCACCAAGCTTCACTCACTCAATTTTCTGGACGCCTCAGATGCAAATGAGCGTATTTGATCTAGTGGCTGTTGTTCACAAGTCATTGTAGAGGCAAGGAGATTGGCTACTGAGGTTGATAATTAAAAAGAGGAGACTCTTCCCTCTGCTTCCTACATTTGTAAGCAACAGAACCAAATTTCTCCCTGCAAGAAAATTATCTGCACTGGCAGACAGACGGATGAGTAATGTCTGGTAGTTAAAAGGGAAAAGCAAGCATGCGTCGGTTCAATGTGCTGCAGAACAAGATGGTTGCTCTCTGCGAGCCTCCATTACAGGGCTTTACTAATCCAAACATGCACATCTGTGTCTAAAAAGGGCCTTTTGTGCATAATCCTAACACATTTTCTATGGGATTAGAATGGGGCAATAAGAACAGGGCTGGTTGCCAAGTACAGTATCAGTAAGTCAGCTCTGTATTTAAACATGCTGTGGCAGATGATGATGTCTTTTATTTGAAATGAGATCAGAAAACACACTAAACATCACTATTCAAGTGTGCCAAACAGGTTTTTAATCAGACAAAACACTTGGAACTAATTGTAATACTGTATTTTCACAATAATCTGAGACATTATCATAGCAAATCCCCCAACAACTGGCATGTAAAATGATGGTAAATAAGTTCGAGAAGTCTGCAAGGTATTCAGCACTGATTTTCCACTTGAACTGTGTCAGTGTAAATGATTATTTTCCAACGGGAATGTGTCTGATTGCAGGGAACAACGTGACATTGCTCACTCTCGTCAGCGCTACAGCGAGAAGTCTGTAAAGTAAGGCGAGGCTTGCAAAGATAACACGCTTCATACATTAAAGCAAGTCAAGTGACTCGCATAATTTGTTCTAAAAAAATTACGAGATGGTATCTAACAACCAAACATACCTGTTTCGAGTTGTTTTGATGTGTCTGATTATGCGCAAGTGGCACTTCATGCTGCTGAATCCCCTTTTATGGCAGCTTGAATGCCTCTCATGCCTCCCCCGTCTCCCTCAGAATTGCATTAATATGGAGCTAATTTGCAACATCAACTTGAATTCACTGGTGACATTTAGTGCCGAGGCAGGAAGTAGCGCGAAAGTCGTATTATAACACAGCAGATAAAAGGAAAGGTCTGGTGGAGTGATTGATGGCTAAACAAAGCGCCTCGGCTCAGAAGGCATGTCTCGTAAACCTCAAGTCGGTTTCCAGTATTTAACCATAACCACAAACTCAACCAAGCGACAACCAAATTGTCGAGATTAGCATAAAAATAAATACTGACAGTTGCGAGACCAGTTGCCTGCAGTTTGCTCGCAGCTGCACTTGAGATTTAATAAATATGAACTTGTGAAGAACACTGGCAGCCGCGGTGTTAAACAGCTGACTTTGGATTTAGATATATGAGTCCTGTTTTTATCAGCACCTGGAAAGGTAGTCTTATACTGAAGCAATCCCAATAGATGCACTAATCGTGCTTTAGCTGCCATAAGGGGTTTATTGTAAGGTGAGAAAACTGACCAGTGTGAATTCTGTAGAACTATGTTCTGTGTGTTTGAAATGTTTTGTCAGTGTGTTGTCGGAAAAAGCTCAGTTAAGACTTTGCTGTACATGTTGGTGCACTTGTAAATCCAAACTACACTCCATCCTGCTCTTGCCAACACAAATCCCAAATGTGTCTTCATCATGTGAGTCGAATGTGGTTTTGGATATGTGAAACTTAGACTGCGTATTATTAGTTCTCTTGCTTTCTGTCTCTCTCTCTCTCTCTCAACCCCAGAGGACGAGGCGGATGGCCGCCCACGCAGAGCCCAGTTATTGCCTGTTGATAGGAAGTCTTCCTTGCCACTGTTGGGTCCCTGTAAATGATATAAGAAAAAAAAAAGAGTACAGACTAGACGTCGTCTTTATGAAAAGTGCCCTGAGATAACTTCTGTCATGCTGACAAGAAAAGTTTCATAAGTTTGACATTAACAAGTTTATGTAAAGGTCCAGTTGTCCAGCGTGAAACTTATGTTTTCGTTAACTTTGGGCCCAGGGCTCTTAGAGTGCCTACAGAGGGAGCGTGTCCCGTTTAAGAGTCCGCCATGTTGCATTTCAGTGGTCATCATATTACTGGAGTGTTGGACGAGGTGTGTTCAGTTGGTTGCAATCTGCAACCTCACCACTAGATGCCACTAAGTCCGACAAAACGGAGCTTTAATAACGTTTTCACAGAGACTGTAAGCCAAAACCAGCAACCTGCCGAGTTTTTGTGTGCACTGAAATCTGTGTCTTTGTTTGTGTGGTTCAATATGATTAAACAATCATTTACTGCCCAGGGTGGAATAGGTTGTGTGTGTGTGTGTGTGTGTGTGTGTGTGTGTGTGTGTGTGTGTGTGTGTGTGTATGAACAGTATGAACAGACCCACAGCAATATGTTCGGGAGAATACCTTGCAGAGTGCACAGCAGACAACAGTTCATTATTGCATGATTACCATATGCTTGTGAGACTGTGGGTTCAAACCTGGTTCAGATCCAGCTGGTGATTCACGTCCCATCTCATTCCATCTCCTCTCACTCCGCTGTGTGCTGTGTACAGTACACTGCATATTAATCAGACGTGCCTTTTCTGTTGCGACAGAGATGCGGCCTTTTAGATTCTCCGATCTTGTTTATGATGAACGATGACGAAAAATTCTCTTCTCTCGTCACTGGTCATTTTTCTTTGGAGCAGATTCGAAGGCGAGCGCTGGACCCCTGCCAGTCTGTAGCAGGTGATGTCAAATCGAGTAACTCTTTTCTGTTAGAAAGAAGAGAGGAAAGCAAGAGGCCATCTGTGCTGATGGAGCTTTGGAAGGAAGTGAACGCAGGCTTGCAAATCTCACTCTGTACAGATGTGTGTGTGTGTGCGTGTGTGTGTTGTGTGTGTGTGTGTGGGTTAGTGCATCCCGTGTATTTGCTAACTGGCAGTGATTCACAGATAAAAGCCGACAGAGATGTGCAGTCACTGAAAGATTAACAGCGTGTCAGTGTCGTATGATTCAAATTTCTCTGCATTATGAATGTAAGGATGAGTTTAAAAATACACAGGACTGTGAATTATTCAGCCTCGCCCCTCACAATCTGAAAGGTTTTTCACTTGATGCTGCACAGACACGCCGAGTAACGTGCAGATAAACGAGGAAACCGTCGGTGACATAAGATTTTGCAGGTGGAATGTTGATGTGAAGTAGCTTTTATGTTACGTTCAAGCGCTACAAAACCTTCAGCGAAAAAAAAAACAGAAGAGGGTACAATTAGTCTATTAAAAGCAGTGGAATAATTATGCGAGGGGAATATACCACCCATGGAGTGTGTAAATAAGGCAATTTATTTGCCTCCATGCATGCTAAACCCACACTTGGGGCTATGCTCTCAATATTCAAAATGAGTCTTTGAATGTGTTAATAGAGACAACCTTCCTGTGTGCTGTCTGAAAATTAATATATACCATTTTCACATGAATGTTTCACGGTTTCACGTCTGGCTCACTTTTGGGTTTTTTTTTGCAACGACAAAAAAAAAAAAAAGCAGCACACTCTAAAGGCAAAATATAATCTTACAGCATGTCGTCTTCTGTTCATCTGGATCATACATATATGCATGACTCAGAAATTACTAAACTTGATTCATTATGTGATGCTGCCTAAAATTCACAGTGGCAAATTTGCGATCTTTAGGGAGCGTGGCATGCTGGGCTTTAGGTGGCCTCGTCGTCTGGTGCACGGGAGCCGTGCGTGCACACTGCCACCCAGTGAAGGCGAGCGAAAACTACAAGCCCTCGATGAGTCATTCTTGCAGCCTGACTGCCTTCCTCTGCCCTGCTGCAGAGGGACCCGGGTTGGGTAATAAATTAGTCTCTTTTAACATTCACAACTGATGGAAGGCAATCTCAAGGTCTGTGAAGACGGGGTTGAAAGGACTGTGTAGACGGTGTGCATAGAGTGAGAAGACAGGAGGGAGGAGGGAGTGACAGAAGGAGTGAGGCAGGGATTTGGGGGTGAGGGAGGGAGGGAGTGCGCTCTAAAGCACGAACGAGACTGCGTAAGCAAACGGAGCAGAAAGCACCAACCAGTCGGAGCAAGAAAACCACAGCTCCTTTCAATGGGGCAGAGAGAAAGAAAGAGGGAGAGAAGGAGATGTACACAGGTCATCATTATGAACTTGGAAAAATAACATGCCTGCAACAGTCCTGCGAGGCTATTTCAGGACGTAGAGAAAGATTTTACCCAAAGAAGTTTATTTTCAGTGGCTCACAAAATGACTGGTTTCAGAAAGTTTATAATTAGACAGAGACCGGCGTCCTTTTTTTTTTTTTTTATAAAACCTGGCATTGAACACGGTCCCCAAGGGCAGGAGGCTGTAAAAGGCTGTAAAAGTTTTCAACATCTTTTATTTCCTCCATAACCTTGATGAGCAACATATGTTCTAAAGAGGTCGTTGATAGTACAAGTTCACTGGTTCAACTTCAACTTCCCCTACAAAGAGAGCGAACCACAGCGCACGTGTCATTTTTAACACGGCCTGATCACGCTGCATTATTTAGCAATCAGCAGTGAAGCCTGCCAAGGAACTGTCCGTGGATTCACACCACATTCGTGTAGCGCATTATCAGTAAACTGTGATTCAATTATATCAGGAAGTCAGCATCTACATTTCAAATTAAGCCAATGGAGCATGTCAGTCATGTGAATTAAGGACTGAAGAGCGTACAGTGCAGAGAGAGTTTTCCTCAGAGGAGGCATTAGAAAAATAGCCAGAAAGGCAGCGTGGAAACTGTTACCTTCAACATGCGTAGTGCTGAAAGGAAATGTCACAGGTGTTTATCCATTCGCTGAACTCCTCTCTTCCATAACCTGCAGCGAAATTGCCATAAGACCTCTAAATGACTGTAGACTGTAGTCAATTTCCAGAGCCAGAGCTCCATGAAGTCTGGTAATACCGTCGTCCAGTCCACCATGAAACGTATTAAGGCGGGCGCTCTATTCATCTGAGGATAAATAGCTCTCCTTGCACTTCTCAGGTTAATCTTTTTTTTACTCGTGTGTCTTTTGTTAATAAATGTTTCTTGCGCCTTTCCCTTAATGATAGAAGAATAAGTGTGCATGCTGGGCACTTTCTCGTCCTCCCCTTTTTTCATTCCGCGTTCAATCACAACCTGCGATGCAACATTCCATCAAGTAATTACCGTGTGACAGGTAATTTTAGTCAAGTGAGGCCTGAATACATTGCTGAAACCTGCATGGTATTATTTAAAAACTGCCATAATGGATTGATAAATATGATTTAATCACTGTCATTAATTAAGCCCATACGTGGACCTTTATGTGCTGTGATTTATTTCTCGTCCGGCCTGAATATTGTCATCAATTTAAGTGAAATATGGACTGAAAATAACCACACATTACATACACTGGATGGCTTAAATAGGCCATACATTTAAATTCTCCACCTGTCCAACGTCTCACTCTCCTCCCCTGTGCCACTCTCAGGAAATTACATCATTACACCATTTTTAACTAAGCAGCCCCGGGGCACGGAGCTACTTGATCCATCTTCATCTGTCTCGCGCTCTCGGGGGTTTGACGTCCACATCATAAACTTCGACAGTCTGTACAAACACACACCGTGAAAGCAGAGGAAGCACATCGTGAAGGAGCGATGACATTGACAAAGTGAGAGGGCGGCCATAGTGCAATGTAACAGCACGCTGCCACTTATGAAAACACCTGCTCCACACTGTCAGCAACTTAACCTTCTATCACCTAAATCCCCACTGGAGGATTATACGTGACAGATGTAGGACGGTGGGGGGGGTCAGGGTGACAGAAGTGACTTCATAAGTAAGTCGTTTTCTTTTTTTTTAGAGAAGGACGAAGATAGAAAAACAGCTGAAAGAGACAGAAGAGTGGGAGAGAGAGGGCAAACAAACAAGACTAATAATTAAAAGATGTTTGATGGTGTTGAAATGAAAGCCCTCATTAGCTTGTGCAATATAACAACGCGTAGGAACCATTTAATGCCCATCCGTCCATTTAGAACTGGTAAAAATCGAAAAAGCTTTACCTTCCAGTTCAGCTCCCACGGTCCGATAAGTCGCTCGAATTACTGCTGACGCCACAGCAATCCACCCGTGACCGTTACGCTTCATTTTACCCTCCCTCACGACAACCCAGTCACCAGAATATATATTGGCAATGTGCATTTCTGCAAACCGTAGAAAATGTTTTATGTTGGAACTTTACATTTCTTTAGGTTTGATTTTCTTTTTCTATGTTGTGGCAGTGCTGTGTTTATGGTCTGGTTAGGTTTAGACACAAACACCACTTGGTTAGGGTCAGGAAAATATTGTGTTTTTATCGAAAAATATCATAAACATGGCTTGATGTCCTGATGTTTGGCCCTCCACTTCCCAACATGTATTGTGAACTTGATCTCGTAGAAACGGCAACGTTGTACGTAGACCTATAACACATACGAATGTGAACACATCGGTGGTTCGCAGATATATTAACAGCCGACATTTTATCCCGGCGACTGGGCTGCTGTGAGACACTTGAACCTCTTCACTTTATACAGCAACATACTCCCAACTTGGAAGAAGAAATCCAATGTTTCCCAGCAGGAGAACGGCGGCCTCAGACTTGCAAATGCTGCCTCCATCCTAACCACTTCACACTTGACTGCAAACCACCCCAGAGCATACTGGAGGTCAGGGTCTGATGAAGCCAACAGAACCACATATCAAACTACGAAATGTCCCGCTTCTGTAAATGTTTGAAACACAACTCTTGAAAAAGACAAAAAAAATCAAATGCATGCTTCACAAACAGTATCAATATTAAATCCATCCAATAATGTCAGTCTGCATCAGTGTAGAATCAAACCCCACTGCCAAACATAAGTTGCCTTAAATAAAAGACATCTGCAAGTTTTTGCATCACTTGCGATGCTAATCTAGGGTTAAAAATGAGCAAGAATAACGTTTCACCTAAACAAGAAGGAGTTTTTCCATGTTAGCGCTGTCGAGGATTTTGTACAGTGTACATAAAGGATGATAAATGGGCCTTTTCACAGCTGAAAGGCAGCTAATGGAGCAGCCAGACTTGTTAGACAAAAGGCACTTTAACAAGGACATGAAAGACACAAAGGACATGGGAGTGTCCCGCATTAACACATCCTTCACCGGATGACAGTTCTGAACATTAAGACTGTGAAAAGTGTTGCACTGTTTAATTATTTGCATAAGTTATTATCCTTCATGTTGTGAGGAGGAGTTCAAGCCACTCGACTCAGCACAGCCGGTGATGTTGAAGTTAAGTTTTATTTTGAATACCTAAACAAAACAAGCCTTGTTATGTTTGAGGCTCTACGGTGCATAGTTCAAACTAATGTCTTTATTATTTACTTTAAAATGATTTACTAATGCTTCATAGACCATCAATAGGCCACTAATAAGTAGGACATTTGGTTCCTCGCACAACCTGTATTGTCTTCTTATTTTATAATACAGACCCTTAAATCAAAGCTCAGGACAAGCAGTGTCCCATAAAATGTTTTTGTGACGAATGGAGATCTTCCTCAGTCTGCCTCTGGGATTACGGGGATTTTATATGTAGCCTATGTATGTATGACTGTCGCTTAGCAAATTAGAAACTAAACCAACATACTGCATCGTCTCACGCTGTTCCTGCCGTTATCATCTGTGTCTTATTATTCAGCCCGAGACGTAAGAAAAATATTATGTTTAAACTCCGAAATGATGCAGTAAGCTCAGCATCTTTGATTTACTTCAAGGATTAAAAACAAGCTTAATGGGTAATTGGAAAATAATGAAAACAAATGAACATTTATCTAAATAGAACATTAATGACTGATCATTTCATGATTATTCAATAATGAATGTATTATGGCCTTATTGCAGCCTAGAAACCCTTTATGGACGGTGTTATGCTAAAGAGTGGCACCTTTAAAATAACCTGCAGAATCAGGCATCATCCATCAGGTTCTGTGTGTCACCGTTTTGCTTGACACCGTCTTCCTTCAGCTCTTTTTAAGTACTTTTGGGTTTAACCACTCAGCTCTCTCAGTGCAAGTTATGACTGTTTAATCCCATCAGCAACAGGGACTGCTGTCAGAGTCTCATTGAATTTGACAAATGACAGAGGAAGTACGAGTGGGATTCAGCTCAGGCGGGGTAAAATGTTGATTCATGGCTTCTGTAAACCCCACTGGCTAACTTCCCTAAAGCTTATGAGACTTTTCTGACCAGATTAATCTTCCATTAGACAACTTTTTTTTTCCTCCCGTGCAGCAACACCAGGAGTCTCACTGGGGTGTTACAGTAGTTTCTCTCCGGCATCGGTTAAGACATGTTGTTGTGCTGGAGTTATTACGGCGAGTCTGGCTGGTTTCGGGCAGCCCTCATCAGTTCTCCTACACTCTGTCCACTGTTTTTTTTTTTTTTGTTCGATGATTGAGTTCTTACTAGTTGAATTTTACTGCAGTGAACAGATAACACAAGCCACCGTCTTAATTTATTTTACTTCTTGACAGCGTCCATAAGTGATTTATTACCTCCTGCCACAGGCTCCTGATTGGGTCATTAGCATATACAGTTATTTGAGGACACCATCCAAAAATCCTTGTGCTCAACCCCACTGACCGCCAACCAGTTGATTGCGATAGAGGGAAAGGTCTCCAGGTTTGACTCAGGGAACATTTAACATTTAACAAATGCAGATTCTCCCGACTCTGACCTCAATCCTAGTATATGTAATAATAATTAATGATTAATGATCTGCTATGATGAAATCAGATAAATGAAAGAAACATTTAGTCAATGTGATGCACAGGGTGTCAAAACGTCAGCAGTCATCATTCTCTCCTCTCTCCAAATTGACTGTTTATTAGATTAGCATGGATATTTAAAAATCACCCAAAAGTGCACAGTAGGAGAAAACACTGTGAGGGTTTGACTGTCTGCCTGGATACCTCCAATTCACTTTGAATGGAGCTTCACTATCTGTTCGCAGGTGATGAAATATCATCCCCAAACTTACTTTAAAGTCAGCAAAATAAATGCAAAAAGGTCTCAACACCTCTATTGCAGTGTGTGTCAACAGCAATTACAAACAATTTCACCAATTGGTAATTATATTCTGTGCAGGGCTGTCAGATTACGATGTTTTAGTGACTGTAGTATTGCTTTAAGGGCTACAGGTATCCCTATTTTAAGTCAATGTAATGTTATGTATGTGTATTTAAATATCATATGCATGATTTCCCTGAGTTTTAAGTAGGTAGTGGGATAGTTTTTGGTCCGACTGTTTCAATTAGGTTCGGATCCGACTTTGAATGTACCTCCGCGGCCACCGTAGTTGTCGTCTCCAGTCAGGAAACACGATTTTGAACACTATTCAGTAGCCGTGCTAACCACTGGGTGAAGCAATGGCTGAATATTCTCGCGTAAAATCAACCAAACTGGTTTTAAAAGGTCTTAACAAAGGGTAAGTGTGTCTTTTACTCACTACCATTAATCACTATTAGCTTAAGTTGGATTCGCAGCTAACTAACTAAGTTTGCATCATTGTTGTGCCAAAACTAGCTAAGGCTAATGCGTAAAAATAACCGTTGCTGCTCTAGCTTAACGTTACTGCGTATTTTTTAATTAAACCAGTCTGTATGCAGATGTTTGCCCACTAAATCATCAGTTAGTGTTGCATATAAAAGACTGTAAGCTACTCTCATGAAAAGGGCTGCCGCAGATCTTAAATATCACTCTCACAAGTTAGCTCTAACAGTTAGCTAGCTAACACGCTAGCCCCTCCTCCTGTTCTTTGGTTAGCCATTAGCCAAACACAACAACTGTGGTCCAACTTTAAACAAACTACTTGACTTTGTCCGGATGAAGTTTAAGCAGCAGATGATGTCAGAAATGTGAAATATGGTGATTTGACGTAGCTAACCGTAATGTTTGTATCTAGTAAAGTTATGTCAGAGAATATTAGTGAAGTCCTAGTAAAAATAGATGACAAACGGTCCCATCATTTGAATGGAAAAATAAAAAGCAAATAGGTTACCCTGACTCTTTGTAAAGAAATAAATAAAAGTACTTCAACCTCTTGTTCTGTTTCACTTGTGAGACAGTTCTGCGTTAAATGTGTAAAGGGAATAATTTACAAAGTAATAAAGTTAAAAACATCATCCACTTTGTTGTTGGACATCATTTTTAAAGTCGGTTTGTTTACTCAGTTTATTCAGCCATGAAATCAAAGAGAGTTTGTTTATATGGTTTTGGAAATAAGATATCAGTCAAAGACGACTGAAGACTCTTTGTCTTCTGATTAAGATTTCTTATAAACTAATCAGTGCACCTTTTTTAAGGTTAACAAGATTCAGTCTATTCTGGAGGTACTGAAGCTTCGTGCTCTAGAACCAAAACACACAACAACAACAACTTAATGATCACTCAGTGATTTCTTGTTGACTTTAAGGTCCTCACACTTGCAAGCTCATTACAAATGCGGACGTTTTTAAATTGTGTTGTTGTCTATTTTCACAGGAAAAAGAAGAAGAATAAGGATAGGAAGAGAAAAGCTGAAGATGAAGAACAAAAACCTGATGTTGTTGGTAGGTATACGGACTGGACTTCTAAATTAAACAAACCTGTATTCCAAAGAAGTTAGGCCGCTCTTTAACACAGATAAAACAGAATGCAATGATTTGCAAATCATTTTCAGCCTGTATTCAATTGAAAACATTTTTTATATTGTGACTTTGTTGTTTTCTGATTTTGATGCCAGTAACGTGTATCAAAAAAGTTGGGATGGGGCAACGAAAGACTCTGTAAGTTGAATGCTTGAAAAGAAACACCTGATTGGAACATTCCACAGGTAAACAAGAAAATATCATGATTAGGTATGGAAGGGGTAATATCAAAAGGCATAAACCTTGGAAAACAGTTGTCTGTAAACACAGTTACACCTGCAACTACAAATGTAAGTTAAGCTTCCACCTTGTAAAGCAAAAGCCATTCATCAATAACATCCAGAAACTCAGCCAACTCCTCCGGGGAAGACTGATGCAAATTAATGTGTCAACATAGATAGATAGATCGATAGATCATTATTGTCTTCCGGTCTAAGGAAGATACAATTCCAGACTGTTGAAAATGTGTGGTAGATTATGAAGCACAAAATTGACAAAAGAGATCCTGGACTGTTGAGCAATTGAAGTCATACATCAAGCAAGAAGGGGAAAGAATTTCAGTTTCAGAAAGTCAATAATTTGTGTTCTCACTTCTCAAACTCTCCGTGTTGTTAAAAGAAAGGGTGATGTAACACAGGGGTAAAAAATCTCCTGTCCAAACTCTTTTGAAAGGTGTTGCTGGCATTGCATTGAGAATGAGCTTATAGTTTCAGTTTGAACATTGTCTTTGTGCTGTATTTGATTAAATATAGGCCGAAAAGCTTTGCAAGTCATTCAGTTCTGTTTTAATTAATGTGTAACGCAGCGTCCTAATTGTTTTTGAATCTGTGTTGCAGAAGCCAACCAAATTTTATGTCCCATTAACCTGTCATTAAGAAAGTGAATATTCTTGTAGCATGTACTGTAGATGTATGAGACAATACGGGTGAGATAATAGGAAAAAAAAAGCTTAGTTTTGTAGAATGTTTATAGAAATATCTGTCATTATGGCATTTGCTGAAATCTAGATTGCTTCTAGACTGATATCATTTTAAAAATATTAAGCACTGAAGCTAGTTCAACATTACTGATAGTCATCACTCGGAGTATCAGAAACAACTTGGGTGTAGTTGTGGTTAAAAGTTATTTCAAATGTAAATATAAAGACCTTTTGTAGAATGATTTATACGCTTGTTTGACAACTTTTGGTTCAAGGTAGCTATTTAGTTTAAATGTAGATTATAGTTACAAATGATGCTCCAACAGCCTGGAGCCTCTTTACAATACTAATGCTGCTGTAGTGTCACCCTGACTGTATCATGTCGTAGAGTTTAGAAGCAAAACTGTATTTCTGCTGCTCCACAAATTGACCTTGGCGTGGACTCTGAACTTTAATGTTACAGCTCTCACCTTGGGGCTTTCTCACCAGGTGGTTGGTGGGCTGTCGGCAGCTTCGGGGAAATCACTGGAATGATTGCCATAGAGATGCAGAACAACTCGTACATCCACGCCCTGGACAGCGGGCTCTTCACAGTCGGTGCGCCACACAACGGTACAGAGTCGTTCCAGACATTTAGTTCTGTGCACGAGAACTGCTGTGTTGATGCTCAAGGTCATATTTCTGTCTTCGCACTTGGTATAATTGCCAAAGACTCAGTCTTCACAATCGGATTTTGCAAAGATTTCAACTATTAATTTTTTCATTCCAGGAGCATTTCTGAACCAGATAAATACACATTTTGGAAGTCTTTTTTTAATTAAGGTTATGTCTTGTTGCAGAACAACAAAATGATAGTCTTCACTGCTTGTCTGGGCAATGAATCAATATTATTGTACTTCAAGCTGAATTTTATAGCAAAGTTACTGTTTTGGAACAGCATTTTCAGAATGGTGTTGTCCAGTTAATCAATACAAACAAAATTACTAATCAAGGTCTTCATTTTAAATGTTTTAATTTGGGCTGCAGTAGTTCATTTAATAATAAGTCAATCAAGAGCAAAATAATAAGAAGCTATTATAGTAATCGAATAATCATTTTGAACATTTATCAAACGCTGCATTTTTTTTTGTTTCCAGCTTCTCCAATGTGAAGGTGACACTTTTTCTTTGTCATTTACATACTAATATTGGCACGAATCATTTGTGATTATGACGATCAGCGTCATCCAACCTTACCAATGATAATGTGTGTAGCACAGGAGAAAAGATTGCATAATAGCATCATAATGAAATAATAGCACCATGTAGGATGTTTTAGATGAAGATGCGATTCTAGATTTTTGCGATTATCCCATAGTTGGACATACTTGAAGAACTTCTGAGGTAGCATTTACTGTATGCTCCAGACGTTGTGAGGATGAAGTCTACAAAGCAGAAAGTGTTTAAGTAGTAAATCCAGACGCCAGACAGAAAAAGGCTGAACAGGGGTTGAGTTGAGTTGAGGGTGAGGACAGAGCTAACTCGGAGCTTTCACTCACTTCTGCCTTCAGGCACTTCTGAGGAGCGGTTCTCATTCAGTCACTACAAACAATTAATTCCGCCCACGTTTTGTGAGAACCAGTGAAAATGCCTGGGAGATCGAAACATCCCAATTCCCTGCGTGGCTCCTCGTCCTCAGCATGCACATAATCTTGTTTCTAGGAGATGAAAGAGGATGCGAGCTAGCGGTATAGAAACAGAGATTATAGATTTCCCCCTCCTGGCTGGCTCGTCTGCATAGGAGCCACGCTGTGGATGATGCAGCATTTTAGAAAACTGAAAAAGATGTCCACATTCACCTGCAGGTCAGAGGAAACACACTGATGTTCTCTTAGCTGGCTCTGAGAGGCACCATCTGACATATTTCAAAGATAATTAGCCTTTTGAAAAAGCATCTTATGTCACATTTTACCTCTATTTTATTAATGCTTTCCCCGTTATCGTCTTGCAGGCTCTGCGCTCCCTTGACTTGAACCCTGTCTGAAGCACTACACATTATGCAGAAGTTTGATTTATTTTAAAGGTCAGGAAGTGACCTAATTACAGGCAGATCAGTTTTGCGAAATCGTGAAGAACCCAAGAGACGTCAGTTTAAAATAAAGCAAGCATTTAAATGCAGCACAACAGTTCGTTCCATGTCTCATTGCTGGTGAATTGGACCCAGATCAGCGCAGCACTACCTAGCCAGAGGGTTTGAATTATTAATTACAAGAATGCATAACTAAAATGGGAGGCAGATCTCAAGGAACTTTGGTGTGAGAAGAAATTATGCACATTTTAATGTGGCACTAATTGCAATAACTGTTACAAAGCAGTTAATTGAATACTAAATTATGTTTTTATGTGGAAAAAGCTGAAAGATCAGTGTCCAGAACTGGGTTACAGGTCAAACTTATATTAGAGAAAATTCAACAAAACACAACAAAAAATTTATTATTTCTGTGTATGGCCAAAAAATGAAGACATTTGCAGAGAAACCGTAAAAAACATCAAATCTTTAAAAGGCAAACATTGTTTGATATGTTTCAGAGGATGAAGGACCCGACCCTCCAGAACAGTTTACTGCCATCAAGGTGTCAGACTCAAGGTGAGAACGCAGAGACAAAACACTGTGTATTTGCATCCACAGATTTTGCTTCACCAACAGATTTAATACCAGGCTTCTGCAGGCGCTTTTTACTGTGTGGAGATGTACAAGAGTAATTAACCCTTCCATGATCCCCTCGAGCCTCTCTTTGTGGAGGACTGGAGCGATTTCTTCAGTTGTTGGATCTCGGGTGAACTCTGCTGATTTTATTTAACCTCTCCTGTCCTGAAGACAAAGCAACTCCGTACAGCCACAGAAGTAACACATATTGGCTTTCCCAATAAACATCAGACCAGTCTTTTTTTATGTTTTTCTTTTTTTAAGGCATTGTAAAGGTTGTGCCAGTGCACTCCATCTGAAGAATTAATTTGGTAATATTTTGCTGTTGCAGGATAGCCTTGAAGTCTGGATATGGCAAGTACATTGGTATCAACTCTGAGGGTTTGGTGGTGGGGCGCTCCGATGCCATCGGCTCCAGGGAACAATGGGAACCAGTCTTTCAGGATGTGAGTTGAATTCTATGTAGTTTGTCTTTTCCCTGGGTGCGTGCGTACGTGTAACCCTTTCAGCCAGCAGGTAAATTGGCTGACAAAGAAACGGGTCTCAAATCGAGGGTTATACCGGAGATGTATTTCAGGTTGCGTGATATGGATTTTTTTTTTTTCAGCAGTTACCAATAGCTACTACTACTCATGGCTGATACCTGTAGATTAATGCACACCTGAGCATAAGAAATGCTCAGATGTATAAAACAAAGATGGATGATTCAATATTCCATAACTCTTACTTATTAAAATGTATTTGCATCTATGTATTTTCCTATTTCTAGTCGTGCCCATATGGTTAACTATAAGTGCCTGAAAATGTTTTGAATATAATATTTTTTTGCACATCATATAATAAGGGACCGATATTTTAGACTTTCACGCATCGTGGCTGGTTGGAGTTTAGCCCATGAGAGATAACGGTTTGTTGTCGTCAGGAACAGCTAATTCATTATGCAGAATGCGTCTACCTTATCACTGTCGCGCACCGCTCGCCTTGATGCTTTGTTGAACCTATAAACAACCTGCCCGGCACAACCTTGAGACTCTCTTACATCAAATATCAGGCAACCTTTCATGCCTGTCACAACAACCAATCCCACCGCAATTCTATCTAATCTACTGCCTCCTCCACTGTCTTCTTTCTGTTCTGCCTCAGGGCAAAATGGCTCTCCTGGCAGCAAATAGCTGTTTCATCTCCTACAGTGACAGTGGGGACATCGTGGCTAAGAGCAAGACAGCAGGGGATGACGAGATGCTGAAGGTGATGTGTAAATTGTGCCCTTCCACAAGGATGCATGTTAATCCTTTCATTTTAAGCATGCAATCTCTGTGGGGTCCTGACAGTGGCGATGGAAGGGGTAAATGTTTGTGACCTCGCTACAGGGGGAGTTCAAGGTATTGATATTTAATGCAAAACTTCTTTCTGTTGTTTTTGTCCCCTGAATGATGAACAGATCAGATCGACTGCGGAGCGAGAGCCCAAGCGTAAAGATGACATTGCAGAAGAGGACAGGGGCAATGTGAAGTCGTGTGAGGTCAACTATGTGTACGTAACCTCTGCTGTGATTACTTTTACTTAACATGCAAGCAGCCCGATCAATAACTAATGAAGGAAAACCCGTGTTGGCTTCTCTCTGCATTAAACTTTAATATTCTCTGTCCGTCACCATCTTCTAGGCTCGTTAGTGCTGCTATTGTGCACAAATTACAGCATGTGATCAACTCCTTTCTGACAGTATGTCTCCAACTATAGATTAACATGGCTTTTAGTCCTGGACTTGACGTGGTTGACAAATTAATTGTCGCATGTGTTCGAATGTCACCAGGTGCATGAAAAACGTTCGCTGGTCAACATGTTTACACAGTGTTTAAACCACAGACAACGTTAAATACATGCAAATACAAACAGGACAAATAAACACATGTAAACAATAATTAAAACGGAAATAAATGTTCTGCATCGGTTGGTGGTTGGTCGTCAGCAGGATTACACAAAAACTACTGAATGGCACATTGCGAGATAGATCAGTAATGCATTGATCTTGATGAGAAATATCAGGCGTGTTTTGGTGGCTGGTATCAGTTTGATGCAGGTTCTAGATCTGATGATCTTAGATTATAGTTGTGTTGTTCTGTTTTGTATATATTTATAGAGGGCTACCAAGTTTAATATTGGAATAGACTTGATTGATAAAGGGGACTTTTGGGCCTTGGTGGAGGTGTTGTACTGAGTGCCATTGTAGTTTTGAATATGTTGTTAACAGCTAATAGATTTGACAAGAAGTTTCTTCAACACAAGGTCGACTCACTTTGTGTTTCTGAAGCTTTCAATCAGATCCTTTGGCCTTTCTCAGCAGATGAGATGCTTAGTTGTCATTAGAGATGTTGCAATGATGTGTGTCCCTCAACATTATGAGCATGGAGGGAATATTATGTTTTAAATACTGGGTAGAATTTAAAAAAAGAGTTTTAAAGTTATGCTCGTGAATTGTTACACCCCTATTGTTTTAGTTGTTTGCAGTGATTTCATGTAAGTGCTATTTGTCTTCAAGCTGTTGTCACATTGTATCAATAATTACACCTCATGTTTCACAACAGCTTGACGTTTCACGTTTTAAGTAATACACCTTTCAGCCCCATTTGATAGAAGTGCCAAAGCACTTCAATCTGAGTGCGGAGAAAAACAGTGATTTCCTTCCCATTATCTACACATTGTGTTGGTGTGCACCGATAAGATTTTGACAACAAAATCACATCCCCAGATAAGAGATTGAGCCTCGAAGTGACCTGCCTCATCAGTCCTGCGCCTTTTAAAGATGCGATTGATGGTCTGCTGTTGTGCGGGATGAGGGAGCAGGCAGCGCTACATTTCAGCTTCCGATGCTGCAAGTGTTTTATATACAGCCCGTCTGCGGCTTATTAAGTCCCAGGCAATACGTCTGAAGCTGTTTTTTTGCTTGGCATGCTATGGCTTGTGTTGCGGCTCTATTATTGTTTTGGATGAATGCTGGGGAAATGGACTCATCATGTTGACATGTTGATAATGGCTGCCCTTGAGCCTGTGTCTTGATGTAGTGTTTAGCGTCTAAAATGCCTTTCAGGATGGAATGCAGCCTGGGAATCATAAAACACAGGCAGAGCGAAGAGAAACTAAATATCAAGGAAGTTTCTGACTGGGTGCCTCTGTTGTTTATGGCGCTGTTGTGGTAGATATTTAAATATATTGTTAAGATCACTTCTGTTAGAAAAACAGATTACTCTAAGCTCTCCCTTGCGCATTTAAAATGTTCATGAAGGTTCCCACTGACAGTGGGAGGATGAATTCCTCTCAGCCGATGAAAGAGTGCAGTGATACCTCGCTAAATTTCTGGCAGGGCTTCTTTATAAACATGCATAGTTTAAAGCTGAAATCTTTATTATTAAAGAGGATATTCCTTCACCCTCATTAATAAATTCCACTGTTATCCCTGATAAAACTTTCAGCCTCAGCTGAATACCTGAATAAAGGAGCAGAATATGTTAATTTGTGGCAGCTAGTCGGATTAACCATTCATCTTATTGGTATTTAGCTGCCGCTGTCAACATTCAGTGCCTTAGTTTATTCTTGTGCTCATTATCAGGATATTTTCAAATATTGAGCGTCTCTGTGTCAGTTCTCAGAGGAGGATAAGTGGTGAAAATGTCAGTGCTTTTGTGTGTTAATGGAGAGGACTGTCATCTACCTTTGCACATCCTTTTGTTAATACTCTTGATTGTTGTTGCCGTTTGAATTACAGGAAGAAGTTTCAGAGTTTTCAAGATCGGAGGCTCAGGGTTAATGAGGGCGACACCTCCTCACTGAAGAGAGCCAGAACAGACGGGAAGTTCCACGAAGAATTGCTCGACAGGTGTGAAAATAAGCTTGTTCGATATTATTCTCTTTTTATCACTCTCCTCCTTTAATGTTCTTTCATGTGTAAAGGAGATTTATCCAAGCAGGTATTAAAACCAAACAGAAGCCTTTTTCTCTTCTGGTATTCACTCAGATTTGGGCTTAATTTAAAATACATCAAAGACAAAAAAAAAAAAAGAAGTAATCCAGTTAAAAAGTTGAGCTAAAACTGAAAGGTTGAGTAAAAAGGAAATTCAAAATGTCGACGATTTTACATTTCTAATGTATGTTTCTTTGTTAGAGTGTTTTTTTTAATTGATCCAGACTAAAATCATACATAACAGTGTAACGCTCGCTCCAGTTGGTCCAGCCTCCATTCAGCTTTTTATGTTGACTTTGCAGCAGGAGATGTGTTACTTGAACAAATGAAGGCTCAGTGAATGCAATTAGCTCAGGGAGCCTTGTTCTGTCATTATAAAGAACTGAGAAACATATTCACATCATCACCCTAGCTCTAGTAACAAGCGGGATATGTGAGAATTTATGCAAGCTGTCATATGTGTTTGTCGACAGAAGCAACAAACAAAGCTGCACATCCACTGACTGTGTTAAACAGTTATCAGTTAATTATACCAACACAGTTCTATCTTTATCATTAAAAAGTCACTTTATTTGTGGTTGTTTTAAAATTCAAATTTACATTTCAATTTTTTTTTTTTTTTGGGCGTTGATATTGACCTAATGATAACAGATAACAGTCGTCTTCTTTTGTTCTTTGCAGGAGAAGCAAAATGAAAGCAGACAGGTACTGCAAGTGAAGACTCAACTTTACAGATCACTGCCATCATGTCTTTGTAAATGTTGTGATTTTATAGATTTGGCCATTTCTGCTTGCATTTAGTGTACAGTTTGTTTTTATATTTTGAATAAAATGACGTGGTCAGATCAGTTTTGTTGGTGGTTGTGATTCATCCTCATGGTGACATTTACAGAATGACCCATTTAAACATTCTGTGTCAATGATTCACTTTGCTGTACTGTGGAGCACCTGCTTGTTAAACATGGATTATGTTTTTGATTATGTTCATGTTTTTGGAATTACTCAACCAGACTTTGTAGGTGTCAGTGATGGAATGTAACTAAGCAGCTTACTTAAGTGCCTAACAAGAAAAAACCCCACAAACATCAGTAAAATCAAACAGCAATGGTATACCACAAAAGTTAAAACAATAATAAGTTATAAAATCATGATTTAAAGAAAAAAAGCCAGAATCAGACAGTATGCCAGTTTGTGTGTCTGGAGGTAGGATTTTGTATTTCTGGTGTCTTACAGGAGAAAGTTCCAAAAGCGTGGGGGAGAGCAGCTGAAGGCTTTCTGGACCGTGTGGTACTCAAGCAGACAGATGGTGTAGTAAGTTTGATGGCAGAAGATGATCTGAGTCTGGGAGGGTCTGTATATGAAAGTGTTCAGGAAGATACAGAGCAGCAAGGTTATGAAAAGCCTTTAAAGGTGAGAAGAATCAATGCTATACTTATCAGGGTGCCAGTGAAGCTGCTGAGGAACTGGAGCGAAATGATCTGTGCAGGGAGTTCTGGTAATGATGCAGACTACTGGACCAGCTTCCAAGTTTATGACGACACATGAGAAAGGAGACCAAAGAGAAAACAGTTGCAGTTGACAATACAGGATCGCAATCAAGGAGTGAAATGAGGATTGCAGTGCTGTTGGGTGTTTTGGCGCTTTGAGTGCCGCAAGCTGATTGCTGATTGAAGCTTGTTCCATTGCATTTAAGAAAAAGCAAACAACTCCACAGCCAAAACTTGGCAACTCACATCAGAACAGTCTAGATAAATCTGTGACGATGAAAGAGGGAAAAACAAAATGTCATCGTATTTGCTCTTCTTTTGCATTACTTTGGGTTTCTTTAAACTTTTGTACATCTGTGTCATTGTGAAATGTAACAGTTATTTCTGAGAAGTTAAGAGGTTATATTTTTCTCGGTGGAGCCAAACAAATCCTAGACATTTACATTCATTTTGTCCAAAGCGAACCGTAATTCATACATACATTCACACACTGATGGTGGTGGCTTCCATGCATGTTGCTGACCAGCACATCAGGAGCAGTTTGGGGTTCAGGATCTTGCCCAAGGACATTTCAGCATGCAGACCAGGAGAATCGAACCAGCGGCTTTCAGATAACAAGACACTGACTCGACCCCTGAGCCACAGCTGCTCCGCAGAGTTATGGAACTGTTTGCTATATCACAGTGCTTGTATATAATAAGATTATCGTATGTTGTCTCAACTAGAATGAACTATCTTCTAACAATTTCAAATAAATGTAGTAGAGGGAAAAAAAATACATATATTTCAGTTAAAGTTAAGTACAAATACCTCAAAACTAACTGCTAACTTTAAGCTAAAGTAGACAGTACTGTGGATTATTAAGTCATCAAATACTGATCAGTGTCAGCATCAGTATTTGATGACATGTAAATATTTTTGACTATCAGTTGCATTTGTTTCTGACCATAAACCCATATTGTACTTCTGTAAACTGTAAAAACATGCTCTTCAGTTTGCTACAACCACTTTACTTTGTTGGTCTGTCCTATGTGCAGTGATAGAAATATACATATTATACATTTAAAAGCAGTAAAGTTGAATAAAAGGAGATGTGTCTTATTTGTCTCATTTAGTAATACAATTCAACATTGGTTTAGAGTCACTGGGTCATATGACGTCGTAGCTATTGAACAAAAGGCTAAATGTCTGTCCAATACCAAAACCGATAATAAAGACACTTTTTATTATAGACGTGCAGGTGTCACAGGAGGAAATAAATGCAGCCAACCATGTGAGTGGTCTGAGTGGTCATGTTATTTGGCTTCATTACCGTGTGGAAGAAACCACTAGCCTTGTTTTTAGAGGGGTGTCCAGATCACGTCTTTACTACTGTTGTCCAAGAATGTGGCTCAATTGCGAACAAAAGAAATTATTTAAATTATATTTTCGGATTAGCCACATACACACGTGAATTCTCTGTTTTTTTATATGTAGAAAATGTGTTTTATGTTTCGTTTAGAGCTTCCGGTTTCCCCTCTCGTGCACAAAATAAGGTCACTGTCACGAGATAAACAGTCGCAGGAGCTTCCGCATGAAACTTCGTTAGGAAACGACAGAGGACGAACAGCAGTCTGAGTGAAATCCTCCAAAATGGGTCACTGTGTTCTTCTTACTTTAGCGGCTTTATTTACCGTCGCATCGACACAGTTCATCCCACCGGTGAGCGACTTTCCCGCCGTCTCACCGTGACGTTTAACACAGTGTTGTGACATTGCCTGGGTGTGTTGTTTAACTACATGTAAGCTTTGTTTGTGCTTTTATTTACAGTATACTGAAGACTGCCGAGCACAAATGTATCCACCAAATGGTCCTACGTAAGTAACACAAGTCTGCAATCGTCAAAGAAAGAGCAGAAAGTAACTGCGTAGTTTGTCGGCCATGTGAATCACTTATATATGTTTTTGACTGCAACTGCCACTTATGTAAAGATGCCTTCACTTGCCCCTCGAAAAGCTGAACATCCAAATTCACATGTGTTTTGTTTTCCATTTTGTGGCTGCTGCCTGTTTGAGACACCTAATATCATAAAGCCTTTCTATGTAATCTTAATGTGCATTCAGGCGTCGTTCCAATTCTTATCAACAACTTATCAGTCAGTCCACCAACTGTACAGATTAATATCAGTTCACACATCACTAAGTGTTGCCCAGCTAGAGAGAACAGTATATAAAGTCTTCTGTGATTCTGTAGGAATTTTATCCATTAATCTATGAGAACATTGACAAACAACAACGGCTAACAAGTCAAAAAAGTCAGCATTTTGAGAAAATTTACTTGTTGACATCAGTTTTTCTGTCTCCTGTCGCATAAATGTCAGATTACTTTTCTAACAGCACTTGAACGCATCATATCTTTTTGTAATGATGCTAGTCTTTTTTTTTTTAAATCACTCTTTACTGCCGTTTGATTTTAACATTTACAACAACAACACAAACATCCACAAAGATACAAAAAAGAAAAAAAAATTAGATACAAAAAAGAAAAAAAAACACAAAAGCTATCAATAGACATGATGCCAGTCATTTCAAGGAAGATTATAGTTTCAAGTTAATTCAACTTAACATGTTATCCCTATTCTCTATTTGTTTCAACGTTAGATTAATGGACTCACAGGTTATATATGATAGTGCACGCATTTTAACAATGACCAGTTTAATCTAATCAGTGATTTTTGCGAGCAGGATATCATGAGTTGCATTGTCATGCTGCAGTAGTTTTACAGACATTCCTTTCTACTCAGGTTCAAGGGAGGGGTCAGCTGGTACACGGTGGACCTCGACTTACCGCCCAGCAAGAGATGGTCAGCTGTGATTACTGACAAGAAAACAGAAGTAAGAATGCTGTCAAGTTGTTTTGTTTTTATGGCTAATAAGTCAGGGTCAATTCTCAAGCCACTTTTGTTTTTTAAACTCTTCTTATGAAAAATGATTCATAGTTTGGTCCACATGGGCTGCCTGACGATGTGACGGCAGTCTTATAAAAATATCGTGATCTCTTTCTCTGAAGCTGGTCAACATGATTCAGGCCATCAGAGACTTGGCCAACGCTTTTGTGCCCAGTGGGAAGCTGATCGAGCTCGTCGACATCACGCTGGTGCGTCTCGTTTTGTCTCTCTGCCTCTGCCTCTCTTTTTATTGCCACAAATAGCTTTATGACACCGTGTTTTATCATGTTCTGCAGCCTCTCATGGTTGACACTCTCCCAAGCCCTTTTGGTGAGGAAATCAAAGGAATTGCAGCTGTTTCAGGAGTTCCACTCGGTAACAGAACACAAACATTTTCAACTTTTTTAAATTTAGTGACTTTAAAACAAAAAATGCCCCGCTGACGTCCATTTTCTGATCTAGGTGAAGTCGTCTTGTTCAACATCTTCTACGAGGTGTTCACTGTGTGCACATCAATTGTTGCAGAAGACGATAAAGGTGGGTCATCTTTCAGGATCAGATTGATTTTCTTACTTGAAATAATGCTTAATGAGTACTAAAATGCTTTTGGCCTTTTGTGCTGTTACAGGTAACCTTTTTCATGGTAGAAATCTGGATTTTGGATTATTCATGGGGTAAGAATCGCGCCCAGAGTCCCAGTTTTTAAGTTGACTCTGATCTTGTAAAGTAACCTCTCATGAGACGGACTTGTGCCTCTTCACAGCTGGGATGTGAAAAACAAGTCGTGGATCGTTAGTGAGAAGCTGAAGCCTCTGGTGGTCAACCTCGACTTCAAGAAAAATAACCAGACCGTCTTCAAGTCGACAAACTTTGCTGGATATGTTGGCATGCTGACCGGCATCAAGCCTGTAAGTCATTTAGAATTACACCTGAAGGTTCAATCACTATAAAACATTGTTTGACGTCACGTACGGCTGTTAAGTTGAAAAGAAAAATGAAAAAGATGTTTCTTCTTTCTCCCCCAGCACGCGTTCACTCTGACGATGAATGAACGCTTCAGCCTGGACGGAGGATACATCGGTGCGTATTTCCACACATACTAAGAGAGACGGTCCCCGTTTTGTCTTCTAAGTCATCGTCATCTTAATCCGTTCACATGCAGGAATCCTGGAGTGGATCTTGGGAAAGAGAGACGGGATGTGGATGAGCTTTCTCACCCGCTCTGTGCTCGAAAATGCAAACAGGTAAAGTATACCTCTTTTTGATATTTTAAAGGGATACTGTGGAGTTTTTGGCCTCTTGTGTCGCTGGATCCCTGGATTATTATTGTCTCGTGTTCTAGCTGCAAGTTGTGGTGCAACAGAATAAAAGAGGACCACCAGGATCTGATGTACAGGATGAAGGTTTCAAAAGACTAAAGAGGTTTTGCAAATGTTTTTATTGGGCAGAAGCATTTGTGTGTTAGGTCTGAAGGATTTAGATGATGCGATATGCTTACTAAAAAACAAAACATTTATATTGGAACAAAAGCTCCACAGGGTGCCTAAATAAAAGGCTGTAATTAATTTGGAGGCAAGTTAATCTGTATCGCGCAGTCCAGCGACAAGGCTGTTCAAATGCTTAACATAAAACAGTATTGAGACAAGATATAGAAAAAACAAAACTCAAAGCAGTAGAAAAAGAAACAAACAGGATTTGACAGTAAAATAATGGAAGATAACAGTTGAATTTTAATGAAAGGAAGTTTTTAAGCTTCTGTAGAACAACAGAGTTGAAGCGGTTTGTTCCAGAACGCTGCCTCGCTGTGCGAGGCGACAAGAGTCCGCTCTGTCTCCCAACAATGAGTCTTGAACTCGTTCTCACCAGCTACGAGGAGGCCAAAATCCGCCTGGCTCAGACCAAGCTGCTGGCTCCGGCCTACTTCATCCTCGGAGGAAACCAGACGGGCCAGGGCTGCATCATCACCAGGTCCAGGGTGCTCAGTCTCGATATCTTGGAGTAAGTACTGGAGCTCACTGTGTACAATGTAGAGCATTTAAAGCCTGTAACCTAAACCAGGAATGACCGATTGTAACCTTTTCTGTATATAGTCTGTCGTGCGTGTGGCTGCAAACTCCCAATGACGCAGCTTTTCTTGTGAAACTTGCTCAACTAGGAAGTGATGGCAGCTGATGGTTTCATATCACCTGACTTAACTCAATTTCACAAATCAGATGCTGAGTTTAGCTGCTTGTCACATGTTGAGCTTTTTTTTTTTATTATTGAATTATTGTTTTTCAGGATCGACCTGAAGCTGGACCGCTGGTACGTCCTGGAGACAAACTACGATCACTGGAAGGAGCCTTTGTTCCTGGACGATCGCAGAACTCCTGCCAAGAAGTGTATGAACCAGACTTCACAGAAAGTGAGTGCTGATGTAACCAACTCCTTGTGACAGAACCGAACAAATTCTGTGTCTTAAGATGTCTTCAGATGTACTTTAGATCTACATATCACATGACTGACCTTTAACTAAAAGTCTGATGCGGAACTTTCCTGTTTAATCTGACCGTTAAGACACCTTTGATCTCTTCCTTTTTTTCTTTTAGAACATCTCACTGAAGACTATGTACGACGTGCTCTCAACCAAACCGGTTCTCAACAAGGTGAGTCACAGATCTACTTTTTTCAGCTCTCATCCAAATCAGAAAAAACTGCATCTGCGTTTAACGGGAGTGACTCCTGAAGCCTGGGAATAATTGAGCATTTTGCAGTCAGACTGTGGAATCTGGATGGGTACATGGCTCGGTGATATCGGGCTGCAGTTCAGTGTAAATACATTTCTGTCGCTGTGTTTTCCACAGTTGACGACGTACACAACACTGATGCAAGTGTCCGAGGGAACCCTGGAGTCGTACATCCGCGACTGCCCGAACCCCTGCATGCCCTGGTAACGCCCCCGACCTGCTGAACCCTGATCAGTTTGTGAATGCATGTCTGCACTGAGAAGCTGCGATGGAGACGAGACTCAGCTGAGTTTGGAACAAAACTTGTTCCTTTAAAATGTTTGCACAAGTGATTAATCACCTGAACCAAAGTTTGTCTCAACAGTGACGTCATTTTGACATTGTTTGTTTTCAGGAATACTTTGATGAAAATACTAAATCCTACTTTTTTTTTCTTGTTGTGAGGGCTACCGGTACAAAAGTAAATCTTACTTGACTGTAATTATGTGTTTAATTTGCATGATGAGTCTCTCAGTGGAGCTCACTCTGGGCACAGGGACCCCTGAGATGAATGCACTTGTAAAACTTACTGTAAATTATTTACCTTTTTTATGTTAAAATCTCAAATCCAGCCCACACTCACCATTTTGTGCCTCCACACTGTGGCCCTGCTTCTTTTTTTTAGCACTTATTTTTGTAGTCCTGTGTTGCTGACAGTTATGTTGTCTTTGTCACCTCACTGCCTGACCGCTTCGTGCAGTGATACTGTTAAATGTACCTCATCGCTGTCCACTCCCTTATTCATTTTTAACGATAGTTAATTAAACCATTCTCAAATTTAAGGTTCTGTCTCTGGTGTCATTTTTACCACGTGAGCTGTTTGTATGTTGACTTAAGTTCTTAGATTTGTGCACCTACTGCAACTATTATTTTCATCAGCAATTCAAATTTTAATTATTACAGTATATGATATAAAACTATTTACAACATTTGGTCTATAAAATGGTGGAAAATGCTCAAGGTGCCGTTTGCAAATGTCTTGTTTTGACCTACAGTCAAGAAACCCAAAAGGTTTGTATATTATCACAAATCACAAAGAAGCAGCTAATCATTGCATTTTGGATGGTAGAGGCAAAGAATATTTGCCTTTTTTGCTTGAAAAATTAATTACAGATCAATTATACAACTGATTAAATCAACTGATCCGGGCAGTCTTTGTATTGTGCACTGGTGTAAACTACAGTAAGTTAAAGTAACATTCAATTTACACTAAGGTCGTTTTTTCTTTGGTAGAACTGACTTGCAAAGTAGTTTGAACAACAACAATAGAAGGTCCACACGGTTAATTACAAGATGTACAAAGTTTGTCAACACAAACATTTTTGAAACTTCCAGCATTTTATTATTTAAAACTTATTACTGTAGTCAACATTTTAATTACATGAAAAATCAATGGAGATTAACAACTAACAGAACAAAACAGTATAAAGATGTGTCTGAAGGGATAAAAGTTAAGTCGGAGCTTTGAGCTCTCATATAAAGAAAGAAAGTGTTCAAGCTGGAGAGACAAATAGCTGAAGTCAGCCAGGCTACAGCTGAACTTCCATCCTACTGTAATCTCTTTATAATTAGGAATCAAGTGCAGATAAGATGAGCTGTACAGCAATAAGGCCAGGCCGAGACAAATAAAACATTTTAAAAATCACAACTTATGTCAAACTGATCCCACAAACGAGAAAGAAACTAAGGCGGATCTGAAGAGGAGTTTCAGTAATATAAAGATTCAAACAGAGGCTTAACTGTCAGTAATCAGCAGCTTAGAGACGACCCCTCCCCAGATTATCCATAAATCACATTAAACATTCAGGAATAAAAGGAACTATGTGTTGATTATGTGCAGATGTTTAGTTTTATCTGTTGCGCGTCACAGCTAACTTGTGACCAATATCATGAGCCTTTGCTCCTTTAAAACTAGCAGATAAAGAATCAACAATCTTACAATCAATACAGATTGAGGGTTTAAGCATAGTGTTGCTAAAAACAGTAGATCTTGAGACATCGGTAGAAATCTTTACACACTCTGGTCACCAACGGTGTCTGAAAAAGACAAAAGGAAAACACATAATTTACTCTCAGAGGGTTGGAATTTCAGCTCATGTAGAGACAAAAACAGCAGCTCATTGGTGTGTGGATGTAAACATGGTAATCAGAGGCTTTTGTATGTAGTGTTAGGCCCATCTGGCAACTACACAAACAAAACTGTGAAACTATCTGCCAAGGATTGTAAATCCATACCTGGTTCCTTCAGTGCGTGTGCATTTCCCACCAGCCCAGTCAGCGATTCAGTGTTCCCATTGAGGATCTCCACAGACAGGTTGTTATTCTGCTGCTCCTCCACTATTCTCTTCTGTAGCTCCTCCTACAGAACAGTTAATCATTAGGAGTTCTCACAGCGAGATAACACCACTCTCCTATTAATATAAAAATGTAACAAGGTTAAGGCTGTTACGCACCTCACACATGACTGTAAGCTGTAACGGCAAGTCATCCACCTTCACAAAGTCTTCCTCGTCAGATTTCTGACTGGTGTTACCCGAGCCCATCTCCTGCATCAACAACACGAATGAAGTCAGTACACAACAAAGTACTCTGTGTTTTACAGGCGAGTAACTGTGCCTCTTCTGCTCGGATGAACAAAAATATCCCGAGCATATCTTCAGCCTTGGACTTACATCTACATTTATCATGACGGGTGAGTCCGTGTCAGGGCTGCTAGTGGTGGTTGACTCCTTGGGGACCTCCTGACCATGAGAGACGGAGCTTTCTTCTAAGGCAGCAGCTGCCTCATCTTTACTCTCCTCCTCAGGACTCTGGCACTTCTCCATGTCATGCTCCTCTTCTGTGGAATCCACAGCCCTGACAGAGCTGTTGATTTCTGCAAAACCGAGTAAAAAAAAGCCTCTGTGATAAAATAAGATGATGGACCAACAGAGGGTCTCATAATACAAGATTTCTATCAGACTAAAAAGCCAGTCTGACATTTTCAAGCTTGAAGGGAATTTCCACTGAAAATATCAAAAGGGCCTCACCATCTTCATCATCTGAATTCTTCTGTTCAGTTTTGGTCTCCTGGGTGTCACCGCATGTTGTCCCCTGAGGCACAGCACAGTCACACAGGTCAGACAAAGAAAAATATGTTGAATAATAGCTAAGGTTGTTGGTGAGAAAATATCTCCGTGACACTAACCTCCTGCTCCACCTGTCTGTCAGCAGAAGCTTGCAGGGATGTTTGAACATCAACAGGTCCGGCTTCGAACTCCTCCATCTCCTCCTCCTCATTCTCGTCCTCTCCACTGCCGTAGTTTGTCAAGGCCTGAGTCTCTGCTTTGGACAGACCTGAGAGAGAGAGGGACCACATGGAAAAATAAGTGTGTGTTAATTAATACATTTGTGTGTTTAAACTAGCGCTGTGCCAGAAACCCCGACTCTGCTTCTACAGTGTTTGGAACAGAGCCCAGCACATGTCACAACACCATGATTTTAATATTCTAAGTGAAAAAAATGCTTTGAGCATGGCTGGATTTTTTTGCTTATTTTCTTCACATCTGTTATTGACATCATCCTGATTTAACGTTGAAGATCCATCACAGGCATCTTCTCACTGACAGTGATGGATTACAACATGGCCACATTCTGACTCAAATGATTTAACAATATGTTTCCTTTGTACAAAATATTTTCATTTACTGATTGACAGAGGTATTCCTTGTCTATCCCCTTCATCCTCATCCTCCTCTTCAACCTCTGAGGCCTCGCTGCTCCTGCTGTTCTTCCTCTCTGTCTGCAGGTAAAGCTCCTGCAGAGTAGAATCCCCCTCCTGCTCAGCCTCATCTTGGTCCTGGAAGGCAAAAGGAGAACATTTTCGTAACACAAATAACTATTGTACTAAGAGGTATTTACAATTTCATGGTCAGTATTAAAATGGCTGACCTTGTCTTCATCTGTGTAGGTGGGAGAAACAGATTTATCACCACCAGCTGTTGTATTTTCCTAATTTGAGGAATAAACGAACACAAACATTCACATTAGTCTCATTCAAGCGCATTTCTCTACGTCGGTGTTCGTTATTTCCTCATAAATACGTATACTAGGTTACCAAAAACACAAAGAGGGAACTGAACAGGCAACTAACCTTGAGACTGCACTTTGCTTTGCTGGGTTGCTCAGGCTTCTTCTTATTTTTGTGTTTGGCTGCCAGGGCAATGCTGCTGCTATTATCCAAATCCTGCATGAGCCTGAAGAAGGCGAGTTCATTGAACAGGATCTCTGAGATCTCCACTAGGAGGTCCTCACCACAGTCCTTCAGAGTACGGCCCACAAATTTACTAAGAGAGTCCTGGAGCAGGAGAAGAGAGTCAAATGTCAGAAAAGATGTTTTTCTTTTGATCTGCATAAACTTGTGTCACCTGGTATTGGCACTGGACTTACCTGCAGTATTCCTCCAAGCTGTCTGTGGAAAAAGCGGACAAACTCTTTGCTTTCATCATTTTGTTGGGTGAGAGTCAGAACCATGCGCCGCACAGATGTCAACAGCTGGAGGGAACACACCTCATCCATGTTCTCCTAATCACAGAAAAGAGGAACATTACAAAGTGATTTAGCTATTTTAGAGTGGTTTTCTTTCATAGTAGTGCAATCAATGCTGACATTCAATTTGAGCCGTAAAACTTTTAGCAATCAGTCACTAACAAGCACACCTTTCATTCAACGCTTAATTCAGGTGTTAAACGCTTTCTTTTTTCAATATCAGCACATTTTCAGTTGGCACAAAGCTAACAATCAGAATCAGAAATCCTTTAATGTCCCGCAGACGGGGAAATTTGTTTTCATCAACATCAACTCTGCAGCTCCTTGTGCTGATTGACCTACCTTAAGGAATGGGATGACTTCTGTCATGATGGCTTTGATCTGACGATCCAGCTGCTGTGTGTCAATCTGAGGGCAGCGCACATCACCTACAGGACCGGCTGCTCCTCCTGCTCACAGACAAAAACACAAATAACATAGTTTCATTTATAATTCCCGCAAACTCAACCAGTAAAACTGAATGCAATGATTCTGTTGCTACAGGTCTTTGCACATGGTGAACTCGGGCAGCGTTGTATGATTCAGTACCTTCCACTTGGTCAGCGGGGTTAGCAGAGGGATGTTCAGTGTTTGAGACGTCAGAGCCACCTGCACCTGCAGTGCTGGCGTTGCAGGGGTTAAACTCAGCTTTAAGCTTCATGCGTTCATACTCCCTAATCCTGGCCAGAGCTTTGTCTAAATGAATCACCGTGTTGCCTATCAGAGCAGCAAAGAAAGAAGAGCAGGGAAGTGAAAAAAAAGAGACAGAAATGGGACCCAAAAAGTTTAAAATCGATGAAGCAAGAGAGAGACGACTGTAATGGATATTAATGCAGTCAGTCGGTAACCAGGGTTACACTACAGGATCAAACAAAGTAGGCCAGCCATACTCCTAATCTGTCACTGAAGCTGCAGAAATATGAGTCTGCTCTTTCTTTGAAAAACAGTCTGTTTCTGGATATTCGTTTAGTTTGGCCATTTATTACAGATCCTGAGGTGTGACCCGGTTGCTTTACAATGACAGGCCTGAGCTGACCTGCTTGGAAAAATAGAAGGGGCACGTACTTAAAGGCAACAAGCAAAGCATTTCAGATATGAAAAGGGTTATAAATAATAGGTGTACAGTTTTACAAGCTTGAGCCCCTCGTTTTCCAAAATCAAAACACATTCTACATGCGTAACCATACCCAGATCATCGTTAGCAAACGGTTCCAGGTTGGAGGAGGTTGACAAGGTGCTTTCATTGTCCACAGATTCTGCATCATCCCTCTTCTTCACTGCGTCCTGTGTGAGCCTCAGGTTTTTCTCCACCACCTCCACCACCTCCACCACCTCCTGAGAAAAAAAGTACAGATTCTGATATGAGGCAGAATACATCTGACATTTCTGAAACCAAAAAGGTTTTACTCTGAACAGTTTGGATTACAGGAGAATGGATGATTCATCACAGATCCACCGCCCAACATCTCCCTAAAGAATTTACAGCGGCATATTCTATAAACAACTGCAGTGGTGGCTTGTCCCAACTTGGAAAATTAGACATTTCATCCATCATTCTTGAACAAAGGCATTATTTGGGCAGACAAAAGGCCTAGCTTCCAATTAGCATAACTCTGGGGACCTTGGCCCAGTACAAAGAACACATGTCTGATCTGGCAAAAGAGTCGTGGTGAGACGGGGGTCATTTTTTACAGACAGGCTTCTGAAGTCTTGCTGTCAAGTTAAATTCAAAGACAATGGAGATAAGGGGAAGGAAAATTAAAATCGGAGGATAAAGACAGACATGGACAGATTAAAAGAGACAAGGCGGGTAAGGATGAAAGGAGACAAGAGAGGGAGAAACTAATGAAAGATGTATTGAAATGTAGAAGAGGAAGCAAGTCAAAGTGATAAAGTGTAAGCTGGATTACAGGAAAAAAAAAGGATGGAGAGAAAGACTTCAGGGCAGGTAGAAAGATTGGAAATGTGTGAGAATGCCATGCTGAGAAGCAATAATGTGTTTCTTACTGCATCACTGGTAGTCAGACTCTCACTGGGTGTGAGTTCAGACTGAGAGCCTGCAGCCCAGACCACAGGACCGAGAGGGGGCAACTGGTCCTCAGCTACACTCTTCTCTGTGAGGTGACTGGTCACAATGTCCTAGTAGAGACACGGGGAGGAGCTAATGGAATCATGCAAAGTTTTAAACGGGGCCCTATATCTACATCCGGGTCAGGCTCAGATCACACGAGTTTTAAAATTTAGACAAGACTTAAGAAACACGGATTGGAAAAATGACCGATCATGGATTTTTGGGGCTTGTGATGAACCACAAGTACGTAATGGAGTAGTAGTAGTAGTAGTAGTAGTAGTAGTTGTTTAGGAATAAAATTGACTGACCAAAATGACAAACAATAAACTTCACTGAGAATTCAATAATCATACATTACACCAGCCTTTTTATCGGCATTATGTTCTATTTAAAAAAAATCATATCGGCTTATATCAGACAGCAAAAAAATGCCACAACTGATATATCTGTGTTAGGCCAATATCAGATGATATATCCTCTGGACTCAAATTTTTGCCAAAACTAAATTATATATCAAGCAATTATTACATTCTAATGAGATAAGATAATCACTAGATTAAAAACTTTAAACAGTACAATTCATTAAAACTAATATGTACTAAAACAGGATAATTGTAGAATGGAGGAGTTTTTTTTCTCACTCTCGTCCTCGTGATTTGCCCAACTACTCTTATCTCTCCTTTATCTGCAGTTCAAGACCACATCTCCACCAGCCTTTAGCCTTCAGTTCCTCTTAAAATCCAGTCTCAGCCTCTCGTGGACCATTTCAAAAGTCCCCTTTTTCCTCTTTTTAGCCTAATTGCATCTGCTGCAGGTCTTGTCTGCCCAGAAAGCAGAGACATTTCTCCAAAAAAGTAGGGTTATGAAAAGATGAAAACAGCCCTAAATTATTTCTGGAAAAAGTCTAAGGCATCAAATCCGTAAGCAGTCACATGACCAGATATTCTGTGCCAAACAACCCTGACCTACATGCTGAACATGAACATACCCCATGTACTCTTTAGGGGCAAATCAAGGTCTAATTTAGCATGAAAACGTATAATCTGAGCCCAGCATAAATGATGTATCCATACTAGTTTGGAAACTGCAGTTGAATATTCAAATGCAGCTTCTTAGTAGTAACATGTCTGTACTTCTTACCTGTAGGGAATACAGCGCCCTCTGCCGCAAGTAGTCTGTGTTGAGCAGTTGCAGCTCATGGAAGAGCTCGATGAGAAAGTGGGGACGGGACTCATTTTGGGATATCAAAGTAGCCACCTCAGAGTAGATGGTCTCCCTCAGAGCCTCAAACAGTGAGAAGTCGCTGCTTGCATCTGCAGGTTCAAGAGTGGACAGCATGAGATTTGGGTGGATATGAGCATAATCTCATTCACACATTTAAAAAAAAAAAAAAAAAAAATGTCTGCCTTCCAATTTAGAGGCTTTTTAGGTTAGGCCATAAATAGAACATGCATGAGATGTTGAGGTGACATGAAGACCAAATGATGGATTTGTGAGTTTACCTGGTGCTTCTGTGCATGCAATTCTGTTAGAAAGGAAGGGTGTTCTCCAAGCATAGGCTGTGAGTAAGATAAATTAAAGTGACAACAATGTAAATTAACCAAAGATTAAAATGAAACAGGTTGTCATCACAAATGTGCAAAGAAACATGAATTTAAAATACATCAAAAAAGGAAAAGGTGTTAAAAATATAGGAAAAGTACAAAAACAAAGAACACAGACACAAGAGGGATGAGGTGGGTGCATTGCTTTCACTATAATGAGTTTGACCCCTACCAGAGGAGAGATCGTTTCTTTTGTTCCCAAGCTTAGTTTTGCTGTCTAGTTTCTCTTGGGTCAGTTTGTCCAAAAGACTCTTATTCTGATCCTTCTGACGTAACAAGGGCGCCCTCTCATGGACAAAGTCAGCAGTACTGCTTGCACTGTCACTCTCATGGCCTGAAAAAAAAAAAAAAACAGACAAAGTAGACAATTTGTGAAATTTTCTTCATTAAGTCTTTGCTTTGGTTACATCAAACAATACAGCAGAGATTCAACTCCATCTAAATACCTTCACTGTTCTTGTGCCCTTTGTTCCTCCTGCGACGATTCTTGGTATTGGGTGTCCTGCTTCTGGAGGCCAGATTGGCTTGCGCACAGGCCTTGCGCCCCGCTTTGAAAGTCTTTGTGATGGTGGTGGGATCAACAGGATCTGGCATGCTGCTGAAGCTTTCCTGTGATGCCCTGTCAAATTCTTGAGGTCGCAAGTGGCGGCTGGCAAAAGTGGGGGAGGAGGAGGGAGACTCGTTGGGCCCCGTATTAGATCGGTGATGCTCGACAGTGTTGTTTGTGTAGGATGTTTTCAACCAGCCAGTTGCTCTAAAGAAATCGCATGAAAATGTATTCATTAATTAATATGGACAATAATGTTTACAAGAACAAATATAAATGTCTTTTCAGGCAAAAAAAAAAATTGGACATACCCTCTCTCTGTGTTAAGAGGAGAACGCTGCAGTGGAGGAGGGAAACTCATGTACTCGGTTTTAATTGAAGTATTGGGGTCTAACTGCTGCTTCTGGTGGTCAGGTGTTGCCTGACTTGCTGCACCCTGAGGGAACTCACCCATGGGACCAGGGAAGAGTGGATATAAGTGAAAGCCTGCAGAGTTAAAGAAATAGAAAGAACTTCATTAAATTCTAAGTTAAAGCGTTAATGGTCCAAAAAATCTATTCAATCGTGGCAGTAAGACTTTTGGCCTTTCATTTATGCATGACTGGGCCACTTTAAAGTACATCACTTACTTCAATTTGAAAGAACTAATTGAAAAAGAGTACTCATACCTACATAAAGCACCAATATTGTTTGGCCTTCGTTACAGAACTACATGAAGAAAACCACTTTTTTCCAAACATTTTAGGGAATTTTTTCTGTATTGCAAAGAGGCACTGCAAAAACGTGTTGATTTTAGAATAGCTGAGAGGGTTTTTGGCACTCTACATCATATCCAAAAACTGTCTTGTGAGCCTCATTCAGATCCTTTAGCATTCTGTTGCCTCTACTGCACACCATTCTAGACAGGTTTTGTAAGTGAATTAGGGTCATAAGTATGTTTGTCGTACTGGGAGGAAATGGGGATATGGCAGCAGTTGACATGTTGTTGGCGGAAGGATGTAGGGTAGAGGAGAAGGGGAGGAAGCCGCCAGGAGAGGCTGAGGGACCGGAGCTGGATTCTTGGGATGAGCCCTGCTTCTGTGTCTGCCAACCTGGAGCTGAGGACGACGTCTGCTGTTGCTGCTGCTGGCGAAGGAGGTCATTCAGGACGTGCTTTAGTCTGGAGAAAAGACATGACAGATTATTATTATTATCATCATTATCATTATCATTATTAACTAAATTATAGAGATAAAGGAAAGTACAATACTAGTTTTCTCACCTGTGTACATTGTTTTGCTGCCAAGTCAGCTGGGTGTAACACTGGTTCAGCTGATGCATGACCAGGTGGACCTGTGGTGATGACAAGTTGTTTGCTAACATGGGGTACTGACCCGTCATCAGGGTTTGTAACATATAAGAGAGTGTCTGTGGAAGAAGAGGAGAGAGGAGGAAAGTTATCTTTTGTTGATCACTTTTTCATGTTTCAAAAGAAAAAATAAAAAGCCACCAAAACAAAGAATGAACAGGAAGCTGTGAGTGACTGCACTGACAATTCCACTATGACTTCAAATTAAGCCTGCAGATGCGGTGCAAGCTTGAGTCAGTTATGAAGGTGTCTGTGCGTGCATGCGTTTGCTCAGTGTACCAACCTGCTGGTCCTGCAGGAGTGTCTGACACATGCTGGTGCTGAAGTCCAGCTGTCTCTGCAGCTGGCTGACCTGTTCCTGCCAGTGGCACGAGCCTTCGGTGAAGGACAGTTCAGAGGCCCATCGCAGGTTCTCTTGCCGCCGTGTGCCTCCATGCTGGCACGCAGACTGGTTCAAACTTCTGGACTGCTGCTGTTGCTGCTGCTGCTGCTTGGCCTTAGTCTTGTTATGAAGACATGGATTTCCACTACCTTCACTTGAGAAGGCTGGTGGAGGCTTCAGGTTGCTATGGAGTGAATACATTATTTTTAAAGACAGATTTTACCATAGATATAGGCACAATTTGATTTCTTCTGCCTCCACGCTGCCTCACCTTCCTTGGTTCTTCCTGTTACTGTAGGAGCACTGGTTCCTGCTGGATGAGTAGATATGGATGTCATCACCTGAGCTGCTCTCTGCACATTCTTCCTGCTCCTCTTCCTCTTCTACACCCATCTCTGAGTGATAATCATCTTCATCATCATCATCATCATCATCAAGGTGGCAGGGAGTGGATCCCCATGTGGCCATTGTCCTTAAAATCACAGCAGAAACATTTTATAGAATAGCCATTTGTTTAAATCCTCTAATTTGTCAAAGAATGAAAAAAAAGCACAACAGGAAATAACTGCCTTTACTTCCAATTACTACAGCTACCACAATATGCCCATAGGTATGTTATAAGATGTGGCTGCTTGGTTGGTGCTTATAAAATATGTAAACGGGCTAATATTTTATTTCTCTCTTGGACCTTGGAGAGACAGGCTCCTAGAGCAGTATGTCTCCTACCTTTCATCCCTACTGACAGGCTGTGAGGGTGTAGCAAGGCCTTCTTGATCATCAATCCTCCGAGGAGAGTCACTGAGACCGCTACGCCTCTGGTGTTCAGCCATCAAGGACTCGAGGTGCTTTCTGCGCTGCCGCAGTTCTTCACGCAAAATCTGGTGCCGACGCATCTCTGACCAAAGCTGCTGACAACACAGGGAACACAACTAGAATCTGCATTGTTCTGTTCTGACAGTAGAGATTTAATTTTGATACTTGAATGGTGATGAGACCAAGGGTCGTGTGAGAAAGGTGGAGTCTATTACCTCATGGTCAGTTACTGAAGACGTAGCTGCTTCTGGAGCAGTGGGTTTGAGTACAGCTGAGTTGGTTTTCGGTCCACAGGAGGAGGGGGCCTGGCCAATGATTGGAGTGGAAGCTGGAGCCTTCCTCAGCAAGCCCTGCTGACTCACTGTGCTGGACACAGATGACTAGAAAGGAGATGACAAAGTTAGAGGTTAATAGGGTATACAGTATGATGCAGTCTTCTAATAAAGCCTACCTTCATGAGGTTAAGAATGTCCTGTTTTTGTTCAACCTGTTTCTGTGGAAACTTTACCTTTTTTGTAGGTTGTAGTTTATGCCATGTTTTTACTGAAAGGTGTTCCTATATCTAGTCCACCTTTTAAGATGTTTTTAACATATGGATTCTGCAGCTGCACGTATGTTTGTGTTACCCATTGGAGATTTTTCTGGTATAACATGGACCTTGTTACGATTAACTGGTCATAGTTTGGGACCAAAGCCCAGTCATTATACGGCAAACCTCGTGTACATGTTGGTGAGTGTAATACCTGGAGGTCAGGGCAGGCCCACTGCAGGTCCTGGATCTTCCCTTGGATCTCAATGAGCCTCTGACGCTCTTCATGGAGCTGCTTCAGCTCCTGCTTCTGCTGACGCAGCTTCTCCTCATACAGCTTCTCCCTTTGTCCACAATAGGTTTGATGCAATGTCAATTATTCCGGGTGAGCACACAGGCAAAATGTTAAATTCAGAATACAGTAAAAGAAATGTCTCATTTTTCAGACATTTACTATATTCTACCTGGCCTTGCTGGAGAGACTGAGTTCTCTGGGGCTCTGTTTGGATCCAGTCCCCACCGACAAAGCCACTGCAGCTCTGGTATTATTTGGTTGTTGGTGTAAAACTTCATCCTCATTAGCTGTTGTGCCATCAGTGTCATCACTCTACATTCAGACAGAATCACACAGTTGAAAGTTTTCAGCTTTAGATTGGAACCTTTTTTTTTCATATTCCTATAAAAAAGATGCATCATGTCAATTAACAACTTCTCCTTTTATTCTGAAATTCAAGAAGTAACCACTTCATCCCTACTACAGACTCTTTCATATTATTCTGTCATCTCCCTCACCTGAACCATGGCCACCAGCTCCTGAAGCTGCCGAAGTTTCTGCTTCGCGGTCTGCCGATGAACCTTCTGGACAAAACCTTCATTGTTCCCCAGACTGCTTCTTCGACTAGACCCCGAGGCCTCACTGTCTGGAGCCATAGCCTGTGCCCCTTCATCATTACCAAGAGCGTCTTCAACCTCATCATCATCCTTCACCTGATTATAGGGGGTGTCCCTATTGTACTGGCACTCTAAATGAGAGAAGATTGTAGATATATAATTTAGATTACTTTAAAGAGCTGGTCGGTGAAATGATGATGCAGCGCTTCAGTGTGTGTGTGTGTGTGTGTACCTATGGCTGACGGGATGTTGAGGCTGCGAAGGTTGGCTGCTGACCGGTTGTTGATCTCACACTCAGTGTTGAGTCTGCCATCACGGTTGAGTCTGCCATCACGGTTGTTTGCAGCACCACTCCTGACACTGCGCCCGTTGGTCAGGCTATTCAGGTCTGTCCAGTTCCCACTGCGCTGTGGGTTTCTAAACAGATAAGAGTACAGTGACTGTTATGGATACATCTCAATACCAATCGTAGAAGGAGACACAGGGTGACCTTTTGCAATCATACTATAATTTCCAACATTCTCTTTAGGGCAGTGTTTCAGCATCATTTTAAAACGAGCCCAATCTGTGTATAATGTAGGGTTGTTACAAACCATGGACCTTACTTTAATGCTTAACTGAATAATAATCAATACAAAACAGCACACTAATGTAAAAAAAAAAAAAAAAATACAAGGAAGAATTTCCAGGTGATGATATCAACAGTCCCAAAGATATCAATCTATTACAATTTAAAATGAGGAAAAGCAGCATATTCTCACATTTGATAGGCTAAAAGATCATTTTTGCCTGACAGTTTGCATAAACGAGTTATTAACGGATTACCAAAATAGTTGGAAATTAATTTTCCTTCAGTCAACTCATTGATTATTTGGCCAAATCTTTGCAGCTCTAGTATACTGAATAATTACTTAATTGATCTCCGATCAGTGAAATTTCTTGTTAAAAGATTACTCCATTCATAAAACTTTAAATGTATTTATTTAGACAAACACACCTGATGTTAGTTACAGGATGGCGGTTCTCCTGTTCAGAATCAAACATGGCCTCAAACATAGAACCATCCTCTGTCTCGTCTTCCTCCTCCTCTTCCTCATCATCGTCATCCTCTTTCACATTTTCATTGACCGCATCCACCATCATATCAGAAGTCTGCTCGTAGTACTGAACCAATTCTCGCAGCTCATTCAAACGCTTGTGAACCTCTTTGAGCTTCCTGTTGGGAGAAGACAGAGAACAACAATTGTGTGGCTGAAATGCAAATGACTGCTTTTGTTAATAATTAAAAAGGTTATGTGACACGCCAGGACAGTGTCATCGCAATTCCACCTTCTACTATAGTAAAAAGTACAGTCACCTACAGCCTTATAAGTAATGGAGACTGAACATCTTGTTTAAGAACACTGAAACTTACAACAAGTGGAATTGTGGGAGGTTTTGGGGGTGCAAGGTTTCTCTACACACCAACCTATATAACACCACCCCCACGCTATACAACAGCCTGCTGCTGATATCTGATCTGTCTATTCAGCTGCTTGAAGCTGTGTGTTTTTTTGTGTGTACCTCAGCTTGTCTGTGGAATTGGAGCTGTCCTGTTGTTGCGTGAGTGAAGGATGAAAGGAGGTGGAAGCTGAAGGCCCATTAGAGCAGAGAGCAGATGGACAATCTGTAGATCCTCCCATGCTCAGACTGCACTGTCTTGACAATCCACGGCCTGAAGGGAACCACATGACGTTCAACTACATTTTTTAAAAACAGAGAAAGACTGCACAAAAAAGGTTCCGGAAATGCTCTTACATGAGTTATTATTGAGAGTCTGGTCTCTGAGTGAATGCAGCTCCTGTAGGATCTTGTCCATGGTTTGTTTTTTGTCTTGGAGTTCTTGGAGCTTAGTGAGTTTGACACTAGCAGCTGTTGCCCCCGTGTCTAGGCCGGTGTGGGGACCAGAGGCAGAGTGGAGGAGAGGCCTGTGCTGAGGTGGACCAACAGCCTGGGGGGACCTTGACCAGCACACCTCTCTAGAGAGGGAAAGGCTCTCTGCCTGACGACGGTTGTCTGGCACTGCTTTGGTCTGTAAGGTATAAATAATGGAAAACTTGAATCACACATTTGTTATTAAAACAGTTAAGACACATTTCTTGACATAGCTTTTCAAATGAAAGACAGATCACAGGAGGACATACCACAATTACAGTTTATAGTCTCTTCAAATTGTTTAAAAAAAATACTTTGATACACTGACATTGACATAATAAAGTAATACATTTGTTGTATGTAAGATATAATACAGTTCAATGTAGAAAATGTTTATAGATGGCATTATTCTATATCAAAGACATTGCAGAGTGTACTGTACCCGGGAGTCATGTAGCTGGTTGTGGAACCTCTGGATCAAATCATTTAACTCATCATTCAGTTCAGATGTGATGCTCAGACCTGAGACACTGCCTGTGGTTTCTGTGACAACTGATGACAACAACACATTTCAGAGCAATTAAACACAGGTTTAATTGTTAATAATAATCATTTTAGATGACTAAAAGAGGTAGGAACACAATTATCAGAAACTATTGCTGCATGAATATAAAGTTGATAATATAGTTAGTTCTTTCAGTCACATTAAAAAAGATCACAAGAGAGTTTGTATTGTTGCTAAAGTAAAGCATACTACTTTTTCTTTCTGAAAAAAAAAAAAAAAAAAAAAAAAAAACTCCACAAACAACTACTGGTCTGCACTTGATACTTGGCCTCTTTATTAATGAGCATCTCACCAGTATCTTCAATCACAGCAAGTGCCTGTTCTGCACTGTCCTGCATGGCCATTAGTGCTTCCTGTCGGCCCTGCAGGGCCCTGAGCTGCTCCTGCTGCTCCAGCATCTTCTTCAGCAGCTCGTGCTGCTTACGCAGATTCTCCAACTCTTCCTTCTGGTCAGCTCGCACAGTTTCTGACCTACCACCCTAAGAAATTCACACCCACATAGCATTACAGCAACAGTACTGTGGTGCAACGCTGCAGAAAAAGGTAACAGAAGCTTGTCGGGTACTTACACAGCAAATGACACTATAATTACAAAGAGCCAAGGATGGACAAATCATTGAGTTTATGTTTCTTCTCGTCTTGAAAACAAATAGCAATCACTTTACACTAATAATAACAGCTATGTGTAATTCAACAGAGACCATTAACGAGAGCAGAAAGTGGCAGATTCTTTGAAAACAGTCTACAAACCGTTGCATTTGACGCATCTGAGGAGCGGACCTCAATGTTAAGAGAAGTGCTCTCTGCCAGTGAACCTGAGCCCACTGCAGAGTCCAGGGTCCCCACATCATCCTCTTCATGCTCTCGTGTCTATAAAGACAGAGGAAAGAACAGCCAGTGACTCAAAGAGAGACGAATAGGAAAGTATGCAGTACACTATTTTTTTAGCCAAAGCAATATACTCCTCCAAATGCCCTATATATGGGAGAAATATAAGTGGAAATATGTGGAAATTAATGTTTCTTGCAAATACTACCATAAATTTGGCAGTCATGGCTAAATTATATCACATACAAAACAATGTCATGCCACAGCAATGCAAGGTAGCATAAAACATGACTTGACTATAAGTTATTGAGGCCACAAAGACAGAAGACCATTAATCATGTATGTGTATGGCCAGCTGCCAAGAGAAAAACACAAACAGGCTCCATTTCACAATTCATTAGCTAAACAAGCTTTACATAACTTTTCCTGAAACATTATCTACCTGTGTCTGAGCATGAGAAAGGCAAAGAACTAACCAGCATTTTCTGCAGGAACCGTAAATAGGACTTCTCTTGCTCCTTGAGGTGGTCGATGAGATGGGAAAGACGCTCCACGTTGGCCGGCACATCATTCTTCTCCACCAGGTCATCCCGCATGGAGCTGGCCTTACTGATGTACTCCCGAATCTGTACCAGTTTGCTCACCACCTGAGACGGTACACAGAGAGGGGTGGTGTGGGTTTCAAAAGAGTAAATGAAAAGAAGAGAGAGAAAGACGCAAGGAAAGGTTAGTGAGCATCTGTAGCGACGGCTCAGACTGGGCGAAATAAGGGCAGAAAGGGGGTTGGGCAGAATACTCACTGTGCACCAGGGGTGGCATATTTATAAATTGCCCTAAATACAGCCTACTTTCAGCTGCACAGGCTCTCCCTCACTTTCAACCTAGTTCTGGTTTCACAGAGCAGTCTGGAGTGCAATGATATATAGACAATGCCATGCGTAGATATGAAAAGGGATCACATAAACTAAAACTTCTTGGTGGTTGTGGTGGAGATGTTACTTAGAGATAAACTTTACTGATTGCACCTTATACAAGAAACAAATAACTTTTCCCATAACTTCATTAGATCAAAATGGCTAAATGTTCAGTGGGTAAAGTCTACGTAATCTGGTTGTTACACAGGAGATCTGTTCCATATCAAAACATGTTCCAATTCTGTGCCTTTTTATCATAGACCTAATTTCTTTAAAGTTAATGAAGTTTTTTTTTTTTTAAACATCTTTTCAATCACGCTAATGACATGAGTTTGGGGCTGACAATGCGATCTGTCTGTCTGTTGGCCACTTAACCATGATGAAAATAGGATGGACTGGCATGAAATTTTGTAAAAAGTTTCATGGTAAGCACAGGCTGAATCCTCCAAACTGTGTTGATCCCACCTTGAACTCCAGTGCCACCATGAGGATGACATGTGTGGCTCAGAGTGAAGGTTCTTGACAATTATTAAATGAATTGCTATGAAATTTGATATTGAAGATAACTTTCCTCTTGCTTCACCAGCAAGTGAGTGCTTTCACTTTTTTCAGTAAAACATCTCAGCATCTACTTGATAGTCATATTTGTCTGTATTTGAGACCAGCACTACATTGTTCTACTTATCCATTCTCATCCTCAGACTACAAGACATCAAGCGGAAGTTAAACAAGAGAAAGAGTGGACTAAACCCTTAAAAATAACGAAACAAAATGTTACCTGGCTGCTGTCTATTCTTGGCTGTCCTCTCCCATATTCTCTGTGCGCCACGGACCCTCTGTCGCCGGCACCCTGGCTCAACCTTGGAGTATCCTTGGTTGGAACCAAAGGGGTTAACGTGTCCCTGAGTCCTGGGCTCTGTTTCTTGGTTTCCTTGGTGATAGCTGGTGTGGCTGGCGCAGAGGACGAAGGAGGGAGCAGCTCTTTGCTTTTGTTAGTGTTTACATGCAGAGGTAGGAAGTTGTAGGGCTTTTTGTTTTCTCCAGCGAACTGGCGCTGGTTGTTGGCAGCTGTGACACGTCCCTGGGAGTCACTGCCAATGCTCCTCTGAGTAATAAAAGAAGATACACGTCAGATAAATCCACATACATTAACAGTTATTACATATTTTTTAATGTCCACAACACACTAGATACAACCAAAATGCTGCTATGGTGCATGAACATGATTTGATAGCCCAGTAAAAACAACGCATGTTCTACATTTGTTTTTATATGTGCTCTGCCATTCTGCCACCATCAGTTCCATAGCAGAACAAGGTTAGCCAAGCAACTCTACACCAAACTATGAAAAATATTCTGCTATCATGTCCTCATGGCCTGCCAAAGCGTCACAGCAATGCATTGGCATTCTATCAGTAAATATCTCTTTCTGTTTCATTTGACAGCATGATAATCCCATTTTTCTTTTATAACATGCACTTCAGATTGAGACATCACAGCAATGAGTACATATCAATATATACAAACATGTTTTTGTTTTTTTTTGCTGTGAAGGGTATCTTCCTACTGAGTGCTGGGTTTTGTTATAAATTTATGTTATTAGTTTGTCAAACCATCTGCTCATTGTGATACCTCTGTCGACAGACTGAGCTACTTCTCACACATTCATAAATCTACCAGAACGTCACTATCACTTTACTTACTAAAAAAAACACCTTTGCTTGTATTCTTGCGTTGTGAATTAACAACAGCATATTGACCACACTAAACATAACACATTCCTGGTAGAGTGCAGCAGCTTTTTACCTCATCCAAGTCTGTGAAATTGATTCTCTGACGCAGCTTGTCCAGCTCAGCCTGATCTGGGACAGACATCTGGGTGGTGTATTTGATGTGGGAAAAGGAATGAGGAGTGCGTGCTCTCCTGCGGCCGGCCCCAGGGGTGGATTCTGGCGAAATATCATTGGTCAGGCGGCTCTCCACCACTGCGGCTGAAAGTTTCTTCTTGTTCTTCTCTGAGGATCGGTTGCCTTTCTTCTGTACACCCCAGTCCTGATGAACAGGGAAAACATTGACGCTGTTATTCATCATGCATGTTTATGTTCATAGTGACATGTGCATAACTTGTATAACATACATATCACAGCATCAATACGCCATGAGAGTGACAACACAGTAAGATATATTTACAGACCAACAAGCACTGAAGAGTTTGAATGAGAAATTTAAGGTGATGGCTATATAATATAGGCAGAAATGTTGACAAGCACCTCCAACCTAATGAGGAAATGAAACAAAGAGTCTTTTGTTTCTGACCATTCCATACCATGTTGTTGAGTCTATCAACCAGGCTGCCATTGGTTACACTCCAGTTGTGCAGCTCTTCTGCACTGTCATCAAAAGGAGTGCCTCCAGTTGCCATGTCACTCACTTAAGGCTTGCTGGAATACACAACAAAAGGCATACATATCATCACACAGATAACCTGCACTACAATGAAGTTACACAATTCAACGTTAGAAAAAAAACATTTCGGTAAAAAGGACATATCACAGTAAAGTAAGGATTGCTTAGCTCACTGCAGTTCACAGCGACGAGGTGAAGTGTGGTTAACTAGCTAACGTTAGCTAGTTAACGTTAACTGAACGTTAGCACCTGTCACTAAGTTGAACGTTAACCTTGCGTTAGTGCCCCAAAACAACATCAAATCTGACAGTTAGCTAACTGTAATTCATATCAGGACAACAACAATAAGCAAGTAATATCGACGCATTGCTTACGATGTGTTAAACATTGATATGACCAATGTTAATAACGCACAAAAACATTTATGGAGCCAACTGTTTTGGCTAACCGTTACATCCAAACATCAAGTGCGTCATTTCTTACCAGCCGTTCACTTTAGCTAACGTTAACTCTCTCGATCACGACCAGATTAAGAAGCATCTGTACGTCGGGCGAATGGCTAACTTAGTGGACATTCACGATGATCTGTCTGTGAACGTTAGCCAAGCTGCCGTTGGGTTTTGTGTGTGTGGCCCGCTCGGATTCCCGGGGAAAAACAATGAGGCATTCCCTCCACCACGCAGCGAGTTAGCGCCAGCTTTCTATCACTGTTCCCCGCTGGGCTACTCGTTAATGTTAGCTTTATGGGAAGAACGGGGCGCCATAACCAGCACAACACACGCAGTTATCTTAAACAAACGTGACAGTTGTGAGTGTACGGAGCTAGTTTCTTGCTGAACTTAACTGACAGTTAGCTAGCTTAACATTTGTGACCTAGTTCCGCTCCACAATCGCCATGGCAACACGTAATAACCCAGATCTGCACCAGCTAACCCACTGACTAACATGACTACGACCCTCTATCGATTGAACACCACAACACAATTTAACGCCCTTTGTCTGTAAATAAATCACAAACCCTTATGCTAACTAACGGTGTCATGCTTGTTGAGATAGATTCGCTAATGCTACCTAGCCTGCTAACAGCTGCTCGGGCCGGAGCTAACTTTAAATGTCCCGATAAAAGTTGAAGCAAACAAGCATCTCAGCTCTCGTTGACGTTAGCAAAGCTAAACGCTAAACGTCGAGCAGTGAATTGGGTTATTTATCGCACTGAGCGCGTTTTTACAAACTCTCACAACCAACCAAAATTAGCATTCGCCAAAGGCAAACGCAGCAGTTTATAATAACGTTAGTGGCTTTTATTCATTATATTTTAAACGGCTATTGCTAAGTTAGCTTACAATTTAAGAAATGGGACGTCGTGGATATTACCGTTCTGAGTGAAAGTGGAGAAGCTGTCGTTGTCCAGCCCTTCATATATTGCAGAAGAGGTTTTACAAATCCCGTCGGAGTCTAGTAAACGCCATTTGATAAATAATAACTCATTTTTTGTGCGAAAACGCAGCAACTCATGGATGTGATCCTGGCCTGATAACGTCGTAAACACCCCCATACAGCAGGTGGCGGTATACATTAGCTGCTAGCTTATCTTTGAGTACAGGAAGTGTTTTTGCAGGAAATAGCAATATTGTCGTTAGCTGTTCGTTGGGCGAAGTATTAAGCCGTGTGCCTGAGCGTGGACTAGATGGCTAAAGTGGCGTAAAGAAAACATACAGCTCAACACATTTTCCACATCCTCGCTCGTCGTCGATTACTTTTATCGTTTTGGGTGCACGGTTTTACTTTTGCCTCCGCACTCAGTGAGCTGTGTCGTCGGTTGGCGACTTAGCATTCAAAGCTAATGTCGGCTAATTAGCGAAAAACAGCTAGCACCATTTTTGATCCTGTTATCCAACACGCAGCGTGAGCAAGAGTGTTGTAACAACTTTTTTTTTTTTTTTTTTTGGAATCTTGAGTTGGTAAACCTGCCGAGGGAATAATGGGCTCGTCCAAAAAACACAAGGAAAAGAGCCGCGACAAGGACACAGAAGAGCGCCGCCGCGAGCACAAGAAACATCGCCACAAGGACCGAGAAAGAGATGGCTCGGACCGGGATAAAGAGAAACGAAAACGCTCCAGGTCCAGGGACAGGAGCGGACGGGACAGCCGTACCAAAGGTGAAAGGAGCAGCGGAGAGCCACGAGTGAAGAAGGAGAAAGTTGATCTGGGATATGAAGAAGGCAGTGCAGAAGTGGGGCCTCAGTCTGCCAGCGGAGATGCATCTCTCAGCATCGATGAGACAAACAAACTCAGGGCCAAACTGGGTCTGAAGCCTCTTGCATTAAGCGACAACAAAAAGGAGCTGGGCACCAAAGAGGAACCGCTGGTGGCTGAGACGATCAACCCTGTTCTCATCAAACAGCAAAAAGAGATTAGAGAGAAGCTTGCAGCTCTCAAAGAAAAACGCATCCAGAACCAGAAATTAGGAAAAGTCAAGACCCTGGCAGAGGATGACTGGCTGGATGACACATGTGCTTGGGTCGAGAGAAGCAGAACGCTGGCAAAAGAAAAAGAGCTGGCCGAGAAAAGAGCCAAACTTCTGGAAGAGATGGATCAGGAGTTTGGGGTCAGCAGTCTGGTAGAAGAGGAGTTTGCACAAAGCAGAAATGACGCCTACACGTCTCGAGATCTGAAGGGACTCAAAGTGCAGCACAAGGTGGATTCCTTCAACGAGGGCCAGACTGTCATCCTGACTCTGCAAGATAAAGGTGTCCTTGAAGAAGAGGAAGATGTGCTCGTTAATGTGGGAATGGTGGACAAGGAAAAAGCAGAGAAGAATGTGGAGCTGAAAAAGAAAAAGCCAGATTACAAGCCCTATGAAGAAGAGGAGAGTGTGGACGACATGGTTACGTTCAAGGCCCACTCTGTTCTGTCCAAGTATGATGAGGAAATTGACGGCGAAAAGAAAAAGAGTTTCAGGTTGAATACAGGGGGCTTTGCTGATGGGGAGCGAGAGCGGGAGCTTCAGGCCATGAGAGAGGCTCTACGAAACCAGGCCCAGTCTTTGGAAATGCCCGCTCTCAGTATCGCCTCAGAGTATTATACGCCTCAGGAAATGGTCGGCTTTAAGAAGACAAAACGCCGTGTGAAGAAAATCAGGAAGAGGGAGAAGTTGACAGTTGCAGATGAACTCGCACTCGATGACACTCGCAGCACTGATTTTGGCTCCAGATCACGCGGTAGAGGTCGCAAACAACTGGAGGAAGAGGGCAAGGAGATAAAAGAGGAGGAGGACGACGACGACAACGACGAGGAGAAGGAGGAGAGAAGATTGCCAAGCAACATCCCTCAAATGTCTGATGACATCAGGATGGCAGAAATGGACATAAGTGACGAGGAAGACTTTACACCTCCTGAACCAACTGTAATTGAGGAAGATGAGGCAGAGCAGGAGCTGCAGAAACAACTGGCAAAGCAGAGGAAGCTGAAGCAAAAGCAGCTTCTCAAAGACTCTGGGGAAAAGGTGGCAGAGCAGATTAAAGAGCTCGCTAAAGGTGACAACGACAATGATCCAGAGAAGAGGAACAACATTGTTTTCAACGCCACCTCAGAGTTTTGCAGAACTCTGGGTGACATTCCAACATATGGACTGTCAGGCAACAGAGAGGACCAAGAAGACATTATGGACTTTGAACAGGAAGAGGAGAAAGACGACGCTGGAGGTTCAGACTCAGATATGGATGAGAATGTTGGATGGAGCACCGTTAACCTGGATGAAGAGCAGAAACAACCAGATTTCTCTACAGCCTCTGCCACCATTTTGGATGAAGAGCCCATTGTCAACTCTGGCCTTGCTGCTGCCCTGCTGCTGTGCAAAAACAAAGGTCTGTTGGACACTCAAATGCAGAAAGTAGCCCGTGTCAGAGCACCGAAAGGCGCCTTGCCCAATGACAACTACTGCATTGAGGACAAGATGGGCTTCGATGACAAGTACAGTCGCCGTGAAGAATACAGAGGCTTCACTCAAGACTTCAAGGAGAAGGATGCCTACAAGCCTGACGTCAAGATTGAGTATGTGGATGAATCTGGGCGGAAACTCACTCCAAAAGAAGCCTTCAGGCAGCTTTCTCATCGATTCCATGGGAAAGGGTCCGGAAAGATGAAGACCGAGAGGAGGATGAAAAAGCTGGAGGAGGAGGCACTGTTGAAGAAGATGAGCAGCAGTGACACTCCTCTGGGCACCGTGGCTTTGCTTCAAGAGAAACAGAAATCCCAGAAAACACCATATATCGTGCTTAGTGGGAGTGGAAAAAGTATGAATGCAAACACCATCACCAAATAATTTTTTTGGGAGGGGTAGTTGATTATCTTAAACATACACATGCATTGACACATACACAGATATACACATACATACACATGATGCTTAAAGAAACTGATCCAATTTCATGCTTACTTCATAAAAGCTTTGTTGTTGTAGTTAAGAATTGTCCAATAAAATGAGTACCAATCCGAGAAATTTCTTTTTTTTTTTCATTGTCTGCGTGTCAGATTTACAATGTGTCGAGCAACTTGGAATGTAACTAAATGCAGGATGAGAATATTGTTTTGGTGAGGGTGTAAATATGTAATAATTGTAATTAAGTAGTGTCAATTCTGAATGCCTTTGTTTGGTTTAATTTCAGCTATTGCACATTTCATGGCATGAGGTTTAGAACAGGTCCAATGGTGATGAACAGTAAGAGGAATTACATATCCAAATAATTTTTAAATGCACCTGGGTTTCTAAGTTAAATGTGGTTTACAGCAAATCCAAAATGACACTACATGAAGCAAATCACAAATTAAAGCACCAATTTTCTTTATTATTGAGTAACATGTCCACTTTTATGGTGTCATCCTTTCTGTAAAAAAAAAAACAAAAAAAACATTAATACAGTGTGTAAGGTAATTCCTCACAAGTAGTTGGTTTATAGCCATGCCTTTCCAATTAGAAATAAAATAGTTAATTAGATAATATTAGTGATGCTTTTAACATTTTTTTTAATGAGGACAAATTGAAGAGAATATAAACTGATATTAAGAATATGGATTTTCACAAATGTTTGCATTTTACATACATGTTGCATTACTGCAAAAATAGGCTGGATTTGTTTTTGTTCAACAGATGGCAGCCTTGTAGGGTCTATTAAAAAAGCCATGACAGTGGTGGGTGTCCCTCTCAGTTAAATCGAAAACTATTTACACTAATAAATTAAATTAAATTGTGAATAAAAATAAGCAAGCACTTACTTTCTATTCAAAATTAGTGTTGATATTGTGGTACAGATACTGTTTAGCCTTTCGCACAATCTTTCAGATTGTACCAATAAAAACTGGAAATATATCTTTGCAAACAAATAAAAACAAAGAAGCAACTGTTTTGTTTCAGTACTTTCATGCCGCCTGTCTTCATCGGAACCAATGCTGACTACCCAGAGGCTCAACGACGGACCTTTGCTGTTGCACAACCTGTAGCAAAGTAGGCGTTCATCCCATAGGTCCACGGTTCATCCACGAAAGTAGTTAGCAAAGCTAACCCTTGCAAGCTAACAGCGCTACATTGAGTACGCCATGTACACCTCGAATAGCTAAAGACTCGCACGGTAAAGGTAAGCGGTAAATACGATAATGCTTTTTTGTCCATTAAAATATCGGACAAAGAAACTGAGTTGCATATTTGAGATATTATTATCGTTTCCAACGTGTCCGGCTGTTTGACAGCTTCCTGTTGTTTAGCTAGCAGCAAGCTTAGCACTGTTTTAAGTGGCTTTGATGCCCTGAATTGGCTTCTTGTTCCTGGAACTACATCCAAATATCCAGACTGTTTACTTGACACTAGTAAGTAATCCTGGTAAATATCTGGTGGGTTTAGGTGGCTGTGATCGTTAGTGACCTGTGTTTTCTCAGGCTTTCGGAGTTGCCGTTACAGGTCAGTAACAGAAAACGCTAGCTAAACAGATTATTGCTGAAGAAGTGATGTCAGCACTCAGTCACTTTATTTTGTTGTGTTGTAATTTGTATATTTCACGTTAATGCTGATTACAAGAAACTGTCACAACGGCATCATAACACGACATCATAGATAGCTGTGTTAATTCCCGATTCATGTTAAAGGGGTTTGATAGTGGAAGCTAGCCTTCAATGTTTACTAACGTTACGCTAATAGTCTTAGCTCTTGTAATGTTAAATGCCAAATGTGGAACAGTCTGCATTCATACATTTATCCGTGTAACGTAAATTCGATAAATAGCAGCCATGATTCGCATGTGAGTATGCGTGTGTCTAACGCTAAACAGGAGGTTGGTATTTCGTCATTGGTAGAGCTTGATATTTCTTGACGCTAACAATTCCCTTAATATGAAGACACAGAAAGATTAACAAACACTTAATATTAAGCCTTAATATATGACATAGGATGACAAAGTGTTGACATTAATAAGCCAAACCGCCAAATCATCAGTCAAATGTGCATTAAGCAGAATTAACAGTAACATGTCCAACACTGGAATATCAGTGTACATCTGGATTTGGTTTTTATCTCCACAGGCTCTAACTTCACCCAGTGAAAGCACAGGCTGTTGTGATGTCGGAGCCCAAATCCCCCACTCCAACCCCTGGAGACACCTACAAGGGTTGGCTCTTCAAATGGACCAACTACATAAAAGGTTACCAGAGACGCTGGTTCGTTCTGAGCAATGGTCTGCTGTCTTACTACAGGTAGGTTTGACTGAATTTCTAATGAATTTGCAGGGTTTTGCCTTGCTAAACAGGAAGTCGGTGTGAGAACATAGGGGTGAGTTGTATACTAAATAGACATTTAAAAAAAAAAATGTAAAAAGTAGTATCTAAGTGATTTTCATTTGCCGTTTGAAGGGCATTTAAATGAACAGTACACTCAAATTCTAAAAAAAGGGCCTCTATATGCACAATTTTAAGCAAATATACAGTTGCCTTCCAAAAAATGTATGTTTCTCATGTTACAAAACAGAGATTTAGAAAATCTATATGTCTCTCATTTTGTTCCAGGACCCAGGCAGAGATGGGTCACACATGCCGAGGCACCATCAACCTGGCCACAGCCAACATTGCTGTGGAGGACTCGTGCAATTTTGTAATTTCCAATGGAGGGGCGCAGACCTACCACTTGAAGGCCAACTCAGAAGTAGAGCGCCAGCGATGGATCACAGCTCTGGAGCTCGCCAAGGCAAAGGCAGTCCGCATGCAGGCTGAATCTGGTGAGAGGGAACACCGATATGTTAAAGAATGCAGGAGACAGAACATTTACAGAAAAGACAAAATGGCTTAAACGGCAGCACAAAAGCCTAACCCCTTGTTTTTGGTCTTACGGTCTTTCCTGTTCTCTCTCTCTCTCAGATGACTCGGGTGATGATTGTCCTGCAGTTCCCCCCACCTCAGGACAGGGTGGAGGCTGCCGTAACTCAGAAGTCCAGTCCACACTGCGAACGCTCAACAGCAAGGTGGAGGACCTCACCACCTGCAACGATCTCATTGTCAAGCATGGATCTGCCCTCCAAAGGTATCGGCTATCAAACTGAGCTCCTATGTTAAACAATATCATCCAAAGAAAAGAAAGGTGAAGGATAATTATTTATTTTGTTTGCACCCACACAGGTCTTTGTCAGAACTGGAGGGGATTCGTGTCGGAGGGGACATGGGGGAGAAGATCAGACAAGTCACAGAGAGGGCCACACTGTTCAGAATCACCTCGAATGCCATGATCAATGTAGGTCACCCTATTACTTGTGCAGAATGTGCAGTATTGTTGACTCTCTTGCTGAAATGTAACTCTTGTTTTTTCATGCTCCCCAAGGCATGTCGAGACTTCCTCTCCCTGGCCCAGAGCCATAGTAAGCGCTGGCAGAAGGCCTTACATGGAGAGAGAGACCAGAGGATACGGCTAGAAGAGACGCTGGAGCAGCTGGCCAAGCAGCACAACCACTTGGAAAGAGCTTTCAGAGGAGCCACAGTCCTCCCCTCTTCATTCAGTAATCCAGCCTTAGGTAACAAAGGTAAGGCTCTCATCCCAGCCTGCGCTTCTGTCTTGAGGCCCATGGTTTTACTCAAAAGCATGGCCACCATGACATGTACCTGCTCCAACTGTCCATCTGTCTCTCTTCACCTTAGGCAATGTGTCTGGGAAAGGGGATGCCAGCGATGAGGACGATGACAATGAGTTCTTTGATGCTATGGAAGACCCAGCAGAGTTTATTACAGTCCCTGCTGACCCCAAGTATCACAGGTTAATAACTCCCTGTTTCAGTCATTTCATATTCAAATCTTGTGGGTTTTTATTGCGTGTGTTACTGCTCAATTTTAAAAATGTATACCTTCTTGTTTATCTGTCCACCAGGAGATCTGGGAGCAACGTCAGCGGGTTCAGCAGTGAGACTGGAATGGATGATCAGTCGGTAAATGTGTGTTGACTTTGTTTTTGCAAGCAAGTTCTAATTTGTATCGACTTGTCTTCTCCTCTGCCAGCCACCTGATCCTCAGGGCTGTTTTCCTTTTCTTCTTCCAGTTTGATGAACTGTCGTTGGCATCCAATCCAGAGTCTCCTCAGCCCCTTGAGCTAGAGCCGGTTAGACAAAGACGGACTCGTATCCCCGACAAGCCCAACTATTACCTCAATCTGTGGAGCATCATGAAGAACTGTATTGGAAAGGAGCTCTCAAAGATACCAATGCCTGTAAGAAACATGCGCTCTTGTCAGTAACCGAGTGGCTTTTCTTGGTAGAATAATCAGAAGTAATGAAACTTCTCCTCTCTGACTTTGTACCCACCAGGTGAATTTCAACGAACCCCTCTCAATGCTGCAGCGTCTGTCTGAAGACCTGGAGTACTACGAGCTGCTTGATAAGGCTGCTAAATGTCAGAGCTCTCTGGAGCAGATGTGTTATGTGGCCGCGTTCACAGTCTCTTCATACTCCACCACTGTCCACCGCACGGGAAAACCCTTCAATCCTCTGCTGGGAGAAACCTTTGAGCTTGATCGGCTAAGCGAGTGTGGCTACCGCTCCCTCTGTGAACAGGTATGTGGAATACACTCTGGAAATCATTCAAAATTTTACCTGGTGTGAAAAGGCAGCATCACGCATTTAATCAATAGCTCTTACAGACTATAGATTTTTACGTTGACTAAAAGTTGCTAGTTTTAACTACACATTCACATTCATTAAGTATTTTTATGCATTTCTTATTTATTTGTGATGGTCAGATTTAGACTTTGCTTGTCTCTCTTCTCTTCTCTCGCCTATCCTCAGGTGAGCCACCATCCACCTGCTGCAGCTCACCACGCCATCTCAGAAAAGGGCTGGACTCTCAGACAAGAAATCACCCTGGCCAGCAAGTTCAGAGGAAAATATCTCTCTATTATGCCTTTGGGTGAGTGCAATGAAACATCATTTGCGATGTGTAGATATATAAACTCAGTCCCTAGTTTGTGCCATAGAGGTGAGATATGGCATTAAAATTTCTGATGAACAGGTTAAAAATGATCACTGCCAGCTCTGACATTATTCCACCTCTGTCCCCAGGTTCTATCCAGTGTTTATTTGACAAGAGCGACAATCACTACTCTTGGAAAAAAGTGACTACCACAGTACACAACATAATCGTTGGAAAATTGTGGATTGACCAGGTATATTCAAAGCTTCACAACATTACTAACTACTTAGGAATGTCATGTATATATGACAGATATGGCGTTAGATGATATTTGATTATTGTTCTACTAGGTTTATCCTTTTAAGTTGTATCATCAGAACATTTTGTATCTCTCCTTTCTGCCCCTCCAGTCAGGGGAGATAGATGTGGTAAACCACAAGACAGGAGATCGCTGCCACCTCAAGTTTGCTCCTTATAGTTACTTTTCCAGAGACGTACCAAGAAAGGTGGGCTTTTCAATTGTATTATTCTTTAAATAATTTTTTTTAGCTCTTGCTGGATGTAAAGCCAGAGCTGATATGTTTCTTAACGGGAAGATGTATATTACAAATATAGAAGTGATGTAGGTTGAAAGCTGCGTTTGTCTCTCAGGTAACAGGAGTAGTTACAGATAAGGATGGGAAGGCTCATTACGTGCTATCAGGAACCTGGGATGAGAAGATGGAGTTCTCCAGGATCATGCAGAGCAGTAAAGGCGAGAACGGCACGGAAGGCAAACAGAGGACTGTCTATCAAACCCTCAAAGCCAAAGAAATCTGGACAAAGAACCCTTTACCGTGAGTTCTTGTTGTAAAGAAGTAGGCAGTTTTTATCTGTGAAATTGTTTTAGCTTCGCGCCTCTGATCTTTTATCATCATAAATTTTCACAGAGAGGGAGCAGAGAACATGTACTTCTTCTCCTCGCTGGCCTTGACGCTCAATGAACCTGAAGAGGGAGTGGCGCCAACTGACAGTCGAAGACGCCCTGATCAGCGGTTAATGGAGGACGGCCGCTGGGATGAGGCGAACGCAGAGAAACAGAGGCTGGAAGAGAAACAGCGCATCACCCGTCGAGAGAGGGAGAGAGAGGCTGTTAAAGCAGCCAGCTCACCCGAAGAAGGTACTAAAAGAATAAAAGGAAATGAGCCGTGTTTGGGCGTTTTATCTGTATGTCTTCTGTTTCCGTCCAATATTTTTCAGTCCATTCATCTTTCTGTCTGTCTGTCTGTCTGTCTGTCTTGGAATACCTTGTCTGCTTGTCTCTGTCTCATCCCTAAGCTGTCACTGAGGATTCAATCAATGACTCACCCTTGAAAAGCAAGTACTCTTCTCTTAGTCTTTTCCCACCCTCGATCTAACTAGATATCAACCCTAGATCCAAACACACCTCTACACTATATTTGTATATCATAGGACGGTGCTAAATGTCTTCCTTCATCACCTTGTGAACATTTCATTCACTTGTTACCATCCCTTTATTGATTTCTGTTCTGTTCAGCTGATGCAGTGGAGACTGGCATAGAAGCAAATGAGGTTTCTGATGAAAGCAAGTATCACTTCACAGCTTTACATTATATGTCCTTTTTAAAAGTGCTTTGTGTTGTGTTAACAGAGCAGTGAGGAAGAAATTGCTCTTTTATATTCATGGAAAGCCTCCAAACATCTTTACTAGTGGTGCTGAAAGCGCCCCAACAAAAAAATTAAATCTCTGATCTGCCGCTTTCTACTGTGTCCTGTTTTTCTGGCACATATTGTCATGACAAATGTGACACACAAGAAAAAATGTGGAAGAACAGAACGGAAAGGAGTCAACTTCCTATTTTTAGTGGGTTCACCCACATTTGAAAAATCTGCAAATACATGCTAATTTTGGTATGAAAGTGGTAGTAGATAGCCTCTCATCCGTTAGTAGATGCACAGTTCCTTCAGTGCCATCTTGTTCCATTTTTACAGCCAATATTTCAAAAAATCAGCATTTCCCATCAAACACTCTAGATGGACAAGTGGGACTACAGGTGAGAGAGATTTGTATCTTATATCGGCCTCTACACTGCTTCCAAATCTGATAACACTAGAAACCATCTGTGAGTTTGTGTTGCTTTAAAGCACAAATTGGAGGAAGTGCAGACAAAGATACAAATAAATATCTTAGGAGTTAAGAAGCAGGGATCATCTTTATGACAGGAAGTGAGGTTGGTGGATAATAAGTATTCTTAGCCCTCGCGGCATTGTTTACAAGCCTATTTAGCCTTAAATGCTGCGCACAGCACTTCTAAAATGAACATAAACAAGAATTCTGTGTGGATACTGTTTGAGTTGTGAGTTCACGTCTGTTTTTTCTGTGCTGGTGTTAAGCTGACACAGAGGACTCTCCCCCTCTTACACCTGTTGCATGCAAGTAGTTTTCTTACATTTCATTCTCTGTTCTTCTTTATACTTTCATCTTTAATATTTAAACTCTCAAAGATTCATCCTCAATTCTTTTATTTTCAGCCCCTTATGGACCATCGCCCCCCCCTTACCTAAGCAAGTATTCTGATTATAACACATGCAGTGCAATTATTTCAAAACATTGTTGTAGTTTAGATTTAATCTAGATTAAGAAACCCTGCTCATCTTCCATCATTTCCTCTTTACATTCTTTGCAACTTGTTCTCTCTTAGTGGAAGGCAAGGAAGGTCCTTATGGAGCTCAAGTCAAAAGCAAGTAACATCAGTGTTGCTCCCCATTATCCCTTCATTCATTTAGTCTCTTATTTAGATTTAGGTGGATAGTCTTAACCTTATAGAAGACTGTAGCTGACTTTAGGGTCCGCACAATCCTAGTACTTTAGTATTTTAGTTGTAGCATTTTGTCTGTCATGGATCTATTAGTTCTGGGCATTAGTTTTGAGCCTGGTTCCCTCCACATGTCATATGGCAGAAGAATAATATCGATCCTGTTCTTTGTTTTGTGTTTGTATAAGGTGCATCTTAAAACCAAGTGATCAGAAACTGGAGATGAGCGCATTTACTCGTACACATTTCAATTACATAGTGATAATGATGATAATTTGAACTAACATGTAATGTGTTCTTAGTCAAGTGGTGCGTTAGAAAAAACAGGCATCCGTTTCCAATGTCAACTATGGTGATTCACTGAAGAGGTCTAAGATGTGTCACACTACTTCTTGGACAGTGTTTAATCTTCTATCTTAAATTGTGCTTTATTTCGACTGTTCTTGCTTTTAGATTAGTCGACAAGTTTACGGTCAAAGGTGTTATTTGTTTTAATTTTTGTGTCACATTCCCAGGTCGTTAAATGCTAACGCTTTGTGATGGTAGGCCGGGCTGGCCATCAGTCAGAAACATTACACATCTCTGTCCTTAAGTCAACTATTTAAGAGCATATCAGCTCAGTTGTTCTCATGGCTCGGAGGTTTCTTAACCTTCAGCTCAGGTCCCTTTAAAGCTTCCTCTCTAAAAGATTGTCTTTCTTTTCCTTTAGGCGCCCATCAAGACAACTACCAGGCAATGTGGTTTGAGAAGTTAGATGACCCCGTTTCTGGAGAGACCTTGCATGTCTACAAAGGCGGGTACTGGGAGACGAAGGAGCAAGGCAGCTGGGACGCGTGTCCCGACATTTTCTGATCCCAGCCAAATCAGCCTGTTATCCTGTGTGTGTGTGTGTGTGTGTGTGTGTGTGTGTATGTGTGTGTACAAATGAGAAGACGGTAAGAGGTGACTTACTTTACATCAGCTAAAGTGGGGAATCAAGCCTGACATCAACTTTTCTTCAGCTTCATCGGCTCAGCCCGCTTAGCTCCTCTTTTCCAGCAGTGATTTGCTCAGGGTTAAGAGCCTCTGGACTTTCTGCTCAACTTAGATACAATACACATTGTAGCATTGTTGTATTATTGCAGCACATTAGTGTTCAGAAATCCCTCTCACTGCCCATCAAACACTGGTGTTTATATCTGTCTTGGTCCGTTTGTTGGTTCCTTGGTACAGCCTTTGATTAGCAAGAGATTACACCTGTAATCTCATTGTGCATTGTTGTCAAAGGAGTAATTCATTCAGATGACATCTTAAAATATGTAAGGTTTGCTGAGATAAAGTGACTTGTCACCTGACGTGTAATCAATGTTTGTTTTTGTTGTGCATTCAGATTATTTAGCAATTAATTTATTGCAGCTTCCCAACACAGCACCACTGTAAATCAAAGTAATAATACCCAACCTTTTTTTTTAAATAATTCAAGATTCCGTTTTCAAACCACTCCAGATTCATAGACGTATGAGTTTCAGTGTTTGACAGAAGATACTTAAATATTGTTTCTCAAGGAATAAATAAACAATTATTTTTGGACTGGTTTAAAATGTGAATTTTGCCTTTGAATTTATTGTGATTTGCGGTGCTAATTTAGTCCCTAGAGTGAAACGACTATATCGTAGCTTTTTGTTTATTAGTCCATTTCAAAACCTGATTGTGATTTTATTTTTTTCCCTGATATTTCCCTGATCCTCCTGTAAAATACATTATAGTGTTGAAGCATTGTGAAAGTAGTTAATTAAGATTATACCCTCCATATATAAAGTCTGGTCTGGTAAACTTAAACGGACAGTTCACCCCAGAATCAAAAACACATATTTTTCCTTTTACTGTACCTATAGCGCTGTTTCCATCCAGATTGGTTTGGTGTGGGTTGCCAAGTTTTGGAGATATCGGCTGTAGTGTTTTCCTACTTTCAGATATAATGGAATTAGACAGCACTCAACTTGCGCTCTCATCCATAAGTAGATATATTTGGCAGGTGTAGTTTGGTAGAAAGAAAATATTCCCTTAATAGAACTGCTCACAAAAAGGTCTGTGAATTATCTTGAGTAACCGGGTCATGATGACATCTCACGATCAGTGTCTCCAATATACAGCAAGTCACTTCAAAACAACCTAGATAGCACCACCGCTAATGTGTATTTAAATATGTGTTTTTGATTGTGGGGTGAGCTGTCCCTTTATGCATTCCAAAATGTGGGTCTTAAATGGCGACATATTTTATTCCATATATAAGAACATTTTTAAAAACCTTTTTTTAACTTTCATTTTCATGTTTTTTCTATAATTTTTTTTATTGACTGAGAATAATTAAATTTCTTTGTGTAGCACATTCATTTTAATAGAACACAGAGTACAATCTTTATTTAAAATTATAATTAATACTATATAAATTATAATAGTGGTTGGAATCAAATTTGGATAAACTAAGTACCAAAAATTAAGTATGAAAATAACCACAGGGGAAAAAAAACAATCAGAACCCTGGCTCTTTGTCTGTTTTGTTTTTTTTTCTTCAACACTTCAATGTAAAGACTTAATTTAACACTAAAGCTACTTTTCTGAGTTGGTAAATTACATGCTCAGAAAAGTGTGAAATCTATCACGTACGTATCACCACCACCTAACGTGTAGGATGGGAAGCGGATGCATTGTTAAAAATCGGTGCGTGCTCAAAATAAACCAGGTGTTAAGCTGCTCTTTAAAGAATGTAGCTGTAACCTCATATCTAATGTTTGTGCGCTCACTGTTCACTTTGGTCCGATAAGGATTCACTTCTGCTTTTAAAGTAAATGTTGATGTATACCATCTGAACAGCTGAGATTAATTTCAGAGCAGCAGAGCTGTGCTTCAGGCTGTCACTGAGCTGTGTGCTGATCTACCGGCTTGATGATTAGTAAAGTGAAGGGACATGGTTTCCTTCAAACATATTGATCATAGCTTTAATTCTGATTTAGGTTATTTGAATCTTTGTGTGTTGTGAGTGTAGATTTTTAACAGACAGCAATAAGAGTGCCTCTGTAGGTGTACATGTGGCACAAAATGAAACGTGTGACGCGAGAACTAAAACGACAAAAACTGAGTTGTGTCATTGTATTTGTCTCTTTTGTTGTTTGTCATATGAGTGGAAGGACTTAGTGTGTGATGAAAATCTAAATTTCATTTTATATACAAGTGTACTTAAAAAGAGAACACTGAAAATGAAGATCACAAAACATAACGTTGCAAATATTTCTGTGTAAATATATTAAATAGTAAAGTAATTGTGATATTAACTGGTTATATTGATATAGAATCTAATGGCAGAGATGCACTTTTCTTTTGATTTCCTGACAACTGGATGCATTTTCATTGTGTACCATGTTACTGTGAGTCACACTACTATCCAGGATTGCTTTATTTTAAATGATATTATTTTCTTTTGATCTGAACCATTCCTCACTATGAACTACTGTTGCTTTATACATCATGTAAACAGACGTGTGAGGACTGTACAGCTTACTGCCACATCACATCTCTGCAATTACAGAGCGAGTTCACAGGTTTCTGTCTGTCCTGTCTTTTTCAACATATATAACCTTGATTTTTAGCCACTGTCCTTATCTGTGTAGGTCTGTCATTTTATCTTTGTTTGTATGTTTTTTTTTTAAGTTTCTACCTTTTTCACCTTTTAATATTCCCAGCTATGATTTTTGCCCTGCACTGTTAAGATCACTATACATAATATCACAACTTCCCACAATTTGTAAAAAAAATTGACTAATGGTGTTCTTGCACCTGACGTACATTACATCTGTTATGTTTCATGTCTGAAGTGACTGATCAGTAGTTTGTTATATTGCAATTTTTTTTTAAAAAGCTTTTCCTACATGTCCATGAGTTAAAAATATACATATGTACTGATTCACTGTTCTCGGCATACTTTCCACCTTTTTCTGTCCTCCAATGCAGTTTTTCTTTTTCGTTTTTTTTTTAGCAAGATTGTGTTAGAAGTTGAAAATATTAAAGTCTGAACGGAGATGAAGTGCATATCTGTGGTGTTTTTGATTTTCTTGAACAAAGCAAAACAAACAGGCTCATACTAATTCTTTTTGTTTTGTGTTCATTTTAACATGCTTATGCTTCTTTACAGATAGTGTTAACCACATTAATTGCATGAGTTGCAGGCTGCCCCGAATTCTTTGGCAATGCTCCTCACCCATGAAGCACAAAGAAGGTTAAATTCAGTGAGTTTTAAATGCAAACCCAAATAGTAACCTAATTTTGCATTACACATATTCACAATATTGGGTGTAATAATGTCGAAGTGAAAACGTTCAGCTCCACTGTATTTGTTTTACAAAGACAGACTTGTGGCATTAAAAGGCTGTACTCTGTGAAAAAGTTAGATATACGGCGTAATTCAGGCCTCTAACAGGACCCTGAAGCAGCAAAATGGATTTCAGACATTATTCATTCTATTAATTTATATCTGCGCCTTTCCTCATGTGACACACCATAATGTCTTCAGTAGTAATACCATTAAATGACATCTTGGTAATAAAGCTTCTCATGAATGCATCCATCACACCCAGGGCGCTGCACCGTGGTGACCAGCAGCACAGTTTGTCTGAGTGTTGTGTTCAGTCACGAGGGGGAAAAAAGGAAATATAATGACAAATTGTGGGAAAAGGCTGATGTGTACCACCTGTATCTGACCAGGCTGACTTAATTCCCATGGCTATAACCCATTTAAACAAGATAAGTGAGCAACAGGAGTCCAGGACCAGAAACTGTGTGGGGAACCTAAACACACAAAATGCCAATTTTGTACATAATGTTGCTTTAAAGACTTCTCAGTCTATCTATACTGTATGTGTGACAGCTGGGGGCTTGTGATTAACCTATGTGACTGTATGATGAGATAAAGTCAGTTTAGGGGGGAAAAAAATAGTCAACATACATTAAAGTAGTAACAGGAGTATATGGCTGTAGTTGAAGGTCTGAAATTGAAACTTTAACCGACTGGGTATTTTACAGGGGACTTCTGTAGTATTTCTAGATTTGAATATTTAAATTTGGCCAACAAGAATAAACTCTAGTGGTACACAGCATTGTTGAGAATCAGCTTGAAAACAGGATATACATGGGTCATGCGGGCGGGGTGAAGTGATTAGTGAAGATTATATTTCAGTTAACTCAATAAATACATTATACAAATACAAAACATGTCCTTGTCTGTGTCTGGTCAGTATCTCTACAAACCTAGCTACGTTTTTTTGCTCTCATCAGAGAAGGGTTGTGTTGTGACTTGCCCCTCACACGGCAGGGGCGGGAGTGTAAAACGAGTGCACCTCCGCATGACATCAGCATCTTTGTTTACGAGTCCAGCAGCCACAGCTAAAGCGTCCCGCCTGCCTGGAAACACGTCCTCATACATTAGCACTAGCTGTCGGCGGGGTTGAGTAATTTCACTGTGTGCTCAGTGTGTTCATTCGTTTACTTTAATCGATAAATATGTCGGCCAACGGACCTGGACTCAGTGAAGACTGCACAGATGCAAGGAGAGGCGATGGGCAAGAGTGAGTCACGGTTTATTTATGCTAGTTAGCATCTTTATCTACAGCAGCTCATTGTTTTCCACTCAGATGATGGGCGCATAACAATTTACCCAAACCCATAAACAATACTACAACCCTTAAACAACACCCACCACACCCCCCTCTAACTATAAATCCCAACATACAACCCATATATACTATACTCTAAACCCAAACACAAACCCTCCCACCTTCTACCATATCATCCCCAAACCCATCTCCATCACCCAATCCCCCTCACTAAAATTTTTCTACTAACACACCCAAGTTAATATTATAATTTAATATTTAAAAGTTAATTAGAGATTTATAAAAGGTAGAGTGTTTTAAGTCATGATTTTTTATTCTATTTTTTCAAACGTTCTAGAGAGAGTAGATAAATATACTCTTTTTTGTTAGAAATTAATTAGTTAAATTCAGAATTCATTAAATCCTAGTCTTATATTATATTTATGGTAGTTTATTATATCGTACTATTTATTTGAAACTAATGTCATATTTAATTATTCTATACATGTTGTTCTTTTTATTTAGTAATTTATAGAGATGTGTTCACATCTCACCACACTCTCTCACCTATTTTCATCTCGCACACCCCATCCCACCCACTAACTCACAATTTTATAGATATATGATCTTTCATAAGAATTCTCCTTTTTTTGCTCTTTTTCCATCTTTTCGTTTTCTTTGAGTTGATGTTATTTTTTGTTGTATATTAAGTTAATAGAGTGTAGTATCTATGCTATAGTGATTTCTCTATATTATTTCAATTAATACTTTCTTATTAGCTTACCCCCACTCCCATATCCCTATATAACTTAATTCATCACCAAAAAACTAAACCATTTCCATAACAAATTCTCCCCTCTCATCCCCCCCATAATCATGAGAGAATTATATGGATGAGTGTGTAAGATATAGAGTTGTGATATTATTATTCAGCTTATAAATTAAAGAATAATTCGACAATCCAAACCTATACCACAATCAACACACAAATCTCCACAACCTAACCCACCAACCTCACACACGCTCTCACACTCTCTCGCTCTTACCCATCCATCCAACCTTTTTCATCTCCCCCCCTCCCCCCCGCATCCCAGAAATAAACTCACCTTTTGAATATTTGTATTCTAGGTGTCGCTTTATCGCACAATCCAATTATAATCCTCAAATCCTACACTCTTCTACCTCATACACACTGTCCGTCCCCCGAGTTGTCACCTCGCACTCTCTCTCACACTCATAATCCTGTATGGGCTGTTTTCAGGTGTGTTTAATGGAATCCTCATGAAAAAACTTAACTTTGCCTCCGATGATTATGGTGTATTCACTTTCTACTTGTTTTATTCTATATTAAATGTTATCCACAAAAGTGATTTTATTATGAAGCTCTCGATCCTCTTCAGTAGGTGAGTGATGTAGTTGGTTGTGATGCACAGAGATATATATGTGCGCTGAGAAGGTGTGGAGGATGCTAATGAAAAGAAGATAGCATTTTCCCACTATCATTGCCATATTATTCATGAATAGCGCGACTAAGGTACTTAGTAGAGAATATAGATGTGAGAAGAAGAAAGTCAAGGTAGATACCACTGTGTGTGTGTGTTGTGTGTTGGTAGAGATGTGCATGCTTGATGGAGCCAGAGTAGATAGTGCTTCAAACTTTACATCTAGAGGCCTTACGCTGGTCTCGTAGACGGGACAGCGTAGCGTAACTGGATTTAGTCCACCAGTATTTTCCCCGCAGCTTGGTCTAGGCTCGTCACACTCTGAGACTGGAGGGAACACAGAACAATGGTTAATGAGGCAAAGTTAACTTTGACCCCTGATGAGGATCAGAAATGTCAGAGCCAGACCAACCTAACGTTATACAGATGTTTGTACATTTCTAAGTGTATTGTACTCGCTTGTCCAACTGTCCCTCGGTCGAACCAGCTTTGGGCGTTCCTTAGAACAGGTCAAGAGCCTAGCATTCCCGACACGTCGAAAACTTTACCAACTGACGGATTGCAGAAGTAGAACAGCGTGACTATTCTAGCTCCGCACCGACATTACCAAACTAGGTGCTGCGACGGTAAGGTTAAAAGAAGTTCTCTACTGCAATCTTCTGACAGATATGGCAATTATGATTCATATGGTGGGACAAGATTTTTGCGTTCACTCAAATTTTTCACTCGGAATAAATCATTCAAAAACTATGATAATGGAGTCCGTGAAATTATCTGTCTAGGTGTGCCAAACCAACATTGAGAAAAAAAACTTGTATGCCAGTCAGTCTCTGCATCACTAGCATCACCAAAAAAACCCTCATAAAATATTCACCACCATTAATACAATATCAAATAAAAAATCCTAAATAAACACAATCCCAAACCCCACTCTACATATCAGCCTCACCAACACCCCCCCACACACCACCCCCACATTACAACATAATAACCCCCTAAACTCAATCACTAAACCCTATCCAAAACCCATCCTTCTATTCATTCACATAATCACAAACACTTTCCATAAACTCCCCATCCACTTCCCCCCCATCCCCCAATACATAACCATCTCATCCAAACTTACTATTTCTCCCCCCATTATACACCCGCCCTAACCATCCCTAACACAAATCTCTTCCAAACATCAAACCCCCTCACAATATACTACAAATCCATAACTCCCCCCCCCACCTACCCCCCTACCCAATCTTCAACATCACCCCACACCATACCCCCTTCCTATTTTACCTAAAAAACCCCCCCCCAATACCCCATCTCCCCATATAATCATATATCACCCCAAATTCCACCCACCCCATACTAACCAATCTCATCTCACCCAAACTTCTACCATACCCTACAAACAAAATTCAAACATCTTTCCCCTCCTTCCTCAACCACCACACACCCTAACCCCCCCCCCAAACCATAACCACACATTCCCCCCCACTATTTTCTCACAATAAATACTAAATGAGACAACCCCAACCCCCCCCCACCCAACCCACCACACCCCCACCCCCCACCTCCAACCCCACCAACCAATACCCCCCCCCCCCCCCCCATCCAATATCACACACCTATCTCTTTATAGACCCTCATGTTACACACTTACAAATCTTCAAAAAATCCACCCCCCCTCAAAACACAACATGTGTAGGTGAAAATAACACCTTATTTCTCCTACCAATATAAAAACCCTACCCCATTAAAACACTCACTCTAACAATACCACACCCCCCCCCATACCCATCTTCCTCCAAAACTGGTTTACAACTGAGAAAAAATAAACGAGCGACTCATCTCCTAGTTTTAGAGAGACTCAACATAATATCACCCCAACCCTCCCCCCTATCCACTTATTTGTTTTTTGAGTGTAACCTCCACTTTTAATACACCCCTCTATGCTGTTTTAGGCTCTTTCATGTGTGAGTGATTTGTATAGAGTGTAACTATATTTTAAATAAAAACCACTATCAACCCATATTCACATATGAATACACTCCCTTCCCGACCATGCCTCAACACAAACCCTAAAATCAGTAACTCGCTCACTGATGTCACACACCTATAGAGATATGCCTTTTACCTAAATTCACTCCTACTACCTTCTAGATAGAGATTCAAGTTTCTCCATCGGAAACAATACATTACACATCCCATGCTCCGCAGCTGTTATGTACGATGCTGATCGCCGACATGAACTCAACAGGCGGTTTCCCCACCGTACTGATCGCTTGTGTACGTCACACTGAGAACTGTATAGCATACATCTGGCATGCCTTGCTCTGCGGACTGTGATCATGGGTGTGTAGCAGCGGACTCTCTTACAACAATGGCTCAGCTGAGATGCGATACGAGATCTCGCGCTCTGAGGCGTCGCAATTGAATAATCGCACTAATTGTCTTTCACTAAGAGGAGGACACGACCGCGTGTGTTGGATCCCTGTACAGAGTGCTTCGGTAGATTGCTATTGAGTTATGTTTTTAGCTATCTCGTAGATACACATTGTTGGCTTTCGCAAATATGTGGGTTTGTCTGAACGCCGCGTATTCACAATCAGTCCTCCACGTGTGTTCTCGCAACTGAACTACCTTGCACCGGCTATCTCATCACGGCTAGACCCCTGGTTTAGTTAGTAGTTTGTGAAGTTCCTCACTTCAAATTGGGCTAGAATACGATACTGAAGCTATTTGAGTCGCTGATATTCCCTTATGTTGTTACTAAATGTTTGAGGCTCCTTGTGAGAATAGTGTTAGGGTGGATAATGCGAAACAAAGGTTCACTCTGAGAAATGAGATGGCGTAAAAGGTGTGGTCTAAAAATCGATGACCAGAGCAAATGCGGCGCCATTTGTGAAGAATCTCATTGTGGTATACTGTGTGGTGTAGGAGAATATCTCTGAGTGTCATGTGCAGAAGTCACGCTCGGATTCTGGAGTGTGATGCGTGAAGACTCACAAATCTGGGCTGTACGTATTCACTTCCTGGTGTCTCTAGGTTACTAGTGCTAAGTGATGCGATCATCCGCGCTGACTGCTAGTAAAAGAGTGTAGATTTTGTGTATCAAGCGCGTGTGCGCCGACCATGTATGTTGTGCTGTACCGTCCCCTAACTACTACGTGCTGTGTGTTGAGCGTGCGGAGACTCACGCGCAATCATGTATAATCTAGTTCTCGTCGTCGTTGTGGCGTAGGATGGCGGGCGGCAAGAAGGGGCGGGCACTAGTGCTTGGCAGGTCAGAGGCTCTAATCTCATGATAGGTCGCCACTTTTCCCAACGTAGGGGTTGCTGACATTTACTATAGCTTACACACTAGATAGGTCTTTAATCCTGAACCCTGAAAGTGCTACGTACAGACAGCAACAGGGTGGCTAGATGGTGCAGTCTGACAGCACACAACGTAGTTATGCCATCTAGACTTTGTTTGAAATGTAGCTGTGTTAGGATGTAGGTAAAAGTCAGATCAAGACTCATTCAATAAGATGCACTGAACAGTCTGGGAAAGAAGCAAACTTGGAATTCAGCCATGACTCATTTTATTATTTACACCTTCAAAGGCGTTTTCACATTTTCTGGCTAATCAGGCTGAAGACATGTGGAAGATATATGTATGTGCTTATGTGAGGTAATCAGGTGTACTAGTAAGAATGGGTGCATTTTAAAACTACACCTTCACAGTGGCTGTGCAGGTATGACAGGGTTTTCACACCAGTCAGCATACCCAGCATCACATGCTCGATTGAAATCGAAAGGTTTTATACCATCTACGTGAAACTCACAAGCCGTAAAAAATATAAAATGAAGCTTTAACACAGCATCACTCGACACCTGCTACAAGGGTTGATGTGAGGCCTGACAACAGACCAAACCAGTAATGCTGAATTTCACCACTAGCTGTCGCAAAGGACTCAGCTGCTCCCAAGAGGAATATAATGAGAGTTTAGCAGCTCGCCAGTCCATCAGGTTAACTGTGACACACATATAGAGCTGACCTAGTCGGTTATCCCGTTATGCTCCTGCTAACCACATACTGCTAGTTCTCTCCACCAAACATAACACCTGACAAGTGCCAGTTCAGTCAGTGGATGGGACAGATGTCACTTAAACACTGTCTTTATACTGTACACTCACACAGTCCTGAGAAGAGGTCTAATGATTAAGTCAGCTCTGTGGGGGGTACCATGGGTGTGCAGGGCCTTTTAAATATCATTGGAAATACATCAATATACAGTATCAGACTGCTGAGTGTGTGATGATGATAAAATTTACTTTGGACGAAGCTTTTTTACTTTGGTCCCTTGAAAATTGGTTCCACAAAAAGTTGTGTTTTCATTGTGTCCTTAAAGTAACCAGAAAAAAATGTATGTTTGTTTGTTTGTTTGTCTTTAAAGGCATGAATCAACGAAATGGTACAGATGTAGATGCAGCCAACGCGATGAAAGTGTTCACAAAGTTGGGTTATAAAGTCAAGGTTTACAACGACCAGTCAGTCGAGCAGATGAAACAAGTTTTAATTTCTGGTAAGTTTGAAGCTAGACACACAAAAAATAATACTAAAGCTCCAAATATTGACCCTATTTACCTGATTTATATCATTAAAAAAAATTAAGTCTATACATTTCACTTTTTTCCCAGCGTCAAAGGAAGATCATAGCAGCAACGCCTCATTTGTCTGTGTTCTGCTGAGTCATGGAGACGAGGGTGTGTTCTTTGGTACCGATGGCTCCATAGAGCTCAAGTGCCTGACATCGCTTTTTCGAGGGGATCGCTGCAAATCACTGGTGGGAAAGCCCAAACTCTTCTTCATCCAGGTATCATCACAGTTTGTGTTTTTTCACGTTTGTTTTCCTCCTGCACTAAACTAGTCGTTGGCTTTTCTTAACTGTCTCGCCTCTAATTATGTCTTGTTTGGTCACTGAGTAGGCTTGCAGAGGCACTGATCTGGATGGAGGCATTGAAGAAGACAGTGGAGAAAGCACTACCAAGATCCCTGTAGAAGCTGACTTCCTCTACGCTTTCTCCACAGCCCCAGGTTAATACTCATATACACAAACACAGGATATTTTGTATACTTATTATTCCCTTTTATTTTTATTGTATTGACCCTGGTTTCTATTTATTTACCTAGCAATTTTGAGAGCAGTGCAAATGTATATAATTCCAGACTGCTTGGTCATAACATGCTAACTCACCCATAATTTAGCCTTTTCCCAGTAAATGTCAAATGTCTTTAAAAATGATTCTATTGGGGCGCCATTTAGCTCAGTTGGTAGAGCAGGAGTCCCATGTACAGAGGCTTTGTCCTTGCTGCAGCGGCCCCGGGTTCGACTCCTGGCCTGGGGCCCTTTGCTGCGTGTCACTGGATTTAGGCCTTTTTTTGTTCTTATCAATAGTTTTAACTTTGTTGTAACCACACTTTGATTATGTGTTGTAATAAGGCCTATCACATGTAGAAGTTATTGGGTTATGCATAAGAAAAATGGCACATATTTTTCGTTCAATATAGCTTTGGGGCTGAAAACTACATTTTCCCAAAAAAAGTTATTTCAATTTCCTCCCTCCATTATTCAGTTTTGTTTTTAAATTGCAATTTTTTCATACTTTTGACTGGCTGTAATATTACATTCAGTGGTTTTATTTCATGGGTACATATTTGTACTGTGTTGACTTCTAAGGTTTTCTATCTTTTGTTAGCTAACTTTTGAGTTCGCTTGCCCTCAAGTGATTCCTCCCTGTTAAATAAAGCTTTGATTCCCCCTTTACTTACTACCACTTATCTGTCTACAGGCTACTACTCCTGGAGGAATACTATGACTGGTTCCTGGTTCATCCAGTCGCTGTGCGATATGATCAGCAAGTATGGAAAAGAGTTAGAGCTCCAGCACATCATGACACGAGTGAACCACAAGGTGGCGACAGAGTTTGTGTCCGTCTCTCATTCACCAGGCTTTGATGCAAAGAAACAAATCCCATGCATTGTGTCAATGCTGACCAAAGAGATGTATTTTTGTCCTTAATGTCGTCTCTACTGCAGTAGCCTTCCACCTCAGAGGGCTTCAGTTAATTTAGGTAACACTTTTTGACTGAGTTTGTCTTGAAACCTTGGTATACGTATTTCTGGGAGATTCGATGTGACGCTAAATTCAGATTGTGAGAGGTTCTTGTGGAGTACAGTTCTGATATAGAAGGCATTACAATCTTTTGTATACTCTTTTAAACAAAAAAATCATGCCTCTAAAGAAAAGAAAAATTGAATTGACCTTGTAATTCAATTCTCACCACTTTCAGCCGGTACATGCCTCTCTGCCGTTTACACTCTATACATTTCAGGGAAAAACATTACAACCCAGTTTAATAGGAAGTTTGACGTTCTACGTTTGTCTGTTTTTAATTATGGAAGCATAGAAGAGGTGCTAGCACTCCAGCATCAACATTTTCACGAGTCAGCTGTTTATTTTAACTTGAGGGATCATGTGTGTAATGTGTGAATGCTTTTTATTATTCTTTTTTTACATGCTTGTTGTCTTTTTTTCACTTTTGAGTCAGTGTAATGACATCATGACATGCACAACCAAAATAACTGGTCTTTCACTGGATAAGTAGCTTTCACTCAGAACGTTAAAGGATAATGTTGTGTAGCAAATTCAGAAGAATCCAGGAAGCTATCTTGTTCTTTTGTTGGTTTTCTAGCTTGGAATTCATTTTCTTTCTGTTCTTCTCTCAAAGTATGTATTTCTTTGAATGAACTGTTGTGTCATAGCATGCATAAGTAAAGCCAGCCCACTTGCACGATGCTGTCATACCTGAACGATGCTTTGTTTCATATTTGGTACTAGTTCATGTATTTCTTCTGGTTAGAAAAGATAAGATGATGAATCGGACACCACAACTTTCTTACTTATTCATCAGCATTGAGTGAATTATAACCGACAAAGCACAATATGTGTTCTGATCAAGGTCATGGTCATTTGTGAAAATATGCAATTTTTACAACATATAGGCTGAAAACAGTTTTGCTGTTAAAATATTTCACTGATGTTTGACAATCTAGTTTTCAAGTCATTTTGCTATACATGTCAGTTTTGGGCTTTTTTGTGGTATCACTATTTTGTAAACAAGCTATACTGTGAGGTTTGAATAACAATCTTCTGGAAAAATAAAGACCACTTTTAATTGTTCTGTATTGAAGCAGTGTCACTGATGTTGTCTTTGGCTCATTTAGATCATCAACAACCACAAATATATTACTGAAGTTAAAGTGCTTATATTCCCATAAGGCCTTGGTAGTTTTGCTCATATCTCATACAAGAGTTAACCTCTATAAACACTACTTGTGAACAGGGGGTAGACACGCAGGATTACTTCAGATTTGGCATGTCTGGAGGTGAGAAGAACTGGGCCACCAGATCCTGAGGGCCAGCGCCAAATAAAGCTGAGCCTAAGATTCTTTCACTGCCAAACTTAAACTAGAGTTCACAAACAACAGACCACTGACAACCTGTTGGATATACTCATCACAGAGGCTCACCACTGACACTTAGACAACACCTACAGAAAATACACCAGTGGTGAATATCTACAAACTAGATCAACAAAATGCACCTGAATATTTCCACCTGCGGCTATGACTATACAAGCATGATATACACTTCAATATTCACAAGAGTGGTAACGTAGAGTCCAAAGTCAACAATCGACAACTCAAAAATGTTAGATGTGCTTAAATTTAAGATCACAAAAAACAGCAAACTCTCAGATTTATCCACCTCCATTTTTATATTGTGGTATTGTAAAGAAAAATTGAAAAATGTGTTTACTTAATTGTCTTGGGAGGGTGGAAAACCATACAAAATGTTAATTTCTACTTTATATTGCTTTAAGTCAATGCTGCTGGACAGTGGATGTGCCATGACAGTCCACACAATGTGACTTTATGCACATTCTCCACGCTCTTGTTTTGCTTTTACAGCCCAATACTTTACTGTTTTGCTTCATTATCACTGTTTTTAGTGAAAAAGCTCTGACGAACCCACCGTACACTAACTAGCCAACAACAAACGGCAGACACATGGTATGAAGTTAGTGTCTGGGAGGTGAAGACAGTGGAGAATACAGCAGCTTCCCTCAGGTGGTGGACCAAAAACAGAGCCAAAAGGAAAGTGAATACTGGATTCATGAGCAGGTCCGAAACGTGACCGCAGATGATTGCATATGTGGTTTGAATCCGCTGAATGTGTAAACAGGAAACTCTAAGTGCTATATCTTAGGCAACTGGACTTGTGTTAGTTGCCTAAGGATTTAGTTTAAGATATCGTACTTTGAATTACCATGACCTGGATGACTGAGAACCTACATCAACTAAATAGGCAACTTTTGTCCCTAGCTACTAAAAAGGTAGTTAAAAAAAAGTAGTATTTCACAGTCAAGCACAAAAATGTAGACAGAAAGACAGACAGACAGACAGACAGACAGATAGATAGATAGATAGATAGATAGATAGATAGATAGATAGATAGATAGATAGAAATTAGGTTATCATAGCAGCGGGTACATTCAAATACACTTGGGTTTACAGTTTAAATTGATTAGAAGGTTATCTAACTATTTCAGGGTGAAGTCTGACTATGGTGGATTTTCCAAAGTGGAAATTAGGAGTTTCCGAGTCGCTCCTGAACGCAGCACAAGTCCTCGCCTCTCGTGTGGCTGTAAATAGATCCTAATGCTCTCTGACAGTCGGGGTGGCTGCACTGAGCTCCGTGTCAGGTTGCAAATTTCCTTGATTTCACACGGAGCACCTGCATTTTTTTTTTTTTTTTTTTTTACGTCGTGCTGCAAACTCTTGACCAACGCAGCGTGTTTTTCTTTGACCTTTTTCTTCTCCACGTCTTCAGTATGCTTAAACCGGCTGGGATTATCAGGAAGTTTTCTGGATTTAAACGTGAGACATCTGTGTGGTCTCAACAGTGTCGGGACAGTGAATTAAACAGTCGTCGTCTGTGTGGACTGAAGTTAAACTGACCTGAAGCAGCCATGGAGAAGTTGCTTCAGGTCGCTCCGCACTCCCTGGCCCTGGTGCTGTCTCAGGCTCGCACAGGAGATAAAGAGGATTCCCCCTCATCATCATCACCCTCACCATCACCATCATCATCATCATCATCACCACCACCACCACCGGCCGCGCTCTCAGTGAAGTTACAGCATCACACCGGCTACGAGGTTTTCGCCAGTTTCAAATCTGTTAACATGCAGCATTTCTGGAACAAGGCGCTGACACACGCGCTGTCCGAGATCTTCTTCCTCGGCTGGATAGATGAGTGTGTGCTGCTCATCCAGGGGAAGGAAGTCCACCTCCAGGTCCTCAGGAACTCGTGGAACCGACGGACCCTAAGACCACCACAGGGCTTCAACATCAAGTGCATAGGTGGGTTTGTTGTTGTTGTTGTTGTTGTTTCAGAAACACAGATGCATGCTGGGCCATGCTGTTACACTCAGCTGTGAACATGCGCAGGCTGCCTGAGATTAAGACTTGTACTCAAGATTGTCATTTCAGTTTGCTGTTTTTCATTTGTTTTCTCCTGTCTTTGCATGGGAAAGGTTTAGCTTGCCAAAAACAGGATAATCAAAGCAGACTCATCCACCAGTTGCAGAGAAACATCATTCAGATATGTAAAAGTAGCAAAAGTAGCACAGGACTGGAGCTTGACTGATGGTGGGTTGGCAGATAATATCAGCTAATGTGGGCCAATCACAGATTGATATTGGCATATATGTTTTGAAACTGAAATGCAAATGAAGATCTTTGGGATAGTTTAAATACACCAACTGAAGTTTACTGTTTCAGTGCACTGATGTCATTTTGGACAATAAAGTTTATTGTTAAAGGATACATTCACCCAAAGACGGAAATTCAGTCATTATCTACTCAGGCCCATGCTGATGGAAAGGTGGTTGAAGTTTCGTAGTCAACAAAACATTTCACAGCAAAACAATGTTGCAGTGTTCTCCTTAACAACTGAAGTAGATGGGGACTTGATTTAAAATGTAAAAACACTACTGACAAAAAAATATAACTTGGTCTGGCATAATCCAGGTCTCTGGAAGCTCCAAGGTCCCCAATAGTTTTTACAGATGTTATTTAGACCATTTCTTAAGCTGAATTCTTCAGTGTAGCCACTATGCTACAAATGTTAGCGCACATCCCGTCTGAAGTTGGTGCACAAGCTCGATCACATGTCGAGAGTGTAGATGACATCTTTTCGTCTCAAGTTTCGCTCCAGAATTTTTTTTTGCACTGTTAGAACTTTACGTGGCTTTCCTTCGGCATGGGGGTGAGAAGATTACTTAATTTTTAATTTTTGGGTTGACTTATGAAAAAATATCATGCCCCCATTCAGGGATTATTGCAAAAGTGCGTCTATTGGCCGATACATTGAGTATTTGTTGGGCTCTAGAGTGATAATAACATGTAATAAAATCTAGCAAATCTTGGCTTCCAACCACAGAGTCTGTAATAAATAAAATCCTTTTTTATCTCCCATGGGCCATATTTCCTTGCATGCCACTGAAAAGCATTTCCTCAGGTATCTGAGTCATAAAATTCAAGAACATGAACTGCAGAAGGGAGGCCTAACATTGTTGCATACAGGTTTCAGATATTGTGCACCTTAGTAGCTGAAGGATCTGCAAAAAACACTACGCTCCATCCAACTGTGCTCAAGTAACAAGGAATCAAATGTGGGAAAAACCCCTCTGCAGCACTTTCTGACTAATGAGAGGTTTCTTTTTCATTTCATCAATTGCTTTCTGCAGGGTATAAACCTATCTACCAGCTTGTGAACTACCGTTTTAATCCCTAAATTTGGCATTACGCCTGTTGCCATCTTGTATTTTTTGTTGTTTTTATGCTGCTTCTTTCATGCTGGTTTTAACACATCTTTAAGAGCGGACTGATTGACATATAAGGACCCCCCCCTTTTTTTTTAAATTGGAAGTTTTTTCCCTGAGGTTTTATATGATATTGTCCACTCCCTCTGCAAGTCACGGCAATGGTTCATCTGGCAGATTGCACAAAACCGGTCGAAGCTGGTCTGATGAAGGGAGTTTTAGGCAGCATCTCACCTTTTAAACTTAGCTGCTTCATATCATGTAGACTTACTCATTTAGATTTAAGAGCCAGGACTCAGGCCTAGTTTAACTCCAGTTTGACATTCCCACACTCATACTCATCTACTAATGACAAGGCTATAACTCATGTATGTGCTGGGACAGGTTTGAGGTACTGTAAGCAAGTCTAACCACTGCGCCAATCATACTGCCTTCACAAGTTTCCCCTGTCTGTGTGTGTGTGCGCACACACACAAATGAGAGAGGCTTGCAGAGCAGAGCATGTCATGGATCACCAAATTTATGTCTCTTTCACAATTGAGCTTCAGTTAAGATTATCAGTTCCATCGGTGAGCAGCACCAAATTGTAGCCAGTTAAAAGCAGAAAAGACTTTGTAGCAAGAAGAAAGAAATAATGAGGATATGGGAAACACCGTGAATCTTAAATAGTTTTTTGTTCAGCATGTGTATTGTTGTTTAAAGCTAACGGACACCTTGAAACTCAGTGTGTTCAATATCTTTAAAGTTTACTCAATGCATTTGTCCTGCAATCTGAAGGGTCACAATTATAACTGTTTAGAGCATGTTTTATAAGGAGTGCACGATGTTTAGCTGCACCAACCTGCATTTTATATTAACAATGGATCCGATTAGTTTGTATAATGCCCGTAAAGTTGGACAAGAGTGGATGATTCTCTGAATTTGGCATAATGACGTTTAATGTCTCCAAAAATCTCTGTTGTCTCATTTTGCTACTTGTTAGCAGTCGCCTTTTTTAATACACGTAAACGCTTCAAAGTAAGTTCGCAAGCAGACTATACTATCTACTATATTTTATTTAGCAGGACAAAACGTTAAAATCAGTTACGCTTGTGTTAACTATAGACCAACTTCAGGCATCTGCAGATACTGATTCTTGTTTTGTTTTTACAGCTCAAAACTTTTCTGTTTTGCGATCACCAGCAGCTGTTTTTAGTGAAAAAGCTCTGGAGACCCTCTGTACACTTCTTAACTAACAACAAAAAGCAGGCATACAGTATGAAATTAGCGACTAGGAGGTGAAGATGGTGGAGAATTTAACAGCTTTCCTAAGGTGTTGGTGGAGACCAAACACGAAGCCATAAGGAAAGTGAATATTGGAATCCTTAGGTGGTCAGAAATGGGATTCCACAGATTAATGCATATGTAATTTAATGTCCCTATTAATTTAGAAAAGTCATAATACGTCAAAGTGAAGTGCAAAAATTCAACTGTAGGAACAAGAAAAACCTATTTTTGACGAAAGGCGAACTTGAAAGCTGCTTTAGTCAATATTTTAAAAAGAAACAGTGGATTTCAATACCATGGGTAAGAGAGTACATTATTTTACTTAACCAGCCAACTCAACGAATCAACTCCTGCATTGACTGTTAATGTCCACACTTCTTTTAAGTTTTCTAGTCTATTGAATGTTGAAACACTTCCACATTGAGCTGCTTCAGTGATTGAATTGGACTCAAAGTCTCAATACGTTCAGGTCTGTTTTAGTCCAAAGGTAAATCTTAAAATACGTTGGGATTTTTGTATCTGTGTTTTTGTGTCTCTCTCTCTGTTGGTTGAAATGATGTAGCTCCACTCACACTAATGAAGCAAACACCGATAAGCTGTGGAATGTTTGTCTTATGGCTAATAACTCACCAGACTCTATAATGCCAAAACCAACACGGCGTATATGCAGTTGGTCCAGATGCAGATTAGATTAAGTTTTCGCGTAATATAGATTTTTTTTACTACCAAACTCATAATGTAGGATATTTATTAACTTGGTGAAAAGTCAGACAGTGCATGTAACAGCGCAGGGGCTTGTGTTTTCCACACTCAGCTGTGTGGCCACCACACAGCTGAGTGTGCGGCATAATCAATCTTTGGTTTAATAGTAAGCTCACGGAATTACATTTTAACCATTTTGGCCTCCTTGAGATCACCTGAAACAGAGCTAGCATGCAAAACTTTTCTATAAATCAGTTAGATAGTTTCCTCCCTTTTAAGTAGAAGAATCGTAAATATAGGTTTTGCTGTTGTTTGTTCTTTTACAGAATGTTGTAAAGCAATAATTACAAAACACAGATGAAAACCAGTGCGGAAGTCTGAGCTGCAAGTTGTGTTTGTCTCATTGTCTCAACTGAAGTGTCAAGAGTTTAAATGTGAGACAAGTTCAAACAGAGTTCAGACAAAATAGGCTATTCATAACCTTTGTGTGGAGAAAGTCAGCATTTGGTGCAACGTATACAGCAAAATTATAAGATGATATTGTCATTTAAATACGTGTTAAAAGTATTTTTGCGGACATGCCATGCACACAGGAACGTAGGAAGAAAACTCACACACAACACTTGTGGTACATGTTTGCTCAGACATTATTAAGGCTGTGGGAATACAGGAAGGAATAACAATCTCAATCATTTAAAGATAATTAACAGGCAACACAAGATTATTGAGTCTTAATCTCTGAAGTCACATTGTTGTGAAATGCATTCTTGCCAGATTTTTGCACTTACAGCGAATTTACTCATATGACTGCTACATGTTTCAATAATGCGGTTTATCCCTCAAACAGCCTGAGAATGTTTGATTAGGGCTGAGAGCCAAAAAGTGGCTGGATTAATACATTTAGACAAAAGTTGTGGATTTTCAGCTGTGTGGAAACAAAGTGTTTTTTAAAACTGACAATTCAATCTGATTAACGGGAGGGACTTTGTATCCGTTAGCAGGCTAAAAACAATGGACTGGGAGGAGTGTGTGCCTTTTAAGGAAGGAAAACTGGAGCATTTGTTCAGGAAAACACCACTGCAGTGCATTCCCTGCTGTAGCACAGGTCTCCATTGGAAGGAAAGGGAGGGTCCCAGTAGAGAATTGGGGGAAATGTTTTACACAGCAGACAGATTTGTTGCCGCCGATCTTAACGTCACACCAGGATGTGTTCAACTGAAAATAATTTGCCTAAAACATTAACTTTATGTGTTTTTTAATTGCATGGTCTAAGTCTATTAAAAACATTTCATTTAAAGGGTTTTATGCACAGTTTTTCAACCACAAAAGAAACAGTTGACTCAATCTTGTGACCAGCAACAAATAAAGTGGATGCCATACACAAGAACAGGTTTGCAAAAAGAAATTATTTTCATTTACAAATGACAACAAAACTAACCAAAACGATGAGAGTCTGGAGGCCAAAGTTAGCAAAAGAATGGGTGAAGCTTGGGCCATCCATGCAGTTGGACCAAGAACTTCCCTTTATAAACGAAACTAACAAAAGCCATGAAAACATAACGACCTGCATCCTCAAAAGAAAACAAAAAACCAAGCAAGAAACAGAGACAGACTGTTGCTGTGGAAGACCTCCCGTAAATATAAGGCAGGGCCTAATCACCTGATTAGAGGGAAGAGTGCAAAGAAGAGGAGCAGAAAAAACACAGAACGGGGGAGGGGGTAACAATTATGTTGAGTCAAAGTGTAGAAATTAAATGACTAGACAGAATCACCAACTTGAAATGCATTTATCTTTAATACACTTTTATGTTTATGTAGAGGTTTCCCTTAACTGTAAACGCGTACGAAACTTTACAATGAACTTACATAATACAATTTGGTTGAAAATCCACATGTATTTAAAACACTTCAAGCCTAAAAAACACCTAACCCTTTTTTAGTGTTTTTTCTCTTTATTCAGTGTCAGGCCTAGAGAACTGAAATTGAAAATACATGTGTTGTCATACATGATCCACTGGAGGGCAGACCACCGGTACAAATGGTCCTGTTTGCAAGGAAGTAGGCTGAAGTTGTAACAGGCCTCAAATCCTTTATTGTACCACAGCTCAGGACTACTGTTTTAAACAGCAGGATAGTACCACCCCACTACTGGTATGTTCATCTAAACAGAATCATCACAATAGATATTAGACTCTATAGAAATAGTCTATTTGATGGATTGTGGTAACATTTTGTACAGACATTTATGGTATGTCATAGACCTCTATGTACTGTGTTGCCGAGATCTCTACTGAAGTTAGCATGCCAACAAGCTAGCCGTGGACCGTCCTGTCCCTGAATAACACTTTGTACCGCAAGTGGTGGTAATCCGATAGACCCAGTAGTTTCAGCCGGCAGATGTATAAGTGGCGAGTTTGCTACTCAGTCTAACAGGTAAACCTGAACTCACAATATGTCAAAAAGGGGATATTTCTTATATTGTTTTCTTCACTAAACAGAAAAATACAACCGTACACCTCCTGGACTGAAGTTTCGCCCTTTCACTGAGCTAAGAGGAGCTTAACTGCCTTGTTCACTCATTGTAAAACAAACTTCATTCAGATTCTTCTTTCCACAATCACCTCTGGTTCGGTCTAAATAAATCCTCAATTCACAGAGTAAGATGTAAAAATATTCCGCCTCAACATGCCGTTTGGTTGCTCCCCTGTCCCTGTCTGCTGTGTCTTCTCGACCCTGGAGTCATAGTGCCGGCTCGGGACTCCTATGTACTGTATCCCCTGTCTTCAAACTGGCATCTGTCAGTCTCAGAAACAAGCGTCAATCTCAGTCTGGTAGGCCGGTTGACTGAGCCCAGTGACTCCTCTTAGTCATCTGAGGTTGTGGTGTGGGCTCCACGGTTAGCTGAGCTTATTGCTGACGGCAGCTAGTTGCTCAAGCCAAAGATAGCTACAGCAAATAGTAGTAAGTCCAGCCCCTTATAGTTTTAGAGCTACCTTCAAATTCTGGCCATTTATTGCAAATTACAAACTGTTAACCATCAACACATTAGCAATGCAAGCACGATAGCTGCTGCTAATAGCATTTAACTCGGAGCACAGCCTCGCCATGCCTAAGTAGGCCTACAGTTCCACAAAGCCATGTGTTAGATTAACAACCATATGATTCGAAATAAATCGATCCAATCTTTTTGTCTGTAAGATGTAATAAAAAATGTTCCCTTTTAGTTTGTCATCTTTTCAAATTCAAACCGTTTCCAATTTGCTTGTGTTTTTATCCAACTAATCTATTAATCGACTAATCTTTCCAACTCTGATCGCTGCATGATTTTACAGGGGACACCTAGCGAGAATTCAAATCTTCGTAGTCGCTTTGAATACATGTATTTTTCCACCAACAGGACATCCAGCTATTTTTTCCCATCCAGTTTGTGTAATTGTGCCTTAATGTTGTGGTGCACAAAGTGTTGAAGGGTCTTGGTGTATCAGCGGCGATGCAGGAGTATTTTCTGTCCGTATAACAGACAGTCTGTCCTCGTCTGTGTGGTGTCTGTCTGCTTCTATCTTGAGTAACTGGCTCTTTAAGGGAACAGCACTCAAAGGTAACAGCTATGAGATCATCGGCTTGCGTCGTCATGGCAACTAAGGCTGTTGCAGCACTACTGAGAAATAAAATGGCTGGCGTGGTGTCGCTCTCCCCCTCCTCCTCCTCCTCACCCCTCCTTCCCTTCCTCTCCTCTTTCTCTTTCGTATCAGTGAACTGGAGCAGATTGGTTGTGACACCGTCCCCCTCCACCCCCTCCTCCACCCGTGCCCCGTCCTGCCCTCTCACTTTGCTCCTTATTCTGTCCCTCCAACCGTCCATTCACACTCCACACATGTGAGTCAGCAGCAGTCTGCAGCTTGCAGGAGCTGCCACTCCGGACACGATTAAAGTGATGCTTTGGGTTCTTTCTTCTTCGTTTGACAGCTCCATGCAGCATAGTTACTGAATCAACTGGTGGAAAGCACTGATGAGGAAGACACAAATCAGCGCCTTTAAAAAAGGATTCCATTTGGTTATGGCGCTGTCAGGTCCGTAGCTTTGGCCTTACAGTCAGGTGAGACACAGAAAGAGGAAGAATGGTGGTGTAAGGGGCCCCTCATCCTTCAAGATACAGAGCTAGGGTGAGGGAACAGGAGAGGAAGGAGGGTGAGGATAGAAATTCAGCCAAAGATTTAGAGCCGGAGCTATTCCCCGGACATCATCTGAGGGCTGAATATTTTTATTTTTTTCTTGCGTGTGTGTATGTGTTTCGAGCTGTTGATATTTGCTCTCCTCTCTGCCTTATGTATGTCCTCGATCTCTCTCTCCCTCTCCCTCTCTTGCATCCTCTCCTCCCCTCCCCTCAGCCTCAATCACCCAGACACAGACGCATGCATGCTCACGCAGAATCGCGCGCAGCAGGCGGATGCGCGCATACACACTTTCTCGCTCTCTCTCTCTCTCTCTCTCTCTCTCTCTCTCTCTCTCTCGCTCACTCTCTCTCTCTCTCCCGCTCTCACACACACACACACACACACACACACACATACACACGTACACATACACATACACACACACATACTCACACACCCTTCCTGGAGGTGCTGGGAGCAGCTGCAGCATTAGCGTTGAAAGAGATTTGCCGTTGACTGGAGTTTGCATCCCCCCCTGTTAATGAATGGATGCTACGGCGGTCGGCTCGGGAGCTTCATCCGTTGGATTGCGGGAAACGGTGGATATCTATTCTTGAATTTATTTATTTATTTCTATGCTCTCCATTTTTTTCTCCCCACCCTCTCCTGGTGTGCTGTTGTCGAAAGGACGATGGGGTCTTGTGCTTGATCGGATAAAGATGGAGGTGAACGTGGCGTCTCCGGTGCTTGGCATACTATTGAGGTTTCACTGCCCGTTAGGGTGAATGGAGCTTTTATTTCTGCTTTTTTTTAAGTGGGCTCTTTTGTTTTCCGGGGATCGGCCGAGCACTCCTGTGGTGAATTGAGCTATTGTCGAAGACTGGGCCTCTTAAGCTTTGAATCTTTGACTATCCATCCATCCCCTCCCTTCCTTCCCCTGCTACCTTCTACTCAAAAGGAACAAGCGGATTCCCAAAACCACCGCTGAAATCTCTCCTCACCGTCCTCCTTGCTTCCAATGCCCCATTTCCCTCATCTCTACCCCTGCCCCCCCACCTCTCTCCTGCTCCCTCCTCCCACATCAGAGCGGCTACGTAATGTGCCTCCCTACGCATGCAAATGGGGATGCTACAAATGGTGGCTGGGACTGATGCCGATGAAAGGGTGATGCCTCGCGCAATCACCTGCACCTCTGCCACCGCTGCCATCGCTCCAGATCAGCCTGGGAGAGCCCAGCAGCCGATGACAACCACCCACAGTGCGAACACGGTCGTTTGTAGCTTGCTCGTGGATGTAAATGAGACGTGTGTATGTGTGTGAAGGTGCACACTGGTTCCTGCCATGTCTGGTGTGTGATCGCTCTAGCGGGACGTTCTTACTGATGCGGGGGAGGCACTGAGCCTGAGGTTGGTCGACCTCCCCCTGCACACCCCCCTACCCCACCTCCCTCTTTCCTTCCCCTTTCTCCCCCTTCCGCCCCTTCACCTTATCCCAGAAGCCCCCGGGGGTGAAGGCCACCTGGTAAAGGGGTCACGATGAAGAAGAACCGCAGCAGCAATCTGCGGCGGGCCTGGCCCAGCTCGGAGCTTAGCGAACGCCCGCTGGAGCACAATCTCTCCCGTAGCGAGAAAGACATCCGTGTGCAGAAGCAGCATCTTCCTCCCCCTCCTCCCCCTCATTTCTCTCCGTCCCCGCCAAGTTATCGTGCGCCAGGTGAGTCTGACACTCCCACCAACAGAAGCTCCACCCTCACTCTACGCAGAAATACTCGGGGTTTGCAAAGACACAGTTTGGTTTGGGGGGCAAAGGGCAGAGTTCAATGTGGAAAATATTTTCATGTTATCGAGTAGGAAATGTTGATAACTTCCCTTTTTTTATTATTTCTCTAATGTATGAAATGAGGTCAAGTAGAAATAGAAAAAGAGAAACATTCTGAATTATTTAATCAAAGGTTTTCTCTTGTCTTTTCGCCTTATTTTAAAATTCATTAAACTGCCAAAATCTCTGTTACTTTCCTGCTTCCTGACACATTTTCCCATATCATCCTTATTCACTGACAAGTATTCAAAAATATTGATAAAACTGAAAAATATACATTAATCAGTTTAGTCTGATTTTTTTTCATTATGTTTGATATTTCCCTGAATACCCAAAAGTTCAGATTTTGCCGGTTACATTAGTTGCATCACCTTCTGCCAAATGTTGTGACGGATTCATTTTTTGTGTTTGTTGCAAAAGCAATATCAAATATCTGATGTCCCTACCAAGAGAATCTTATCCTTTCAGCCCCTTTTTCTATAAATATTCATTTATTTTCTTTTTATTTCATGTTTTATCGTAAGATGTGAAAACATAAATACTACAACCTTACTACCACCCCGCTCAGAGATTTACCCTGTGTATACCTTACCAAAAAATACTATAAAAGCAAAGGACAGGCTGATTTTTTTCCTCTTTTATTTTTTTACAACTCACTGGCAGATCCAGCTTTTCTCATGTTTACTGAAAACGGAGCAAAGCCATCTAAAGCCACATAAAGCTTAAGGGGCTGTGATACTAAGCAGAGATAACGTCATCGGTGTTGCTTAGCTGACCATTCAGCTGAGAGTGGTGAGGAGGCAGGGCCCTGCACAGTGCTCAGCTAAGCTAAAGGAGTGTGGACAGCAAATGCTAGCATAACTTTAAAACGGTGATCAATAAGGCAACATTCATTCTGTTGGTGATGTATAATGTTAGGTTGGAAATTAAATATGGTGGCTGTGATGATATATTTTTCTGCATCATGCGGTGTGAATCTCTATCGATCATCAGATTTAGGTCAGAGGACAGGGTCAGCTTCAGCACAGATGCTGCAGCGATGGATTCAGTGTGTTGCTTTACGACCTTTCGGCAGGGCAGATGTTTGCTCTCGGAGGGGCTTGAAGCTGGGCCGTCTGGTTGTGGGATGATCTCACTACTCACTATTGCTGACAGCAAAGCCAGCTTAATTCAACAAAGGCAACAGAGAATTTCTGTGTGTAAGCTCTCAATGTGGTGCTAAAGTGAGCTACATTTTGTTAAATTTCAAACACGGTTGGTTTTGACATTCTGAAGGATTGTGTAAGCTTCCTTTTCTGTTAGCGAGATGAATTGAATAATGAGGCTGCAAAGACTCAGGTGATCTCACGCTACGGTTGCTGCAGCAGCTGCCTCGCTTTGCTAACCTACGAGAAACAGGAGGAACGAGAGGCTAAAGGAAGCACAGAGGGGAGGGGTGGAGCTGTTCCAGGCAGCATGCAAACTGCTGCTGTTTGACCATTACATCATAGCTTCACACGCTGCGCCTGCTGTTCATTCATGATCTCACAGTTGTGCTTGTGCCTCCTCCTCCTCCTCCTCCTCTTCCTGCAGGTGACGTTTCTCCGATCAGTATGTCGCCTATCAGCCAGTCACAGTTCATCCCGCTGGGGGAGATCTTGTGCCTGGCCATCTCTGCTATGAACTCTGCCCACAAGCCTGTCAACCAGGAGGCTCTGGTGGAGCACCTCACTGCCAGCTTCCCAGGTAGGCTCCTCTGACCTCCTTCTTAAAATGGGACGGCACTAAAGCATGCAGAAAGTGATTTCTGAATACATTATTTGGCATATGTAGCTATAAAATTAGCAGTTAATGTAAATACTAAGGTTGAAATGGTTTTTATGTACATGTGTGCTTGTGCCATACCTTATTGTCTCCTGATTTTTTTAAAGGTTATTAACATTCTGTTGCTAATTTCTAAATCTAACGTAGAAGCGAGGTTCAAAGAGCAATGTTATCATATATGAAGGCTTTAAACATATTGATTTCACTTCAGGTACATTCTATTGATTAACTTAGGATTGAGACATGTCATTATGTAAAATTATCATCACAATGTTTCGACGATAGATTTGAAACAATTAATCAATAGACCATAATGACAGGGCTGCCATTTTCCTCTGATGTCAAGCTTAGGGTCCTTTTAAAACATAGCAAATCTGTCAAATTATCATCATTTCACCACTTTCTGATTGATCCTCTACTGAATAAATTGGCAGAGAGTAAAAATCTAGAGAGACATGGGGCCATAGTTCAAGGTAAACAACATATTTGATAACCCATTTGTTAAATGTTAGCATTCAACCACTTCCTAGCTAACATTATCATTTGACTACATCCAGTGCATTTCCCTTAGACGTTTAAATAAAGACGTCCAAGATGTCTGTTGATATTTGATTTGCAGAGTGCAATACTATCAAACAGTAGTGTTAGCTTGGAAGTGGTTGAATGCTTGTCGTTGTCCAATAGAAGCTAACAGGTGAATATGTTGCTTTAAAATATAAAATATAGCCTGATGTCCCTTTGGATTTTCACAGTCCCTTGTTTCACTTGCCAACTTATCAGATTACCTATGTTTTATCCATCTTGCAACCTGGAACACACCAGAATGACATTTGAGCTTCCCACTCTGCAACGTCATAAGAAATTGGCAGTCATGTGAATATGGTCTATCAAGGGATTAGTTGATCGACCAGAAATCAATCAGCAATGTTACTTTTTGACAATTATTTGATTAATCAATTTAAAGTAATTTTTAATGCAAAAATGTTGCACAAATAGTAGTGTCAGTTTCTCATTTGCTGCTTTTTTGTCATATATGTGAAAATAAACAGAACATCTTTGATTTCAAGATTTGAGATGTGAAGACGTCACATTGGGCTGAGGGAAATTATGGACGACTTGGTTGTTATTTTCTGACAAACTTGAATATTAAATGTACAATACACTCCAAAAAATTTACTAGAACACAGCATCTTCAGCTCCCTGGCCCATCCTCTTCTCTCTCTCATATATATATATATATATATATATATATATATATATATATATATATATATATATATATATATATATATATATAATGACACTTTCTGAATATATGTGTGGAGTTATGACAAGAACCTCAACCAGCTCTTATTTTCTTAAAAAAAAAAAAAAAAAAAAAAAAACACAACCAGACCAGTCTTATTGCAATTGTTCAACTTGAATACAATGACACCATGCAGGATGCACATTTTATGTTGTTGAAAATTATATCTGAATTTTATCTTATCCTCCTTGAGAAACAATAGTTTTCTTTAGACTTTTCAGTAGCAATAGTCACAGTATGTGCAAAAACATAGATTTCTCATGTTTTTTTAACACTATTATCCATTTCTACTGAAAATTGTTGCCATGGTTTTTTTGATACCCCCAGTCTTATAGTAGCATACTATATTTTCTTCTTACTTACATGTATAAAACACTTAAATCCAGCTTTATTTGTTATGTTGATGAAAGATGTCTAAAATGCAAAAAACTCAAGGTTTAAATGGTTTAACTGCAGTGTAACTTGATTGTTAGTCAAATTTAATGGGAAGCATTAATTCATCTTTACCTCCATACAATGGCAGAGTGGAAGGGAGTTGAACTTATACGTTGCATCATGTCTGTGTAAAAAAAACTAACACTGGGGTGATGTAATGTCAGGCAACACGAGGCCTCGCTAGACAAAGGTTATGAATGGTGCTGTTCAAAATCAACTACTTTTAATGTTGATTTGGTCATTCATATGAGATGACTGATAGCACTTTGTATCCTGATTAAAAATCTTCAGGAGTCATCTGGAAATGGGAGTGTTGAGTTTGCTAAGTACTATTTGTTTTTACATACAGATTCAATCTTAGATTGTATAATGGTATCAGTATTGTAGGAGATATAGAAGTCATACGAGGATTTTTAAATGCATTTGGATTTATAAGAATGATAAAAGTAGAAGAAAACATTTAAATACACAGCTGTTAAAATTTTGATATAAACACCAGTCTGTTCAAATGAATATTGTGTGGTAGATGAAAGCCAACATTGGTAACACTTTATTAGAAGCATCATAAATAAAGGCTAAATGTATAGTTAATTGAGCTCTAGTTGATATTTTATTGTTAACAATTAAATTCTTTATAAATCATTAAGTAAGGAATTGTAAAGGTTTTAAAACATCATTTGCAATATTAAAAATGGCTTAGTAAATGGTTTACCAAAACATTATGTTATTTGTTAACAGGGAAAAAACTATTAACAAAAGTTTATATACCATTTATTAATGATGGTTATTATATAGATACTAAATATGTCAAGCTGAATTTCAAAGAAATGCGAATAAAATATTGTACAGCACATCCACAATAGGGCTGGGCAATATGGCCTTAAAAATAACTGAGACTGAGATATGTTTAGGTTTTATTGCAGATATAAATCTCTCTATATTTTGAAATCTTCTCAACAGCTCATAGATGCTTGGACTAGTCAACCAAATCAAATATCTGAATATTTTTTGGATAGACGAAATACCTCAGCACCCATGCTTCAACATTATTGTGGCAATGACTATTGGTACTTTCATAAAATATTGACACAATGGCGTTTTTGATAAATCGTCTTCAGTAATGTGGATATACTAACTAAGTGGATAAGTACCAGAAAAAAAAAGCAGTCTGGGAGGTTCCAACAATGACATCACTTCACTGTGATGCAGCCTTTAAAACCAGGAAAAGATGGACACAATATAGCGATATCCAAACATCTATGAAAAGTTTGAACGAAATGCTAGACTAAGAAGATGCAGAACAGCAATGTGCTTTGTAGTTTAAATGGTGCTTCAGTATATTTGGTCAATACAATATTCAACAAGATGTCCTGTGTTTGAACAATTTGAATATAAATTACAATTCTAACTGAAATGTATCTCTGCTCAAATGTTGTCCCATCTGTGTTTCCTGCAGGCGTGCCTACACCCAGCTCAGAGGTTTTGCGACATACCCTGAACATGCTGGTGCGAGAGAGGAAGATCTACCCAACTCCAGAGGGCTACTTCATTGTCACCCCCCAGACCTACTTTATCACTCCCTCCCTTATCAGAACCAACAACAAGTGGTATCACCTGGATGATCGGCTGCAAGAGCGCCAACCGCAACAGTCACAGCAACAGCAGCAGCAGCAGCAGCAACAACAGCAACAACAACAGCAGCAGCAGCAGCAGCAACCTCAGCAATGCACTTCGCCTCAGTCTGGCAATGTGACACCATCCACACCTGGCTGTTTGAGAGAGAGGCCTCCTCGCAAGAATCACAATGACTCATACAACTCCTATCGCGAAGACTCGTCCAGACTTCATACTTCTGCGCTCCAAAGTAAGTCACCAAAGGAGCACAGGGGAGATTCTTATCAAAGTAAGCCGCCCAAGGATCACAACAGTGGGGAACCTCCACCAAGCACGTCAGCCAAGGAGCACCGAGGAGAACCGCCATCATACCCTTATCCCCCTCCTCCCACTTCCCCTCCTGTACAGCAATCTCCGCCTCAAGATTCCGCTGATAAGAGCAAAAACATCACTTCTTTTCCTTATAAAACTGACACTCTGACCAAAAAGAAAGAAGGAAGTGGTGGTGGCGGAAGTGGCGAGAAGCAATCCAAAAGGTTCGGTCTCAGGCTCTTCAGGTTGAGTTTCAAGAAGGACAAAATGAGGCAGCTGGCCACCTTCTCAGCCCAGTTCCCCCCAGAGGAGTGGCCTCTTCGTGACGAAGAAGTGCCAACCACGCCCATTCCCCGGGAGGTGGAGATGGAGATAATCCGCCGTATCAACCCAGACCTAACAGTGGAGAATGTGGCAAGGCACACAGCTGTGATGAAGAGGCTGGAGGAAGAGCGTACGCAGAAGAACAAGGCGGGGTCTTCTGCCCAGCACAGTGCACGCAGCAGGAGGGGTAGAGGACACCGGAGGGCGCCACATGGTAAGTCCCGCTCTCACAGCAAGCCCAGAACTTCAAGGGGAGACCCGTCTGAGGGTTCGAACTGGGACCTTTTGTTCATGGAACGGGATTACCGCTTCTTTAGCCACTCGTTAGTTCGCTCACCTCGGGAGGCAATGTACACCTTGGAACGCAGGCGAAGTGGAGGTGCAACATACTTGGTCCATAGTAACCCCAACATTACGGAATCGTACTGCCCAGTTACCCCTGAGTGGGACGTGTCTGGGGAGCTAGCCAAGAGACGGACAGAGATGCCCTTCCCTGAGCCATCGCGTGGGACTTGCCAGTCCAGAGTGCAAAGAAGTCACAGTCATAATCAGGACAGGAAGTCGCGTCATGAAAGGTCTGATCAAGCTAAGGAACGCTCTCGATCCATGGATAACTCCCTTAAAGGCCCATCGCTGGGGGCGCCAGAAGACTTTGAACCCAGTCTGGAGGAGCGTAGTCATTACTACACTGATGACGGCACCCTGCGCGCCACGCAGAAGTCCTCCCACTACTCAAGGATCATGTTCTCTGCTGCTAAGTTCCACTCTGATTTTAATGTGCCTGATTTGGGGAAAGGAAGTTTGGATGAGTCAAGGATCCGGAGTACGATGGAGAGGAACAAAAGCAGAGACAGCTTGCCAACGTACAATGAGCTAATGGGACTTTCTCCTAAGCCCTCAACAGATGAGTACTTCCAGTGCAATACGTCAAATGAAACAATCCTAACTGCCCCTTCGCCTCAGGCAAAATCAGAATATGACACATTAACCTCATCAGGGGGACTCCGAAAGGGCTCTCCGGCTGACCGCCAAACGCCTCACCTCACCTCTACTCACACGATGGAGTACAAAGAGGACTTGTCGGCAGCAAAGGGACAGAATGGCTCAGTGCGACTGACGCCAAGCCAGACGCCGGAGCCAGTGCAAAATGCCCGTTTGACGCCACACCAACACAATGTAGATCCTGGAGGGGGAGGCGGCAGTATGGTGATCAAGAGGAAAGAGATCTTCAGCAAGGACACTTTGTTCAAACCTCCACACAATGCCTTGTCCACAGGCTACGTGGACAGCAGCTACACCAAGTCTGGCACATTGCGGAAAGCCTCACATGCCAAATCAACAGAGGCCCTAGACAATCCTGAGCCCCAGCAGCCTTCCAATTCAGCCACTTCCTCAGCGTCACCTGCAGTTTTACAGGGCTGCTTAGAGCCAACAGTCCCCTCCGCCTCCTTTGACTATTATAATGTATCAGACGATGAGGAAGAGGAAGAGGCAGAGGAGGACTCGCACAAAGAGTTGGCAAAGGCTGAGGACAACAAAGACCACGGGGAAGGGGGTGGTAATAGTGGAGGCGGCGGTGGTGGTGGGGAGGGAACCATGCAGTGGCTTCTTGAGCGGGAGAAGGATCATGATCTGCAGCGGAAACTGGAGACCAATCTGACCTTACTCAGCCCCAAGGAGACAGAGAACAGCAGCAGCCAGAAGTCGGCCCACTCTGCCCGTTTGGACAGCATGGACAGCAGCAGTGTCACAGTGGACAGTGGATTCAACTCCCCCAGGTATGTGCTAAAATGAACTGTAAATGCGTATTAGAATCAACCACTACTCAGATCACCAATATTGGTAGTCTGGGAGATAAACTCAAGTACACAGCGGGACCTAAAATATCCTGATATGTCCGGCTTGCTGTCAAACCAGTCTACAAAGATAGAATTCCAGACTGACTTAAAGGGCAACTCTATCCATTTTACACATTGAGGTTTTTTTTATAGACTTTTTGGATCACCACTGCATGAACGAAAAAAAGTTGTAAAAAGCCATTTTTTGATCCAGAGAAAGCTTCATGTAATCTCATGAATTTTCTCCAGTGATGTCACTCGGTGGATAAGTTACATTGTGGGTAATGTAGGCACCAGGTTTTTAAAAGGAAGAAAAATATGTGGAATAAAAACACAATATCTCTGTACTGATTTTGCTCATCATTATTTTTAAACTGTACAGTGTCCCACAGTGTTAAAGGAATGTCACTGAACTGTAGCCTATACAAAGTATAGGCTACAGTGTATCTCCAGTGATGTCACTCAGTAGGCAATTGATCAGATTACATGCAGTTTCCTCTGGAGCCACAAAATGGTTTATACTACTTTTTTCAAATATGCAGTAGCACTCTCCAAGACCTGTTGTAAACACTTTAATTTGTAAAATTGGTGGAGTTACCCTGTAAGTATGGAACGTGGGTCATATGACAACCTGTTATTATTTTCATTATTATTTTTTTGTTAATGTGATCTCTCATGAGTGCACACTGTAGTGGGTGGGTTAAGATAATTCATTAACTATCGCAAAGATGCTAGAAAGGTGCCCAGGTTATTGCATTTACAGTCAAATTTTCTTTTTATCTATACTCAGTGGCCACTTTATTAGGTACACCTGTACAATATATCTAATCTGATACAACAGTGCTGCCACAGATTCTATGTCAAAGAAAATCACAATGTGTTTCTTCTGACTTTGGATTCAATAGACTGGTCAGGTGTACCTAATAAAGTTATCAATAAAGTGTATCTATAGGTTTTTGATATTTTTGAAGCAGGTTTGAGTTCCAGTACAGTTTTATTTAATCAGATAAAATGTTAGTTAAAAAGTGAGAAGGACCAGTTTCCTGCTTTAAAAACAGTCCTGTCACTTTTCTGAGAGAGGAATCCACCACAGAAAAATGTTGGTTTCTAAGAGGTGTGCAGCAGTGGTTTGCTCACACTGTGAGATTAGTTTCTATGTTCTCACTTGTTATGCTAATTTCATTTTATTCCCAGATTATATCGCGGTAACATGGAAGTTGGCAAAAAGTAAAGCACTACCACAAGATTCATGCTAAACAATCAATACCTTTATACCATTCCAGTAGGTCAGTTGGTGTGTGAATAATTAGAATGATATTTTAAGCAGCTTGGTTCTCACATGTGTGACCCTACAGTGTCACTATTGTAATTCCTTCATCTTGATGGCAACAAATGTCTCACTAACCTATAAAATATTAATTAAATATTGTTACTAAGATCATTTAATAATTTCTCAACTCTTAGAATTGTAAAGGCTTGTACTAAATTTGCTTGAATCAATATCAGCTTTCCCCCCAGTGAGCAAAATACACTTGATTGTATGCATTTGTACTTTAGTGGTATTCCTCATTCTGGCTAAACACCACTCGTGTTATACACAAGGGGTGGGCAAAAGGGTCAAAAGGTAGTGTCACAATCTATCCTATCACAATCATGATCCATGATCTAACTTGCAATCATTTATTCTCAATTTAATTCTCAAGTAAAAATGTTTTATACACTTTAACCAGGTCTCTCTTTGTACTATAAACAAACAATATTGCCTTAAGGATAGTTCTTTATGGGCACAAGCTCCTCATCTGCCATGTTGCTGTAGCTTTAACTCAAGTTGCATCATTTACAATACGTCACCCAAGGAAGAGCCACATGAAGTAATTCATCCAGCCACCCGTCTCGCCGGCCTCATCGCTCTATTGGTTTGTTCACGCAGCAGATCTGCTGGTCAATTCGGTTATATTAAATTTGGAAACAGAATTAAGAGGACATCATAGTCAGCATACATGAAATTCAGAGATTTGTTTTGAAAAATTATACAGGTTAAAAAATAATTGTTGAAAATATAATTATGGAGTTATATCTTTCAACTGTTCCTCATCATTTGTTTACCATTTTGAGACCTATAAACTTAGCAATTTTATTAGTCATTCAAATTTAGCTGGATGGTAAATAACACATCTTTCTGTGGTACTCAGGGCACATTAATTATTGCTTTGAATGGACTTTAAAGACCACAATATCAACAATTCACCTAGAAGGTAGATTGTGGATGCCTTCAAGATCAATCACAACCTAAAATTGCCAGATTGCCCATCCCTAATACACACAATGTGAAATATTTTATTTAAAGTCATAGTGTATTTTGAAACCAAACACTTTGTGTTGTCTCTTGTGCAGGACGCGTGAAAGCCTTGCATCCAACACATCCAGCATAGTGGAAAGCAATAGACGGCAGAATCCAGCGCTGAGCCCCGGCCACATTGGCACCAGTAGTATCGGACTGCCATTCAGCTTTCGCGCCATCCCAGAACCCCCCACCACGCAGCCTGAGAAACTCCAGAAGTCATCAAACTGCCTGGCCTCCATCACCAGCGTCTGACAGGCAGCACAGACTGAGACCGTGAAGGTGGTGGAGGAGAGAGGGAGCGAGGTGTTTTCACCATTTTGACCCTCGCTTTCCTCAACAGATACACCCACACATACACATGAATACACATCTTCAGACTCCTGAGAATCCATTTTACTGGGACTGTTACAAAAACAGGCATGGCTTCAAGAGACTGTTCCCACAGCTTCAAGAACTTTACTGCAAAAAAGAGAAGAAAAACTACAGAATATCAAGACCACAGTAGGTGAAGAAACCTACCTGAAGTACTTTGATTTTGGTGACATGGACTCTAGTTTGGCTTATATCAAGATTCTTGACTATTGGTATTGGAAAGTAGTAGACTATAGGATTCAAGTTACATTTGGAAATATCGAAAACTTTTTATAATACTTAACAATACATGTCCAATTAAATGTTCTCCTTCCTGAAATAGTTCTTCAGGACGATTCAATGTATCAGCACAATGTCGAGACAATAAAAGTTGATCCTGAGAACAACGAATGAAAGATATAAAAACATAAATCAGCTCAGATTTGTGTACCGCAATGCAAATGATGTATGTATACTCGATACTTTTGATATCCTAATTATTATAATGGTGGTATTAAAGATGCTATGTGACCAAAAAATTATGTTTGGACAAAATGAGCTGCACCACATTTACATTATAGAACATCACAGAAACATCTAACAATCTAAACACAAGGTTCCTTTATTATCAGATCTGGAGCTTTCAATCATCACATCAAATCACATTCTTCAGCAGATGGATTTTGCCACGTCAAGGAATTGCTATGTTCACTTGTCGGTGAAGGATAAGTTTACCCAAAAATGAAAAATATCATTATGTACTCATGCAGCATTCCCCTTAACAACTGAAGTAGATGGCAACAAAAAATAGCTCCATACAGCTCGTCTGGTGTAATGCAAGTCTATGGAAGCCCTCAGATCCCAAACTGATTTGAAAAGACATTATTTACACCATAGATTACAGCAGACATGTTGTATGGAGCCATTTTATGTTTATTTTTTGAAGTTTATGTACTTATTGACCTCAGTTAATGCTGCAACACTATTTTGCTGTGATGCGCCAGAGACGAACAATATTTTTCCAAATTTCCATCAGCTTGAGGGTGAGTAGACAATGACTGAATTTCGGGCCTGGTTAGTACTTGGATGGGAGATGGCCTGGGAATACCAGGTGCTGCTGTAAAGAGGGGTATGAATATAAAAATGTTGGGTTTATGTTGGAAAATCTGGGCTTTTGCTTCCCTCATATTTCTGGTTTTCTCTTTCCTTCTCCTACAAACAGGGTAGACATGGAGCATTGTGCTAACTGTAAGCAGATTGAGTAGAACGTATAACCAGAGACTCTGCAGTCATAAGAAAGACTTTAAATGGTCAGTTCTTCAAGATTGAATTTTATATTTTCAGGAGAAAATTGTTCCTTATGATAATTCTGACTATCAACAGTTGATAAATTGTCAAATCAACATATTAATCAGAAACTATTTTGATTATTGAAAGTCTTTTTGGAGCAAATACGGCTCACTTGTTTTAGATTCTCAAATGTCAGACTAGTAACACAACCATCATTAATAAATGGTACATTTATAGCTACTTAACTGTCAAGTTATTCTTAACAAACAATGAAATGCTTTACATACCATTTATCAAGCAATTGTTAATGATAAAGATATAACTGTGTTGATGTTTATGAACCTTTACAGTTGCTTAATAAATAGTTTATAAAGCATTTCATTGTTTGTTAACAGTAAAATAACTATTAACTAAAATGTAATTAACTATAAATATACCATTATTAATGGTGGTTATTATAATCAACAGACCATATGATCAATGAAGACAATAATCAGTAGTTTCACTGATAAATAATCATTACCTGCAGTCCTGCACATGGTGCACTGTGACAAGTGTAGGCAGGATGAGCAGACCTTGACACTACAACCACAGTAACAACAACATTTCATACTCTATTTTCATTTTCTATTGTTGCTTGAGAAAATAGTTTCTTCATGAACTGTTGACAGTATTGTTTGTGCTTTATGTAGAGTAACCAGGATATTATTTCTAGAAAGTTATCATTTTAGAGCTGAAATGGTTAGATGATTGACAGAAAATTAATCAGACATGGTTTTATAATCACTGAATAGTTGTGAGTCACTTTTCAAGCAAAAATGCCACACATTTCCTAGTTTCAGCATCTGAAATGTGATGATTCGCTGCTTTTCTTTGTCTTATATGTCAGTAAACTGAACATCTTTGGGGTTTTTTTTTTTGACTGACTAGACTAGAGAAGATATGATCTCGGGCTCGGGGACATTTTGTTTTTTGTTTTTCCTCTTCCAGTGTTTATGGACAGAACACTGAATGAATGAATCGCAAAAACAACCAGACAATGAACATACCTCCATCAGTCCCCTTTTTGCATTCACTCATAATCAGCCACCTAAATTTGCCTGATTTCTTTCACCAAGATCCATGCATCATTCCCAGACAAAAATCTAAAAAAAAATGCCGTATCTCTATATATGTTAAAGAAAGTGAGTAAAAATTCTTGGATCCATCCTATGGGTGAAAACATATCCTCCTCGGTGGAGGTATTAACTGTTAACTGCAGTACTAAATAATTTTGTAATTTTTCAGTGCAAGTCCTGGAAAATATGGGTGTGTCACTGGGTATGTCCTTTTTCTTCAAAAGTTGCTGCACTTAACTTAAGGCACTACATTTTTTGAAAACCCCTGTTAGTTTTCAGGGCTTGTTCATGAGTTAACCTGTTAAGCCCAAGCGGAGCCCAATTAGGCAATTTTTTGAGCACCTATGGTAACATATTAGTGAAATATATGGTTTGGTACCTGAGAAATGTGTAATGGTACAGATGGTGCCAAAATGGCACATTTTTTAAATTGTGCCCGAGTGCTCTGTACAAAAACCTCTCTAATTTTGTTCTGATTCACTTTATTAGCATAAAAGTTGGCGGAGGTAATGTTCAGATGTTTTGCTATGGTTTGCTCCAGATTTGGAGCTGCAGCTGCATCATTCCTCAGTGATATGCATTCTAAAATTTTCAGTTTTTTTTTTTTAAACTTCAATTTATGCTGTGTGTTAACTTAATTTACTCAAACCTAGTGACATATATACTTGTACTTATATCTGAAAAAATATTTCAAGTGTCCCCTTTATCACGATACCTTGACTATTCAAATAGACCTTGTAGTTGCAGAGATATATTCTGTTAATTATTGAGCAGAGGCACAGGCTAGTTCTACAAAAAATAGTAGTAGTAATAATCATTACCTTGTTGGTCTTCATCAAGTTTTTTTTAATGCTTAAAAACATGTAATGCTTCGACACACTATGAACTGTGCTAATTGTATTGTGGTAGCAGATTTTTCCAAATGTCAGCAAATGAAATCAAAACTACATGCATGGGTAGATACTATTAGAGGTAAGTGGGAACATTTTTTTGTTTCTAATATTGGTGAATTGGTCCTTTAACTCTGCCTAACCATCCAGTGATGGTTATAGCAATCTGACTGCAGTTCTCTGGATGAGCTGTAGATGGAGCCAAAGTTACAAGAATTGGAGTTGATCTGAACACACTGCTGCGGGTTTTGAGAGTCAAATGAATATTCTTTAAATAGTGGCTGATCAAGCCAACCTGACCCACTCCCACAATAAGTTGTGTTGATTCAACATGAATATTCAACATGGGTACTACGGAACATTTTCCTCATGATAGAAGTTACACTCTTTAACAGGCATTAATACATTTTTATAAATAGCTGACCAATGTTCTGTATTCCTCTCAAAGATGATCATGCTATAATGAAAAACATACAACCACTAAAGCAGGAAACAGCACAAGAACCACATCATAGCACTGAACTTTGAAAAGCTCAAATAAAGCGCCATCTTGTGGTGAACTGGTTGAATAACAGGAGCAGCAAACAGCTGGAGGTGCGTTGCACCAAATGTGTGACAACTGAAGCTCATCTAACTGATCCAATAAAGATAAGTAGCTTATCCTCAAGATACACCAAGCTGTTGTATTTAAAATGGGTCAAAAGTTAAAATGTTTATTTATGGAAAGCAACATTACTGTTGTTACCAGCCTCAAATGGTTAAAGGTGCATTTTTTATTTGTTTATATTATTTTTAATTATAAAAATTAATCATAAATCTTGATTCACTCTAGTGGAATTGTATGTGGAGTCTAGCAGGTGCCACCAGAGTGACTATAAATATTAGTAGTGCTTAAAGGTAATCAGTTTAAAAGGGTTATTTGTATAAAGAATGATCAGAGCAGCAACTCGACCTGACCGATCAGCTGTTCTGCTTTGGCAGGAGTCATGTGTGGGGTCAGAGGTCATCAGCTGAGGGATCAGCCCTCCTGTTGGTGCACCATTTAATTTCCGCCTGGCTCACTGCTTGTACAGCACTGCAGAATGTAGGGCATTGATTGTGAGATGGAATTTAATAGGTAGACTACAGAGTGCTTTAGTCTGTAGTGCTAAAACCCCAAATATTGTTAGCACTTTTGCACATCCAGTCTGTGGTTACCGCAGACTTAGGATATTTACACGTTTTGTTCTATGACATACATCAGTAAATCTACCCCAATTTCATTAAACAGCGCTCACATGTCCTAAAATTGGCTAAATGCAACTACAGAATTGATCTAAGACACAGAGACTGGTCCATCTTGACAAGTCAACTTTTACAGGCTATTCTTACCCTAACTTCACAACTTCTAGATGTGTTAGATTGTGTGGCAAGACGTTTAGTTGTGGTGACGTTTAAGTCATGCGACTATAATATAGTCTGTTTATAGCCTAACATTAGCTTTTTACTTCCAGCGGTTGAATACACTATTAAAAAATCACAAGTTTTTTTTTTTTTTTTAAAGTCTGTGGTGATTATTTTGCCGAAACATAACATGGAAGTATCAAAATAAAAAATACATAAATAAAAACAAATTCTCAGGCTTTTTGTAGAGGGAACCAGGGCGATGCTAACTAACGGTTAGCCTACAAAAATTGTCAACCCTACACAACTCCTTAGAAGATACGATATTTGTCGATCAGTGAATAATCTTCCAGCACTTCTAGACTCAATAATAAACATGATTCAGTCGTGTTTAATCCATCGACTGCATAAGATAAATGGCAGAGCCACCTGGACGTCACCAACAGGTTTCTGAGGGGCCGGAATGAAGCTCAAAAGTGGCTGTTAAGGGCGTCGCCATCTTGGCAGTGCCTGAATCCGCCCAACACCTGCCCATTAAAAAATGGGCACAGAGGTGGAGTTAGTTTCCACATAGCTGGAGGCTGCCACCAAGGTAGCTGAGACTGAATTTGTCACAAGCTATCTGTGTTCACATATAAAGACTTGCGCCTCGTATAACTTGGCCCCAAACCGCCAGAATACCTCGTAGGCTACATTAGCCGCAAGATGGCGACAAACAACTGGCACAGAGGGTGTGTGTTTGTGTTCAATCTGAGCAAAGTTAGCACTCACCAGTTACTCTTTTCTTTCTTATCCTGCAGTGTCTTTTCTCTTCCCATCTGTATGTTCATGATGTTACGTTAAAGTAACATTTCTCCTCCATTCAGCAGTCAAATATGAGAGTTATACTACATAACAGTGGGTTTCGGTACCTCCGTGGTTTGTTATGGAAGGCGGGAGTGAAGATAAATCCAGTTTTTCATCCAGAAAGTTTAAACAGCAAACAAACTTCGTACTCTCTTGACTCCAGGTGTTTTCCGTCAGAGTCCGCCAGCTCCAGCTGCTGTTGCCAGGTAACCGATTGGGTCGTTAATCTAAAACACGGCCTCTGTCCCTTTTAGTTCAATTAACTGCACAGAAAGACAAATCATGTGACTGATATTTGTATTAAAATCCTCCAAAAGGCGCCAACACCATAAATAATGCCAAGAGATCAAGTTCAGTGACTGCAATTAGCTCAGGTAAAGACTGACAGCTCCTGGCTACCTGTCACTCATAGCGGCCGCAAGTGGACATTCGAGGAACTGCAGTTTTTGGTACTTCCGCATAGACCGCGGAAGCCACGCCCCCTTCCGGTTTTCCCCAAAACTTTAAATGGTGGTGGATTAAAGGGAGAGAGAAAAGTAATTTTGCGATTCTGTTATTGTGTGTTTATTCGAAAGTTAATTTTCTAATTTTTCAGTTTGTCAAGACTGTGAATATATGTTATTATAAATACTACACAGCCTGCAGTCGTGTTAGCAACATCTCGCTGAATGGTCACCGATGCCTGCAACTTAAACATTGTAGAGCTGGTCCTGTACATATAAGCAGCTCACAAAACTGATAAACTCTTGCATAACTGCATAACTGCAGATTTATTGTGATTTTCATCTTTTCTAGTACCTTTTCTGTGACGATGTGGCGGCCATGTTGGTGTGCATGACTAGCTCACTGAGCGGTTTCACAAACAATCTGGTGTTTTACTTCGAAGTGACTACAAGGAACATTCAAGAGTTTATGAAACAGTCTTATGATTCCAACGATGATTATAAATGAGCAGCAAACAAGACCATCAGCGAGAATTCTGCTGTTTTTACAGTTATTATAAATGCCTGTGCTCAAGTCCAATAAGATATATCATATATAAATACATTACCTCATTAGGATCCATCCTGCTGTCCCCGTCACTCGCTTCCAAAACAAATGCATGTGCCACTGGCACTCCCTGTCCTTCAAATTGACAAAGACCATACGCGTACTTCATGGCACTATTTAAACTGGATCAAAAAATTATTATTTATCCCTCTCCAATCACTACAATACAAAGTTTTTCAGAAATAAGGTCCCATGGGAATGACAAATTAAATGGGAAAGGGTAAATTAATACAAATGTATATTAATCAAAAAATGAAAAAAAAATTGATTTTATGTCACATTTTATAAATGTATTAATGTCTAAATTTATTCTATCATTTTGGTTAATTTAATGGCGTATTACTGTATTTACTGAGATTTACTTTTGATTTTTTAAATATATATGTATATATATATATATATATATATACACACACACACACACACACACACACACAGATGCAAAAGCTTTAAAGTGACAGAAACACCTGCTGACAGGAAATAAACAAAACACTCAAATGGTTGTTTAATTTTTTTTTTTTTAGGGTGGCTTCTTTTACTACACCTGACTGAGTAATAAATTACAGCAGACCATTAAATACCATCCATTCATAATATATTGTGAAAATAATAATGTGAAAGAAAACACAAATATAATTATCATAAAGGTAAAATGCCAGGACTTGATTGATGGATCAATATTTGTCACTTGGCACAGTCTTCTCCTCTAAACAGGCCACAAATCTGTGAAACATCAATTCATTCACAAAACACAGCAATGATCCATGAAAGACAGATGCGTGCAGTTTTTACCTGTGTGTATTTTAATGACTGATGCAGAGGGCGTCATGTTGGTGTCTGTGAACTACAGAGGTGGAATGATAAAAACAAAAACTACAGTGTATCAGGGTCACCTGGAGCTTGGCACGTACAGCGATGAATGATTTTCAACTTAAAAACAGTTTACAGACATACACACACATTATTTCTCTATGATCTTCTATAACACACACTTACACATTTGCATTTAACACAGATATGACGCACCCTGTGTGCACCATGATATTCCTTCAACTTTACAGCACTTTGCTCTCCGCGCTCCAAATTTAGAGAAGGGAAACGGCGTGTTCAGATATGTTCGGGAAAACACACGAACGAGGTGTGTTTTGTGTTTTTGTGGACGAGTAAGCGTGTGTGTATGTATCTCTTAGAGCAGCTACAAAAATGACACACAAACACACATGCACCATTGACACTCTATCTCTCACACAGACTACATTTCCCATGTTTGTTAGTTTTTTTTGTTAGTTTTTTGTTTTACAATAAAACCATTCAAGATCTCCAAACAAATGAAATACGCTGCCAAAAAACCTCGAAAACACCTGTGCAAGAGCATAGGAGCGACCTCCGATAGCATACATTTTGGTTCTAAGGCAATATTGTAGTTCCACAGGACTAGTGCTGTTGATGCAGTGTGCTGTTTGCACGCTGACTGTGTCTCCGATTGAAAACCTTAACTTGCATCTGCAGTCACCTGTCATTCAGTGTGTTTCTATTTTTAGCACCATGGGAATCTCTCCTTCAATCAGAATCATGTCACTCCGAGAGATAGCTGTGAAAATATTCCCTTCCGATATCCACTGAAAAAAAATACTTTTTTTTTGGAGGAGGTGAGGTGGAAACATCCATGGAAGTTGCTCAGTTTGTTACAAGATGGTGCAAAACTCAAAAAACAGCAAGGACACACACACACAACAAAATGCAAGGCTTTACATTAACATCACAGTTCATTTGGAAATTATCCATTTGCATTTTTTTTTTCCCATTCCACGATGGTCGTCTGCATAAGCTTTAAGCAAAAGGGCAAAGGACAGACTTCGGCCTTTTGTTTTTTGTTATTTTCTCTGTACACACAGACATACAGTAAACACAATGGGTTTTACAATAAGACATGAAATAAAATAATCTGCAGCCGTTCTGAGCTGGGTTAAAGAGACCAGTTCCCAGGCATCAAAGGCAATGAAAATGTCTGTTTCCTCTCACTTACTGTTGGTACGAGCAGCCGTCTGATCACAGTAAGTCGCACAGTTCAAGGAGTCAGAAAGACTCGAAACTCCCTTGTTGGATGCGTTATTTGTTTAGGTAGAAGGTCCTCAGTTCCTCAAGCATCCATAGTTAATAATTCAGAATATGAGTCAAGCATGTTTATGTGTGTTTGTACTCTTTCGTGTGAGTATCTCAGTAAACTGACTCGGATCCTCGGGAACCCTTTGTCCACAGTGAGGTAAGCTCCATGTCCAGTAATCAAAACCATCTCCTCCACAAAAATGGCTCACTGAATTGTCAACGTGTTTCCCCACATTCGTTCAAACTCGATATCTCGCTGTATTTCCTGTGTCATCTCAGAGTGCGACGACCTGTGTGGAGCCACAGAGGGGGACAAATGTTCACGTAAGTATCGTCTTCCTCCCGCTGCTGGCAAGCGTCCATGTCTGTCCGTGGGTCTGAGAAGAGGGGACAGGCTGTGCTTTTCTCTTTGCCATGGTGAAGGTCAGGGTAACAGTGGTGGGGCTGCACAGAGGTCAGAGGTCACGGGCTGTGTGTGAGGTCATTTCCTGGTGTGAAGGCTCTCCTGGAACTTGGTGCTCGTGTAGCGGATGTGGAAGCCCTTCTTGCTGATTGTGTCGTCGCTGTGGAAGCGGATGAGCATAGCGCCTCCGGATGAGTAGATCCCCTCTCTAGGCTGAGGAGGTGAAGACGGAGAGACATGTGAAGCAGTTTCTCAGACATTAAAAATCAATATTTTGAATTCCTAATATCAGTATCTGCATCAGCCCCAAAAGTTGAGCAACGATGGGGTTCTACCATTTATTCTGAAACTGATTTGAGCCATAATAGAATATAAGTAGGTACAATTACTGTTGTGTTATATTATGTTATACAGTGTGTAGAATTTAGTGGCATCTAGCCTTTCAATGGAAACTTACCCCTGAACCACAGAAGCGGCCGAGTCGATGTGAGTTGGCGTCATACCCATTGTACAGCTCGATGTAGTCATAACCACAGTCGGCCTCCTCCTCTACCTCAAAAGTGATGAAGGTGAGCTCGATGCCGTAGCCCTGTTCGGCCGTCAGCAGCCACTCACAGTCGGTGTGACCCGGGTAATTATTGTCTCCAAACTGGGCGTGAGAATAGAGGTTCTTCTGGCGAACTTCTGCTTTCAGACGACCTCCACACTCTGCAAAGAATTAAGAAAGAGTGAGTTGGTGGACGTGGTCAGATTTTATGAATGATTTCCATCGTGTACGTGCTGCTGTGAACCACTAGAGGGAGATGTTGCTCTTAAAAAACTATTCTAACTGAAGGAATCCGAGCTGGTGACCGTGAGTGATGCTCTGAATACTCACACACAGTCTTAAACATTAAGTGAGATCTTATATCAAATACATGAAAACACATTACTACGCTTCCATACAGACACACCTGTGGAGTGTGTAGCTTGGAAGCCCTTCCGTTGTACCGAGGCATCAGAAATGAAGCGGAGGTACATCTTGTTGCCGGTGGAGACCAGCTGCTCCGGGATCTTACTGCCACACAGTCGACCCAAGATGGCTGCCGTGTCACTGTCCCCGTCGAAGGCCTCCAGGTGGTCATATGCACATTCCTGGTGCTGCTCGATCTCAAACTCATTGAAGGTCTGTCAAGGTAAAGGGGGAGAGAAAGAGAGCGTGAGACAGCGCTGAGTGAGAAATTCTTGTTGTTGTGGGGACTATTTGTTTATTTGAGAGTAGTTCCAGTTGAAGCATTTGAGGCTGAGGTTCCCAGGAGTATCCAGAATAAATGGGACTTTGATTCTGAGAAGGCACATTGCTGTCAATGGACTCAAATTTCATTGTTACAAGGCTTTAAGCACCAAAAATAAAACAGCATTAAAGAGCCAGTTCAACCAGAGCTTTTGAGGTCTGGAAGTGTAATATCTCTTTCCAGAAATCACAACCTGGTTACCCAAAGATATTCCACAGACCTTGTGGTGAGCTGTAGGGACTATTTTCTTTCAACCAAAATACACCCACCATCCACATCACAAGCAGAACGAAGCATGAGAGGCTAGCTAATTAATGCAAACTAATATTACAGCTCAGCAGAGGAGTGTTTTTTTTTTTAATTTGGGGTTGAACTTTCCCTTTAAACTCCCATTGTAATGAGTTGGTGGCCATGTGAGCACCGACAGTGAAAGACAATCTGAAGGCAAGTCAATGATTAAAATATAATAGTACACTGTAAAGAGATTCATGACATTATTGTATCTTTTGTAACAGCCTTTGTTGTATCGCATCAGGATCTAATTCTTCAGTCCAGAGTTAGTGTGGCTGGGTGGAGAAGCTAGAAAACTTTGCTGAATAACATGTCCTTAATCTAAAGCACAGATACCTAAACATTTAAAAAATGATGTCAAGGTCGGGTCAGGTTCGGTGATTTGACGTGGTGCTTTCAAGTTCTTTTTGTGAAAGTCTTACGTGATATTAAGTGATGGACCTACTGTCTGTTATATATGTCTTATGCTATAATTTGTTATTTATGTCACAATGCTTTGAGCACAACACAGCAGCTATCTGTTGCTTTCAAGGCAGCAAAAATTCATGTGGGACTCTGCGTGACAGGGCGACACAAACACGTACTTAGGTAACATTAATTGCATCTGGCTTGAATCAGGTTTGGACGTAAAAAAACAGAAGAGCTGAGTAGAGTTTGGGATGAGCTTGTTTATTTCTCTCTCAGAAGCAAACTTTTCATCCGGTAATATCTGCCTGAAATGTTAAACATGTGTATTAAAGCTACTTTAACCAAAATAGACCAAATTTCTGTCACAAATAACTTAATTATAATTTTCCAGGGTCTTACATCAGTGTTACACACTTTAAATAAAAATAAATAGATTTACATACTCTTTGATACTACAGAGCAGAACCCCTGCCTCTGACACGCATGTACACACAGTCACGATTCATAATCTAATCAAGTCACCCTGAGCTGAGTCATAACACCTTGCAGGCCTCTCTCCCACACACGGTCACACATCTCTCTGATCACTCCATCACGCCACCACAAACACCACACCAAATTGATTTTTAACCAACCCGACGGAAACAGAGAGGGGAGCGAAGGTGAAGTGTTTGATTCTGGGGTCGTGATGGCTTCAAGATGTTTCTGACTGTAGCTCGGCTCACACACTGGTTTGTGCATCTGTTCACTACTCTCAAGAGAATTTGGTGTGTGAACGCGCGCGCGTGTGTGTGTGTGTGTGTGTGTGTGTGTGTGCGTGTGTGTGTGTGTGACAGAGAGTGAAGAAGCAATAACAGGATGACCTTCATGTCTATGCTCAGATTCCTGGTATTAAATTTATGCCGCTGTGATGTCATTACTGTGGATATAGAGAGCACCCCTTCTAATCTCAAAACACACACGTACACACAGACACACACACACACAAGAGGGAATTCTCCAATGTGTGTGTATGTGTGTAAATAACATGTAGTCACACATTCAAAACAGTTGCAAAAACTACTAAATGTGTTGTGACAGCTGATGATGGAATTTGTGTTTTTCAGTTGCGTAAGCGGTGATTAGAGATTAACAAAACTAAATGACAGTTAATGACAGTTTTGATACCACGCAGCGAGCTCAGCAGGACGCTGCAGAGTGGAAGCGAGGTGAAGAGCCAAATCCAAACACTTTGCAGGACTGTACTGAGTGTGTGATGCTTTTGACTTTGAGTCGAGACCAGGCAAGTGCGTGTAAATAGGCCGAATCCCTGTGATGTTGCGGGTCAGACGGTGGGAGACAACTTGTCGATGATTTGCGTCGCGGAGATGTGATGTGAAATCTCAATTATCAGCGGTAAATATAACAGGTTAGTTCCAACCTGTTTCACGTTTCTGCAGTCTTTATTTTATGTGCTGTGTTGCATTTATATCATCCGAACAGCAACATCTCATACTAACTGCTACTTCTGGGTAAACTCAAGCTGCCATTTTCTTTAGTCTCTGGCCCAATGGGTGAATCAGGTCTCTAAACTTTGTAAAAATGTTGTTATTAATGAGATGTGATAGCATCAAACACGTATTTTAGATGAATGAGATATAAACACTTAACACAGTGAAAAATGACAAACTGTATGTAAAGTAATGAGTGTTACAGGGGTGTGTGTCAGGACAAACTCCATTTAAGGGCCTACAAGTTTTTGCTCCATGATTAAAAAAAAAGACTAGTGCTTTCTAATTGTCCTTGACCAACAGAAGTCCATCAGACTTTCCATAATTTAGTCCAATTTAAGGGTTCTTAGATACAGAAGAATTTGTTGTTGTGACTGACACGCAGGCTCAGCAAAAATTCTGCTGTATGATTAAAATGCAATCCCATACAAAATCACCCCAATCGTTCTAGAATGATTAATGATTTCCAAATAGAGCAAGTCAAACCAAAATATTAAATACAAATTTAATAAATTGTTCCAATATGTTGCTGCGCAACTCAATGCTAACATTGTTAGCCAAAGACCATCTGTTTGAGCTAACGTGCCATCACAAAAGTTGAGATTATCTCTTCCCCTCTCTGTCTCTCTTCAGACAAATAACCTTGCAAATCAACCCCCATGATGCACAGGGCAGAGCACAATATGTCGGGTTATTCCTAAATACGAACATCTGCAATAACTCAGTCAAATCTGCAGACGACTATCTTCGGTGACACATAAATGCTTACATGCACAAATGTGTGAACATGCAGACTGAATGCAGGCAGATATATACACACACATAGAAAGACACAGGGACGCAGATGGCCACTGCCCAAGGCCTCTTTCTAACGCATGAGCACACGCTCACAGTGAGCCCGAACATACAAACGTGCACTTTCTCCCCCATTCACATTTGGGTTTCATAAGTGGAACATGGGAAAGAGAGATCAGCATGCAAGAATGGGGAGGGCAGCCTGCGGCTTTTACGTACAATATGACCCCACAGACAGAAGAACATATTCTTATGCAGAAGGGAAGAAGGCCAGTAATGCTAAAGGGTCTAAAAGTGGAAGAGGAATCCTCCACAAGCCCTGAAATCTGCTTGATTTCATCAGACTTACTATCTTGACTCGGTGTCCCGGCGTGGCTGTGATGTCCCAGGTGCACTCCTTGCGGCTGGGGTACTTGTCCGGCCAGTTGGGGCTGCTCAGGGTCCCGCTGGGGCTGTGGATCTTATGCTCACACTCGGCTGGACACACAAACACACACACACACACAGAAAAACACACACACGTAAGCACACACATAGAGAGGAAGTTAAAATCATGGCTGCACAGGAAAAGGTCAGAGGAAATGGAAAAGGAACAGGAAGGAGAGAAAACAGAGAACCAAAAGAGAAAGAAAAGATTTCAAAGAAACACATCCTGATGACAAGTTCAGTGTGAATTTCACATGGCATGCACGCATGTTTTAAACAAACACTGTTACATTAAGCCTTCTGCACTTTGCATCTCTGGAGTACAGCACACAAAGAACCAAAAAATCTGTATGTGTTTTTTTTTTTGTTACTTTGTTTTGTTTGTTTTGTTATTGTGAATGTTCTTCTTCTATTCTGAATGGGATTATATATTTGTAGACACAAAATCAGAAATTTGCAGTATGGACCCAATGCAAGTTGATATTTTTTGCGATGAAAATTACATTCAGACTGTTTCACTGCAAACACTGTCTTTTAAAATCTAAGCACTTGGTAATTAGATGCTCAGGAGAAAGATCCTACAAAAACTTGTTTCTGTCAGAAAATACCTCGGGGACCTGCGGCCCACATTGCTGCTCTATTATGTTACAGAAACAGGGACAGAGCACATCAATGAATATTGCTGTTAATGCACCAAAAGATTGCCAAAAGGCTGGTTTTCATCTGATGCCAACTCCTCTAATATTACTGCAGAGTAACAGAAATGTATTTCACCAGAAATACTTCTACTTTAGCCTCGTTTCCACCAAGCAGCCAAGTTAACTTTCTTGTTGTAATGAAAAAAAAACAAAACAACAACACACATTTGTGTGGTGTGTGTCGAGCTTGGGGACGAGCAAGAGAAAGAGAACAACATAAAGGAGATGGTGAATGTGAGTGAAGTCTATAAATGCAGCTGCTTCTTAAGAGTTAAGGTGAGAACAGATCTTGCATTTAAGTGCGGTTGCCACGGGATACATGTGGGTCCAAAGGGGGACTAGGCCAAAACTACTTTGGTGGAAACGCAGCTATTGAAGTACTTTGCATCAGCTTGGTTTCATTTGTCACTGATGGTTATCTGACCGACTGTTACTCTGATACTTTAATTAATGACAACACATTAACTCTTGGCTAACACTGTAGCATGCTGCCAGCTGTGTAGCAACTCTTTCTGACAGAAGTTGGACAGACAGACTAGCCGGCTGTTTTCCTCCTGGAGTGTTTGTGTCAGTTGCGAAATCCACCAAAAGCGGTCAACAACAGCCACACAAGGCAGTTGTGTTTGTTTGTGGCACGAGTTAAATGAAAGCCATGACTTAATGAAGGTGGTGGGAAGCAGGAGGCATGCACGGGACAACAAGATGTATTCCAGAGTGACAGATTTTATTTAGACTCAAGACAAGATGAACCCATGTACAGAATGAGATGAATGAAGTTACAAGAACAGCGTATTAATGTAAAGGAGAAAGTATAAATACAGATGTCATAATCCACACACACACACACACACACTACTGTTACAAAAGACCCTCACAGCTTGTGCAGTTTAAAAGTCTATCTACTGACGAGGACACAAATGTTAAGCTCTGACAAAACCGTGTTGTCTGACAGCAGCAAAAGCATCTTTTCACATCAAGTCATTGTCAGGAAATAGTTCACAATGCCACAGCATCATAATATAAACATAAAGTAAGTAAAACAGTTTCAAGTTTCAAGGGACACTATGTAGTTTTAGGGAAGAAATTCAAACTCTATTAATTGATAAGGTAGTGATACAAACTCAGACATGTTTGTATTTTTCCATAACTGAATAAACAAGCTGTTCTCAGAAGAAAATAAGGTTGGAAGATATAAATTTGAAGCTAGAAAGGTGGCAGGGTCCGCCAAATATAAACAAAGTAAGACAGTAAGAAAGACTTTATTCGGTTTATTCTGTCATGAAAACGAGTTTGTGTATTTGGTTGTTCAGGCTTTAAAATTTAGTTGATCCCAAAACTACAGAGTTCACCTTTAAGAGATGTCTCACTGCCATGAAAAAAACTAAATGTGACCCCTGAGATTATAAAAAAAACACACATCTTAAGTTTTTTTTGTTTTGTCTTTTCCACTGCACTTATAGTACGTGAGTCTCATCACTAAAAGATGATTTCTATATCAATCCAACATGTTAGCAGCAAACGTCACGCTATCCAAACGTCTGTCTCCACATGTTGAAACTTTCACATGCACATGCTGTGTGTATGTACATAATCACACACGGACACAAGCTGTGTGATGGGAATATGGATTTACATGACTCTGCAAGGTTACTGGGTCAAGCTGGTCTAATGCATACAAACACACACACACACATCACACACAGACACACACACACACACACACACACAGGAAGACAGCGGCAACATGAGAAGCTTTCAAGCTCCCAGATGTTTGAAACATGAGTGTTTTTATGAGCAACACGGGGAGCCTTTAGTGAGGTGTGGATGTGTGTATTGATGTGGTGTGTATGTGCACATTCAAAAGTTCAACTTCAAAGAGATGAGTATAACATGTCAATTTAACCGTGTGTGCGTGTGTGTACATGGGTATATTTGCTAATAGCTTTTAAGAAATAGTGTTTTCCTGTCAAACTGGAACCCCTCTCTCACGCAACAAACACAAACACACATCACAGTGAACACACACTCAGTCACTTGCATGCAGAGCTGTTTCAAGTCAGTTGAGATAAGTTTAAGTGAAGTAAAGTCTTTCACAATAAATCTCAAGTCAGTCCCGACCCTGGACCACAGGCTGGTAACATGGCAGTGAAACTATACCATTTAAACATACATTTAGATGTTTGGTGTGTATATGATTTATTCCTACCTTAAGTTTTTTAATCAGTTCAGTAGACAAGCTGAGTTTTTCACTCTACGTCTCTGACAACAATATAGGCACGTTTCCTACAGAGATAGACCTTTTTGTTAAATTACAAGTCCTTCTGTAAGCAGAAAGACTTCTTCAAAGTGAATTCTCACTCTGAAATTCTGCGAGATGAGAGGTTATAGTTTATATATTTATTTATGTATTTGTTTATTTGACAGGGGCAGTGTACAGCCTCCGAACTGTATCAGAGTTAGCTCTAAGTTACTTAACATGTAGTAGTCCCTGGGCAGGAGACAGAGACAGTGTTGTTGCTTCATCTAGACAGTCATCCACAACTTTGGGAATATATTCTTTCTGGCAGTAAACTTCAAACTCTTGTCCCCAACTTCTCTCCAAGTCTACAAGATTTCAGAGCGAGACTTGTGTTTCTGGTTACAAAAAGGATCTTACTCTTTAAACAAAAAGGTCTGTCTCTGTAGGAATCATTTCCATAATGTTGTCTACCTCAACCTTTCAGTGGTGAGAAGCAAGCCCTTTTAGTGGATATAACTTTGACCGTTGGAGTCGCTCCAGAGGATTACACTGCAGCCATTAGAGCTGTGTTGCTGCTGCCAGCTGCGAAGATCTACTGGACTGATTTCAAACTTTTGGTAAATATGAAACATTTACACATCACAACATGTAGATAAAGGGCCCAGGATTAAAAAGAACTGTATTTGAGCATGTCTCAAGGTCATGAGTTTTGCATCCTTTAGGACAACAGCTCTGATGCAGCCACCAAGCGTGAACAGGTACAGAAGTAAAGAAAACAATCCGTTTAAATGGAAAGGGACAATCTGTTGTCAGGGTGACTCTGATGTGGATAAACAGAGTACGGGCTGTATGATGGACGGTGGCTGTTCTTGTGAACGATCACATGCTTGTGTGAATGTGGCAGCACGTGCATGTACGGTCCAACGTTTTTATGCCAGTGTGTGTGCGGATGTGAATGTACGTGAAACCCACCTTCCTTACAGTCATGTTTGTTCTCATGCAGTACAAAGCCATGGCGACACTGACAAACGTAAGAGCCCACTGTGTTGATGCACTCGTGCTGGCAGCCGCCGTTGTCCTTGCTGCACTCATCTTTGTCTGTGAGAGATACACATGCAACACATCACTCATGTGAAGACAGCAAAAGAGACGAGGTGGAGGGAAGTAAAAGGTCAAGCAGGGGAGAGGAGTGGAAGGATGAGACCTCAAGGAAGGGGAGGAGAGTTTTTGAAAAATGAGATGATAAGAAAAGGAGAAACAGGAGAAACAAACAGTGATATGAGGAGAGGACCAGACGGAAATCAAATCAAGCCAGGAAGTAAAGTTCAACAAAGAAATCTAAAGTACAAGTAAGAGAAAGTGGCAAATAAATAAACAACTGTCTCTGGGCACAACAGGTCTGTCAAGCTTTGGATCTTAATATAGACAGTTACAGACAAAATGCTTTTTCAGCTGCAATACTGCAAGTGGCCACTGGGCAAAATTTGAAGCAAGGCTGAGCGGCATCGACACACCCTGGTTTATAATACATTCATGTTTCTAAAATAAAACTGCAAACGGCTGCACGGCTAACTTTAGCATTCCTAGCTAACTAGCGTACCACATACAACATTAACTGGAACGATGAAAACATTCATAATCTCAGTGTTATATCTGTTCCCATGCCAGGACAAGTTTCTGAGGACTCGCTTCAGCCTCAGGATTTTAGCTTTACTTCATGCATTTGGTAATCAAATATATACATATCCTATACAGGGTTCTCTTTTTAAAGGTGTTATTCATAAGAAAGTTGGAAATGAGACTCAAAAATCTACTTTTCTTTCAAATAGGATCTTTAAAATTAGTCTGCAGATTGTGTTTTCAAGTAACTCAGGTTTAGCTTATTCTGAAGTCCAGAAATGAAGAGCCTGCTTTTGTTTACCTCTGTGTAAAATCAGGGACGAACTGTTTGAAGAATTACTAAGACGTTTGAGGGGTAAATCTGCTTCTGTAATCAGTGTAAACTCAACATGTGTCATGCTACAGTGGAAAGCTTGACCAAACGTAGCTACAGCTGGCTAACTAAGGGGAATGGGGCTCGTCAAAAGAGTCATCCCAGCTTTAAATATCCTATGAAGCCCAACTGTTCTGAAATACTAACATCCAAAAGAAAGGTTAGAGAGAGGGAAATGGTAATAAAAGAAAACATTAACCAAAGTCAGCATTAAAGGCATCAACAGAAAACAACAAAGGGTTGAGTTAGTTGGCCTGTAAGTATGGGTGTGGTTCCGTCGGCCTGTAAAACTGTCTTTGTGCTGCTCTTTGGGTTCACAGTTACGATCGCTCTGCAGTCAACCTCTGATCTTGGCTCTGAAACGTCTCTGACCATAACAGCTGTTTTCAGATCAGCTGGGTGCTCCTCGAGCCAGACCACCGCAGCTAAATCAGTCTGACGTGGTCACCGAGCCAGCCAAAGGGAAAACTGCAATATGTGACGAGAGCTTCTGTCATCACATTTGGATCTAAAGCTACTGGAGACCTACTTCTCTGTGAGTGTAAGTCTTCACGGTACATGGTAGGATATGTGGGCCGTTAGGGTTGTCATGGTGACGCTTAAATGTAGATCACAAATTCTTCCCCATAAATAATTTGAAAAGGTTTTTTGATCCATAAATTTACATACAAATAAGGAGAAGTGACCTCCTTGAGAGAAGAGTAACGCCTCACTGCTGTATCTGAGACAGCTGCTTCTTATGATTGTTTTGGTAATTAATACCTCTCTTGGTCCAAATAATAACCTCAATAACACTACTGGTAATAGAGTGAACTGTTTTAGGGTTCAATTAATAGAAAATGTAAGTTATGTGTATAACAGAGCACTCAAAACAATAATGGTAAACTGGTTTAGTCGGATTAGTTGGCACTGAAAACATATTTACAGCTACAACGAAAAGAATACTTTGATATTTCAGGGAAATACATGGATTTATATATGAGATTTCATGGGGTTAAATCAGGGTTGTGGGAAATAATCCTGCACTTAAAAAAACACAACTTTTCGTGTTGATTTGTTGGCTTAAGATGTGCTCATACACAGATTTTGAGAGGGAGCCAGGACAGCTGTTTTCCCCTGTTCCCAGTCTTACTGCTGAGCTAAGCTAACTGTCTGCTGGCTGGAACTTGATATGTCATGCCTCAGTCTAATTGTCAAGCAAATTTGAAGAAATACAAGTAGGTAGTTTACCATCAATTGGGTTATAGGCAGTATAAACTAGGCAGTGCACAGCGTAGTTTGATTAGAAGTTGGTGGTATAGGATACATTATGCATGGCTGTAATAAACCGAGAGGAAAAAGTAGAGGTCGACGAAAAGAAAACCAGCTGCCTCGGCCATCTAAAGGAGAAAGCTGGAGAGAGATTTGCCAGCTTTTACTAAGTTTTAATTATCTTTTAATGTAAGCTAAATATTGGTATTTATATCCAGGAAGAAGCTGACTACAGAAACAGCTTCTTCTTCTCTCAGAGTGAAAACAGCTGATCAGTCATGAGAGTTAAATATTTGCAACATCGTAACTTATCCTGTAAAGGCTTTTTCATCTCTCATTAAGCGCAGGAACCTTTTTCTGAAGAAAGGCAAAAACCAACTCACGCTGGCATAAAAAGGTTTTTTAAATGTTGTCATTTCCATCAAGCTTTTCTAATGCAATACTTTAATACACTAATGAAATATGTTGCTGGAAAAACAATTACACTAACCCAAGATTTCTGTTGTGTTCATCTAACTCTAGGTAAGAAAGCAAATATGTTTATTTGCCAAATTGTTCGAACTTTTTCCACACTCTCTGATAGCATCATACAGTTCCTGGTTAAGCTTGTCGTTAGATTGATGTTGAAATATTCGAAACCCAAACTTTTAATTTCATTTACCCGTAATTCACCCAAACATATTTGGTGTCTTTAGAAGATGACTCACTGGTGGGCTGCTGCTAGTTCAGAAGATAAAAAGTTCAAAAATCTGAACTGAAAGAATCAACACGACTGTGTTGTTTTCTCACATCTCGCCCATTCTTTCCTCCCTCATCCTTTAATTTGTGGCGTCTTCAAATCACACAGCTTCCCCCTCAGTTGGGCTGAGTGATGACAAAGGCCCTTCAGTGAAGCTGAACACTGGAGGAACAGAGGCCGGAGGTGAAAGGAGCGGGGAAGACTCGGTCCGTGTGGGGGGGGCGGCGCCACGTTGACAACAGTGAAGGTGTCAAGAGACAGAAGCAGAGAGGTGGGGATTTAGAGATGACCGCACAGGCAGACGGAGCATGTGCAGAGAGAGTGTGGGAGACAGAGAGGCGTGTGTTTGTGAGTGAGAGACAGATTCCTATAAAGAGATGTGAGATTAGACACAGACGCCGAGTCTCACCTCAACTCAAGAGCTTGTGAATCAAACTAGATCTGCTTTTAATGAAACCACTAAATCCTCTCTCTTTCTCTCTCTCTCTCTCTCTCTCTCTCTCTCTCTTCTCTCTCTCTCTCTCTCTCTCTCTCTCTCTCTGTGTGAGTGTGTGTGTGTGTGTGTGTGTGTTTGTGTCTGATGTGGTATTACGGTGCTATTGTGGGCTCAGTCTCACCCTATCACAGGCTAAGAAGCTTTGCAGTTGATGCTACACCGTGTTCATTGTAGCTTTCTTCGGGTCAAGCACACAATGTCCACACGCACGCGCACACACACGCACACTCACATGGATTAGTAGTGTGTGGGAGGCCGAAGGGACCTCCCTAAAGCTGCTGGACCCTTGCCAACCAAAAGCTATCCCTGGAAGCTTCTGACAATAGCAGAGACACTCACACGGCAACTTTTGACACACACACATTATCTATATCTGAGTAAGTAAATTCTCTGTGAAATCGAGCTCCACTGAGCGGTTTAACTTTCGTGTCCCAGATGTTCGGCGAGGAGTTGATTTTTGAAGAGCTCATCCGGCTGACAGCTTTACTTCCTCTGAAGGAGGAGGCGGCGGTCAAAGTGTTAGACGAAAGTTGCCTTTTCGGATCAGTTTCTCTATTTCCCTTTAAGTTACTGTAAATCTTAGAGAGAAAATTTGATCTTTCCATCAGGACAACTTCCTAAAATTGTTAGAGTCTAATGTTAACATCCAACAAATTCATCCCTGCAGCGATGAGGAGATGTTTGTTGTGTTTTTGCGGGAGGATCATAGTGCTGTCCCAATTCCATACAACATACTAACTGAATTAAATCTAATTTAATTTAATTTAATTTGTTCAATAAATAGTGGGCAGTTGTGACTTTCTGGAACACATTTGAAAATAAACAGTCATAATTTGTATATTTGGGAGACATGAAACTGACTGTAGCTTCCCAAAGTTTCAATTTGATTATCTTCCAATGATCACTAATGATTTTGTTTTACTACACACAGTTTAATATATTTATTTCTTGTGCACCTACTATGAATAATAGTTAAAAAAACTAACTTAAATTATTAACACAATGTAAAGAATTTCAAAGAATGCCACTTTGAGTTCAAAGTCTAGACCACTAGCTGCATGGCTAACTGAGCTAATAAGCTAACAGCAGCTGCAGTTTGCCGCAGTTAGCAGTTACTTTGGTGATATCTCGCCCACTATTTGTCGAATAATGAGTCTGAGAGGTGACCAATTCTTACATATTGCACCTTTAAATTCTCTAAAAACTTAGAAACAGGTCTCCGGGCTCATTTTTCATGCTGATTGCACTGATGTGACTTTTAACATTTTTAATTGAGGTGCACCAGCACATAAACTAGTCGTACCCAATACTACATCTGAAGTTAATTTCATAACAAGTTATGTAAAAGACTGTAAACAGTGGAAATACATGTGTTTCTTCATTGAAATCACATGCAACAAGAAATTGCAATAATCTCCATTGTTTAAATAATAAACCTCTAAACCTCAGGAGCACAATTGTGACCTTGCACTTGACAGATTTTTGGTGCATGAGGATCAAATCAGTGGCACCCTGGAGTCCTAAAAATCATGTAAATGATTTAAAATAATCAAAGTTCTATTTAAACCCTTGAACTTTATTATAGAAGATCAAACGCCTCATATATCTAAAACAAAGAAATACCATGTGTTTTTGATTTCGATTGCAGCTTGCATGAAATTGCTGAATTCAAACCTCATAAATTTGTAAATTGATATAATTATAAGTCGCTCAGTGTTATTACTGTATTCTCTGTAGCTCAGAAGTATTATTATGTAACATGGAATCGGGACAGAGCACATGTTTCCCTCTGGAGGAGAATGGATTCAATAATGATCCACGCAATTAAAACAGGATCCATCCATTCCCTCATCACACGTTAGACCGAAGCCAATCAGAGATGCCGAATGTGAGGTCATGTTACCTCTGACCTTTGATGAGGTTGCCAGCTTGTTGTTGACGTGGCCACGAGTGGGAGAGCGGCCGCGCTTTATGTCCTGGCATGACTCAAACACAATCATACGCTCCTGACACGGAGCCAGCCTGTCTGATGGAGAGAGGGCAGAGCGCAGGGTGGGTGCAGGTGGCCTGAGAGCCGGGTGGAGGCTCAGGAGACACAGCATGACAGACTGACACATCACACGTACACAGGCAGGAAAACACAGGGGTATGCTCACACATATGGAACTTTCCACAAATATTTACAACCATGCAAGCGAACACACACACACACACACACACACACACACACACACAAATCAGCTCACAGTGGAGGTGGACAGGAGACACAAAACCAGCAGTTGGCTTCAACTGTTCCTGATATTTAATCATGACAATGACCTCCGTCATGTGTTTTAATTGTTTAAACCACTTTAACCATATAGTAGTTGCTATGGATGGATATCGTATCCATGATTATGTTTGCACAATAGTAAATTTGCATTTAAAAAAAAAAAATCGATCTGTATGCTCAGTTTGTTCCAGACCAGATACGCTGCTCTGACCACCCCTGACAAACAAACACACGCACACACACAGATGTTACACACATGTAACACACGTGTCTTACCTGAGAAGAAGTGAGCTTTGAATCCTTTTTTGGACACGGTGTTGTCTGACTTGAACTCAATCCTCATGTTGTTGTATTGAGACGTGATGACCTCAGGGACCTCGGTGCCGCAGTATTTACCGTGCAGCTTAGAGTCGGATGAGAGGCCGCTTCGCACTTCCACGTAGTCGTATTTACACACCTAAACACACAAATAAGGCTCTTAAAACGCACATTCACGAGGCGGTTACTTATAGAGGACGAAAACTGCCGTGATCAAATACTTTACCATTTAATTCAAACTTTTCCGTATCAGTAAAGAGAGTTTTTTCATGGATTTATTTCTGATTTATTTTCCCTTTGCAGTTTTCCCATCTTCATTCCCCCAAAGAAATTTTATTCAAATTTTTATTTTCATTTAATTTTACATTTTAAATATTAATCAGTTTAATTTTACAATTTATTTATTGATAACAGGCTTTTTTTCTGCATTATTTACCCATTGCAATTTTCTCCATGCTTATTTCCCCCAACATATTTGTTTCTGTACTTTCCTCTGACTTTTCTTTATGCCTCTCTGCTTCTTTACAAAAATGAGGGGGCTGCAATTCAAAGCATGTCATGGAGTCAACTTATGTCATATTTCAAATTGTCATTACCTGGGTACATTTAATTTTTAATATTATCCTTGATGCATTTATTGACATATGAATTCATTTATTGAGCAATTTCTGATTTTGATATTGGCAGCATTAGTCCTCCACAGATACTGTAGTTGGCACCTCCCTTTTTCTTTCATGAACGCACAGACACACTCACCTCGTTTCCCTCCAGCTCGAAGGCCTCAAACTGCATGGAGATGCGATACTGTGTGGGCGCGACCACCTGCCACACACAGTTCTTGTTGGGTGGATACTCTTTGGGCCAACCGGGAGTGCTGATAGTCCCGTTCAACTTGGAGAGGAGACCACCACAAGCCGCTGAAAACACAGAAACAATTCAGTCACACTCACACAACAAGGAATATGTTTCATGTTTTACCAGCCGCAGGGACAGAACTGCGTAGAAAAAAAAGCTGGAGCCAGTTCATTAACATTGTGGTGGGAGCAGGGTTTCCCCTCATCCAGCCAAACCACATTGTACATTAGCGGGTGGCGCAGAATCTGGTCAATGCTTAGTCATTTGTTTTGGCAATTCACATTTCTAATTCACAGTTGTTAACTATTGCATTCCAAGCTGCACCAAATGGACCCCATCAAATCCCCAAGTTTCCCAACATGTAAAATAAAACAGCTGTCATGTTTGAGAGCCTGGTTTTGTGCAACGAGGAGATTCTACTGCCATATTTTTGATGAACACAGCAGCTATTTTGATCACGAGGGTTGTCTTTCGGATATGATGTTCTTAAGAATGGAATGTGGAGGACAATCAGGTGCGTCATCGGCTGCAGAATGTGTTTCTACTGATGATGCCATTGGGAATATTTGTCGTAGAGGAACCAGGTTCAGCTCAAAGGAAGAGTGAAACGTGTTTGCAAAGTCATTACTGCTGATCTTTTGTTTATTCCAAGTGGAAGGAGGTAACAGGACCTCAAAACACCTGTAGAGTTCACGAAAGGTTTTCCTCAAACAACAACACAATTTCTCACAACACAATATGCCACGTTACTTCTTAAATTTATTGCGCTGTACTTGACCTTCATCAGCCCCTCTACCGCATGTGAGCGGGAATTGCTCCAAGAGTTTCTCCTTTTTGAGGCTGGCATGGCGAATTTCCTTACAAAAGTGAGCCCAAACATGACTGTCATTGTATATACAGCCTGAGACTTTCAAAATCCACGTTCTACATGATTTTCCCACACATTTATTCACTGGGGATGCCAAAAAAACACGACTGCTCTTCAAAGATATACAGCAAAACCACATTTTGGATATTTCACTAGCAGAGGATTTTCTCTCTGCATCAGAAGTGGTTTGTTCAGTTGTTTCAGTATGTGGGTCATTACGGGCAGTTAATTTATTTTCGTGGGATTAGAGGACCTTCACAGCGTTTGTGGCATTGGAGCAGCGAGGCATGTGGCTTTGTGTCAGAGAGATGTTTTTTCCTGTTGATGGAGGCTGTTCGGATGTTTTTTTTCTGATGACTTAGACTCATATCCTACAGAAACACACAGAGGCTTACAAAGGAATGCAATTCAGCATCACGCACGCACGCACACACACACACACACACACACACACACACACACACACACACACACACACACACACACACACACACACACACAGTTACCTTCACAGCTCTTCTTGTCAGGAGCTAGTTCATAGCCAGGGTCGCAGGCACACTTGAAGCTGCCCAGAGTGTTTACACACCTCTGTTCACATCCACCATTGTCTGGCTTGGCACACTCGTCCTCCTCTGAAAAACACACACGTCAGAGGACATTTTCACACACATGAAGAATGCTTTGGTTAAAAAAAAAACATGTGGGAAAACACAATCAACTCAACACACACCTTTGAAAAAGTTAGCAGCAAAGCCGGCCTTGTTTACCGTCCCGTCTGAGACAAACTTCATCCACAGTGTGTGTGAGGTGGAGCGCACATCCTCGGGTTTGTCGTAACCACAGAATCGACCAATCAGAGGGCTGGTCTCCAGGGGGCCGTCTCGGACCTCCAGGTAGTCGTAGGCGCAGCTGTCGTGCCGCTCAATCTACAGAAGTAATCACGTTGAAATAAATCCTTTTATTCTAAAGCATCATCAATATATCAATATCATCAAATATCCTGTCAGATATTAACTATTTTTTTCTTTTATCATCGGTGTATCCTCTTATCATCGGTGTATCCTCAGTCAGGCTTAACAGAATAGAAAAGTGTCTGAGGCTAATGTGATTTTAAAAGAGGCTGATCTTGACTTCTGTGCAAAAGTGACCTTTGGCCTTTGGCCTTACATGTGTGAAGCCTCGATGGAGACGGATTGAGTCTTTTAGCACACTGACATTTTTACAGCGTTCAAACTACAGAACTAATCCTCAACTGCCTGCTGTATGTCTCTGCACTCTGTTTCACACACACACACACACACACACACACAGACACACACACACACACACACACACACACACACCATCACCATCACCATTATTAACTTTCTAGCAGCTATAAGAGCGTGAAATTTGACCCAGACATTCCTGAGCACACACACACACATACACACACAGACGGGGGGGGGGGGGCATACACACTTGCACAAACACAAGCACACACAAACACATAAGGAGTGAGTCACCTCGAAGGCCTGGAAGCTGAGCCCGACGTTGTATCCCTCGGACACGGTGATCCTCCACACACACTCTTTGGACGGTCTGTAGTCATCAGGGTAGTTCGGAGACTGAATCTGTCCTGAGTCCTTGGTGATTTCCCCTCCGCAGATTGCTGCACAGGAGACACAGAGAGAGAAACAAGTGGATTAGAATCAACAGCAGGAACCAACAACATCTGAATCACATGTATTTATTTATATATTTGTTTGTTTCTAAGGTAAAGAGGAGTTACCTTCATAAATGGCAGCGAAGCCCTTTCCCACCCAGTTGCTGCTGCTGCGGAACTCAATCCACATCCGGCTGTCGGTGGAGATCAAGACATCAGGGACTTTATCGCCACAAAACCTGCCTGTGAAAAACACACACATGAAAAACAAACCCTGTAAGAATCATAACTGGTGTTATCTCATTATTGTGCACGTGTCCACAGCTTATCTGAAAACAACTGTAATCATCAGTGTAAAACATTTTCTGTTTGCTGAACAGGCTTGGAAAGGAACTCTTTAAAATTACAGAATATCTAATTAAAGAAAATGGGGTCTATTAAGATAATATGCCTTTAATAACTCATAAATGAATTAAATCCTCATATTCCCCTGATAGGTTTGGTCTCCTGATTTAAGCTATGATGTCTGGAGGCTGGCAGGAATGCTGATCAACCAAACATACTGACGGTTCTGTTTAATAACCATTGACTGCTGACTCCTCACTCTTCTCGGCCAACTGGTAGGGGCTGCAAGATCAACAACTGAGTCAGTTTTACCGCAGAAACGCCTGGCAGAGATCTGCTACTTCTACTTTTGTACTTTGTTTGTCTTTTATCTATATGCATGTCTTCTTAATTTGCTGTGTGTCAAAGGGGCACAGTGTAGTTTTAAAGAAATTCAAACTCAGAATTGAATGAGCTAATAAAACAAACTGATAAACAAGCTGTTCTCAGAGGAAAATAAGGTCCTCAGAACACTGTGTAAAGCCAGAAAGGTGGCAGGGTCCGCCACTGTCAAATTGTGCTGTCCTTTAAGGTCTGTTTGTTCATTTAGCTTATTCAGTCGTGGAGAATCAATGAGATCTCTCTCCTCTGGTGACAAATACTTCAACAACACTACACAGTGCACCTTTAAGATATCAGCCACCGTTCATAACAGCCCGAGCAGTCTCAATCATTTAAGGTGTCTTCAGTGGATTTCAGCAGAATTCAGAAGCTAATAAAAGAAACAAGAAAACACAAAGAGGCACAAATCTCATGTCAGTTCACTGAAGGGTAACCAGCGCCCCTCTGGCGCTCCTTCAGCTCACCCTTAGCTGCCTGTGCCTTGATCTTACCGAGCAGCGGAGCTTTCCTCCAGTATCCATCCCGAACTTCGATGTAGTCATACCAACACAGACTGCTCTTATACAGATCCATGGTGGTGAAGTTGAGGACAATCTGGAGGAGCAAAAAAAAAGCATTTAACACATTTCATTCAGATATTTGCAGCTGAGAGACAAGAGGGGAGGCAGAACAGAGGGAGAGGGTGGCACCTATGGTTTTATAATCAATATACAGCCAGTCTGTCAGCACTCTCTGTTGTTATTACATGTACACTCACTGCACTGAAGGGGGGCTACTCTGTGTTTTGTGTGTGTGTGCGCACCTTTTCTCCCGGTGTAACAGATATTCTCCAGACACAGTGTGTGTATGACGGGTAACCGTTGGGGTAACCAGGAGACGAGAAGTTGCCCGTAGAGTCTTGGAGGGTCTCTCCACATGCTGAGACACACACACACACACACGCACACAGATGGAGTTACATTTTTGTGGTGAGTCCTGCTGTTGTGTATAATCCTTTCAGCTGTGTACTGATACTTACGATGGGTCCATTACTAAAGAACACATGGCTCTCATATCTATTATTATTCTCAGTCTTTTACTGCCAATTTACCAAAATAAATATACATCCATTTTGTCAAAACAACAGCCTCATACACCCTCTGCCAAAGTTTATGTCTTTAATATCTGATCTTTACATATGGAAACTGTTAGAGGTTTATTTATCATTCAGAAACCAGTATAGGAATTAAAATTACCCTCCCAAACAAACTCGTGTTTCATGCTGCCTTTGGCTTGTTTTTAGGTTTGCATGTTGCCGCAGTATGTATGTTTGTATTCCTGTGAAGACTCTGTATACATATGAGTTTCCGACCACAGTCATTAAGCCTCGTCACCATTGAGCAGAATTAAACATTCCCCAAGTAGAAGTCATTTTCTGTAAGTGAACAAGAAGACAATCATTGGACGAGAATTGGTGGAAAATGTCCTGACGATATGCTCTCTTTATTCTACAGTCTGAGTTTAACGCTGTCGCTCCCTCTCAAAAGGAGGTTAGCCAAATGTGCCCCTCCTATCCCATCATGCATGCTGTTTTCCCCCAAAATGCCCTGGGGCTCTGTTCATCTGTCAGTGAATATGGTATCACTCAAATGTGACCTTATAAGGTTGAAGTTGTATCTATTTCCAGCTGGGACACACGGTCTTCTTTTCTCTCTAGTATCCAAATGGGATTCATCTGAATAACATATATTCTGTGATATATGTGGTGTTATTAATATGTATTGATAAAATAAAATCTGTGCTCATATACTCGCAGACAAAACAGAGCAAAATCAGTCAAAATGAAAAAATACACACACATTATTATCCAAAGTAGATGTTGACAGATATCTAATCTGATTGTCTCAGAGACATAACATCATGTGTACATGATGACCTAAAGTGTGAACTAAAGTGCGTGTGTGGGCCAAAAAGGGGTGGCAGCGCTTTCAGTCGTAAAACTTTGCGACATTACTGAACAGCAGGTTCCAAATCACGTCAGAAGCGTACAACAGGGACCAGAGGGACGCCAGAACAGCACGGGTGTGCGCAAGTACTTATGGGAAGAGCGTGTGTGATGTGTGTGCGAGCCGAAAACAGTGAAACACATGGAAAAACAACTTACTCAACTTCACCTCTGTGCCTTGGAGAGTGGATGGGTGGGAATATTTTACACCAAAGATACGGGCAGATAAACATCTTTCATTTCACAACACACACACACACACACACACTTGTGCACGCTGTGGTCTTATAGTAAATATATCAGTACCTGGACATCTATACAGCTTCCTTGCCTGTGCAATGTCTCCTTTACTGAGCCTGGTCCGCTGACCAATTGCAGGCCGGACGCCGTTTTCATCTCTGGATGGAAGGATGGTGTCGAGGAACATCCCCCTTCAGACAGGAAAAGAGAGATTTCACACACGTCATGCTCTGATTTCAAGGAGATCGAACACAAGATTTAATTTAGCTTCAAAACACTGGAATATCATTTATGTCCCAAGAGCGATATGACCACCACGCAAATACCAACGCCCCACCAATGTCGTGTTTTGTATTTTCTTCTAATGTGTAAGCTGGAGCTGAGTGAGTCGGCACGGCAAAGATTAAAAATGTATCCTCACATGGAAAACATGTAAAATGAACCTGCGGTCACTCGCACTGCCAAATATCTGGCTGATTTCAGATGGTTTAAAACCTGGGAGGGGATTTCATGATGCTGAGAAGTTTCCATAAGTTTTACTACACTGGTGAGCTATTGTTTCCAGTTTCTCCCGAGGTAGTTGTGCTTTAGTTGTGAACGTCCATAAAGGTCTAATTAGAACTAAGAGACTGTGACTCTGTGTTTTCTAACCTGAGAGCCGAAACCCCCACAAAGGGTTGGATATTATCAAAATGAAAGGAAACTGTCTAGAACCAAAACAGCAACTTATATTAATTACAGACAATATCTTTTACAGTTTGAAATGCAGTTTGTAACATATCATCATATGCCATCTGCTCGCTGTGGATGAATGTGAATATAAGTGCTGCATTCTGTATACTGTATGTGTTAGAGTTATTTAATATATTATTATGAAAATAGTAGTTATAGCTGCTTCAACTATAATACAAAAAGAGAAAAAAAAATTACTTTTTATTTGAACTGGTCAGAAATGTGCTAGTGACACAGGGTTACAATAAGATACTCAGATTGTTTTGATGGGCCCAAAATCAAAAAGATTTAGAGAGTATTCTGTCAATCCTCTGGATTTAGAAAGTCACTGAGAGACACGCACGCAGGACGAAAGATTAGCAAACTTTGTCCCCTTCATGATCATCTCTTTTTTCTTTGTTAGCTTGTTAGTCACTTTATAAAAGAAGGGTGTTGTTCACTCAGAGCTCAGCAACAATGATGATACTACTAATATCAATACTATTAATTTAAAAAATGTTTGTGGACTATGTGCTCATGATATAACATTTGCACTTCTGTATGGATATTTTTACATATATATATACATATATATGTTGTATTTGCTGTGAATGATTGACCGTTAGTGAAGACATTGTGCTTTTGGTTACCGTGAGAAGGTGTTCCTGGCGTAGTGCATGATGCTATCAAAATCATACGGCTCCCCGAGAGAGTTGACCTCCCCTGGCTCCATCTTGAGGAAGTTATATTCCTGGCCTGGAAACCACAAATATTCACACACACAGCAGCATTAGAGGAGCTTGTTTCATCACACAAAAACAGGGTGTAACGCAAAGCACAATTGAAATCATTAAGTCTGAAGAGACATTCCATTTTAGGGACATTTATTAAAAAACTACACGTCCAGTTGAGCAGTGTAGCTCCGATACGTTTCTAAATAAAAACTTGGGTGAGGTTTGATGCACTGCTGTGTCATTTGATCTAACACCTGTCAGATTGCTCTGTGGTGCAGAGGAGTGTGTGGGAGGAGAAGAGACTCGAGGTGACTTCACAGTCATTAAAAGCCTCATTCACACTCACACACGGCTGGACATGAGTGTGAAATTGAAAAAAAGACACACACATAACATCCTTATTTGTCTGCAGCAAGAAACAAACCTAAATGCTTCTTACATTCGGACGCAGGTGCAGCTTGGAGATCGAGTCTCACCTGGTTGGATGTTATCCCGGATGATGGTCACATGATCGTCACGGTCAGGTCGCGTGTGCTCATGCCAGAAGCCAATAACGTGACCCAGTTCGTGTACCACGATGCCAAACTTGTCACAGTTCTTGCCTATGGAGATAGCCTGGGGCCCATTGCCACGACGACCCACATAGGAACAACACCTAATAAGGATTAGTAGGAGGTTGATAGCAGGGAGATAGGCGGATGATTTTTACTACACATTTGGCAGTGGAAAAGATATCAGCAGTGCTTCATGAACACACACACACACACACACGCACACACACACACGTACACACGGTCTTTTCAGGATTTCCTGCTCCGTACTACGTCCACCAGAGGAAAAGCAGCAGGATTTATTTACATACAATGCTCCAATAACGCTGCAGTTTCATAACCCAAAGTGAGTAAGCTGTGAGAATTCACATATCGCTGCTCACAGAACACACACACACACACACACACACACTCATTCTTTTTTTTCTGGTTAGCCGAGACATCCGTGCCAGGCTAACAAATCTGATTAAAGTTATCCAGCGAGCTGATTGCGCGCTAAGGATCAGGAGTCACTGGAGTAGATAGAGTGTTTTCTTTCAGCATTTGCAGCTCTAGCACCAGTACGACTACTTCACCCACAGCAGGTGCCACAAATACACTGTGGTGTTGATAAACCATAACTTCTTTTTCTGCATTTCCCTCCCTGTGTCTCTCTGTCACACGAGCTGGCACATTAAGACTGCAGGGTATTTATACATCAGATTAAAGCGTCTAATCTCTGCTGTAGCCAGCCTATCACAGGACACAAGACAAGTGGTATCATCAGTTAACACGCAGATCTTTCTTCAAATGAACGGCGCTCACGTTGAAAAATCATTTGTACGGGCTTCTTCAGACTTTTCCATGTGAACTTCATTAGAGAAAACTACATAACATCCAAAGAAAGTATTCAAACTCAGCTCCAACTCACACATTATTCAAAGTATTTAAGACTATAACAACGCAACGTTTTGATCATATATCATCATCAGGCATCAGATATTATCGTGAGGGCAAAGAAACAGCAGGCAGACTATTGCAGACTTTTCCTTTTTCAAAATTATACATCTATTTGGCATCCTATTTCAGAAGTATAAAGTATGTATGTGTAAATGTATTCTGTTAATCCTGTTTCTTTTCATTTAAAAAAAGAATGAGACTCAGCAGAGTGCATACCTCCCCCGAGGCCTAACAGTACCATTCAATCAAACCTAATCCAAATATCAAATCGAAGGAATATTAAATCTGCTAGATGCTAGATCTGGATATCGCATCAAACTGCACTCACTCATTGACATCTTCTAAAAACGGCAGATTTTTTCCCGCACTGTGTGGCTGAGCTACACACAGAGACACAGGGCTGGACACTGGCCACACACAGCGCACTGGATGAAGCGTATGCTTCGGCTGGATTCACAAAAATCTGGCAATAGGCCACATGATTGTTTCTGTGCTTTAGACTGTAACTGCTTTGACACAATCAGAAAATAGCGTTTTTTTTTTCTAAATCACTGCTTTGTTCGCACTTTTGCTGCTAGCTCTCTTCGTTAATTCCGAAGTTCGCTAGACCACTGCTGCTCTGTCAATTACCGTCTGCCTCTAAGGTGTAATAATAATAAAAGCTCATATGTTAGGGGGGTATGAGCACTAAGAAAGAAAAATCCTGGATCTGTTACTTTATCCAGATCTGCACTAAAAGGTTAATGAGATCTATTCTGGGCCGTGACTCATCCTACATCCAAGTTTCATGGAAACCTATTCAGTAGCTTTTGTTTAATAGTACCGACAAACAAACCAAAAAACCGCCACGGCCGAAAACACAAAGAAAAAATAATTAACTTCTTAAATGTTAAGTGTCGTCTTGAAAAGCAGTTTGTAAAAACCAATAAAGTAGAAAACTCAAAGCTTAATGAGTCTAAAGAAAAAAAAGCAGTTAATCCTGAAGTTTAATAAGCAAGTGAATGTTTATTATTGCTTGATAAATTACTTTAATATTTGAAAATCTGTAGGTCTGCTGCTGTTCATCAGCCTATCATTTAAGTACTGGTGTCATATACCATACATATTCCACTCCTTCAAACATCTGCACGACAGCTCAGGAAGATAAACCCCAGCATCCGGATTTCTAAAACCTTACAACTTACAACTAGTGAGCGTAGTGCCACCACTGTACAAACACACTATGACCCCACCGTGCTGCCACTCAACAGAACAATGCACTTCTGCAGAGTATGAACAAAAAAACTGCATGAACATACAAAAACTTAAGACCTAGCAGTGTGATTGGTGGGATGGGGAAACGGGAGCAGGACAGGAAGGAAAGTGAAGCCATTGTTGAGTGACCGTATCGTCTCTCGCTGTGACAAGGTCAATACTGACCTCGAGGTACACACACACACACACGTACACACACACACACTCACACATACGCAGAAAGAGTCACCAAACTCACCCGCAGGGCCTGTAGGTGAACACGATGTAGCTTTCCTCGTCTGTCTTCTCAATGAAAGTTACGCATGTCTGTTTCTCCCAGTGACGCATGGCCTGCTTAAACATGGCCCTCTGACTGCCTGAAACACACACATTTCACATCCTGCGTTTACACAATCACACGTTACTGTGTGTTTGACTGTTGAGCAGTGCGGGCAGCAGTCCAGTTGGGTTGCTTACCAGTAAAGTTTCCTCCTATGACGTAGGGAATGACTCCTCCGGGCCATATCCTCTCAGCTCGGGATGTGGCCGCTCGGGGTATACGGCTCTTCACCACTTTCCCAGTCTTCCCACCTTTCCCAGATTGGCTCTTGGGACTGGGGGCTCCCTTGCTGGAGTTTTTGGGGAGATAGTCTAACAGAGCAAGGAGAGAGAGTGATTCGACTGTATTGGAGTTATCTGTGCTCAAACAGTATAAAATACAGGTCTATTATTACGCATAACAGTTCATAAATGTGCTCTGAAATTATTGGATCCGACTATTTCATATCATATGTAACCTTTAAGAGTTTGTTCTCAGATTAGAGGGTAATAAAACTCAGACAGAAATAGCTCTGCAATACACTGATTTATTAAACCTTTAAATTAAGGTTTATAATGTAAACTGAATAAGCTGAGTGGTGCTACAGAAGGTCATGAGGTAAAGAAGGAAAGCAATCTTTAACTGTTAAAGGTCTATCAACACTTGGACTATTAAAAGCAGCTTTATTATAAAACTGATGAATTTCAGTCTGTATCCTAAATCAGGGAAAGTTTCTGACTTACGACTGAAATAACGTGGCTCGATGTATCAAGGTTTAGACATTTCACATGTGTTAATCACTTTCTTATTGGCCATATGTGAGCGTATTGACAAATTACGTGAAAATATGACCTTCCTCATCTCTCTCAGTTGCATATAGAAGCCTGTGGATGATTTTATTAAGTTGTTTAAAAGCTGCTGGACTGAGGATTTCTTTGTGAAGGACTCAGATTTTCCATGACAGTCTAAAGGATCTCTCTCCATTCCACTAACAGGGCAGCTCACTTTAGTTTGTAACGTAACAACTGGCTTTCATAAAGAATCATAAAATATTCCCTCATAATGGAAAAAGCCCTATCTCCCAATATTCAAGAAAGTGAGAGGAAATTCTTGGATCTGTCTCTTTATGTGGATCCGGTTATTAAGTTATTGAGATCTATTCTGGGATGAAACTCATCCTGCATCGAGGTTTCAAGGAAATCAGTTTTTCCGTAATCAACCAACCGACTTCATGGACACGGGTGAAAACATAACCTCCTTGGCGGAGGACATGGATATTCTCCGTGTAATGAAGCTTGAAGAAATGTAGGACAAGCGGTTTGCATGGTTTGGGTCATATTCACATTATCACAGAAAAACAAGGCTCTTGTGTTCTGCATGCTGTTTTGCTCTACACAGGATTCTTGTGGAGAATGGTTGGCTGTCTGGGAAGTTTATTACTGCCAAATGTTGATTTGCAAATGCGCAGTGTTTGTCTGTCACCATTAGCGAGTTTTACAATGAGACAAAAGGATTTCTTGCCACGACCCACAGACGACAATTCCGATATCATGGTTAGATCACCAAAGAGGTTCTGACAGACTTGGCAACAAGCGTGTTAGCTACATTTTATGGGTGACACATTCGGCACGCAAATTCTCTCTCAGTCTGACAACAGAACAACGCTCATCTTGTGCTCAATTCATCTCATCGTGATATTGAAATCAAACTTGTAGAGACTTCTGTTAGATTGTTAACTATTACAATAACATCTCAATCGGTTGCTTCCCAGAAGATCTAGGATGCAGGAAGTTGAAGTATATAGGACTGATGGTTTATTGGATAAAACATTAAAACTGTCTCTTCGGCAACAGAAATTAGCTAGCGTAGTAAAGTTTAGAGTCCTTACCTAAGCCGAACCTACGTATTCTCTCCAGCAGTAAATATAAAGATCCTCTCTTCTTAGAAATTTCTTGCTCCTCCAGACCACCTGACAACACACAAGAGCCAAGAATCAGAACACAAACAATGCACAATAAATGCTGATATCCTCAGGTGGCCCCTTCTACTTCCTTCCTATTGCAATCTGCTTTACTCTGCAGCCAATGGATAGATGGAGTTTTTCGGAGGAAACATGAGGGAGAGCAATACATGATGATTACTGAGTGAGAGTGAGATGTCCAGTCCACTTACCAGATGTGTGCCCCTGCCGGGAGTGTGTGTGCATGTGTGTGTGCTGCGTGAGGTCTATCATCCTGTCTATCTGGAACATGCGCAGGTCCTCCTCGTCGAGAGCGATGTCGCCCCAGAATGCCGCTGGAAGTTAAGAGAAAGACATCTGTTACGATCGTACATGACAGAAGTTATACTCACATTACTGAATGTTGATGAGCAGTGTCACTAGAACAAGCAGTTTTTATGTGTGCACTCTTTATTAATTCCAACTTCAAGTGCATCAGCTCGTGGATTTTTCTAAATCTGTTTCCCTGTCTAAGGTCTCGGGTCTGTGTTATCACGAAAGTCAGTTGTTAATGGCTCCAACAGCAATCAAGAAGAGTATTTTGCTGTTTCTGCTAACTCCAGAGCGATGCACTGTGCACTGTGAAAGAGCCGCACTCGCTCCTCCCTCATTACTACGGCTGAGGTGTGTTTAAACAAGGCCTTTAAGCCCCAAATGATCCAGTGGAGCTCCAGAGCCAACACATCAGACTGTAGTTGTTCTATGGCAGATTATTGGTAAAAATGTGGGTGTAACTGCATAGAAACCACCATCAATAAATGTAACTACAGTAATTGATTTCCTTATTAAAGCTTAAGTTCACCAAAAACCACAAAAGACTTCTGGAGCTAAAAGCATTAGCTGAGTCAGAGAAGGTCACAACAACAACAACTCTTCGAGGACTTTGAAAAGGTGTTGGAAACAAGTACTTTGCATTCATTGACCACTTTTCTTCAACAGGTTGGTTTTAATGCCAGCAAAGAAAATCGGATCCAGTAAATCGGATCACGTCCTGACAGAACGATGTCCTGTTATTTTTACTTTTTCGAAGGCTCGTGGATTTATTTGCACTTAAGTTTGGTTCAAGTACAAACTGTTTGACCCGTTAAGACCTCCTGTGCAGAGCTCTGATTAAGTGAATACAATGTGTACTTTCACATCGAGCAACAAGGTAGAACAATCGTAGCACAAATCACATACAGGAAGTAGCTCAGGTGTTTTCTTTATCAGCAGAGGTGAAGTCATCACATAAACTTAATGCTCTGGTTGTTGATTCTCTAACTGACTTGTAGCAACATTGTGCCCACAGAGCTGAGAGCAGCTTTGTGTCCCCCCTCCCTCCGGTTCCTACTCTCTGGGTCTTTGTCTGACGGACACACACACACACACACACACACACACACACACACACACACACACACACACACACACATGCACACTCACACGCACACACACAGACAACCAGCCGCCCCCGGTGGTCTTACAGTGGTCTGATATCAGGCCATGTTTAAGCCTTTTGGCAAGTGACACTCTCACCACTGTCCCCTCCACACTTCCCTCCCTCCTTCACTCTCTGCCTACTCAGACCATCAGACCACTACAGCCTCCCATCCTCACATCCTCCTTCCTCCCTCTTTCCATACGATGATCCAGCAAAAGAATCTGGCATTTTTTTTCTGTCCACAACCACTACAGGATGTGTCATCCGCCCATGTCTACAGTATATTGAAACAGTAAAAGTTTCTTTCCGTTCCTCGTCTTTACAGGCCATCGAGAGATACTTTCCAATGTGACGCAAAAACACATTGTTAGCAGTCTCTCAGTCGAATCACGTACGTTTTTCATTTGTTTTTATCCCTCCCCTGCAGCTCAGCGAGACAATGTTGTCTGTGGAAACACACAGAAAGACTTTTGTGCGAAAACATTTGCAACTTTGGAAGATGTCCACTTGATCTGAATAACTCACACTGCTGAAGACCAATATTAAATTGAATGATTACGGGGAACAATAACTCATTCACTCAATGTGAACCTATCCTGGATATGTTCTACTCTTTCCGTCGTTCACACAGTGTACAAATAAACAGCAAGTGGAGACCAGTTAAACCACTTTAGTTTCCCTTTTAAAATTCTGATAATAAAGTCGTGTTTAAAGAAACAAAGTACAGTGTTTTTATTTTGAAATGGAGGAAACCAGATTCTGACAGTACACCGTTCTCAGAGATAGCCTACTCTGTTACCACAATTTAACTAGCGTAATATTTCTCGATGTTTACGCATTCCTCATTAACAGACGTAATGGGCCTCATGACAGAAACTTCAAAAATGCCTTGGAAAAGCCTGACTTAGGCAAAACAGATATCATATGTACATGTCTGTCGCTCACACAGCCCTCAGCATCACGCAAAGCACATCTCGGATCCCATGTTCGCCCGCTTTCTTTAGTTTCTGTCTCGCCCTCCTTACATATCTACAGTAAATCTCCCAGCCTCTAACAATGAACAGCTGAATGATAACCATCGCTAAATGATTAGCTGAGCGGAGTTACTGCCCTCCACAGGGATTCGAGACACTAATACATTAACAATGGCATGGGAGAAGCTTGTCACTTAGCTAATCAGGATTGCCACTAAAGGAAATGGGGGGTCAGGGTGCCATTGTGCTTGATTCTGTGCTATTGTTGAAGTGAGGAGCACAACCACAATGACCACAGATGGTTTAAAAATCATGATATCAGATACCAAAAGTGTGTGCTGGTGGACGGTGGTATATGATGTGTCGGTTGGATAGATATGAGGATGATGTTACGATCTAAAGTGCAGAGCTGAGATCATTCATCTGTTATGTCGACAACACTATGTAAGGTTCACATGTAACACTGGTTAATTATAAGTTAAGACAGAGCTTTTCAGTACTGGTCTTCCAATATTTCACTGTCGTAAAACACCTGATTCAGATTAATGGGACATGATCAGACTTTCAAGAGCTGGGGCCTTGAAATTTTGGCATTTTTGCTTGAAAAATGTACTTTAAAGATGGAATGATTGTGACAACAACTGCTGATTAACGGATTATTCTGTAGATGCCATTGAACATCCGCTCTACTCAGAGCCATTCGAGTCTACGCTGCATCTTCAGTGATGCTTTTGTCTAAATCAGAGTGGAAGAACACACAGGTGAAATTCTCGGAGATGACCGATGTTTCATAAGCGAGTACACCATCGCACAGCTGGCACAGGTACAGTTGTAAATGAGGTCTGATAAGGACAAAACAGTTATGACTCAGTGATTACTAATGGGTAAGCATTAGTCACAATCAGTCATATCAGTCCTTGTTATCTATTATCTATTTATATAATATTATATATCATTATTTGTAGTGTCACTACGGCCTTTCTAAAACATATCTGTAGCTGGAAAACAGTTATTTATAAAGCAATGACGTGCAGATATAACAACTTCGTAGCATTATAAAAATGTGTTCCCCTTGTGTGTGTTTTCAAAGAGATTTTTAACAAACCCATTCTCTAGTTGAAAAGTACAGCAGACATCTATAAACAAGTTTTATTTGATTCCGAGGTTGATGTCCGTGTAGCTTTGCCATATAAAGCTACAAAAATATCACAATTACACCAGCGCTTGTGCTAAGATGTGGTCTGAACAGGCTGTTACAAAATGTGTAGCTATGGACGACACATTTTCTACCGACACTCCCCTCTATTGCAAACTCTCTCAAAGTGGTGTGATAACAAGCCACAGAAACGACCAAATGGGTGCAAAAAAAAAGTCCACTTGCACCTAAAACAAACCCACACTTCACCAGAAGAAGGTCATTATCTGTGTGAGTTCTCCTATAAACACTGACCGTATTGCACTGCAGCTGCATCAGAGATGATATTCCCCTGGCTTTTGTTTCTATTTGTGGGACACTGTGTTTGTGACATTACACACCTTGTAGTTTCGGATATTTCAGGACAACAGGAGGAACTACAAGGACTAAAAGTTTCCCAGTGAAAAGGCGCTGACACAAGCAGAGACACAGAGCGAGAAGAGGAGGGAGAGTACAGTGATAGTAAGTTTGGCCCATTGATTGTTGGGGTCTTGTTAATCCATAGAGATACCATAAATAGCCCAAAGTCAAGCCCGTGGGTGTGGAGGGGTGAGGACAGTGAGGCAGGGAGATGCAGGAGGAAAAGTATTGATCCAAAAACCCCAGGAAGTCCCAGGAGACCGACATCATGCTGACCAGGGCCTTACTGTTCGCCCTTCAGCAGGGGCACTGCAGCAAACACACACACACACACACACACACATCAGCACACAGCGACAAACACACACACAAGAGTAATGCACCAAACACCAACTGAGAGGAAGACTTCCCTCACACCAGGATGGCTGTTTGGAGTGTGAACACGCTGGTTTGTGTTGTACTGACCAACATTTTAGGCAGACAGGACTAATCTAAAGAAGTTAAAGCTCATCGTCCTGCAACAATGTGTCCTGAAACATAACAGAAGCCCGAACAACACAGTAAACATGAATACTTAGCTAATACTTGGTGCTTATGAAGGATCGCATTAGCCTGATCAAAAACTATTTCAGTGCTTGATTGTTATCTGATAAAAGGACACAGAAACATATGATGAAAAATAAATAATAAACATTTGCATTCATGGATGCAAATAACAATAAGAACAGCATTAAAAAAAAGCTTTTGTCACAGTTACTCATTAAGTTTTTGGAGATTTATTTAGATGACATTTGTATCATGAAGTAAGTTGTTGAATGCTGCTGGATGGTGGATTTCTTTGTACCCGCATCAAATTTTCCACCACAGTCCAAAGGATGTGACTTTATAAACGTTCTTGAGTGCCTCGTCTCTCGCCTGCCGCTAACAGAGAGCAACAGTGGCTAGCATTAGTCAACCTTTTCTCCAAAATGTGACCCCATTGCTCAAAATATTTGAGTGTCGCTGTGACTGAATTCGTCACGGATGGAAACACACGAGTGAACAGAAACGTGAGTTAATGTACAGATGCTTGTATTGATATAGACATTATTTTAGTGTCAGTATTGTTCTATTCTGGGCTTCTTTTTATTTGTTACAATAAGAAATTCACGCGGTCCTTTGACATTTTACACACTACAGAACAATACAGTGGAGAATTATTCACTGCTGAGTTATGTGCTCATGCTGCACTCACTGGGGTGTATCTAACACAAAAACACACACACACACACACACTCTCACTAAGCTCCTCATTAAGCAAATATAAGGTCACACTGTAGGTGGGCTAAGATATGTGTGTGTGTGTGTGTATGTATGCGCGTGTGTGTGCGCATTAGTATGAACACGTGCAGGTGTGTGGACCCTTTCACTTGTATGATAGTATTATACTGTATGTAACTGCGAATGCGCTGTAATATTAAAAAAAGGATTATCTCGCCCTCGTTTGAGGATTTTCTCCAAAAGTAATCATTGTGCGAGCTGCTTGATCCACATTAACCCTTCGGGAGCAACAACAGGTGCTGCAGTTCAAACGCAGTGATACAGCGCTGCCAGAAACCTGTCGCCAAACAAACCACTGTTTTCCTGCGGTATAGTTCGCCTGATGTGCGCTTGTCTCTTGTATTTTTTGAAGTGGCTGTAGCGACAAGTCTCTGTGTGATCAGTTATTGTTACAGTTCACTCGAGAGGAAGAGAATTAATAGGCTACAATTTTTGATAATCAGTTAATTCTTTTATTTGGGGGGGGGGGGTTTAAAGCAAAGGTGCTCCAAATTTACTGATTCCAGCTTCTAAATTGTGAATATTTCCTGTATTAATTATAGCAACTCATGAGTAACTCATATCTGTGGGTGTTGACTGTTGGTTGGACAACAATGGAAAAAAAAACACTGATTGCTGTTCTGTGACAGGGTGCAAACTCCAAGTCTCTCTCCCGACTGTCAGATCCACTCGTTACGTCCTGCATCTGCACTGAATGTTGGTATTAGATGTAAATTGATACAACGTGTCCCAAATCTGTTACGACTGCACTTCGAAACCGAGCTCACCACAGCCTTCACTTTTAGAAGCACTTTAAACTGAGACTACTGCTTTAAGATGGGATAAAAAATGTACCACTTGGTTGTGTAAGGTGTTGTCAGGAGATGCTGGAGACGATAATGTCATCGGTCAGAAATGTGAATTTAGAGAAAAAAATGTAGAAGTTCGGTCCAAGTTCAAAAAGTTCACACCTCCACCCTCCTGCAAGAATGTGCGTAAGAGAGAGAGAGAGATACAGGCCGAGAGAGGACGGGATATTCTCAACTTCTGTGGCATGTTATGAAATAATTCTGCGTGTTTTTGTGTGTGTGTGTGTGTGTGTGTGTGTGTGTGTGTGTTTGTGTGATCTCGTCGGAAAATAAAGAAGAAGAAAATTAGAGATAAGATGGATCAGCTGAGCTGCAATTTTTTACCACACACCTGGTTTAAACACAGTCTTTGACAGAGACTGAAGACCCAATTGCAGACCTCTACACTGACACATCACTGTGTTTTCCTCCAGTAAAGTGTGCGTGTGTGTGTGCGTGTGTGTGTTTGTGTCTACAGATAAGGTTAGGCAAGTTTCTTCATGCATGAACGCTAAAAACAGATGGCAGGAGCAGTGAGGCAAACAACTGGACACCTGAAATGACCGAGAAATCAGGCCCAGACCGATCAAAAACAAACCCAATAACACGGAAGTACTGTCAGTCAGCCATCAGTTCCCAACGAGAACTATTTATCTTTTTGTTTTTGAAACATAAATCACCAGGGTTCCTCCCGTGTTTGTGCTGTTGTGCAATCTCTACAATCTGACAAGAGACCGAAAACAAGTGCCAGCTGTGGACGGCGCACCAAATATCACGTTGAAGCTGGAGTAAAATTACAGAGTAAAGGTAATAAAAAGATGACTTAGAATCAAAAGGTTCACAAAGTTGCTTTGCAAAATCAGTCCCTGTGTTCGTCACTCTGATATAGAATTTGAAATGGAGATAATTATAATATTCAAGGCAAACATCTGCAACCTCAAAAGAGTGCGCATTCAAAAAAGAAGACACTCCACCACATAAACTGAAGGGAATAACAGGCAAAGAAATGTTCAGTGTGAGACAAAAATAACATGATATCATATGACACAGAGAGAGAGAGAGAGAGCTGGTGTAACCTCTTAATCACATTACTGTGATACTGAGATTCCTCTCCAGCAGGTCATGGGTTTGGCCAGACATTGTGACGGGACACGATCATGGCTCGATTTAACCGTCAGGGTGCCCTGCGAGTGCACCCAGGGGCCCCGGCAATGAACCGAGATCAAATCACAGATTTTTTTTGTGAGGATGGTGAACGGTCGTGTTCTGAATGTGCGACTGCATAACTGCGCTGATAAGGAAAACACTTCTTTGAGGTCTGATGTAAAAACAGTGTAATTACTGGGAATAATGAGTTTCATAGACAGATGACAGTGGGAGATTAGGTTTAGACGTGACATCTTACACAGCTGGCTGACATGCAAGCCGTTTCAAAGCATCTGTAATCAATATTTTATTAATAACAATCTATTCTGTATGGAATGATGAATCTACAGAGACTTATCTTCTCATTCTGCAGCTCCACTTGATTTTACAGAGCTTTATACTGAGTTTGAGCTCACAGTTTAGCTGTCAAACCACAGCTTTACTGTTTTGGCTCTCATAGTGTTCGCATTTCCCTCAGGAGTTAGTAGAAACCAAAATCAGAGCTTAAAAAAACTGAATTTTGGACAGGCAGTGAGAACTATTAACTTCTAACAATTTCCCCATGTAAGCTCAAATCTGATGATGTGTCAGTGTTCATGTAAACATCACAAAAGATGAGCTGTTTGGAAAAGCTGCATAATGATTGTTTACATTCATGTGTATTACGTAGCTTTCTAAGTAGCCGCGTTTTATAAAGAAAATACTTGACATAACGCTGTATCTTGCACACTTGGTGTGACAGACAATATGTCTACACAGAGGTCTTACACATTACTTTAAAAGTTTAGCGGATGGTGCCTGTGGAAATCCTCCCAAACAGGATGTGCAATATTATGGCGAGCAGTATAACATAATGGGACTGATGTTGCTCAAATTAATTAGTATAAATAATGTGGGGATGTTTGAAGTAGCCTAAAACTAGCCATTGCTTGTTGGCCATCGACTGTACATCCATGAAGATAACTTAAGGGATGGCTAGTTGTCCTTGGCGTTGGGATTCCTCTTCTGTGGCCCTCCCTGAGGCTTCTTCCATCTTTTTTCACCTCGTTTTATTCTCAATAATGCAAGTTTTTCCCCACTTGAATCGAGGGTCTAAAGACAGAGGATGTCCTTCACTGGACAGATTGTAAAGCCCACTGATGTGACTGCGATTTTGGACTATATGAATAAAATTTATTGGATTTGATTAACATTTATAGATACCTGTATATGCTAAGGTTGTCAAAAGTACCGATACGTTGACACTTTTTTTTGATACCACATGCTTAAAAAAATACAATAGTGCAGACACTATAAAAAAAAACTTTTTGGTATCAAGAGGAACCAAATATCTTGTAGCAAAGTTTAAAATCCAGGTATTGTGACAAACTATTTTTGCACATGTGCACGCTAAACACAGCAACATTTGTTAGGACTTAAAATATCAACCCACGTAGGCGCCTAGCTAAGAGTGCTCAGCTGTGCGTCATACATCACGGGGACGCTGCATCTGTGAGCACAGCTGGGTTCCCACAATACCGGGGAAAGCTGAAAAAAGAGCTTGACCGTAAGGAGAAGGTTTCCTCAGTCAATAATGGGTGTAAGCGAATGATTTTTGCTTCTATAAATACCTTCAGGAAAAGCTAGGTGACATAAAAGCAGCCAGAGATTTAATAATTGAGCAATGCGTGGCAGGTGGGCGGAGTGACGGCGGTGCTGACTCATGGCTTCTGCAGCTCCGGAACAATGATGCTCCAAAACAAACAGTCGGCTCTCAGCGCGGCCGCAGAGTTTGTGCTGAGGCGGGAATCCTGAGGAAGACTTCGGAAGCTCAGTGGCAGGAGCACTCTGCTCGGGAAAATCCTGTTTAATATAATATGAGTGAGACCGCTCGTCCTCTCGCTCACACATACACACACACACAACGCAGCCACAGTGTCAAACACACACGCAGACACACATTGCTCCAGTTTCCTTCCTACTGAGGAATGGGGGAAGGGGTGAACAGTAGCTGCAGCTCACTGTCACGACATGGTGGGCTAAATTCTCTGAATGAAAAACTCAAAAGCACACACACAGTCTACACGGGCACGGGTGCACACACATCCAGCTATTTAAGATACACCTGGTCCACCGATAAATACGAAAGTGTTCGTTAAACTTATTTAGAAACAGATGTGCGAACAGCTGCAATCTCTGAAATGCCAGCTGATTCCAGAAGTACTGGTTGTTTTCATGAACGTTTCCTTCATGCTTTTTGTTGTGTTAAAACTGCTAAAAAACTACACAAAATACAGTCCGCATAGAGTTATCAAGAACTATATTACAATTTAAAAACATTAATTTATCATTTCGGGCAGAATCGAAACTGACTTTTGTTTTCCTTCACAGGAAGTCACAGGAAGAACTGCAGTTCCTGGTAAGTTCTTAAGCCGCACAAACACACATCAGCTAGAGGTTTCTATGGTTCTGCTGGCTGCAACTGACAGAGAGAGATGATGGAGTTGATTCTTCTCAAGTCTGTGTGTCAGCAGAGTATGTCTAATACTTGAGGAGCTACAAGTGTAATCAGCTCTGATCATTAGTGCACCACAATCATTACAGAAGAAAGGTTAAGAGGCTTTAAACTGTGACAAAAGCATGGAAAGTTAAAGTTAAATGTGTGGTCTGCATTGCTGTGTTGGTGTTCTCTCTTAATCTGGACCCCTTCAGCAAATACATTTTGGTCCTGGGGTCCTATTTGGATCAGGTCTCTTTATTTGGATTTTTTGCATTGCATAGGGATGTAACTATCAATTGTCTGCGTCAATATATTGATTTAATGATCAGTGGTCCACCACCATTGTGCAAAGTGAAAACATCGATCCATATCTTTAAGATACACCTCTATTTTTAAATTCCCATGGCTTGTGTCGACAATATAGGCTGAAAAAGTGAAAGTAAATCTGACTGCATTGTACTGTTGGGATGTGCAGTGACTTAAACCAACGGCAACTAAGAAAAAGTTTAAATCATACATGTCATTTCTTACACGTTGAGTTGATAATGGTGTCGTAGTGTGGCAGACAATTTGTGACAGTTACAAATATTGAAACGATATATTACTGTATCATGATGAAACCTGTGATTTACACCTTCAGTATCATGAAGACCTAAAACACAGCCGCATGTATTTCACACAAAGTTGGTTTGCATGTATTGCGAGCTAGCCAACAGCTACAGTTAATGTCCTCACAGTCGGTGGAGGCTGTTTGTAGTGAACCAACACGACAGTGACTTTGACACGTAATTAAAATGTTCCTTTGCTTTTAATCGAGCAGGTGCTTCTAGCGGAGTGCCCAAGGTCTTTATAAAAGGTCGAGGCAACTCCAATGGAAGCACAGCAAACCAGACTGAGGAAGATAAGGTAAAAAATGTCACTGTGAGCTACTAGAAACAAATTAATTGCTAAAATGGGCCTCCATGAATGAGCTTCAGCCAACATGAAACCACTTCATGCAGGCAGCAGGGTGGAGATCGTCCCTCAAGTGGAAGATCCTGGTTCAAGCTTCCAGTGGAAATGGTGATGTAACTATTGTTACTTAAGTGCTCGTGAAGTCCAACACTATCACTATCAACTTATTATCTACCTGACAGAAAAAGAGTTTTCCGCTCCAAGATCTGGAGAAATATCCCTGCAGTTAAGCTGCATCACTGCTGTTTCCTCTGGATGGACACACCTCAGCTCGTGCACGATGAACAGAAAAAAAACAATTATTCCGCATTTTAAAATGTTCTTTTTAATTCAAATGGATCTCTTGCACTGTAACATCCGAGTTCAGGGATGTACACCCAAGAGAAAATGTACATTATGTATTGTACTATACACACGGCTATGATACTCGACTATTGTATTCAAAGGAAGAGCTGGCGGTTGGTCTCTCGGGTCGCTCCTGAAGGAATGACCCGCAGCTTCATTCGGACGTCTTGGTTTGTTTAGCTTTCGCTCCGTTTTTGCGAGCGTTTTATGAGAACAGTGATTTGGAAGGAAGCATGAATGACTCTTGAGTGAGCGTAGGGAGCTCGCGCACGACCGTGTGAGTGTGTGTGTATGCGTGCGCGCGTGTGTGTCATCTCCAGCTGAGTAGCAGGATGCAGACAACCAGGAAGAGATAAGCGCGGGTGAATGGAGGGAGCTCTGCATGTGTGTGTGTGCGTTTGTGTGCATGTGTGTGTTCACGTAGGGAAATCACTTCACAAAGGCCTGGAAGTGTGTGTTCTCCTGTCTACCAGCGCGGGACTCGGAGGAGATAAGCAGACAGCCAAATATTCCCCCTTGTGTTTTCCCAGCAAAAACAGGAGGCGGAATACCAACCACTCAGACCGATGCCACAGGGTCAGGCCTGGAATGAGCCACACGTTGAGTGTAAAAAACAAAGCCAGCGTGATGGTCTCTGTTGCATTATCTCTGTGTTAAAGGGACTTTAGAGATGGCATGAAGGTGTAGAAGCTTATGTACAGATGCAAACAGATGTAGATTTGATCTAAGCTGCGTGAATTACCACAAAGACAGACTGTAAACACTTGATTTGAAGTGTTGCAACTTAAGTAAAACATTCTTTCCTGAAGCGTATGACTCATTATTTATTGCTCTCCACTGTAACTATCTAGAGAAAAGCAAACAGTGCCTTCAAATAAAACACAAAATCAAAATATTTTCTAAACCACGCATAGGTGATTTTACTAAATAATTATCTATAGCGTGCTTCTGTAAAACGGGATTCTCAGGGGTGAAATCCACATGTGTCAGCATGAATACCTCCTTTATGTGCACGGATACTTCTTGCAAATAAAAACACTGCCTGCATTTTCTCACCCAGTTATTTTAACCTACAAGAGTCGCCCAGTTACTCAAACATATGTAGACTGACTGTCTCCCTGTAACCTGCCGGGCTTCCATCCAAATACACACACACACACACACACACACACAAACACACACACACACACACGGTAAGGGTCTTAGCATAACTAAAAACCACAGAGTCATGGGATTGCAGTATCAACATAAAATCACCCACACAGAGATCAGTGTAACATGCACATGAGAAGACACACACACACGATCACACACACACACACACTGGGCTGTGTCCAGGGTTGTCAGGTTTGTGTATTTGGTATGCGAGGAATGTGTGTCGGTCAGCATGTTGGACACTCAGCGTGCTGGGTGGAGTCCTTATCAGTTCAATGTGTCATCACAACATTAAGGCTGCAAAGTGCCATTTAAATACACGTGAACACAAATTCATAAACACGCACTCAGACAGGCGCAAACAAATAAGAACCACTGAGGTCCAATGAGATGCTACCTGGTCTTAGAACATCTCTCTGGTCGGGTCGACACCGTGCAATCTCTAACTTTGACCTTTTAAAAATATTGATGTTTGATACCACAGAGAAGGTATTTATTAAAAGACAAATATAACAACCGTAAAATCGTTTAAAATATCCAGAATCAATATTAGGGGTCGACTGATTCGGCATTTTCAGGGTCGATAGCGATACTGATTATTAGATACCAAGGAGATGGAAAATCGATATTTGGAGAGATTCATTTGAATTAAAAACAAAACTCTTTGTGTCAAGATTTCCAACAACCAGTGATTAAATAAACCTGAGTACAATTTATTCAAGCACTGTTCTTAAGTATTATTTCCTTTTTCTGCTACATTATACTTCTTCCCCACTACATTTATTTAACAAATGTGTTTTTTTTTTCAGATTATTCAGTGTTTATAGTTGATTCATTGTGACGTGTTACCAGTCAGATGTTGTTGTTGGTGGGACATTGTGCAAGAGGAAGTTGCAATGTTAAATTAGCTTATTTTATTTTCAATCCTACAGAAAATTCAGCGATACGGATAGCGGGAAAAAGCTGAATATCGGCACTGCTAATCGGCCCCACCCCAAATCAATATTTCTATATTTCTGACAACACTGCTCTTTGGCAACTTTGCACAAACAGCAGGTGAACAGAAGAGGAGAGTAGAGTTTCAGAGCTTCAGAGGGAATGATGCTGATACTGAAGGAGGGTTAACATGCAACAATAATCCTCACTGATCACTGAGCTTTGCTACACAGTCTGGACACAGCGATGACTGCAAAAAGAGTGTTTTTTTGTTCTTAAGTCAAAGTTATGAGAAGGATATTGGGAAAAGGTCTGAAATTCTGAAACTCAGGTGTCATATTGGTACCAGAATTAGAAAAAAAGTAGATAGATGGATACCAACACATACATACAATATGTGGTTAAAGAAAGAAGGATAGACAGGACTGCATTAAATCTCAAGTGAATCTCCAGGCTTTGTGTCTAGTGAGACATGAGTTCATTTGGGTGGAGCACACAAAGACACCACGGGACACACATTAACACCTATAAAAGCCCTTTAAAATACTGAGCCAATGTTACATTTTTACAGTGTACAACGATTAGTTGACACAATCAAGTCATGAATTGATTATTACTTCTTACAAATGTTTCTTCTTTCTCGATATTCACACATATATTGCTTGTCTTATGAGACCGAATGTGGTTAGACGGTGGCACCGCAGCAGCTCCCAGCCTCCAAGTGTGCAACATTTTTATCACTGTGTGTGTGTGTGTGTGTGTGTGTGTGTGTGTGTGTGTGTGTGTGTGTGTGTGTGTGCGTGTGTGCTTATGTGAGTAAGCGAGGGAGAGAAGAGACTGAGTGTGTGTGAGAGAAAGAGACAGAGACAGAGGGAATGAGAGTGTGTGTGAGTGTGTGTTTGGTGTGTGTGTGTGTGTGTGTGTGTGTGTGTGTGAGAGAGAGAGAGAGAGAGAGAGAGAGAGAGAGAGAGAGAGAGAGAGACAGAGAGAGAGCGTGCATCAGTGTTTTTGGTACAGTCTACTCCAGCTGTTTCTCATCTTCCTTGATGGTTGATTTAACATCTGGACGCACACACACACACAAAGCGCGCGCACAGCCTCTCTGCATGCGCACAAACACTCTGGCCGAAAAAAAAAATTCTGCCTACAGGTGATGCACACGCACGGACGACTGTGTGCGCGTGCATCCCAGGAGGGCACTGGCTTAGCGGGACCGTCACCGGGATGCACGTGGCATCCGACCGCGGGATCACCACCGAGTCTGACTTATCGGTTGTGAAGGGTGGGGAGAGAGGGGCATCTGGACGGACACACACACACACACACACACACACACACACACACACACACACACACACACACACACACACACACACACACACACACAAGCCCGCTGTCATCTCTCATACACACATACACGTGCCACCTCAGAGCCAGCAGTGCGCTCGAGGGGAGGATCACCGTGACCGGGCGCGCAAAAAAAACCTGTTTTGCTCGTGCTATTTAAAAAATGATTCAAAACTAAAATAAAGAGACTAAACAAGACTCACCAGCTTTGCAGGGGTCTTTGTAGTCAATGGTCTCCGCTCTCTCCTCTTCATAATAATCATAATCTGGCTCCTCGTAGTCGAAACAGTTACAAATAGTCACTTTGCCCCAGAAAGTCAAGCCGGCAAGCACCAGCGTGATCCAGCGCATCTTAGCGGCCAGTGCCGGGGGCACTCGGTCCATCTGAAGACTGAAACAAACGAATAAAGGCCTCTCTGCCGTTAGGTGATGGTCAATCCACTCTCCAAAGAAAGCATCGGCGGCAGGAATCTAGCGGGTCATTGTGAGGATCGCTCTCCTCTTTGGACCGTCTCGCCGCGGGACCGCTGTAAGTTACTCTGCCCGGCTCGCCTCCATGCTGGAAGTACGCTGAGGTGCGTGTCTGTGCGTCCGTCCCGGTGCGTGTCAGTCAGCAAAGTGTACGCTGAGGAGCTCCGCTGTGGCTTCGCAGGTGAGGCTGCTGTGGGATAAAAACAAGAGAAGAGGGGGAGGAGGGGAGGGGAGGGGAGGATGGGGGGGATCAGGACTGGATGATCTCTGAGCGCAAAGACGCACGGCGGTGTGTCTGTTGCTGCTGCCGCTGCTGCTGCTGCTCACACAAGAAGCATCCGCCTCGCATATTTCCAGCCAGTAATGTTGTTTCACACTCTCTCGCGTAGTGCAATCTCTCCCCTCTCGTTCCCCCTCTCTCCCTCTCTCTCTCTCTCTCTCTCTCTCTCTCTCTCTCTGATGTCCGGTATTGGTGCTGTCTCTCTCAACCCGCCTCCACACACACATACACTAACACACAAACACACAGCGCCAAAATACCTGCACTGTTTGGCTCAAGTGGTGCAGAACCTAAACTTTCTTCTGCCTGCTTTTGTCCTCTGGTTACTGAGCATTTGCTGCCGGTTTTTAACGCGTAATGACCGAGGCAGAGACAGACTGACACAAGGCGCGCACACTTTGGACAGCCCACCAAGAAGTAAGTACACTTCACAGGCTCCGTCTTACCTCGCGGAGGAGGCGCTGCGCGGATCTTCACGGGTTATTGGACCTTTATTCACACTGATCTGTAAAATACAGTCAGCTTACAGTACAAACCGGTAGCGGTAAAAGTCACACGGCAGTTACAAATCGGCCCATGAGCCCTGAGACCCGGCGCATAATGGGTGTTATCTGGTTATTTAGAGGCAGGTGCCAAGTAGGTGACAGTCAAACCATAAATGCCCAGAGGTAGCAGCCTATAGCTTGCCTTTGTGATCATGGCACGACTGTCCTCATGCTTCCCCTGGTCTCCTCGTTTTCTGTCCCCGAAAGAGAGAAACTTGCAAAAGATCTAAGGGGAGTTTAAATGCGATCCAAAACAATTAAGCTTAATTACGCCCTGTGCGTAAAACCGGCACGTTGAGCACCATCTATCTAGCGGAATTGTTGAAATATGGGCTGCAAACTGGATCTCACGTGCAGAATAGAAACTTAATAGTGATCTTCATTTCTGAATAATGTTAGTTTAATCTGCGAATTACGAATGCAAGCAGCAGAAAGACAGACAGAAAGACAGACAGACAGGCAAGCAGGCAGACAGGCAGGTCGATGGATCTACAGCCTGTCATTCAGCTATGATGTTCTCTAATCTGTCATAATCATTAACCTTGCCAGCAGTAGGTCGGTCAACAGCAGATGAGTGGCTGAGTTCATGTGGGTTCATGATCCTCCATCGCATCACTTGTACCCACAAGTAGCCTCCACTCACTGAGGGAACCTCTGCTCTGCTGTGCGTCTCCGCGCGGAACCAAAGACGCGTTTTTAAAAATGGAGAAAGGAGCTTTTACAGCCACTTCAACTTCAGCGTCTGTTCCCTAAATTTGCACGGACTGCAAAGTTGTCAACAGCCACCCATAATCTCCCAAGTGCACACACACACACACACACACACACACTGCAGACACAAGCAGCAGTAAAAATAAAACAGCAGCAGTTGTTGACAGACAAGCGGTGCAGCCTGTGAACACCTTGCCAAGGTAAATCCTCCTGAGACGAGTTCACCCCCCGCGTCTCCACAGCTTACCTGCTGCGTTTACCTGCCCGGTCGGTTTGCTGCGGCGTCACGAAGCGGCCCATCATTGCTTTCAAACGCGGGGATCTTCTCTGGAGTCTCGGGGGCCCTCCGGTGTCACTCGGTCCCGAACGTGCCCGTCTCCCCCCATTTATTACCGGGAGATTACCGGAGCGCTGCCTCTGCTGCTCCCGACTAATCCTGCCCTCGGGGAGAGGTAGCGGCGCGCTGACGTCACTCTATCAATCCAGCCGCAAGCTGTCCACTACACACGGCCGGGGCATGGACACAAATCCCCTGGAGGCGCACACACACACACACACACACACATTCACAGAGTTTATTTAGTGTAGGTCAACACACTGATTTTTAGCCCAGAAATAGGTGACAACTTGAGCCTATTAAAACATGAAGCAGCTGAGGAAATTGTTTCCTCATGCAAGCATCTGGTGGTTAAAGTAAAGTTAATTTAAAGGTGCAATGTGTAATATATATGTAAGAATTATAATTGCATAAACAACAAAAGGTGAAGAAATAACCATTTTAACGTTATTTCAAAGATGTAATTTGTTGCACAGATAGCCTAGCATGCTAACCAGTTAGCCTCTGCCGGTAGGTGTCGATTTTTGAGTCTCATTCCAAACTCGTCAAATAAATGGACTCTGGTTTTCCCAAAATGTCAAAAATTGATGCTGTGGGATGGCGGCCAACCCGTCCAACAATCCCTGAGCGTCCGTTTTAGATACGTTCAGAAAACCAAAGTCCCAAGATGAATAAACCGCCTGACATGTTGTACACCAAAACAATAGTTTTTGCTGCCGATGCTTGTCTGGAGACGTTTGCTCCACAATAACAATTGTCCGAATGCCTTTGGAAAGTGAAATGCCACGTCGGACAAGTACATCTACAAACAAACACACAAGACAGGAAATATTCTTACAGCTACAGTATTTCCTCTTATAACCTGAAAACTATAACCATACTATTTCTGAATCTAAGCATCCATCTTTTTCCCCAACTAAGATTAGCTTAACTGGCATGTCAGTGTGCACATTTCATTCATGTTCAAGAGACAGGAAATAAAACTCACCTAAATCTTTCATTCGTCGAGTTAGAATGAAAATATTCCAGCTATGCTGCTTAGCATGCAGCGATGACAGAACTCTCTCTCGCTCAAAGTCCTGGTCTGAGCTGATGTAAATCGCCTCCATACTGTATCCCCTGGTGTCAAACTAGCCTCAGTCAGGCTGATAGATCACATTAACTGTTGTTGCAAATTCGGATAAAGGGACGGGTCCAGGATTTTCTTTCTCAGTGTTCGACTTTTTGCAGTGGGAATTAACATAGACGTGGTTTTGAGTGCTTTGCAGGGTGTTTATATTTCTGGGTTAAGAAAGAATTTTATGGCGCCACACCCGCTTCACATGGAGTTGACAGTCTTGCCAGTGCTCTCAGAGTTGACTAGTTGAACTGGTATCAGGAGAAACTTCAGGAATATTGTCCCAAGTATACCTGAGCACGTGGCAACAAATGTTTTGATGTGTCTGGGTGTGTAGTTGAGATCAAAATTAAAGACGAGTTCGAAGATAGGTGTGGTTTGAGCTATGATTTCTGAGTACTCATGTAATAATAATGACTACTGAGAAGTCATGGGTCAGAACAAAAACATGGTTATCATGAATTTGTCGCTGTGCATATGTGACCAAAGCAATTTACCCTCCAGAGATTAATATAGTGTAGTTATAAAGAAAAACTTAATAAACCAATACTTGGGGCATTGTTTGTGAAGACAACCTTCTATACAACATCACCTGTGCGTGTTTCTATGTGTGTCTGTGTGGTCTGGACTCCCCTCCTAAGCAATTGCTCATTAACACTGGAAAAGGCATTGAGTGGGGTTTGGGCCGCTCCGACCACTTACTGTACCTCTGTGTGGTTGCCATCCAGCCAATCTATTCAGCAAAATGCTTCCTTTTTAAATAGGATCCAGCTATTGAGATTAATGCTGTGTGCAGGTATTTGTGTCCCTATTTAAAGCATTTATCGATCAGTGCGTCTCTGAAACTCTGTGAAAGTACCTCGCCAGCATTCTGACCCAGCACATCGAGCACCGCCGCCGCCACCACCACCACCCCTCCCTGAAACTGCACACAAACACACACACACACACACACACACACACACACACACACACACACACAGGAGGAACCCTCAATCTGAGCAGCAGCCCCTCGAGACTCCTCCAAGTGCTGTGGTCTGCAGGTATCGGAGCACTATTATTAGCTTTGTTTTCCTCAAACACATTTTCCCATCAATTCTCCATACAGCGGCTCACCTCCACAAGGTTTGCACCGTACCTGTTTAACTTTAAAGGCACATACTCTGCCAAAAGTCTGTCTTTTGAGTATAGAACATTAAGATTGAAAGGTAAATTATTTTGCAGCTTCACTCACCATAACCCTTTTTTATATAATGGCCATCAAAATGCTGATTATATTAAAAACAATCATCACTTTATTTGTAAACACGACACGGACGCAGGTAAAGTTTTGGAGCATCAACGTTCAAAACACTATAGTTTTGCTAATACTGTGAGCTGTTGACTTGAGACTTGACTTAACTCAGATTCTAAAAAAGCTGCACTAATCACTGTTTTTATATCAACAAAAAGGTTGACGCATGGTGACAAGGCAACTGAAAACCAGAGACAGGACAGCGCATGGACTAGTAGGGGTGACATAAGGGCCTAAATCTGGAACAAGCAGTGTTTATTAAGAAGACAACAGAAGGTGGTTTTTCATCTTTGTCGTGAGCTGGAAAATAAAGACAGATATGGTTTTGTAATCTTCTCTTGAGTGGCACCAAAGCAGTAGGCCTGTTACAAAGCTTCTGGGAAAGGTTACACCACTATAAGAAGTCAAAATACTAATTACAGTCGCTGCATCTTTACAGGGGAGGGACTGATGGTCACTTCAAGGTTTTGGCAACAGGTGAGTACCAATTAGGCGAGCTTAATCAGATCACAGGCTGAGAGCCAAACACATTGGCATGTAGGGGATATGAATGAGTTTACCGCCAATACTGACTTACTGTGGATATGCGTACTATTTGTGAACTGTTAGGGTAATTGTCTGTTTGAAGGCGAGGCAGGCTGACCAAACTTGCCAACAGCATCAAACTGTGCTTTGCTGTCATTTCTGACATTTTCTTCCACATGGAAGCAACTGCTGACACAACCCCCTGCTTCTTCACACTTTTTGAAGGAGCGTCCACCGTCACAAAAGACCTACAAAAAATGCACAAATTGTTCCGGCCAAATCACAATACTGCATGCACAGCCTCCTTCATGCTACTTTCATCAGGCAGGATTATGCATCTGGCCCCTCTTTTCTTAAACAACAACACCCAAGTCTTTTACGACCATGTTTTTTTTTCGTTGGTGCTTCTTGTCTGGTGTTGTTTTTAATGCTGTGTGATGAAGCCAGAAATGACTCACCACAACCCACAAACTTTTTCTACAAGGTCTCAAGAATTCGTCTGATAATATAAACTGGAGACAGAGGAAGGGCAGAATTGTTAGGAATACCTGAGGCAGGAGAAGAAGAAAATGTTTTCTCTCTCAGGCCTGCTGACTCTGATAGAGCCTTAAGTGTTTTATGAAACACCCCCTGAGGGAGGCAAAGGGGTGGCCAGAGACATCCATCACCTTTGGCTGAAATGCCAAAGAAAGACAGTCTGCTGACACAACAGGAGAATACAAGAGAGAATGATAATGCTTAGATATTGTTCCAGTAGCTGCCAAAATGTCAAAGCAGTTTAATTTCTTTATCACTTTTAATTTGATTGGTGCAAAATCAACAAAAAAAAGTGTTAGGAAGTATTCTCTTAAAGCAGTTTAAGTTGATGCTTTTTGATAAATCATGTGATGAATCAGTGTGTGTGTATCTTATTTTGAATATAAATAATGGCTGTTGGTGTCTTGTGTTAATGGAAAGAGACATACACACACATACATACACACACATATACACACTCCTGGACTCTCATACAGGCAATGTTAAATAGTCTTTCCTTATGTAAACAGAAAGAGCGGAGGGAAGACGAGGTACAGAGAGGAAATCCTCTGTTTAAATGCCAAGCTGTGCGTGCCATTCTCTCTCTCCTGCTCTTATTTCCTCTTTTCTGCACCTCTCAGGGCTCAGATTCTCCACCTTCATCTCTCCTCCGCTGCCTCTTGTGTGTTCGTGCATGTGGGCGTGACTGCGGGGGAGTGCACGTGCCAGCTCGTGGCTCACATTCATGATCCTGGTCGTGCTTTAGGAAAGATGACACGGACATGCTTTTGTCTTTGTGCCACCGGAATGAACCGACAGGGGAGAAGAAGAATGAACGCAGGATGCAGGTTGGAGTAAAAAGAAAAATGCCTGTGACTGTCAGGAGGAAAAGATGGAAAACTGGGAATACTGAAAGAAACGACATAGAAAATGGAATTAACATTATTTCAGTTTTAGTTATAAATAAAACACCTGACTGTAAACTAATGTAGGGCAGTGCTAATGAGCCATTGTCCAAGAAATTACCTTCAAAGTTAAATAAAAAATATTTTACACTCTTTTTGAAGGAATACGTCAACATTTTGGGGAAACACTAGAACACGCTATAAGCTGTCTTTCTGGGAGTAAGAGGAAAAGATTTTAACCACTTTCCTGTTTGTGTGTTAAGAACAAAGCTGGTGCTGGGAGGTGATTAGCCTAGCTTAGCATAAAGATAAGGGGAAAGCGCTAATCCAGCTCTAACTAATGTGCAAAAATATCCCTTTGAATATATTACCTCCGCCGAGGAGGTTATGTTTTCATCCCTCTGCATTTGTTGGTTGGCTGGTTTGTCAGCAGGATTAAACAAAAACTGCTGAACAGATATTCTACGAACTTTAAAAGAGGATGGGTCTCGGCCCAGAATAGAGCCCATTAACTTTTGTTCCTGAACGAAAAAAAGACACAGACACAGGATTTTTTCTCACTTTGTTTTGCCAGTTTTTCCCCTCAATCAATTTTTTTTCTTCCTCTTCTTACTCCAAGTATTGAGTGATGGAATTCCACTCAGACACACGTAAGCTGAACCCACCCAGTTCTAGCTTGACCCGAAAACATTTGAGGAATAAACACCACAGCCATTTTTTTTTATCTAGATGTTTGTTAAATGCGGATGAAGAAGAATAACATTCAGATAAAAGACCAGATGATGCTGAGCTAGATGTTAGTGAATTGAACGGTGCCAGAGGAAGAATTGTACTGAGAGAGCCATAACGCCATAACAGACTGAATCTTCCTGTTCACGCCATCTCGCTGCTCTGAATGCCGAAGATGCTGTATGTGTATGTGTGTGTGTGTGTGTGTGTGTGTGTGTGTGTGTGTGTGTGTGTGTGTGTGTGTGTGTGTGTGTGTATGTGTGTGTAAATGTAGTCCCTTGCTGACACAGCACTTCTTCAGGAACTTGGGATTGTGTGTGCGTGTACGTATGTGTGTGCCCTGGCCTCTGCTCCCTGCAGATATGCTTCCTTTCAGAGAGACTGTAGAAAGAAGCAGCGAGGACCTTAGACTCTGTGTGTGTGTGTTTGTGTGTGTGTGTGTGTGTGTGTGTGTGTGTGTGTGTGTGAGAGAGAGAGAATTTCTTTAGAAAGACTTTTCAGCCCCACCAAGCATCTTTGGTACACTGAAAATGACGTATTTCTCCAACTTGTGATGACATTTAAAGTGGAATTATTTGACATGAAGCGTCTCTTGTAAAGTGCTCACAGACTCACTCAGTCGTGTTCGGAAGATTCATCGCCGGAGACCAGGGGTCGTTCTACACCTGTTAACCTGCACCACCTACAGGAGAAGAAGGCATCATCAGCAACAGTTTAGATCATAACGGTGCATTCACAATTACAAAGAGGCAGAGAGGCTCTCTCTCTTGTTCGTCTAAAGCCTGAATCTTGTAGCGTCAGAATTCAAAGTGACCACGTTGTGAACAACAATGTAGGCAGTTTGCTGAGTGCTGTGTTCCTAGGCATTGTTTTCCCGCTCAAGCTATAAGTTCCCAAAGAACAATTCATAAACAGCATCTTATTAAAGACACTTCTGCATGAGATTCTATGTCCTGGTTCAAGTTCAAATGAGATACTGAAAAACTGATAAATGTTTGTCACTTAAGTCTTTAAAGTTTAAAAATCTGTGGAGTAACATCTGCATAGCCTCCTCATCTGTGCCGCTCAGTTGCATTAGGCACTACTCATATAACACTCAAACCTCTGACCAAGAAGAAAAACACATAGAAAAGAAAAGAGAGATTGATCTCCAGTTCTGTTGCAACAATTTCAATCTGTTTTTAAAACTGTTTAGCAACCTGTGCTCCTGTGCTGTCTCACATCAGCCTTGTCAGCACTGTCCTGTTCCCAGTGTCTCTCCACCTGCACCTCATCCCCTCGTTAGTCTAGTTTGTATTTAAGCCCATGTTGTTCCCTTCCTGTTTGTTGGTTCATCTGTTTTCCATCCCATGTGCCCCTGTGCCTGTTTGCCGGTCTTCCTGTGTTCCCTGTGATCTCGGTTTGTTTCCCTGTGGTTTTCTGCTTTGTCCTCAGTTTGCGTATTATTTTTGTTTTTCTTTGCCTGTCTGCCTGTGTGTCTGCTTTTGGATTCTCACCATTTTGCTAATGTTACAGCCGCAACACCCGTCACCGTGTTGACGTCGTGACCCATGACCACTCAGTCGTCACTGCTACATTATTGTGTCCCTAAACTCAAACCATGACAACAGTCACTCAGTACTCTTGGGTCGAACCACACCCACCTTTAAACTCTGCCTTCATTTTGATCTCATTTACATGACCGTAAACTTTAATGATTGCATGGCTGTGATGATATAGCATCGTTGAAATCTTTCAACAGAGAGACAGATGCATACAGTGTCAACACCTGGCAAAAATACCTCTGTGTTATCAAAACATGACCGGCAGCAGGTAAATATTACACTGACAATATCTGACTGCTGGAGAGAAACACAAAAACTATGTAGGATCTAGCAGGTAAATACAAGGAGTTTTGCTGCGATGACTTAGAGCTTTTCTGTCTTTGTTGGCAGTTTGCTCTGCTGATACTCGGCCTTACTTCAATCCGAGCTGAAAGAAAAAGTAGCCGAGCGCACACTCAGAGGCTCACACACACACACACACACACACACAGCACTGAATGACGAGGGGATGTACTGTTGTGTGTTCTCAGCAGATCTTAATGTTCTCAAAACCACTAATTCCACATGCGATTTTTTTTGGCACAAATAAGTCAGACGCCACTTTGAACTTCTCGGAGTTGGTGGGCTCCGAAGGGGAAACCACACTCTGATGAGTAAACGCTGACAGAGTTCACAAACTCCACATCTACAACAGCCACGTCCTGTGATGCAAGAGCTCAAATCCACATCAAAGTAACGATCAATGACCGGGAGGTGGATCCTTACAGAGGAGCTGCAGGGACTCATTCAACACTCAGATTCACCTCAGGGACTAAGTCCTCTCAGTGATTGTCAGGTCATCAGCACACTACTGTCATCTGCAGGATTAAAGGAGTAATGACAAATGAAGATGGACTGCTGTCACACTAAACTGCGAGGTCAGAGTGTAGAAAAACAGTTGATAGCTATGACCAAGAAAGACACTTACGCAATAAAAACACTTAGATACATTATAAAACAAATTACAGATGATGTATGCTATCAAAATGTGCAACATCTGTACTGTTGTCTGACTGAAGTGATGTCAACTAGAACAACCTAAAATATTCTGCAGATTATTCTAAACTATTTGATAAATCGTATGTCAGAAAATATCAGAAAATAGTGAAAACTACTTGCCTCCAGTTCTGAACAGTGTTTATATTCAGATCTCTTGTTCACAGAAGCAGCAAATCCTCACATCTGAGAGGCTGGAACAAGAAAATGTTTTGGCATTTTGATTTGGAAAAAATGAGTCAAATGATCAAATGATCATCACATTTTCTTACTACTTGTTTGAGCTCTAATATCAAAATGTTTGATTATGTTTCTTTAACTCAAACATATCAATAAATTGTTCTCTCTTCTTCAGAGACAGAAGTTACACAATGTAGACTCTTATATCAAATTCGACTATCTCATCCGATAAATATCCTTCTTTGTCTCCCTCTCTCTCCGTCTCACCAGGTCTCCTCTGTGTCCCCCACCGTCCTGAAACCAGAGCAGCTTGATCAATGGTATTGATGAGGAGATGCTAATAGCAGATGCTAATAGGACCGGTATGACTAATAGGCTGAGGGGGCCATTGATCTGCAGAGTTAGCATCTAATGCTAAAACAGCTGATTCAACTGCATAGTTGGACCAAAAGTGCCACCCTTGCTCTGTGTGTGTGTGTGTGTGTGTGTGTGTGTGTGTGTGTGTGTGTGTGTGTGTGTGTGTGTGTGAGCCAGGAGGTGAATACTTTAACAATACACTCCTGTAACAATGCATTCCTGCTTTAGGCTGAACAATTCCTGCACTGATCACAAAATGGACACCGCAAGATTTGAAGCATATCTTTACATTTAGATTTAGATTTCAGATAGAATCAAACATGCGTTCACATATAAACTCACACTCATTATGATTCCTACATGTCTATCTGTAACAAATCATAAACACACAGTCGCACAAAGTATCGTGGCTTTTTTATCGTTTGAGAGTCCACAGTAACTGATAATTAGAATTGTGGGCAATAATGACATCGATCAATCTGGTTACGCCACAAAAAGTGGTTCTGTTCTAAGCGATATGAAAAGGTTTGTGCTCTTCAAATGCTTCACAGTGAGGAAATACTAAAAGAGGACATGTATTGTCCATATGCCGTTCAGCCTGAACATTCAAACCACTGGCAGGTGAAGTGAATAACAACAATGATCTCGTTACAGCAGCATCTGTCAAAGGACGGGACATATTTGTCAGCTAGTCAACAGTCAGGTCTTAAAATGGATGTTTTGGAAGAAGGAAAATGGGCAAACGAGGAGTGTTAGGATCGGAGAGACTTCGACAAGGCCCAAATTGTTATAGCTAGATGACTGGGTCAGAGCTTTTCCAAAATGGCAGGCCTTGTGGGGAGTTCCTACCAAAAGGGATCCAAGGATGAACAACCAGGGAAGCAGACAGGATAATGGCTCAACCACAGCTAGCTTGTCTGGTCCGATCCCCCCAAAAATGTGATTCTGTCGACAATAGATAGATCAGTCATAGTGCACATGTAAACCCCTGTTAACTGTAGAAAGTGCCTCCTAAAGGCATGTGAACATCAGAACTGAACCAAGGAGCAATGAATGAAGCCAGGTCTGATAAATCATATTTTCTTCCCCATGCGTGTCATTTATCTGGGGAAGAGATGGCACCAGGCTGCACTAAATAAATATTTTGGACTGGTTTACGGAAGACAACAAAGACTTCAAGGTGTTGACCCGGTTTCCAAATACCTCAGATCTCAATCTGATTGAGCATCTGTGTGATGTGCAGGAACAAGTCCAATCAATGGAGGTTCCATTAGGGATGCACTGATCTGACTTTTTCTGTCCCGATACTAATACCGATGCCTAGGCTTTGTGTATATGTCGATACCCGTTATTGATCCGATACCGTTGTTGAATTAATAATAAACTGTATACCTTCCACCTTATACCTTCCTTCCACCATGCTGAAGAGCACCAGACTTTCCTAACTAAGACAATATAATCAAACAGTTACCAAACATTGTAAACATGTAAAAAAAAAATATATATTATTAAAAAAACAATTGTGCACTCAAATCTTAAACAGAATGTAATCACATTTCTTAAATTGGGAAAAAATAAAATGTAGCCACAGGAACAAAACTGTGTATTGGTTGAACATACAATAGTAATCAAACAGTAACCAAGCATTGTAAAAATGTAAAAAGTATATTAAGTGCAAAGTCTTGCAAACAGGAATTCAAAATAAAACATAGCAGCTGAACCTGAGAATAAACTAATAAAAAGTTGGTCAAACAACAACTTGTGCTATTCCAGCATGCGACACACGTGCTGCTGACAAATGACGTAGGATGTGCTGCACCGGAGGAAAAAAAATAAAACTTGATCGGCCCCTCGATCTGTTAATTTTTCCGATCCCCGATCCAGCTATTTTGTCAATATCCAGGCCGATATCCGGTCTTAATATCAGATTAGTAAACCCCTAGGTTCCAACTCTCAACTTACAGAACGAAAAGCATCTGTAGGTGCTGAAGACGTGCACCATATAAGGCAGGTGGTTTTAATGTTGTGGCTGATCGATGTATTCATCCTGTTCAAACTCTAAAGTCATTGTAGGCCTTGTGATGACTTAACGAGTTCACGGAAAACATCATCTACCACATACAACCTGTTTCCTGACTGGTCACTAATGTTCCTCTGTAAGTCAATGTAACACCCTGCACACCAGCACAGGTGTTTTTCAATCATGCTTTCTAATTAAACAGGTGCTATGTGATGTCACCTGACTCCATGTACATGAAAAATAAATATGTAATAACAGGTGCATAGCAAACAGAAGAGTCAGAGACATGTCAATTAAACATCTAGTCAAACAAAAAATGAAACTATCTGTGAGCATGTGCAGTGCTTTTTCTTTGGATGACTCAGTTGCAAGTTGAGCTGATGATGGTCTACATGTGATTGACATGTTCGCATTCATATATAACATATTGCAATTACATTGCAGCCCTAGCTGAAGTATTTCTCACTGACAAAATAGCAAAGTATGTACTTTTGCACAATAATTTAGATTTCAACGACATCCTCTAAAAGTTAGAGGTGTGATCAAGAATTTAGTAATGTCATTTTAACACCACCTTGCAAAATTCATTTAGTCAATAAATTTGTCATTGCTCAAGGACCTTTTTACAATCACAGTTATCTGTTCCTAAAAGTGTGTAGAACAAAATGTAGCCTGTACAAAACCACCAGTTAACAGTTCAATTTGCATTTCTGTGTCTTTTTTAAATTATTTTTTATTTTTATATCAACGCATAAAATCAAATTAGTAAATGAATCACAGTTTCCAGGCAAATAAAGTAATAAACCTGACCGTTTGGTCATCTGCCAAGTACCAAACAGCATCAGGCAAAGTTAGCAACCAGCTAGCTTAAAGCTAACGATTCGTTTAGCATCTAATTAGTGGTGTGGACCAAACCAGAGCTAAAAGGAGAGATAATATCAAACTAACCTTTGTCAGGTGGACAAAAACAGGACTTCCCCAATTGCTCTTTATCTGTTAAATGTTTAAATACGCAACTGTTAGCCATAACAACTTTATCAATAAGTAATAAGTAACATTAGCTGTGTGGCTATTAGCTTGTTTTGAGCTTGTTTCGCCCCCTGGCGGCCAGAAAGAGAACACACTCACACTGACATCTGACACCTGGGAACAATGAAGCTGATAATCCTCTTTATTTACACCAACACTATCTTCATCCTCATATGAAAATAGAATAAGTGAATATTGTGATTTAAATGAGGTGGAGAATTACACAAATGTTATTTTATACTGTGTTTTATATCATGATTTAAATCATAAGTCAAGTTTAGATTTGATAGATATAGCGGATGGAGCTCTAATTAAATACCTCTTTGATAATGTTTTTTTTGCATTTTTTAAATGTGTCTCCAAAGCATGTGAGAGGAGGAGGATGGTTACATACGATACATGAATTCCTCTCTTCTGGACTGACAACTATACTGTATACCGTCCAGACTTATGAACTAGATCCAATTTTATTTAACTTTTTGTTTTGTTTTGTGTGTTTCATCGTGGTTTGATTTGTGTATCAGGCTCAGGCAGCCGTGCCTGTCTCTGTACGCCTGTTCTCTTTATTTCCTGGCTTGTATTTATGTGTGGGAGGTCTGTTGGGTTGGATGATGTCTCTGATCAGATGTTGGATGTATTGTGCTACTACATGATGGTGGGTTAACATGCCGGAATGATTGATTTGCTGTGAGTTAATGTGTGTGAGTAATTCCATGAGGGATGGACACGAAAATAAAATGTGTATTAATTCATTCATTCATTCATTCATATACAGCCTATTGATATAATTCCTACAGGACTTTTCAATCAATCACTCAATCAACCAATCAGTCTTTATTTGTATGGCGCCAATTCACAACAAAAGTAATCTCTATATGATACCTTCCACATTGAGCAGGTCTAGATCACACTGCTTGATCAATTTATTTACAGAGACCCCAAATTTCCCCCATAAGCAAACACTTGGCCACAGTGGCGAAAAAAACTTCCTTTTAACAGGCAGAAACCTCGAGCAGAACCAAACTATAACAACATTAAAACATAGGCTAGGATGAACTGTTAATCATAATATGTACTATAGTTCTATATTAATACAGGAAAACACAAAATATCATTACTTGAGTTTATTATATATTATTTTGGTGTATGCTTTTGTACTTTTCAGCTGTTATTCACACCACTACAACCACAATAAAGGCTTATCTTAATTTACTTGGGGACTTTTTGTTAATCGAATATATTTTGAATGTAAAAAGCACCAACAACAAAAAAAAAAGAAAATCAATATTTGCCCCTTTTTCAGGTACATTTTCAGCTTTAAAAAATACACCTGTGCAGACAACATTAGGATATATTCAAGTATCCTTTCTTTTGTTGCCTTTTATACTTTAGTTTTATTTCTCTACATTTTATATCATATTCAGTGTGCTTGAAATATGAAGCACCAACTCGAGTTAAAATGCACTATAGAAATAAGTTTATTATCATTATTATTATTACCCATTTTAAGTTCTTTCTAGAATTAACTTTCATGAAATCTGACTCAACTTTATTTCAATAAGGCCAAAGATTGCAATAGAGAAGCCTCTGAGGAAGGATCCTAAATACCTTATAGTACCAAATAAGTGAGAAAACGTAGTTTCAGGTCTGTGGGAGTCATCAGAAAATACAACACATCGATTACCACTCAGAGGACACACAGTTTCTTTCTGGGTTAGCTAAAACAAAGTTGACAAGACAGCAGTTTGACAACATAAAGAGGGGAAGTTTTATTGATTAGTTAATTATTTTATTTTTTTTTTTTACATTTGTAACTGTTTCTATAGTTGCTATACATTCAATAAATTCTTTCTGCGGTCTCAACTGCATCCATTCAGTTCACTCAGAAGATAAGTAATAATTTATCCTTGAAAAAACAGACGTCTACATGAACCGCAGTCCCTCACGTACCGTACGTGTCCCCTGTGTAGTGCAGATACAAAGGAACGGCTTTGGGTCGACTGCAGGTGGACAGATTTATGGGTGTCACGGCCTGGATTTCTTTGATTTATTCATTTATTTTTTTTAGTTACAAAAACCACATATTTCTTGCTATACCTAGTTCATAAATACAGTATATATATTATAACCATTCATCTTGTGCTAAAATCAAAGCTGTGCTGCAGTCAGTTAAAAAAAGAAACTTCCACATCAATAACATATACAGAGAAATGAGCTCGCCTGTATAGATTGTTTACAATAGAATGTTTACAGTGATTTTACAGTGTTTTCAATGTCCCTGATTATCTCGAAACCATAGCGTTGTATTTTGTATATTACAGGAAAGAAAACAGGGAGAGAAACAGTGTGTGTGTGAGTGTGTGTGCAGTGTCTTCTTTTGTGTGCACTCTCGTTGTGTGTGTGTGCGTTTGTGTGTAATAATACTAAAGCCTGGAGAAACAGAGACATTTAAAACAGAATAAAGACGCGTTATTATGGACGGAGCCATGTGGTAAACGATGTAAACAGCTCTTTTACATACATAATTACTCAGTCACTCGTTGGTTATATAGGTGGGTGCCATGGTTACCAATCACGTGTACGATAAAGAACACAATACCACAGAAAAAACCAACATCGATCCCGCTGCCGCCAAAACTACCTGCAAGCTCCTCCTGTGTGGGTCAGTGTGCGGTGTGTTTGTGTGTCTGCAGGGTATTCGAACAACCTACAGGAGTATGAGGCAAACCGTTACATTAATAAACAATATAATCAATTAAAATAAAGATTAAAAGAGAACAGAACAAATGAAAGACAATATATTCTTTTTTTTTTAGAGTGGACGGGCACACGGACTGTTGGATATATTACATCGATGTGCGGACGGTCCGATCATCAGCCAGACAAACGCTTTAGAAGTTCAGTGTCTCTGACATCATCTTCCACCAGTCCATCAGCTCCTCCCGCTCCTCCTCCTTCCTCTCCATCAGAGACTCCAGCTCAAAGTCCACCTGAGACAGAGGGAGATGGGCGACATGGAGACAGACGAGAGGTAAGAAGTTAAAGATGCAGTCGAGAAATGAAGTTTCTCAGTCATCCAGCTCATGGTAATTATAAGTACCGTTTTGCAGGCAACAGGACGTGTTTCAGTGTCTTGAAGATGTTTCAGCTTTCATTCCATAGGCTTCTTCAGTTCTAACTAACTGGAGGGGAGTTGCAGGCTTTTAAACTCTGTGTGGGAGTGTCCTTACAGTCTACTGTCTCACTGTACTTCTCAACTTCTGCCCCCCATGTGTGGCCTCTAGCCTCAAACCCAATCCTTCCTAAGACACACATATCTAAAACAGGTCACAAATATAAAGTTGTATTATTTTTTTAACAGGATAAAATGTTGGCAGTTGACATTTCTGCAAGCCACTGATATGTTCACATGCGTGCGTGTCATAGGCTGTGTACCGTATTGACATTTCTACGATCAGTGTCATTTTATATTCACATCATGTCGGGAGATGGAGGTGATGGTGGTGAGATGGAGTTACAGGCCACAAGGCTGACAAGTCGGTGACCTCGAGATTTGTAAGCGTGAAACCACTAGATGTTTTTAAAGAGACGATAGAATTTCCAGCTGTGTTTGTAGAGACGGAAACCAAATATTTTTGACGAGAAGTCAGGACGTATCCTGCTGTCTTTGTAGAGACCAAAACAGGTATTAAAAGCCAAAACTTGATCTTTCTCTCATTCTAAGTGGTTTTCGGGCACCAGTCAAATATGAAACACTGAGAGTGACCAAGTCCTATTTTCCAATTAGATCCAACCTTTTGAAGTATTCGAAAGTATTACAGTATCATTAAAATAGTCTAATAAATTTGCAGTTTAAAAAAAAATAAACAAACCCAGAATGCTCTTTGTATCTGTTGTTTTTGACTTCTGACTAACATTGGAGGCATAATGGACGATTTGATCTAAGGCGCTAAATTTAGCACAAAAACATTGTCATGTCCTCTGTCAGCTATCTTCCTGTAAATATGAAAGCGGCACACAGTGAATACGAGGCAGATTTTGGCTGGTCTACTTGTCCGGGAGTCTCACCCTGGTTGCAGGGCTGTAGGGAACAGCCACCTTCTTGATGACAGTCAGGTATCCTGGGGCAGACGCTGCCACTTTGTAGTTTCCTGGAGCCAGTAGACGCCAATAGTCTCCATCTTTGGCTGTAAATTAGAGAATTGCCTCATTAATACATGTATGTAAGAAACAAAAAGTGCATATAACAGCACAAAACAGAGTGTGTTCTGTGTCACTATCACTGAGCAGGTGCAGGTATAAAATCAACTCAAAAAAGCGATGCAATATCACGTTTATCCACCAGATGGCGTTACAACACCTCGTCATGACGCCTCTCACATCACAGCTCATGAATTTTGCACTGGGTGCTGATACCTGTGGTGATGTCATGGTCAATGCCCTCCACAGAGATGGTGGCGTTGGAGATGGCGTTGCCCTGCAGGTCACGCACGAAGCCCTTGACGCCACGGTGAACCTTCAATACAAATAATCAAAGATTGGTTGAGGCAAAATTTGAGGAAAGAGTGGAATTTGGGGATGGATGGAGCTCTTAAGTAAGTAAGCTGTGGATCTCTTACTTAAGTGTAACCAATCATGAATCATTGCAATCAATAGCAAAGGTCGCTGACGACGTGGTGAAAGGTGAATGTTGTTAAAGGTTAGGGTGGATGGTTGGGACTCTGACACAGTGGTGTCATGTCTGGTTTATGTCCCATCATCAAACAATGGGTCTCGAGTCATTTGGAACAGTCACATCTACCTGCTCGATGTAGTTGACCAGCGAGTTGCGGTTCTGATCCCAGTAGTTCTTGAGCGTGTCCTCATTGGGGAACTTGTCACAGCTGAGCTCCAGCGTGATCTCAAAGCTGTTGCTGCTGAGGTAGTTGAAATCCTGCATTCCTGTAATGGGGCACAAAGAGGAGGATGCAGACATTAACAATAGAAAGGGGAAGGAAATAAAGACGCTGTCTGGTTTTGGTGAGTTTCAGAAGACATATAGCATTTTTTTCTGGCAGTTATCGGGCTTATCTGTCTCTGCTCTGCTAGTTTCTGTCTGATAAAGCTCAGAATAGACACAAAACAAGCTTCTCCTCCTATTTTCTCCTCCGCTGTTTCTCACCTCCTGGCACGCTGTACCACGCCCCTCCGTTAGTGATGCCATCCTTAAAGCTGGAGTCGTCGTCGTTCTTACGGCAGGGGGGTCGGTGGGGGTCGGACATGACTGGGTTGTAGATGGAGTAGGCCTTCGCCAGAGACTTGAACATCACATCGTCAGGACTGGCGCTGTACTCGTGGGTGGAGCCTGGGAGGAAGAAAGGGAACAAGCAAGTGCAGGATGTTTAGACAGGCAGCTCTGATCAAGTGTTACCGTAACTGAACACCTGCATCTGCAACACATTGAACGTGCGCCTGCACAAACAGGCGCGCTTGTTTACTTTGAGTAATAATGCGCAGGAAGCCAGAGAGGGAAACATTTTCCATCTGATTTAAATTAGAGTTACGACATTCTGAGTAAAAAGGATAAAATGTTTCTTGTTTACAGGTCAAACATTTTACACCATTAAATCAGTGGAAACATTCTCATGAAGAGCAGCTTTTATAGAAACTAACACCTAAAACAGGAAAACAGGGCGCGTTTGAGATTGTGTGCACGTGTTTACGCACCGGTGCGGGTCTCATCATAGGGGTAGTTGGCCACCACGTCTCCTCCGTGCAGGTTAGCTGAGAGGACGAAGGGGATATCCATGATCCAGTGGATCACTGCCTTCGTCTCCGGAGCCAGCTGCAAAGACAAATGTCTCCTAAATTACCTAATACTTCAAAATACACACTCACATAAATATTTCCACTTCCAACCCACATACACCAGATGTCTTATAAAGGATGAAAGGATAAGTCTAGTGATATCAATAATATATAGTTATATATTTTTGTCCATGTAACAAACAAAACCAACAATAAAACAATCTTACTGACGAGTAAAGCCTGATGTTATTTATTCATCCGTGCCACAGACCTCCAAAGCTATTATTACTGGGTGACATATTCCTTTATTACCTCGATTTTTGGGGCTGATTCTGATACCAGTATTCGGGATTTGAAAATTCTGATGACGATATATCGGCTGATACACACAAGCACACTTCTGACAAAGACTTGTAACAGAGGCAAGATTTTTTATACTTTAACTAAAAACTTTATAGTCTGAAATAACATCAGCGCACTGAAACCATCACCGGAATCTCATACTTAGAAATGATCCCAAGCATCTTTTCTGCATTATGTCAAGTTCTATCATCATCCATTTTGCGTTGTGTTTCTGGGGAATACCTGTTTCTTTAGCCGCTAAATTCTCCACTTTGTTCCCCAGCTGGTCGCTAAATGTTGCATTTGTTTTCTGAGCAAGTGGTGTACAGTGGGTTTTAATTATTTTTCACTGAAAACAGCTGCCTGCTGTGAATAATACGACAGCAGCGAGAGTGAACAGACAGGTAAGTTCTGAGCCAAACAGCTGGGACGACATAAAGCCGAGGCAAGTTGCAGATTCAGGTGATAAATCTCAGAACATCAAAACATCTTTTTGGCAGATGAGATTATAATTTCATGCTCTTAGTTTGAAAAGATCTTCCGTAGTTCGATGTGTCAGAGCCGCTGTATTGTTTTGGTGTTTTCACAGGGAAAGAAATAAGACCCCGGCCTAATCCCTTAATCACTTGTTCTCTCTGAATCTGCGTGTCTCTTTGGTACCTTGGTGTTTTCATCCACAGCCTTCTTCATGTTCTGCAGCAGGTGGTTGTTGGCTCCGCCCTCCCTCTCATTGATGTAGATGATGCGGTCCAGGTCGGGGAAGTTGCGGTTCAGATCCACCCCCTGTGCGTTACTGCGGCCGACGAACCAGTCCTTGATCTCCCCGGGCTTAGCGGGGGGAAGAGGAGATAATGTTTAGACGTTCACGGGCGTCGAACGAGACAGTCTGGAGCTTAATAACTAGTCATGTTGCCGTGTATGTGTGTTTTGAGGCCAGTGTTTAAAATCAGTGTTTGTAGTCTTCTCAGCTTAATCTGGTCTGGTGGCAAATCCTCGGGGTCAGATTTCTGTTTGTGTAATCACCTGAGAAGCAGCCTTCTCAAAGCCGTCTGGGTTCATGGAGGGCATGAGGTGGATGCGCGTGTTGTGGATGAGGTCGATGATGGTCTCGTTGCCTTGCTGGTACTGGTTGCACAGGTACTGAGCCAGGTAGATGAGCAGCTCTCTGCCCACGGCCTCGTTGCCGTGCATGTTGGCGATGTACTTAAACTCAGGCTCACCTGCAGGAGGGAACAAAGAGACACTTGCTGTGTTACTGCGTCACACACACACACACACACACACACACACACACACACACACACACACACACACACACAGAGCTAATAGATAAGATAAAACGACATTATGCATTCAACCTTGTTAATGGCTTAGAGGGGCCAAACACACACACACACACACACACACACAGCCTTTTAACACTGGATCTACACACTCCAGCAGTGACGAACACACTGACTCATCAGCCGAAAGGTTAAACTGAACTGAACGTCGCAGTCCAGGAACTCCATTTGGGGAATAATGGCAGAGATTATCGAGCGACGCTGTCACAGATTGTTCCGTTAAGTCTTGGCTGGAGTGACAGGTCTGGGATCAGATTCGACACAGGAATCATCACAGGAAGTCTGACCCCAGGACACGATGCCACAAAATGAGCCGTCCTCGGGGATATTTTGCAACACAACACGCATGCTGTTTGCACTGTTGCTTGTAATCAGTGAGTCATCCCTCCGGCGATCAGCGCTTTCACAAGAAAAGGAAATATGAATCTCATGTTTTCAGTTGCTACATATGATATATTTCACAATTGTTGTCAGTGATAGACATTTTGTCAACATTTGAAAAGCTGTTTCAAATGTGTCATAAACATTATGTCCAAATAATATAGATTTTTGGTGAATTATTCTCACGGAAAATTGTATTTGACGTTTGATAAACATGTGAAACGTGTGGAGTTCATCCTCAAGATGGCTGCTCCTTTACTCAGACTGCAACCAAGCATTAATGTGATTATTATTATATTTTTATTTTACTTATTTTTATTTCCTTTTATCAATTGCAATCATTCAGTGTCGTCATATGTTCAAAGGTGCAAGTCTTTTCTTCTACTGCATCTTTTTACTGTCCATATTTAGTTTCTGCTGCTCTCAGGAGGAAAGAAAAAACCTGAAAATAAATGAATAGTGACACTCGTCCATGGACACAAACACAAAAAAGAAGATAAAACAAATATATCAATAAAAATAACCGTGTAGCGTTCAAATTAAATGAGGAGAAAAGAAATCTATCAATTAATTTACTGTCTGTAAGACGTGTGAAATACCTTAGGACCATTTACTCAGGCACTTTCATCTTTAATGTCCAACCAACAATGATAAACTGTTAATAAACCACGATTAGACCGAATCACTGTGACGTCACGTCCTGGTAGAAAACTGGAACCTCTCATACGACGATGCTTTCTGTGTGTGTTTCACTCTACATATGTTTCCATGTCAGTGTGTGGGCATGAAAACCTGCCAAGACTGCTTCACCTCTGCTTGCTTTGCTTAAAAGCTCTTTTTTGTTTTAGTGACCGTCTGTTTATTATGTATCAATAAGCTGTTTCTTCTCTGCGAGTGTTTAAAAGGAGCTATATTAAACTTAAGGATGATTCAAGACAACTTTCTGTAGCTGTTCAAAGTGCTGAGAAAAAAACGATTCGGTTCGGAGTTAAAAAAAAAACGTAGCTCAAGACCAGCAGATGGTGAGGTGTGTGTGTGTGTGTGTGTGTGTGTGTGTGTGTGTGTGTGTGTGTGTGTGCGCGCGTGCGCGCGTTAGTGTTCGAAGCCAAAACACAGCAGGGGTCCTGTTTGTACAGGGGGGCTTTTTGTGTGTGTGTGTGTGTGTGTGTGTGTGTGTGTGTGTGTGTGTGTGTGTGTGTGTGTGTGTGTGTGTGTGTGTGTTTATAGTTTCTTACCTCTGATTTTAGACCATTTTCAGAGATCGTTTTTCTACTTGCACTTCTTACGTTACTAAAATTAATTTGTCAAGCTGGTAAACTGTATGACAATAATGCTTTCAAGATGTGATCCCTCGCAGTTTCTTTGAGTGTTTGATGCATCTGTAAATTATTCCCAGCGGCTTCATGAGTGAGTAGCGCGCACACACACACACACACACACACACACACACGCACCGCCACACATCTGGTACTCAGGTTATTTTTAAATGCTGGTTTCTCTCTGAGTTGCTACTAATGATTTCAAGACTACAATTAACTCTTTCTGTCCTGACGCTGGTGAATGTTTTTTACAGGCTTCAGAGGCCTGACGGAGCTGTCGAACACACACACACACACACACACACACACACACACACACACACACCACACACACACACACACACACACACACACTTTGAAGTTGGACTCCTTCTAAATGAATTACTATGATTCAAGCTATCACACAGATGCTCAGTATCTGGAGACCTTTCCACTGTCCAGCACATGTAGGTTATTACAAATCAGGATGTGTTGGGCTGAAGTGCTGATGTTGACCTGGCAGGAGAAGAGCTACTGATGATTTACTGCATAAATCCTTTTGTATTAATATTTATTATCATTTTCGCGAACTCACACTTGTAACAACAAGTTCTAACAGCTTTGTTTACTCTTTTTTAACAGACACACAGACACAGAGAGGATGCATCTTTACACAGAGGCGAGCATGACGCATCACCGCGTAGGTGGAACAAATCAAACTGCCCTTTTTCCTCCAGCCAACTGTGTCTTTTTCCCCTTTTATCTCAATTTATGACTCCTCTCTATGCAACTGTCTGTGAGCGTTCATCCTCTTGTGCACACCCATAACCACACACTTGTGAAAGAAAAAAGGGTGCATGTGAAACACTATTTCAGTTGTGATGACATCACTTTTGAAATGTATAAATCCACTCTTGATACTTATTTTTTCCTATTTATATTTTCAAACAGAAACAGATGAATTCACTATAACTAAAGCTAAAAAAAAATAAATAAGAAAATTGGACCAGATTAGGACAACAGTGAGAGGAAAGGGAGAGGTTGTCACGGTTCTGGTTTTTTGATTGGATATTTCCTGTTGTAGTTATGTCCTCTGTCTTGTTGTCACTTCCTGCTCGTATGTGTTCCCGATGTTCTGTTTCCCTCCTACGTTCCTGTGCTCTGTCCTCGTCCACAGTCTGTTTTGTATTTTAGTCTTTGGTGGCTTGTTGTGACTCTGTGTTCTCCTGTCATCTTGTGTTCCCTGTGTTCCTGATTTGTCCTCAATTTTTGTGACCCTGCCCATTCAAATCGTAGGAGCTGTCCTTTGGTGGCGGCAACTAACAACATCTATTAAATCATGTATTGTTTGGTCCAGAAACCAAAACCCAAATAGTTTACAATGTTTTCAATTGATAGAACTGGAAAATTACTTTCTTTTTGTTTGAAATATTACTTAAAGCAACAAAATGTAACTTCCCCGACAAAGATGGCTGATTGAGTCCTGTCAAATCCTGTTGCTATGGGCTGGCAGCTCGAGTCAGACACTAACCCTGAGCAATATTTGACAATCTGGGCATGAGATTTGACAATCAGATCTGTCTCCAGGGGGTTACATGTTGTTGCTTTGAATGCTAATCAATCAAATCAGGCTGCTTTGTGTTCACATGAGTTTCCTTGAGGAAGGTTGAAGGTTGAAGGTTGTTTCATTACATTTGTGCTACCTTGATATAATTCACTGTGTGGACAACTTGTGCTTTTCCTTGATTTTTACATTTGAAAGGGGATTTAATGACGCTGCGCTGTGGAGAGCTGTGTGTCAACGTGTGATGTGGCACGGCTGAAGGTGGATTCTGTTGCCCGCGGGTCGATAAAATACATCCGATGAGAACAAAGCCCACTGCATCATCCTACACTCTGTCAACGGCGACTGGCAGGTGATCGATGCGGTCTCCTAGGCGACGGCGTAATAATGCCTGCCGCCGCCACGTCATTAGGGAAGCACCACATTAGAGTGCTCCCAGTCATCGTGGCAACGCTGACACAGGCAGGTGCTCAGGGAGACAAATCTACTCGGGGGTTGAGTAAACACTCTGCCTGTCTCATGCACACACACACACACACACACACACACACACACACACACACACACACACACACACACACACATTTATATACAAGCAGTATGCCAGCTCTGAATGACTGCCAGCTCTGTCATCTGATATCACACAGGCACACATAAAGAACCAGATAGAGCACCGAAGCGGAGAAATATGCTGAGAGGCGGGATCATATTGGCATTGCAACTAATGATTACATCATTTCTTTTTCTTGGTCAATCAATACGTTTTTTCGGTCTGTAACTAGTCAGGAAATGGTGACAAAGGTTGATCATTGTTTCCCCATAAAAAAGGATGGTGTTCACAACCCAAAGATATTCAGTTTAATATCACAGAGGAGTCAGGAAGCCTGAAAATATTACTGTGATGATTATTTGTTCTATCACTTAATCTGCTGATTATTTTCTTGATTGTCTGGTGCATAAAATATTTCAATGTAAAGTCAGATAGTTGTTAAGAAATTCCCGAGGTGATGACATCTTTAAATGTCTTGTTTTGTCCAACAAATCAAAATTCTTGGTAATTTGGGAAAATCATTTCAGTTTTAATATTAAAAAGGTGTCGTCCATATTCTACATCATAGTGTATCTACTGGTAGATGATTAATTTAACCAAAATAAACAATGATTTAAGTACTTAACCTCACAATTCTTGGCCAGTAGAAGCTTTGTGGGAGCTTTTTTGAATCCCGTTGAACAAATGGATACATATTAAACTCCTGCTTTAAACAGCGTGACATGAAGTGACGTCACGCAGCACGCAGCACGCAGCATGAGATGCAGAGGATGAAGCACGCAGATAACTCAAGTATGAACTGCACGGCAGGAAATAGTGATGAAATTCGAGAGAGCGAGAAAAAGAACCAAGGAAGAGAATGAAAAATGAAAATGTGCTGAGGAGAAAGCAATAAACCAGAGAACATAATTTGTAAACATGAAGAAGAAGAAGAAGAAGAAGAAGAAGAAGAAGAAGAAGAAGAAGAAGAAGAAGAAGAAGAAGAAGAAGAAGCACATGCAGGCAGGGAGGAGGAGGAGGAGGGTGGATGCCACTGTCTGATGTATAATAAATGACCTCTGGCTGATGCCTTGGCCTTTCCTCTCATCCTCCTTCCTCTCCTGCCTCTCCCTTATTCCCTCTACGTGTTTTGGACCACCTCTCGTCTTCTCCCTCGACACCCTTCGCACTCCCGTTACATTTGCCGTTTTCTCAATCATCATTCCTTTTCTTCTTTAATCTCCACGGATCATCGACTTCTCCTTCCTCTCGGCTGTTTTTGTAATCTCTGCCTGAGGAGCTCCTCTCTGCTAAAAAATGTCCAAAACAATGCACCGAGTTTACCCCCAACACACCTCTGTTCTCCGCCATTGTAACGCCTGCTATTAATTTCATGTCCACCTGCGTCTCGTTTTATATTCATTATGTCATATGTCATTTGATACGACCACATCCAGCAGTGTGTCTGGCTGCTATACCGTTTTATGGGGCATCTGTGTGCGTGCTCACGGGGGATTACATACTTCCTCTGTCATCTGATAAAACAGTCCAGAGTTCTCCACCACATGAGATGGTGAGCAGCGTATTGGGTGAAGCAGGGCCTCATACTGTCATGATTTTTTATTTTTTTTCACCTTCACACAAAGGCAAATCCATTACAAGATAGAGTTTCTCCTCATACTAGAGAAGCCTTGTAAATATGTTCCAGACATGAGAGTCGTAAGAGTTTGGCAAGAGCCCACTTCACTGAGGAGAAACCCTTCTTTGTAGCTCCTTGTCGCTCAAATAGGACCCAGCTGCTAGAAGCAAACACGTTCCTATTCAGAGCCTTCACTCAAGTAAAAATAGTAATACTGCACAAGTGTGACACATTTGTAGGCCTACTTGAAGCGACGTTCAACTCAGGAAATGCTCTTATTTATTTTATGGCAGAAATTTAAATAACAGGACTCATAAAGCTAAACATGAAGCTAGCAGCTGGTTAGCTTAGCTTAGCTTAAGGAAAACACAGGACAACGAGAGAAACAGTTAGCTGGGCAACAACAAATGCCTTCCTCTGAAGATCACGATTTAACACTTTTTTTTATATTTTGTTTGTTCAGGACAAAAACAAAAGTGAAAAACAAGACAGTTTGTTGTTTTATGAGGGGTTATATTCAGAACAAATCTGGCTCCGAGCAGTTGCCTAGCAACAAGCTGTCCTGTCCAAGAAATAGTCCAACATATCACTCCTGTGAGCCAGCAAACTGTGGTTTTTACTCTAGTAGAAGTGCTGGTGGACGTATTTCACGAACAAAGGATGGACAGAGTCAAGTGTTGCATCCAGCAAACACGCAACATTACCATTCATTTGGAGTCATGTCAAGTTAAGTCCAGTATTCAACCTTTTATTGACTTTTTATTGGCTCTTTAGCTAACTGTGTAGCAGCCAAATGTCCCACTTTCTGCAGTAGCTCGCTGCAAACTGTTGGCTGCTGGGCAGGTAGCGCTGTTAGCGAGAGATTTTTCACTGAAAACAGCTTCCTGATGCTGGAAGGATTTAAAAATTGGCAACCAAACAAATCAGATAGGGGGCAGCGTATCACCAGAGTAACCACTAACTTCTACTAACTGTAGCTGCTGTTAGCTAGTTAGCCCAGTTAGCTGTGCAGCTTGGCCCACTGGGGGAGTGCTGGTGTTGTTAACACCTGTAGCACAAGATCTTTAGACCATCTAGAGAAGGTTTTCAGGGACGGGACAGGGAGATTCAGTAGGGGAATGCTTGCAAGAAGTGTTGCTGAATGGGCAAAAGAACTGGAGTCTGGTGAGTCTGCTGCATCTTGAGGTAGAAAATGTGATTACGTGGCAGGGCGGGCTGAGGCTAGCTGACTGAAGTAGATATCTCTGCAACACAATACATAGATTTCTTCACATTCTGTTCATAGCTTCTGCTCATTTTTAATGTTTTAAACTAAAATTCTTACATATTGCACCTTTAAAGATGCTATAAATCACCACAGAGCTGAAGGGAACCACAGAGTTTGAGTTGATCTCTACTAGTGACCCCCATCAGTACTCATGTGACCCAGTGCTGATATAAAAACAAGCATTATGGCTGCTAGGAAAGTCCTTCTCAGTAACTGCACTTTCCACCACTGCCCTACACTGTGTCCCTGATCTGTATATTAATATGTAACCAGCGTGTTGACACTCTCGGCTATAGGCAGTTCCTGTGCCGCAGAGTCTGACAGATGGCTGCTTACTGACAGATGCATGCGCTCAGGACTGTCGTCCTCCGGAGCCCGCCAGCCAGCCAACCAGGAGCTGACAGACAGCTCAGTGCACTAAGCCGATCAGTTGCCCAGGCAACCGCTATTTCGGCTCCACCTTAGAGTTTCAACACATTGCGGGGTCAGATAAAATATCTGTAGGGCGACATAAAAGGGAAGCTCAAAAAAAAAACACTTCCTGTCTTTGCAGATTTTATCCTTCCTGACTCACAAGAACGTCCATCTTTTCTAGCCACTGAATCTGAAAACATCATCTCCCTCGTCAGCCTCCACTCATCTTTGCTCCATCGGCCCCTGGAGCTCTTCTCCCTGGTTCCCTCTCTGTTTCATCCCCCTCCTTCTTACCATGAGTGTTTTGCTCAGCAGTGGCGGAGGGGAGAGGCGAGGATGGGGGGGGGAGGCGAGGATGGGGGGTTGCTGCCCCCGTTGGTGAAACAGCAGCTTGGAAACTCATCTGGTAGTAATAAGTGCTCCGCTACGCTACCGTGACTCATGCCTGCATACGCCCACCGGACTATTACAGGCTTATTTAGTACGTCCATGCGGTCATTAGACTCAGTGACCATGTGAGCTGCAAAACACACAAACCCCGTGGTGCGCCGTCGAGACCACACAGAGAAGAAAATACACCTTTATGACCAAAACGTACATGAGACGTATAGTTGAAGCACCACAAACGAGACTGTAAACTATATATACAGTAATTACAGGGAGGCTCTTGTTTTTCTCTTGAGGACTGTGCTTTAGGATTACTCGGGTGAAATTAATCACTTCCTGCAGTGTCACCGTTGCGTCTCCTGATCAGACAGGAACCACTGGCAGTTTCCAGGAGTTCATTAAGATTACATGTAACAACAGCAGGTTAATCCATTTACGTTGCATGATTGCTCTGTAGGTGAAAACACATAGTTTCTCGGTATCAGGAGTATAAAGTGCACTTTTTTTTAGTCTTCCAGGCTGGTGAACTCAACTTTAGGAGATTAATCTCGTATCGCGGTAAAAAAAAAACCACTCACAGTGAATTTCATGATGGAGATAATCGTGTAAATATCCTCTCATGAATGTCTTGAAAGCTCCGTCTAGCTGGTTTCCCAACTTATTTTGAATTGTCCGCGCCTGTCTCCTTGTCTGAAGGCTCAGATTCTGTGTTTGTTTTTCACCAAACAAGAAGATTTGTGTCCTATTTGTGATGCAATAACTATATTTGTTTCTGTGCAAAATGTCAGATTTACGTAATTCCAGAAGGCTTTGGTGCAATTTAACTTTTAATTTGAATGTTTTAAGAATATTGTTGATGATTTTTGGTATAAAATCTTGATTAACATTTGTGTTAGACAGGATAACCGTGACGTGAAACTTACATATCGTCTTAAGCTTTTAAACAGTGTTGTGATATATTTTAAAACTTTTACGTGTCAGACTTTGTCAGGGATCGAAGGATAAAGTCCTTATTTCCATCATTTTAAAGTAAAACAAAGACGGAGACAGGAATTTAATTTCTGACTTTGACAAAAAGACAATGATAGAGTTTCCATTTTAATTCCAGCCTGAAACTAGAATGGCACTACGTAGAGTGTCTACCTCTGCCAAGGCCCAATATAAAACTTAATAGCCGTGTAACCACAAATTAAGATCACCCACATCAAACTGCACTCACTCACAGAGTTCCCTAAGAAATTATTGAAAATGTTGAAAAACACCCTGTATCGCAATGTTCAAGAAAGTCAGAAGACACTGAGAGATCTGCACCAAAAGTAACTGGGGTCTAATCTGGGCCGACACCAATCCTCCATCCAAGTTTTGTGGAAATCCGTTCAATACTTTTTGTGTCAACCTGCTCACAAACCAACAAACCAACAAACCAACAAACGGCTGCTGGTGAAAACATAACCTCCTCCGCAATAGAAACAGGACTAAATAGGGAATAAATAAAGGAACAATCAAGAGAAATCGACTCTTGCTGTTCTTCACCTCCATCACACTAACATCTGGAGATACTTAGCAGTGTTGCTTATGGGAGATATGTGACGATTGAAGGTGATGCTGCACCTTTAAATTAAATATTCAGACAGGACTTCAGTAAAAGAAGAAGGCGCGTTGCATCTAAAACAGCAGCGGTTACTCCCCACATTTGCAGATCCTAAAACCAAGAACTCCAACATCACTTCTTCTTCCCTATGGTCCGGTCCGGTCCTGACAGTATGGAGGAGAGGGACGGGGATGCTGGGAAGCCCTGACATGGCCCGGGTCTACTATAGGAGCATCACAACTGTACTGGTTCATTTAATATTCAGTCAAATGCTCCCTCCTTTCAGTGAACTCCTTTTCTCTGATGTGTTGCAGCCCCACTGCTGACACATCTGCTTTTGATTTGGACGGATGTAAACTGAAAACCCCAGTGTGCGCCGTGCCCGCGATCCACCGCCTGTTTTTCCTTTTTTTGGGGGGACGTGTTGATCAGAATCACGACTCGAGATAAGCGCGCAGAGATCCTTATCAACCAGCAAAATGGCGGCTTTGCCTGGCTGATCCCCCACACAATCTATCATCTAACACTCCTCTGAAGTGTTGCAGTCAGGCCCCCCTGCGCTCACCGACACACCTGCGCTCCACCTCTAACGCCTCTCACTATCACACAGCCGCACGGGTCTCAGTTTGGCCCCCCCTGCTCGATAATAAGACCGACCGGTCCAGAATGCGCAATAGTGCGTGATGTGTTTGTGTTATCATCACTAGCGTGCGGTGATGAGTTCCTACCGTGAAGGGGGAAAAAAGCGGGGACAAAGGGATGCGGGAGGGGGGATTGCGGGGCTGCGCATTCACCGCATTATGAAGCAACGCTTATGCGTAAAAACTGACCAGGCTCGTGCGTCCCGGGGTTGTCGGACATCTCCAGCACCAGCAGCTCGCGGCCCTCGAAGCTCTCCCCGATGGTGTAGATGCGGGCGATGGTCGGGCACTGCAGCCACACCGACACCAGCGCCTTCCGCAGCTCCTCATAGCGGTGGTACTCGAAGGAGATCTCGCCCTCGGAACCAGCTGCGCTGACCAGGGCGACCACCGCGGCCCCGAATAAAACTACCGACAGCAACTGTTTCATTTTGACGCGTCCTCGTTTCCCTAAGCCCTGTCTGTCCGTCTCTGTGTGTGCCTGCGAGCCTTATCTCTGTGCTGCAGCCTCGCTTCAGGCTATAAATATCTGTCCCTGCGCTGCTCTCGCTCGCTCTCCCTCTATCCGAGTGTGATGCGCTGCCGTACCTGAGCGCAGACTGCCTCCACCGCCAAGCCCCGCAGAGGAGCAGCACATCCGGCCACGGCTTTCAAAATAAAAGGTTTTCTTCACGCGCGTAACAGCAGAAGGTGTCGAATCTTTTTTCTGTATGTGTTCTCGATTTATTAATCAGACTCTATATATATAGCACCTTTTAAACAAATCAAAAGTAAATTTAAAGTGTCTTACAAGTGATTGAACAAAAAAAAGAACGTGGTTAAAAGAGAGGTTCAGTTTAGAGATTAAAACACATGTTGCAACAAAATTAATAGTTTACAGAATTGAAGTTAAAAACAAACGCTAAAAAATATAATAGAAAATAGAAATAAATACTGCCCATCAAATTTTGTTTTAAACGTTTATAAAATGTAATATCATAATAAGAACAACAGGTAAATAAATATAAAATTCTATATTTAAAGAATATAAGGTTATGATAAAAAAAAGTTAGAAAAAGTCTAAAAATTTAAACCACAAAATTAATAAGACACTGAAGAAAAGCAAAGCTAAATAGATATGTTTTTAGTTTATGTTTAAAAGTATCAATATTTCAGTCTCCTATTTATATATATTATACAGTTTTGACAGACAAAAGGCCAAAATTAACTTGTGAAAGTTTACATCCAGGGACTAATTGGAGGAAGTCAGTCTATATGAAAGCGTTATATATACGTAAATAATGATAATACAAATCATGAAATGTGAAATGTGAAAATCAAATGAATTGTTTAAACTCATCTTATTACTATTTATTGCTATTTATCCTGCTTTTTGGCAGTTACAGTCTAATGCAACTTTTATTCCAGTTCCTACAGATTAAGATTAAAAATGATCACTGTGTAAAAATAAAAAAAAACTTCACTTTTAAGGACAAAATTGCTGACATAAAATAAAACTGCATCACAAAAGATTGAATTAAGTAACTGTGCAAAAAAGCAGGAAGAAATAACACTTTGTAACAAATTAACTTTAGAGATATCTATTATTTCTCAATTTCAAGGTTATTTTTTGTGTATTTGTTTCATTGTCTTTATTTATCTATTTAATATTTAATATGGTTTGGTTGGGCTGTTGTGATTTCTTTTCACAATTCAACATTTCTCACAGTTTATATGCTACAAAAGTTCATGCAACATTCATTTAATTTTTTTAATTCACCTTTAAGTGTCATGATTCTGTGTACTTTGACAACACTTTTCTGTAGTTTGTAAATTTTGTTGCCACAACTAATTGATTTGTTGAGCAACAGAAAATGATCAGCTATTTAGATTATGAATTAATTTAGATTATAAATTAATCAGTTGTTCATCAAGAAACAAAAAGCCAAAGATTTGTCTTTTTTCTGCTTTGCATCTCTTTATATCGAACTTATTTGAGTTTTTGTACTGTGAATATATCATCTTGGCTTCTGAGGAGTTGTTCTGGTCTTTTCTAGTAATTATTTAGCAAAAATAATTAACAGATTAAACAATAAAGAATATATAACAATTACAATATAACAGCCGCAACCCTACTATAAACAACGGTTACTATTTATTTCTGTGTGTGTTTATTTTGCACATCGCTAAAGTGACTACAGCTGATACAAAATGAATCCCTCAGGGAAAAATAATTTCTGCTCATGGAATACAAACTAATAAATATGTTGATTGAATCTTATTATCCACTCAATTATTCCTTTTATAAAACTGCTTCACTTCCTGTTTGGTACCTGCTGCTGCTCGCTGCCTTGACGCAGCTGACTGGGGCAGTAGGGGTGTGTCCACAGTGCAGCAGAGAGGAGATGGAGAGAATATCGAGTCACGAAATTACCTCAGTTTCTCATCAACCCACACTTAACAACTGTTGTCAAAAAATATATTTTTTTAAAATACTCACTGAAAAGATCTTAAAAAATCCAATAATTATCCAAATTCTGTCATAAAACTGCTAAAACACGACCAAACTCAAGTACAAATTTGTTCATATATTTTTATTCTAATATAACAAAAACACAAAAACAAATCATTTTCAAGGTTTCTTTTTGTTAAACCAAAACTGATTTATTATTACAGTCTTAAAACAAAATAGGCTATAACAACCTGCAAGTGCCATCTGAGTCAGTCCCATCCAAAGCTCAGACGGGACCGCACACGCCTAAATTGTTTCAAAAGTTGCAGCTAAAACACATCGTCACCGGGTGACTCAGTTCAGCTCGAGAGGAAGCGCTAAAGTGCTCAAGACATTCAAAGATAAACGGAAGAATTTCACAAGAGAGTCCTATGATACAGCTTTTTTTTCATTCAATGAGCAAAGCAACGAATGAAAATGAGGATGTTGACGGTTTTTATTTAGCCAGCAGCTGTTGACAGAAGAACAATACTGCTTTTGCAGAAAGGCACACGAGGCAGACTGAGGTCAGCATGCAGTCCAACTAAAGTCAGAATCAAATCACAGGAGTCCTGATCATGGATGTTTGATTAGAACTGGATAGAGTATCAGAGGCAGAGCTCTGTCGTTCTTATAAATGTTGCTTAAAAGGCCACTTCCTGGTGTGAAGAAATGACCTGGACACTGAACCGCCACTTATCAGACCAAATGGATTAGAGTCCGATGAGTCATTTTGCGGTTGTGAACTTGTGACACCAAAAAACATTTATCCACCATTCTTAGATCTACTTCTTTTTGCAATGTAAATTTTGGAAGAACGTCTTCTTGGTCCAGATTCATTTAAAATACACTTTTAGATTGTGTGTGTCTGTTTCAGTACGTGGAATGAGAGAAAAAGCAGCAGTGTTTGTGTTCTTGTTGTGGGTCCTGTTCCTTCTCCCCGACAGAACAGGTGTGAAAACAGAGATCCGAGTGGTTTACTGCTCCTTCTTGTCTCCCTGTTTCTGCATGTGCTTGTTGTACTGGCTGTCGGTCTTCAGCAGCTTGTCCCACCAGGTGAAGGTGGAGGCGTAGTTCCCGACGAAGTTCATGTGGTGGAAGTCGTGGAAACGGGTGCCGGCGTAGAACGGGATCAGGTGGAGAGGGTTGCAGGGGATGTCGTAACCACTGAGAGGGAGCGAGGAAAGAAATCAAGTCTGTCAGATATCTGTTTTAAAAAAATAACCCTTTTTTTAAGAGTCAGTATTTACAATTAAAAAGATCCTTCCAGTGAGACGGATGGTGATCATACATTTTGTTTTTTATGATGGTGATGCATCAGAGAGTTTACATTTACTTTAGTTCTGTTCTCTGCCATGTGGTTAGATCAAAAATCAACCGCTTCTTTTCTCTAATGTTTCAACAAACAATAATATTTAATACTTAACACTAATATGTTTAATTAATTCTTTATATGAAGATGAAATAAAGTCTGTCTTTTCTCAAGAGCATTCTTTTTTCTTAGAAGGCCAAATTCCTAAATGCTTAATGAGAACAGAAAATGGTGTTTACTGCAGCAAGGAATGAAAAGAAATTACTTATTCATGTTTATTAGTATAAAAAAATCAAATATCTAAATTGATTTTAGCTCTCTCTTTCTCCCGTCATGTGTGCTGTTGCAAGTTTCATGTTTTCTATACAGCAGTTGTGATAAATTATTTATTCTTTAGGTCATGAATTATGAAAAATGTATGTGTAATGAAGAATCAGTTATTTATATACAATAATGATCAACACAACTTTTAACAATTACAATTATTATAAAAGACTGTTTTAAAAGCAAAATTCAAAAGTATGTAAAAGCAAAGTCCTCCACAAAAATGGATCAGAGTGAAACTAAATATAAATAAATTTCAACAAAATGTTTGAAATCTAATTACGTTTCAGATGATATTACATTTTAGAAAAGTGAACAAAAATGAAATGAAAATCCAAACCAAAGCTCAGAGACATGACATGTAACACAGTTAAAGAATTTAAACAAAAAGAAAAAGCTAGTTTGATGAATCTAGAATTTGTGGTATTGTTAATGCCACCACAGTCTGTATATTCAACTATAAAAATATAAAAAATAATGGCAAAATATAAATGTCTTAGTATTCAAATAAAGGCGTCATGTCAGCTAATAATGTGACAGGAAGGTCTGGTGTTCTCTGCGGCCCTCTAGTGGTCGACCTCCCCAAGTCACTGACTCGGATAACATGATGAGAAACGTGCCGTTCCACATGTAACCGTCCTCTTACTGTACTCTCACTGTAATGTAGTGATGTAACTGCTTCTCTGTTTGTTTAAAAGAATGTACATCCTGCTCTCCTCAGAGTCACTGCAATAATATGACCTAACATAGCAGACAGAGGGAAGGAAAGGGGGGTAAAAGTACAAAAATGGCAGAGAAGATGTAGAAGCTCTTATTGATTCCTACCTGTGGACATCGATGGTCTCCAGCAGGCGGAAGGACACCCAGGCCCACAGGAAGAACACGTGGTTACAGAAGAGCATGATGCCGATGAAGAAACCAGCGCCCAGGATGAGAGTCTCAGCAGGATGAGCGTATTCTGCCTGCATGCCGAACGGAGCCTGAGGGACAGCAGGACACGCAGGTTAATGAGAAACTCTGCTTCAAACAGATTCACTGGAAAATGGTGCGTTCTTGTTAAATCTATCATCATTATTAATGCATGCTGTACTCACGGTGAACTCGTGGTGGACTTTGTGGATGTATTTGTAGACCTTGCGGTGATGCAGCGCGCGATGCAGGAAGTAGTGCCAGGTGTCTTCAACGACAGCACAGCCGAAGCACTGAGCCAGGACGAACGGCCTGAAGGAGGAGAGCGGGAGAGGAGGGCCGTTTAATTTGATATAATATTTATGAAATGTACTGTTGGGTAGCCCACTGAGTGTGTGTCGAGGGTACATGTGTCTTATTGTACTTCCACTGACCAGCGTGGCATGGAGTCCCAGTCGTAGGGGATGTTGAAGAACTCGGTGAAGTAGTAAGTCCCGCAGATCAGAGGAAGCTGGATACAGAAGTGGTTAAACAGCAGCATCTTGAAACATCTCCACTGTTTCTCCCAGGTTTCAGGCCTGTCCTGCACACACAAACACAGCCATGCACAGAGAGAAGGTTTGTTAAGAGGAATGACATCTTAGATTTTTAGTTATTTTAAACAAATTAATTCAAAACAACCAAAACCCCCACACAAACCTGTTGGATCTTGTATTTCTGCATGAAGGGCATAAACTGGAAGAGGAATCCTGGCAGGCAGAACAGGAAGTAGATGAACTCGTGGACGATGAGCGACCCCCAGGTGGCAATCTGGAACTTGGTGTAGTTGTCCAGCATGTAGCCCCAGGCGTGTTTCAGGGAGGGCTGGAAGGGGTTTTCCGGCAGCACTGCATCGACGTACTCCACCGCCAGGTAGGCCGAGCTCAAGATGTCTGTTGTGCCGTTCATCGCCATGATGGTCTGAGAGAGAAGACTGGAGGACGGGAACACTGTGTCACCGGTACGTGTGATCATTACAGTTTATATTCTCTGTCAAATAATCCCAAAGTTGTCTTTTAGTCATAACATTAAATGTGCTCTAATTAAAACTACACCAAAACTCAGACTACTATTATTCAGTTTACACCATTTCTCAACCAACCTTGTCTTCATACACTCACAGTTAATACCTGAAAACACTACATGGAACAATAAATATAATTTATGAGCATGCGCAGAGACTTTTACTGACTGTATGAGGCACTCAGATAATTTATTTTGGGTCAGAGTTGTTGCGACATCAGGTTAATGGTTCTGTTTCAAGTCCTGCATTCAAATTGTAACTGAAGTAAGAGTTGAGAAGAGCTGTCAGCAAAGTATTATTCTAGCATCAAGAGTTAAAGTACTTATAATGAAAAATGACTTTTTTTCTTGTATGCTACTGTTACACAGTTATTACTGGTGCATGCATACAGAGCCAACATTATAATGTTACAGCTGGCTACTGCAGTGATGTCAACTACTTTATATTGTGTTGGGTAGATGAATCTATAATCATGCATCATATTTTATAAACGCATTAAAAGGTTTTGGGTTTAATGGATCTACAACTGGTGACTTTAGCTGTCATATACATTTAGTGCAGTAAGAAGTAGAACATGTACCCTGAAATGCACAAAGGAAGCCTCGAATTAAGTCAGTAAATAAGTAAAAGTATCAGAAAGTCATATTTAAGAAAAGTAACGTTACTTGAGTAAGTGTAACGCATCGCAACTGCAACATTTAGACTGGATTTTAAGTAAGAATTTGCTCATTTTAAGAGCTAAATGTGCACTAAGCTTGCACAAAAACAACAAGAGACGCTGCACATAAAATCACCGCACGTCCACGTTCGTATTTTTCCCTGTTACGAACGTTTACTACCCCACAAACACTCTCACAGCTACCACAGAGTTCATTAAACTCACACAGAAGAGACTCTGAAGGCTCCAACACAAACACCTGACACTCGCTCATTATTAATGAATAACTTCTCTGATTCAGATCACAAAACAGGCCTAATAAATGTTCTTTCACCACTCACAACACAACAACTGCTTCTGTTCTTCGCTCAAACACATAAACAACAGATTCACATTAGCTAAATTCAGCTAACTGTCTCATTTCCAGCCACACACGACGCAGAAGTCTCACCTTCCCGCTGAACGTCCCGTCTACCTGGGCGAGAGGCGGCCGGCAGGGTGAAGTACAGTCATATAGAACAATCTGATTGGCCGAGGGGAGAGGAGACTGACGTCGGGGGGCCGAGCGGCGTCGCTGATTGGTCCGCGGGATGGAGTGATGATAGTGAGACTGTCCGTTTCTAAAGCAACGGCCAATCAGAGGCGAGTTCTGTCTTTCATAACGTTCGCAGTGTTGAGGTGTTACGAGAGAGGAGATGGGGCGTTCAGAGAGCCTCTGAATCATACGTGCGTCCTTTATCTGCGATTTAAATGACTGTAACTCCAGTGTCAACACTGGAAATGTTGTACAGGCTTTCAGACAGATACCTATATATAAAGTGTGGTATAAGGTAAATTGTTTATAACTTCAATTATAGCCTAATTCTGACGTTTTTCTTTTATAGAAATAAAATCATATATCTCCTTTATTGTGGTTGATATCATCTTTTCGGAAATGTGGCTACATTTAGCCCACTCATATGTGTCTGTGTTGTACTTAAGTTCTATAGAGCCGAGTATCATCTCAAATTTTAGTACTTGTTTCTGTGGGAATTACAAAAATATAATCCAGCCCTTCTTTGTTTACCTTTTCTATTCACTAATCACACAAAAAAATCTGCATATATTCTCAGATACAACAATTCATCTTGACATATACAGTATGTTACTCACCGTTTTAAATATAAAAATTCAGATTATGCATTTTTTAACCAAAACTGCATAGTGCCCATGTAGTGCCTCTCAAAGAGTCATCTAAGTGGTCGTGAGATGATGAATTTGTAGTAGTTGTACGTGTTTTTTCTGACATTTTCTCTAACATTTGCATTTTGTTAAAATGCCAGATCATTTCAAGTTATTTAAATGAAACCATCTGAGACAACAAAAAAGGTTAGAGGAACCACTTTTAATCCTTAACAGTTTTATTCAGTTTGTTTCTAGGTTTATTGTGACGAAAGTTACTAGTGAATGAACTCAGATAAATGTAGTGGAGTAAAAATATGCAGTGGAGTAGAAGTGGAACTATTAACCCTCATGCAACTGTTAAAAAGGAAAGGAGAAAAAAAAGGAAAAATTTAAACCTAATTTAGTACAAAAAACAGCCATAAAAAATGTTAATGTTATTTTCAACTTCACCTGGTTACATTATTTCATAATTCTGGTAATAACGAACAAATATTCATACATTTTTAGGGTTTTTACCATTTAAATACCAGTTTGTTTTACATGATGCCACTTTTTAAAAATAAATAGAACAAAAAACACACAAAATAAAATTTTTGGGCTGTTTTTGACATAGAACTTTTTTTTATTTCTTTTTTGTTGTTGTTGTTTTTACTTAAAGTAGTCTTTTAACAGTTGCTTGAGGGTTACATTTTATGATGAGGTTAAGCCTCCTATAGGCCACAAGGGAAATAGTATATATATGGCCTGTGGACCAAATTAAAATCTGGTGAGAAATAGTGAAAATTACAAAAACTCATCCAGGACCACAGAATGAAAGCCTGAGATAATGGATACATGTGTTCATGCTGAGATGGCAGATTGAAAACATATAATAATTTAATGGTTCATAATATGAAAACGGTTTTAGCTGTCTGTCTGTAGTAAACACAGCGTGATACAGACATATTATATAAGCTTATGTTGAATTTAAAAGCAAAGAAGAAAAAAAATGTGGCCAAAACGTATGCAGTGATACAGACAAAATTATCCCAAAAAGATATATAATAAACATGAGGTGTATCAACAGTTACATTAGGGTAAAGTAGGCCTAGCATTAAATAGAAGTAGTGAGGTAAAGTGGGTAAAAGTTCCCTAAATGTTTACTACTGCAGCCTGCGTATTAATGTTGCAGTGTCGTTCTCCTCCTGACCGCTGGGGGCGCTGACAAAACACCCGCCGCTGTTGGCTCTGTTTACTTCCGGGTCGTAGAGTCGTCGGATTGTGCTTGTGTTGGGCATGTTGTTTAGGATTGTGATAGATATTTGAGTGCGACCCAGTAGTAATTACAAAAAAAAAATTTTCTTGAACTGTGCTGGTTTATCCGGACGAACACCACCAAGATGACGGAGGTAAGTCGAGCTTTGAAGTCTTCTCGCTGCTTTCTTCTTCGCTCCCGCTCCGGCGCGACTTAACGTCTTCAACGTCGGGCCCGGCTAAATGCTGGAGCATGTTACGTTTACGATACGATTTCTAGTCTTTAGAGATACCAGAGTCATTTATAAACATTGCTGTATGTGTTAATAGTGATGGATAATAAATGTAACACGAAACTTTTCTTCTACAGGATGTTCAGAAGCACTCTGTCCACACTCTGGTCTTCAGATCTCTCAAAAGGACGCATGATATGTTTGTGTCTGACCATGCGAAGTCCATCTCCCTGGACGACGAGAGGTAAGTTTGGCTAACCATTACTTTCATTAATGTCTATGTTTGAACTGTATTTAATTTGATTTAAGTACATTATAGGATTAATAAACCTTTAACTGAGTTTAAACCATCCATTCCCTCCAGTCTTAGTCTAGTCCAGCAGTTGTTGCTGCAGATCAGATGTTTGTGTTCAGTGTGTAGAGAAACTGATCAGTGAATTTATGTCTGCTGTCATTATTATGATGAGCCTCTCACATTTATGAGCTATGTGAACATTTTAGATATTTGTATATTTATTGTATATTAATGAAGAATAGGCACAAGGTTTTAATTACAGATTATTTTCATTATAGATTAACCTATTGATTGCTTTCTTGATGACTAGAGTTGTTATTTGGCCTATAAAATGTCAGAAGACGTCAAAAGGTGTTTCCCAAAGCCCAATATAACATCCTCAAATGTTGTGTTCTGTCCACTATCCAAAGTTATTTAGTGTACTGTCATAAAGGTGTCATGAAACTAGAAAAGTTTTAAGAAGCTGAAATCAGATGTTTTTTGTAGATTAATTGATGATTAAAATAGTGGACAACAATTAACAACTGATTGATTAAAAGGCTAATTCTCGAAGCTCCAACAGGCATTTTAACATTTTCTTACATTCCCTGTATTTGCAGCCACAAGGTTAAGATGGATGTGAAACTGAAAACGGAGTATGGTGCCGTGTTGCACATGCCTGTGCTGAAGGAAGGGAAAGACAGAGTCTCGCATCCTGGCGGCCTGCAGCAGAGCTACTCACAGCCAGGTGAGGATGAAACAAACACTGCATGCACACCTTTCAGTGTGATGACTGTACTTCCATTTTATGTCGCTTAATACTTGTACTCCAGTGCCATTCAGAAGCAATATTGTACCTCTTACTCCACTATTACATTTGAGATAAAGGAAATGCAGAGGGAAAAAAAATCTCTAATGAAATTGTATTTTTAGGCCCACAGAATTCAATCCAGTATTTAAACATGTTGTATAACTGATTAGGACTGATTTGAAGATAATGTTCTTTTTGTTTCTTTATAACATTGAAGTGTTTGTGTTCTTCCAGGGGACGACCCAGATTACCTGATCACAGGAACACATGCGTATCCTTCTGGACCTGGTAAGATCAAAACTAGTATTTAAACCAAACTGTGTGCTTGTAGCAGTTATTCTAGTGTTTATACCAGTATTTGTCTTTCAACAGGAGTGGCTTTGACTGCTGACACAAAGATGCACAGGAATCCAAGCGAGGGAGGAATCCACTCCATGGCGCTGGCTCTGCCGCCCTCACAAGCCAGGTGAGCCTTTCTTTTCTTTCATAATATTTGATATGGCAGAAATAACCCAGTTGAGGTACATTTTCAGGATCTTGACACACCTTATTAATAAAAAAATATGGATTCTGTTAAATTTTAGGCAAGATGTTAGCCGCACAGCAGCCAGCGTGGGTGACATCCATCACCATGCGGGAGGAGCAGGAAGATCTCACCCTCCGTCGAGCGCTCTGGTAGGTCACTTGATGTGATATTTTGTTTTACACCCGCTGTAACATCCCTGAAAGAAGTGCAGAGTTGATAACCAATGTGTTCATTTTAGTCGCTCATGGAAGGAGGCGGCACCAGAAATTCTTCGCTCATGAGGAAAGCACCAACCATGCCCAAACCTCAGTGGCATCCACCGTGGAAACTGTTTCGGGTAACTACCCATCGCTTTGACCTCTATTTTCATTTGTTTGTCGATAAAACTCTGCTACCAAACTGAAGCCTGCATTAGTTTTTAACAGTAGTTGGCTTTATCTGGCAGGTCATCAGCGGTCATCTCGGCTGGGTGCGGTCCATCGCTGTGGAGCCTGGGAATCAGTGGTTTGTCACGGGGTCTGCTGATAGAACCATAAAGGTGAGCAAACATTAAAATAATCATTTGGTGATTAAAAAAATAATCAAATGTGATCCAGAAGTTTTATCCTCTGGTTGTCCTGATGTAGATTTAGAAGATTATGAGCATGAAGGGACCTTTTTTAATTTTGAAAACAGCAGTTTTACCAAACAATCTAGTTTCTGTCTCCAGAGCTTTCAACTGCTGCTCATAGTCTTCATCAGCAAATTGTCACAGAATCATCTCAGTATGTTCACATGCTGAACACTGAGGCAGCATTTATTACGTCTATGTATGCTCAAAAGGTTGAAAGCAGCTTTATTGCATTCTGTTTTCTTTTGGACAGGAAAGTGATATAAAACACACTTTTTTTTAAGCATCTTTCGCTACAGATTCAATGACCATGTCCCTCACACCACCTCAGAATGGCACCGTGAAGATACTATTTCAGGAAATCTTCTAAAATGCTCATTATATGACCTTGAGGCTGTTTGTTTCTGCAGATCTGGGACCTGGCCAGTGGTAAACTGAAACTCTCCCTGACTGGACACATCAGTACAGTGCGAGGTGTGGCGGTCAGCACACGCAGCCCCTACCTGTTCTCCTGTGGAGAAGACAAGCAGGTCAAGTGTTGGGATCTGGAGTACAATAAGGTATGAAATGATAATAAGAGGGAGGTTAACGCGATGGAGTTGATATGTTAATTATCTGTGTGTTTATTGACCATATTAATGTGTGTATTAGGTCATCAGGCACTACCACGGACACCTTAGCGCTGTGTACGATTTAGACCTGCATCCGACTATTGACGTGCTGGTGACCTGCAGCAGAGACGCCACAGCGAGGGTAAGCTCATGATTTGCATGTACGAATGATAACCTGAAAATGATGTGATTAAACTTCACAGGTTCAGCTTGTGTTTGAATAAAGGCTTCACACTTTTGCTTTCTTATAGTTTTCTCTGCACTGTCTGCTCTCTCTGCAGAGTCAAAATTGACCGCCTGCTTGACAAAGTTTTAGAAACTTAAATAATTACAGATTTAGGCCACAGGTCACATGTTCATTTTGTAGTTTTTAAAAGTGAGCACTCAGCCGTCCTTCCATCAGGGGACTGGAGCTGAAGATGATGTGTAAGTAGCTAGCTCTCTTTGTGGTTTATTAGCTGAAACAATTGGATTTCTTCTCTGTTCATGCAGGTGTGGGACATCAGGACCAAAGCTAACGTGCACACACTGACCGGCCACACCAACACTGTGGCCACAGTGAGATGTCAGGCTGCAGAACCACAAATCATCACTGGTAACTGTTTTTCTAAGTCTAGAGAAAACCAAACAAATTATTTTGAAGTTGTGTTGAAGTTCTAGCAGATTGCTTTGTCTTTAATTTCACTGGTTTAACGTCTTGCAGGCAGCCACGATTCAACCATCAGGCTGTGGGATTTGATTGCTGGAAAAACCAGAGCAACTCTGACGAACCACAAGAAGTCTGTCCGAACTGTTGTGCTGCACCCCAGACAGTGAGTTAACTCAAGTCAATACATATATTGTACAGTGTGAGATAATTGGTTGTGTAGTAGTAGTAGACAACTTTGAATATCTGACTGACTATCAGTTATTGAGGAAACATGCTAAATGTTTGTTGGTTTACACTGGTTCTGATCTTTTTTGTCTGTCTCCTCTCAGTTTTGTATCATTTTAAACTGAATAAATATTTGTCTGGTTTGACTACCGTTGGGGAAATGAATCAACGGTATATAAAAATAAGCTCCTGTGGGAGAATAATACATTGTTTATACCAACAAATTCAGAGTTATATAGTCAATATGCTCAACATATTTTCACCTCTCTTCCTGTGTTTTGCAGATACACGTTTGCTTCTGGTTCTGCTGATAACATCAAACAGTGGATGTTCCCAGATGGCAACTTCATCCAGAACCTGTCGGGCCACAACGCCATCATCAACACACTCGCTGTTAACTCTGATGGCGTGTTGGTCTCTGGAGGTAATTATAAGCAGCTTGTTTTTATCTACAGAAAATGTCTCTTTTAATTTCTTTTATTTGGGTTGATGTTGACTGTTAATCCAGGTCAGTACAGTATTGAATTAGAACGAACATTTAGCTCGAGACTCATTTTTTGCTCCCTCTGTAGCCGACAATGGAACCATCCACATGTGGGATTGGAGGACGGGCTACAACTTCCAGCGGATTCATGCGGCCGTGCAGCCTGGATCTCTGGACAGCGAGTCGGGCATCTTTGCCTGCATGTTCGACAACTCTGAGAGCAGGCTGATCACCGCCGAGGCTGATAAGACCATCAAAGTGTACAAAGAGGACGACACAGCTGTAAGTAATGCTGCTATGTTCGAAACCAGTTTAGTTTACGTTTCAAGGCAGAAGAATCTGACCACCCTGTTTTCTATTTTTTGTCCTTGCAGACAGAAGAAAGCCATCCGGTCAACTGGAAACCAGAAATCCTCAAGAGAAAAAGATTCTAATGATTTTTTTTTTTTTTATTTGTTCATCTTCTCACAGTAACAATTTTATTTCTACAAAATGTTCTAGACACACCCGTTCGAATCAGGCAAACTCCTGAAATAAATGGTTCATTTTACTCTAAGATCCATTTGCAGTCTTCATTGTACGATGTTACTCCGACCAAGAGGCCATTTTGTACCGCCAGGAAGCTCCCGGAGTGTTTGTTCTTGATGATGACGGCTCTCTGATGGCTCCGGTCAGTCTGATCCACCAGCAGCACCCACTCTGCAGACTCAGACGGACTGGCTTCAGAGTGGACCTGGTTCCTGCGGGGGTCAAACCCTGCAGAGGGAAGAGAAAAAAGTTTGAAAAAAAAGAATCTGTTTTTTTTTTTTGTATTGACTCAACAGAATTGCTGGTTGTACAGACATGAACAAACATTGCCCGTTTTTCTTCTGGCTTGCTGAAATGTGAAGTTTATTTTGCTCCATTGAATAAAGGCGACATTTTTCACATACTTGCTGTTTTCTTTTGTTTAGTAAAGATCAGTTTCTTTACTCACCGAGGTATCTGTTGGTGACAACGTTCCTGTAGTATTTACAGCCGTTGCCCTTAATCTCTTCCCAGTAACAATGATCTCCAGGTGTGTCGCTGAGCTCCACTGTGTTTCTGCTTCGCTGCTCACCTGTGGAATCATGTAACGAAAACAGGATTTGTACATGTGAGATGTTTTCAAGATTAGGGGATATGCTTGAGTTTGAAAAACAGTTGAGTTTTGACATTATCCAGTGTTTAATCTACACAATCACCAAACTAAACCAAAATTCTTTGAATATCTGTAATGAAGCAATCCTGTTATCCTATTTGTTTGTGTCCTGGCCATGAAATTGAAAATTAGGGAGCATAAAAATTATGATCAAAACATATAATCATAATTTTCCAAGATCAGACAATAGCCTTTATTGATTGCTATGGGTAGAGTCGGAGATTTATTTGGAGTTCAACAGGTTGGATGTGATGATAAATAAATCTCTGGTTTTCTTAAAAAGCTGTATGAAGTCTTAGATTAGTATCAGGCTGCTATTCAATTTAAATGGTTCACCACAGTGACAAAGAATGCATTTTTCTGGCCTTTCTTGAATGGTTTCTTGCCACACGGTTGGAAAATGACAGCAACATTTTCACCATGTCCCTCTTAACCCCGTGAACTGGTTGTCCCAGAAGTATTTGATACTGAACAAAGAGTCATTATTAAAAGTTTGGATGAGTTTTGTTAAGTGGGGAACTTTTTCCATAGTCTGACACTGTGAGCCTCCCCTCAGACAAAGCTTGGAAAAAGCCTTAATTTACTTCCATAGTTTGGTGTAGATCCTGGATACCTGGAAAAACGACAACAATTTCCTAACCTACTGTATCTCTTTAACCAAATCAAACACATGTAGGCATTTCTGTGCTCTCCTTTTGATTACTACTGTAATATTTTTCACTTCAATCCACTGAGACTCCCTGAAAAGCCTCACACTTTTATAACTTAAGGTTCAGTCCTCTATATCTACCCGACTCGTGGATGTAGAGCTCCGAGACGGCATGGCGAAACCCTCGGCCCGGTTTCTTCTTCAGGCGGGGCTTCGATGGCTCGGGCTCATCCACCACCTCTCTCTGAGGTTCCTCGACTGCCAGGAGGTGACCGGCGTTAAACATGATCTCCTCCTCCAGAGACTGGAGACACATCTCGAACTGCTCCTCATCCTGTTCTGCGTTTCTGAAAACGAAATACTAACGTTTTTACATCAAATTCAAGCACAAACACTCTTTATACTAAAAAATAGGGTGTGTCACCTGTGCCCTCTGACAGGCCTCCTCACCTGAAGTCCACCCACAGCAGGCCTGCGGTGATCAGTCCCAGCCACTCGCTGGCCTCCCAGTTGTTGGCCAGCATGACGGGCACCATGATGACCTCCCTGGTGTCTGCGTAGTTGAGCTCCTTCTTGCAGCTGCGGGAGGCCTGGTAAGCTGGAGTCATGAACGGACAAATCACCACGGCCTCCTCCACGCCTGCAGCCATCCTGAAAACACACACATGGATTCCAACGTATCAGCCTCCGACAATGTGTCGCAGGTTGTGATGGAGGTCCAAACACACTCCACTGCACTCACGAGTCGTTGATGTTCCCCGTCACTCCTCCCTCGATATCCATCCACACTGGCAGACCGTGATCCTTGAGGCGGTTGTATATCTTCTTCACCAGAGCCTGATCGTCCCACTGGTAGGAGAGCATAACGTGAGCCGGCATTGTCACTAAAAAAAAATCAGCGAGAAACAAACGTGTGTGAAGCTTCTGTGGTGGAGTTTTTACAGTTTGTGGAATGGCTGAACAAAGCGAGGCAGACACAGTAGTCAGGCTGTTTGTTTGCTCAGGTACACAGCTCAGGTTACATCTGTTGCCTGGTGACAGCACCGATGGGAGGATGCACGATGGGACGAAGTCCTTCAGGACCATTGTGGGCTCCACTAAAGGCGCTTATAGAGCGATGAGACTAAAGAAACGTGAAATTGAAGGTGTAATTGAAAATGCACTGGAAGGAAAGAGACGTGTTACTGACCAAACACTCAATAACAGTCAATAGTGTTGGAATATAGAGCTAATCAAAGCTTATTTTGATTTTAAAGACATAACACTCACAGCAGACACTTTCATTCATTTCATTGAATCTGGATGATAAAAAACAGGTATGTTTTATGTGTGTGGAGGTGCGAGATAAAACGACTTGAGCGCAGGGTTTAAGTTGAAAAGTTCCTCAGAGTTCACTTGAAACTTGTGCACGTTTAAAACTTAATTTAAAAGTCCCGAAGCTTTTTTTGATTGTAGGACTCAAAAATCTATTTTTCTAACAAATCTTTTCTCCACCTTCCCATAGTTTTTGTTTCCACAGGTTTTAGAAAGGTGATAGAAAACCAACAGGCTTTCTAACTGTCCGGGAGCGCAACGCTAGACCAGTGAACTGCTATTTCATAACCTGGTGCCTACATTACCCACAATGCACTTTAGTTACCAAGTGACATCACCGGACGCAATTCTTGAGATTAAATTCATCTTCCTCTGGAGCCACAAAAGACTTTCTACTACTTAAGTTTAATATACCATCCTTCTTTTTTCACATAAGCGGCAGCTACACTTGAATGTGTAAAATTGGTGGAGTTACCCTTTAAAATTAGCTCAACCAGAGGCATCAAGAGCAGTGAAATTAAACGTACACATTAACGCAGCTGTGATATGAATCCATAAGCATCAAATATGTTTTAAACACTGACAAGGAACATTGAGTGCTTTTACTTTTGATACTTGAAGGACATTTAGCTGATTTCACTTTAACACTTGAAACTATTGCTTTTGAATTTAGGTCTTTTACTTGTAGTAGAGTATTTTTACAGTGTAGTATTATAACTTTAACCCCAGTAAAGGATTTGAACGCCTCCTCCGCCTCTGACTGAGCCTGGATTTGACCGGATAAACTTGAACTGAAATAAGCCTTCAACAGTGAAAACTCCCTGCACTTCTCGTCTGCACCAGTAGATGGCGCCACCCCGACACTGTATGGACGTGTGCCAAAACTGAAGCTCATTAAACTTCTTATTATTCATTCGATTTAATTTGATTTTCTAACCACCTCAACAGAAATCAGTCTAGTTAAATCACAGACTGCATCAGCTGAGGTTTCTCCTCCACAGCTCAGCCTGCATTATCTTTACGTTCCTCCGCTTCCTGCACACTTTATCAAGAGGTCGAACATAGTATGCCACCTGTGAGCACGCGGCACTGTAAGTAATCTGCCGGCCTAATTAAATCTGAAGCAATCAGGGCCACAGATGGAGCCGATCAGCGTGGGGCGCGCCGCCTGCCAGGAGGAGGTGTGCTCAGCGCGCACTGAGCTGTGTGGCCACTCAGTGCCGGGATGTGTGAAGAAGCCCAGGGGGATTTACGCCGCTTGATGTGTGGATTTCTACTTTGTTAAATCACGCAAGGAAAAAAACAAAATAAAAAAGCTGCTGAGGTATCGTGATGGAGAATAACTGCTGGCTGAACTCCGGCGCGCAAAAATGGTGCGTTTCCCCGTTTCTGTTTGGAGAGGAGCTCTAAAATGTTGATTTGGGTGAGTGACTTTTGACACGGAAATATGTAGAGACCTTCGCCCCTCAAACTAAAGAGCTGGAAGCCATGCGTAAAGGAGGAATGGGTCCCAAAAACACCGCAGCTCGGTTCCTGCGCTCGCTCGTCCTGTCGCTGCTTTGCGCGCAGTCGCTCGGGCAGGTGTTCAACCTGACGCTGTCGGTCAAAGAAGGCCTGCCCGCGAAAACCATCGTCGGAGACCTGGGAGCGGGGCTGAGCAGGCCGAGCACCGGGTTCTTCATCTCGGAGAGCAGAGACTCGTACGTGTTCAGAGACCTGGAGATAGACGCGGACACGGGGATCATCTCCACCGCGGTGGTGCTGGACAGAGAGAGCAGAGAGAGGTACGAGTTCGTGGCCGCCACTCTCACAGGTGAGATGATCAAAGTGAAAATAGAAGTGAAGGATGTGAACGACCACTCGCCTGTGTTCCCCTCAGAGGAGGTGGACTTGGAGATATCAGAGCTGAGCCCCCCTGGGAGCCGGTTTCAGCTTGAGGGAGCTAAAGATGAGGATGAGGGTGAGTTTGGTACCCAGGGATACAGGATCACTGAGAGTGAGATGGGGGAACTGTTCCGCCTGGAGCATAGGAGCGGATCTGAGAGCCACCCGAGCCTGGATCTCATCCTCGCCAGCAAACTAGACCGAGAAACACAGGCGTCCTACTCCCTGACCATCGAGGCCTTCGACGGCGGCATCCCAGCCAGGACGGGGAGGCTCCAGGTGAACGTCCACGTCCTGGATGAGAACGACAACCCTCCCGTGTTCAACCAGACTGAGTATCACGCCTCACTGCTGGAGGACGCCCCCCTGATGACCTCTGTGTGTCAGGTGCACGCCTACGACCTTGACCTGGGCGACAACGGCCGGGTAACATATGAGATCAACAGGCGGCAGAGTGACCCCAACGAGGTTTTCTCCATCAACCGAACCAGTGGGGTGGTGTACCTCAACAAGCCGCTCGATCACGAGGCCCAAGCTTTCCACGAGTTGATCGTCAGCGCGAGGGACAGCGGGGCTCAGCCGGAGTACAGCAGCACCTTCGTGGGCGTGAAGGTGCTGAACATCAACGACAACAGTCCCGCCATCAGCGTGCTGTTCCTCAGTGAGACAGGAGACGCCGTGGTGTCAGAGGCAGCGGGGGTCGGGGACTATGTTGCTCGGATCTCGGTGTCGGATCCCGACTTTGAGGAGGAGAGGGTCACTGTCACACTGGAGGGAGGCGATGGCAAGTTCACCCTGAAGCAGACGGATGACTTCCTGTATGCTTTGTGTGTCAACGCGGAGCTAGACAGGGAAGAGCAGGATCTGTACGAGCTGAAGGTGCAGGCATCAGATTTTGGGAACCCGCCCCTGAGCAGTGAGACGGTCCTCCTCCTGAAGGTCACCGACACCAATGACTGCTCCCCAGTTTTTGAGAAGGACGTGTACATCATCAGTATCTCTGAGGACGCTCCTCAGGGGAGCTCCCTCGTCCAGATTCAGGCCCGAGACGCAGACGAGGGCGTCAACTCAGACGTCAGATACTCCATCCTCAAGTCCAACCAGGACAGCCTGATCAGCATCGACCCGGAGTCGGGCCTGGTCACGACAGCTGCGGCTCTGGACAGAGAGACACAGATGGAGGTTTGGTTCATGGTGGTGGCGGCTGACGGAGGGGACCCGGCTCTGTCATCCACGGCCACCGTCACTGTGCTGGTGGAGGACGTGAATGACAACGAGCCAGTGTTCCAGCATCAGCTGTACAACGTGTCCATACCAGAGCACAGTGACATTGGGAGCTGCTTTTTACAAGTATGTTGGAGAATATCTACTCACCTGCATCTAAATAGTTTTGTTTATCCATCCAGTGTTTGAGATATAAGAGCCCTAAAATGTTTGCCTTCCCCCCGCTGCACATTTTGGGGGGCATTTTGGGTTTCGGTGTTCTAGAACTGACAGGAAAAACAGTAAGCAGCACTGCGGCACTTCAACACATTTGACCTTTATCAAAAAAAGTGGATGTGTCAGCGTGCCACATTGCAATTTTCCATCCTATACAATAAATGGACCCAGTCACACTTTGAACTGGACACACTGGGATAACATGATCAGTGTGTTAACTCTTTGTGCACCACGATGCCCCTCAGCTGCCAAACTTTGGTGGGAACTTGTCTTCAGGGGAACATTGTCCCGCTCGCTCCTGATAATCCACAGAACACACTGTAAGCTGCTTTCTTAGAGCACCATTTCTTCGGTAGAGAGTAGTTCCAGTAAACATTGTTGGCAGTGAAGTCTGTGGATTATCCAGAGTGTGAGGAGATTTCGCATCACGCTGCATCGTGAGTGAGCATCACAAAGTTACTTAATATAACGGAGGGAAGGCAGAAATCTGAACAACTAAACTGCTGATCAACTCATCGTTTTACTAGTTTCCACTCTTTGTTATAATTTGCTTCTTTTCTTCATCACTGGCCAGGTCACGTCAGCACAAATACTCAAAATAGAAGTCTGAGATGAGAAAATCTCTTTTTTTCACATAACTCACTCTTCACTTTTGACAAAAACACGAGTAGACGTCACTTTATTTGGAAAACAACAGCACAACACTCTCCGGTGGGCAGCTACGTTCAACAATTCTCTCAGTATGTTTTTTTTTTTTTTTTTTTTACAAAAACAGCCGAGGATTTAAATGCAGCTGAAGACGAGTGTGAGCAGTCAGCATCTCACGCTCTCTGTCTGTCTCGCTGTCTCTTTCTTACGTCTCATTAGACAAAAGTAGCCTTCAGTGTGTACGCACAAAGACGTCAGTGTTCGTCCTTAACACACGCAACACACACACACACACGCGCGCGCGCGCGCACTCCGTCCAGTTCAGCATTGTGGCTTCGATATGACAGATGTGATGCCTGGTACCACACGCTGACGCCCATCACAAAAGACGGCTTATTGAGCAGTTCATTATAAGAGAACATAAGTGAAGTTTGCCATTAAATTTGATTAGTTAGGTGCTTTTTTCAATTTGTTTTTTCCAGTGACGTCTTCCGCTGCAGATCAATGAAGCGAGTCTGAGTTATAAAAGTTTTATGAGGTCAGTTAGCACTTAAAAGAAAAGCTAATGACTCATAGACACGCTAATGTCTTGTAAATGAAAGGTTGGCAGGTGTGTTACACGTCTCGTCAGACCTTTACCCCTGTCTCTTAAAGCTCCACCAATCAGAGTTCATAAAGTCTGCATTTTATCATGTTTATGGCAGGAAAGTAGGCGCTCTATCTGTGAAATGTGCCTCCTGTCACGGGAACAGTTGGACATGAAAGCTCGGGTCTGAGGCGTGTCTTTTCTCGGCCGTTTGGCTCCGGCGTCTTTGTTTTCCACCTGAATGAAACTCTTCACCCTTTGATTGTTGGGATTTTTATGCTTTTATTATGTTGACCTTCTCCGGCAGAGCAAGTATTATGATTCACAGTTCTGACTAAACATTGACACCTGAGACGTGACGCCGACCGCAGCAGCAGCACTGCTGTTGGGAACAGTTTTGCGGCTACAGAGGCTGAACAACACATCCATTTTATTTAGACATTGTAAAGGAAAGACTGTCAACTGTGTATTAGATATTATAGTTGGACAAGTAAGACTTGTCTTATAGGGGGGATTCTATGGTGGCCCTGAGGGTCAAAACACAGTTGCATGTCAGAAAACACAGCAACACACTGCAAATCTTGTGTTTCCTGAAATGTTGTTTTGTTTTGACCCTCAGGGCCACCGTAGGAGAAGGAGAAGACGACAAAAAACATAATAATCTTATATCTATATGAAGAATTATCCCTTTTTAACTGACACTTAATCAAGGTCTGTAGGTTTATATACCACGGTGAGGATAACTGTAAATAACGGACAAGGCTGTCAGTGAGTGCACGTGCAAACAAAGGATTACCGTCAAATAAGGCTTTACAAGTTTAAGAGGAGCAGCAGGAACAAACTAGAAACCATCATGTGATGGGATCATGGCACCTGCAATATAAAAAGCAGTGAAATACATCACATGATGCGTTAGTGTCCTGAAAAAGGTTAAACTGTGCCAGATTTATTAAAAATGCCCAACCATGTTTGTAGGTGAAGAACAGAGGGTGTCAGGTCACAAAGCCCACTGAGGCGACGACACCCATCTTCAAACATGACCTTTATTTTGATCTCATCTACACATCTGTGAAGTTTCGTGACTGGATCTTCCACAGTGTTGACAATATCACAACAATATCCCGAACCAATTGCCATAATAAATGTTGACAGTGTACATTTCTGCAAATCCCAGATGTGTTGTCGCTGAACGGTTCTTTTTGCAACTTAAACGTTTCTTTAGGTTCAATTTTATTTTGCCTGTGCTCTGTTTAGGTGAAGGCACATTTGGCTTGGGTGCTTAAAATTTATTTTTGGTCACCACAAATTCAGCTGGACATGCCCTGAGGTCTTCTTAAACATATTCAGAGGAGTCCCGCGTACAAACATCTTAAACTGGGGTCAGTGTCAGTGGCAGCCTTCTGTCCTGTAAATCCACCACCATTCCCTCCACCTCCAGATATGAAAGTCAGGTCATAAACATGTAATGTGAGCGTGATATGGCGCTCTTTTTTAGAAATGTCATGTACACATGTGAACAGATCAGTGGTTAACTGCCATAATTTTATTCGTGTGACTCGACTGCAGTACTTTAAACCACTTCTAAGGTGTTTCCTGCTACAATACTTGTCTCCAGAACAGCATTACGTGATTACAAACAGAGTGTGTTTATCCATGACACCTGCATGACGTTGTTGATATTGGCAGTAATTTGGTGTCTGAAGGCTCATAAAACTGTATTTTCCATCTATTCAGGTTGTTGCCACAGACGCAGACAGCCCCGAGTTCGGCACGCTGCTCTTCTCTCTGTCAGATGGCTTCGACAAGCAGGACAAACACCCTCTGTTCAGAATCCACCCGCAGACCGGACAGCTGTGTGTCTCTGAGGACATCGACCGAGACTCGGGACAGACGGTCCACGACATTCTCATCAAAGCTGAAGATCCAGTGAGTCATGAACTGTGTACATTGCAAAGTTGTGAAAATTGCAAAGTTGCATGTGTTGATCACACAAAACTCACTCCTGTTTTCTCACTTTTCAAACGTCAGGGAGGCCTGAGCGCTCAGACCTACGTGCACATTGAGGTGGAGGACCTGAATGACAACGCTCCAGTGTTTAACCCCGACCAGTACGCCATGAGCATCAGCAGCCACGCGCAGCCCGGCACAGAGATCCTCAACGTTATCGCCACCGACCGAGACTCCGGCAGGTTCGGACAGGTCACCTACGACGTGGTTCCTGGTGACATGTCCAGTTTGTTTGCTCTGGATAAGCAGACAGGTAGGCAGGCAGAAGACGACTCTTTTATGGTTACGTTTCCAAGCGAAAGTGAATGTGTTGAAGTTTAAAGCACTTAAAGAAAATGTGCTGTAGGCCAAGTTATTCTCCTAATTTATTTATGGAGGCCTGTGAGGAAAAATGCAGCAAAAAAAGATGAAAAAAAAGATGCAAAACAAAAAAAAATTACACGTATCACAAAACGAAAACAACAAATTTCTTTGTGACTGACTGACTCGGCCAAGTGTCTTGTTGTTTTTTCTGATTCATTCTTTTATTTTGAAAAGTGTTATTGTTGTGTTTTGTCCCTCAGGGCCTCCGTACCTCTGACACTTACTGTTTGCACATCCATGCACACAGAAAGTAGCACAAATGCACTGTGATTTTTGAGGCGGATAATTAGTTCCAGCTGAATTTGGTCTTTAAACTCTATTTGACTTCTCAAGCTGCAGTGACTTGTCACAGATCCACTCACTGCTCTGTAAGTAACTTGTGTGATGGGCAGTGCCAGTGTTCAGGGATAAACCACTACTTACTTTGTGTAAGTCCCTCTGATATGATTGCCAGTGTCACCGCTCAGCAGGGTGGCGCAGAAAAGCCCAAAGCTTTATATCGTCATGTGGTGAGTGTGAGATCAGATCTGCACTCGCAGTGTGAAAATACATTTTTAATGATTCTACTGTGGATCCTCTTTCCAAACTAATTGGGCAGTGGTGTTCCGTCGGTGCTTCCAGGACAATGTTTGCTGCTGTAGATGGGATTGGTTGGTGAGAAAAGGTGATAAAAATGAGTCACGTTCCTTCTGAGCCATCTGTCAATGCAACAAACCAACTTTTGGCTCATATAGAAGTGGTTATTTTTCCAGAAGTCTGTTTAAATTAATTTGGAAAACAGCACCTTTGGTCAATGTGGTTTTCCTTAAAGGGATAGTTCACCTGACTGTCTTTTGATGTGTGGTTGTATGCGGTGCTTATCCCGAGTCGGTGTGTTACCTGCAGTAGATGACTGTCAGCTCTCCGCCGGTGTGGAGAAGCAGCTAAATTGTTGCCGTCAGGAAGCACAGCATTGTACTGATGAGACCGCACCAGCATCGAGACATGAAATAAGTCCCACCTGGCGCTTTGCGTTCCCTCAACCGCACAATGTCCGTATCCCTACACACAAGCAGAATGTAGTGCCAAAGGAAAACGTTGTTTAATGGCAGCGTAAAGCGCCAAAAATGTTAAAAACATAGCGTGCACATAAAAGCAGATATATATTTCAGGTGCGGCATATTTTAGGTGGCTAGAATATATATTGATGGTGTCACGGTTTCAACTATGTAAAGCCCTGAAGTCTGTCGGTGCTGCTTGTCCACACAGGCAGAGAGCTGACGGTCGTCTACTGCAGGTAGTCAGTGTGTTACCTCAGCTGCTTTAAACTTCCACCCTTCTACGTTTATTTGATAACTTTAGTGTGACCGATCAGATGATTCTATCCCTAGTTTGTTAAAAGACCTGTGTGTACATCTTAAATAGATATTGTTTGTTCCCTTATCAATTGATTTATCATTTAATTTAGAAGATCCAAGAGCCAAAAGTGACATATTCAAGCTGCTTGTTTTGTCCAATTAACACAACAAACCAAAACAAACAAACAAAACCAAATAATTTTATATTGATATAAAACAGAGAAAATCAGCAAGTTCTCATAGTTCAGAAGCTGTAACCAATAATCACTCTGCTTGAACTATTATTCACATTATTGATTGATTGCCATTGTCAAGATAGTTGATAGCCACCGTTTTTATTAATCATGTAACATTGGCTCTAATCTCAATGAGACTTTGACCAAGAAGAAAGAAAGAACAAATGAAAGGATTATATGACCTGTTTAACTGAATAAAAACTCAAATAAAGTACTGAGTATACTTTCTTGTGTCCATGCAGGAATGCTCTTCCTGACCTCCACTCTGACCCACCTGGGTTCAGCCAGCGTGAAGCTGTCAATCACAGCGCAGGACGACGAGGGCCTGACCTCAGTCAGACCCGCAGAGGTCACCATCGACGTTCTGCGCAGCGCTCAGGCTCCAGCTGTGTTCCGGAGGTCGCGCTACTCCTTCACAGTGGTCGAGGACGCACCACCGGGGACCTCTGTGGGGACGGTGGAGGCCATAAACCCAGCGGGTGAGTGAGCGTCCCACATCCAGGTCTGAGAGCGGCTCTTACCACAGAGGGGTGTGAGAGAAATCAGATTACTTAACAGAAAAATCAGGTAGAAATCTCCCTCAGATATCAGCTACAAGTGATGGATTCATTGTAAAATACAGCTGAGTAGGTGCTTGCTGTGTCTGACACTGTGGACAGCCCCTCTTAGAAGGAAATGAGATAACTGTGTCCCCCAGCAACGGGGGTTTGGAGGATGTTAACAGAAGTTTAATGTTCCCATGGAGTCAGCAAATCAGACCTGTGCTACAACTTCAACAATAAAAACAAAAGAGAAAAGAGTAAACCCGCCCTGGAAACTGTTATTGGCACAGAAATAAAAGCTGACAATGAAAATACAAAAACGACGATCGCTCTGCGTCGGATGCTGCCGACGTGCAGTATTTAAGCAGGATTTGTCCTGACAGACGGGCCGTGACAAACACAATTGAGCGATCTTTGTCATTGTTCAAATCTCCTTCCAGACATGAAGAGGCAGCGTTAAAGAGGAGGGCTACAGTTTAATCTTTAATCCTCTTTGGCCACATGTACAGATGATAAAGTGTCGGCGACACACAGACGGACGGACGCGGCATTGATAGTCCTGTCATAAATACACACCTGCGCTGGAGTGTGATTCCTAACTATAATAGCAGTATTTGTTTTGTGAGACTCCGTTGGGTGTAGCTGCCATTTAAAGCTATCATGTTATTATAAATACATATATTATTCAGAGTGGCAGAGATCCATCAGCTTGCATTCTGTCTCATATTTGATCCACAGTGACACTGAGCAGAGTCTTTTCTCTCTCTCTCTCTGTTTCCCATCATCATCAATTTGAAACTCCACTGCATCTCTTCAGCAGCTCCAACACTAGACAGGCGTTTAAGGTTGTCTAATCCATTAAAAGATTAAAGCTTCAAGTTAAAGCAGAAACAACGGGATTGGGCCTGTTTGACAGGGGTCGGGCACGCTTAAGCTCTCCTTCGTGATTCGGTGGTTTGTAGTTACTATTGAAGGGCAGCAAACACTTGGAGGAGATTAATGAGATCTTCTGACCTGCACTGTAATCACTTCATGTGGCTTAATGTGTGTGTGTGTGTGTGTGTGTGCTGCGTATATATGTGGCAAATTACATATAGCAGTGGTATTGATCTGAACGTATTCATGATAATCTCTTCATAATACTATATATTAATTTATTTATTCCCTTAAAATTCACAATTGTTTACATTTTTGTAAATAACAAATCATAATAATACTATTGCTTTTTTTTCAGTTTGAGTTTGTGATTTATGAAAAACCAACCCTGTAATGTTTTCTCTCTTCTTGTCTTCACAGACTCTCGGGAGTCAGTGTCCTACAGAATCTCGTCCGGAGACCCTCAGGGTTTGTTCTCCGTTCATCCGAAGTCCGGCCTGATCAGCAACGTCAAGCCTCTGGACCACGAGTCGCAGCCGTACGCTCTGCTGGTCCTTCAGTCCCACACCGACGCCTCTCCGGTCTACAGCACCACGCAGGTCAACATCACCATCGCCGACATCAACGACAACATTCCGGTTTTCCCCAAACTCAGCGACGCCATCACAGTGTCTCAAAACACGCTCCCGGGAACAGTGTTGTTCATCGCTCACGCACACGACTATGACAGCGGCGCCAACGGGAGGGTGCAGTATTACCTGAAGAGCACCAGAAACAGCACGTTCGTCGTCGACCAGAACCTCGGGACCGTTACGTTGAATCAGAGTTTACAGGCGGATCATCAGCAGAGGTACAGCCTGGAGATCGTGGCTAAAGACGAAGGAGAACCTTCGCAGAGCTCCACACTGACCCTCACTGTCAACGTGGACCGCACCGCTGCTGAAGACAGCCTCGCCTTCGAGACTTTAGTCTACCAGGTGGAGATCGGCGAGGGCTACAGGAAAGATTCGAGGGTGATCCAAGTGAGGGCGCACCGGAGCCGAGGCGCCCACGTGTCCAACTCGGGCCTCACCTACTCCCTGGAGGCAGAAGACGGATTTCCTCCTGCTCCTTTCCGGGTTCACCCGAAGACGGGATGGTTGTATCTCTCCCACAATCTGGACTATGAGACAGAGTCCACGTTTCGCTTCCGGGTGGTGGCCACAGCCAGGGAGGCGTCGCTGGCCAACATCACAGCCACAGCCACAGTGACCGCGCTGGTGCTGGACATCAACGATAACGCCCCGGTGTTCAGCAGCGAGGTTTACTACTTCACCGTGTCGGAGGGCTCGTCGCCTCAAGGCCTGGTGGGAACGGTCACGGCCACAGATAAGGACTCTGGGAAAAACGCCCAACTGTCCTACATCCTGCTCACAGACGGGAAGTTCTTTCGCATCAACACTAAAACAGGTAAATGCCAGGTCACTGCCAGTAGATATTACACTAGAGCTCCAGCGCATCAGACAAAAACACGTGTTTCAAAATCTCCTATATTCAGTCTTTAATAATACCGTGCAGCCGTGCATCCTCACCCTTCTGTCTCTTCTCGTTACGCTTTCCAGGTGAAATCATCAACTGGGTGGCGCTGGACCGGGAGCAGCACAGCCAGCACAGTCTGAAGGTGATGGTGACGGACCAGGGCCATCCTCGTCTCAACGCCACCGCCACCGTTCACATCCTGGTGACCGACGTCAACGACAACACTCCGCAGTTCACCCACCTGCCTGCCAGCAAGGAGCTCAGCGTTCAGGTGAACATGTAGAGGTTTTATATCGTGCTACAGGAGTGCGATGTTGTCGTTATACCCAGTGTGTAACTCACTCTGTTCCTCTGTTTATTTCAGATCTGGGCTGGTCTACCAGCAGGATCCTTAGTGACAAACATGTTTGCCAAAGATTTAGATGCGGGAGAGAATGGGACAGTCATCTTCTCGATGGTCACAGGTCAGTTACGATGTTTGGACACATCGAGCCGTGCAGTTCACTCTTTGTTATTGAGGGTCTGAGTATCACCGTGTTTTTCTCTCAGTCGGTTTAGAGGAGGAGGGTCTCCGACACTTTGAGATCGACAGTGAGAGCGGAGACATCCGAACAACGGAGCTGTTCACCCAGAACCCTGAACCGTTTTACACTCTGAGAATAAAAGCAAAGGACAGCGGAGCTTCACCTCTGGAGGACACGGCAGTCATTCATGTACAGGTACAGTCAGTCCTCCACTTAATACTGTGACCCACAGCTTTCTTTGCAGGTCCTGTTGAATATGCTTATGTATTTGTTTCTGGGTGCTCTTGGAAAATATGACAAAAGGGTGATTACATTCAGGTACACTACCAGGCACTCCAGCAAAGAAAATATCAAAAATTGAGAGCAAAAAACATTAAATTGCTTTTATTGTAGCAACTAAATCTGTTTTTAAAAAGCAAACATGTTTGGACCAATATGTCTTCATCAGGGCTAAATATCTTCTATTTTGGAGTGCCTGAAATGCTTTTGTCATCACAACAAGTATTATGTTCCGACAAGTACTGTGTCCCTGATATTTCATGTTTAATCCTCAAGGAAAAGAAGAAAGGTCGTCACACACATCTAAATGTTGTAGATTGTTGAAAACAGAAAACGTGAAACAGCTTTGCCTACAATTTGGAAATAACATGAGACAGAAATATGTCCAAAAATAGGCTCTATCCATTGAACTATATATAATGTATGTTTAAAAAAATTGTGCAGAGACAAAACAATAAGCACAAGACAAGAATGAAAGTAGTATTAGTAACACAAGTTTAGCACCAGGGGGAGACATATACTGTTTTTTTTTTGATGAAGAGTTTTAAAAATGTTTTATCGACACCTCCAAATCAGCCCTGGGAGATTTCCTGTTTCTTCAAGAGCTGCCAAATCATATATGTCAGTGCTGTGACTTTTAAAATGTTCATATTTTGCAAACAATATCCCTCCGTGTGTGTTTCCTCCTCAGGTTCATGGACTCGAGGCTCTGTACGGCCGCTCTGACCATCAGCTTTTGAGGCGTTTTACTGTGAAGGAGGACACGGAGCCGGCGACTGTCATCGGCTCTGCCAGTGTCGCAGACAGAGGCAGACTCCATTATTCCATCTCTGAGGGCGACGGCAGCATTCACTTCGGCATCGACAGCTCCTCCGGTGACATATACATCAACCAGCCGCTGGACTACGAGTCGGCCAAGCAGTACTTCCTCCTGGTCCGAGCTGAGGATGCAGCAATGGCTCCTGGAGTGAACGTGTCGGTGCTGGTCAGTGTGATGGTGGAGGACGTCAACGACCACACGCCCTGGTTCCCTGATAAACTGGTGACGTTCGGTCTGCCGGAGGACGCCGCGGTCGCATCGCTGGCGTTTGCTTTCCATGCCAGAGACGCTGATGGGACCTTTCCTAACAGCGCCCTCCGCTATTCTCTGACCTTTGACCCCGACCTCAGCACCTCTTCACCGCGCTTCCCCTTTCAGATCAACCCTTACACGGGGAGTCTGACTGTAGCTGCACCTTTAGACCGGGAGACCAGACCCAGCTTCGCCTTCACTGTCACGGCCACCGACCAGGCGAAGAGGAAGGAGGAGCGTAAACAGACGTCGGTGACGGCTCAGGTCTTCCTGCTGGATGTGAACGATAACCGGCCGGTGTTTATATCAGCCGACTCGGTTCAGGTGATGGAGGACGCGGAGGTGGGGAGTCTGCTGCATCATTTTGTGGCCATAGATGGAGATCTGGGTGAAAATGGGGTCGTCTCTTACGTCATCTTGGCTGGAAACAAGAACGGGTTCTTCACCCTAGAGGAGAAAACAGGTAGCAATTTAACACAGCATCATTATTAGGGTTACTGGTTTTAGTAGAGCTCGCCTAGGCTGGTGTATCAGCAGGTATTAGCTCACTGCTGTTCATCCTCTTCCATCTCCTACAGGCCTCCTGTTTCTCTCCGCCCCTCTGGACTACGAGACCCAACGTTTACACCGTCTGACCGTCCGTGCTGTGGACCACGGCCTGCCCTCGCTCTCCTCCACCCAGACTCTGACGGTGGAGGTCGGCGACGTGAACGACCAGTCGCCAGTCTTCAGTCAGAGCGTCTACAACGCCAGTGTGGCGGAGAACAGAGACCCCGGGGAGCCAGTGATCAGGGTGTCTGCCACCGACACGGATTCAGGTGATAATCACCAGGTTTTAAATATCCCGTTTCAGTAAGCTGGTGTTATACAAAATAGACAAATGGGGAAATGCAGTCAATTTGTTTTAGATCTCATTTAGTCACATTTTCCAGGTGACATTTTCTTGTGAGAGAACATTTAAAGACACACGTTTGACGTTTGATCGGCGGCCTTGTGAACAGTTTTGTTTGACAAAATAATCTTGGCTCAAAGTTAAGAAGAAAGAAAAGCTTTTTACTGAGCTCAAAAAGGGGCAGCTGCACCTCTACTTTTTCTAATACAGTGATTTTCCACATATACTTACTGTGTACACGTGGGTGGGGGTTTTGGTAGACACGGACAGATTCTGGGGAAGCATGGTTGTTTTTCACTGAAGCAAGAATCGGGATGACCTCAGCTCCTTATGAATTAGATCCCACCAGACTCGTGGATTTAATGTCATGATCCAGAGACCAAACCATCTGCTGTGTACTTGTGTCTTTGCACGTAGACATGGTACCTAATGCGTGTCTATGGAAGTGGAGGTGGCAGTAAGCCTCAAAGGGGCCTAGGTGGCAGCACTAGCATGTGTGTTTTTAGTCTCTAGGAGCCTCAAACTATAGACTCAATGTACATCAAACCACACAGTGACACATGGAAATAAGATTCAACTCAAGAACAAAGCATGTTTTATAAATTAGGAAGGACAAGTAGTTTTTTTTCAGTCTGTTTTAAAGTACTTGATGCATTTAATGGCAAAAAGGAGGAAAACTCCTCTACGGCATTTTTCTCTCTCAGCTGCAGTGAAACAGTTCTCTTCTATTATGTTAAAGTGATGTAGCACACGTGACAAAAAGCAGTCGGGCAGCGGCTCGGCCTGCCATGTTTTGGTTTAAACGTCAGCGCTGCAGTGAATCAAGGTTATCGTCTGTTTTGTTTCACTCCATTAGCAGTTTAATTGAAACCAACCCCTGCCCAGCTCTTTTCCCCTCCCGCGTAGCTCCGCTTGTGTCTTTTTCACATGTTATACATTCACTGTACATCCCGGCAAATCCCATCCATCTGACCCAGAATCACATTCACAAATCTACACATCAGCCCTGTTTATTTTAACACGTTGTGCGCGGGGCCTCTCCAAATCCCATTTCACCCCGTCTTGTTGACAGTACTTTTAAATAGTGGAGGTGGAGGGCATGTGGCGGGTGGATCAGTGCAGGAGGGGAAGGGGGGGGGTTCAATGTGAACTAACATTCTTGGGGGTGAGAATTGTCCAAGAACAGCAAGCACACAGCTCCTCTGGGAGATCTGAAAGGTCCTCTCTCATGATGATTTCTATAATCCAAGCCATCTGTGCCAATAGGCGCCTTGTTTTCATCCGTCTCCTCGAATCGGCTCGTCTGGCAGCGCAGCCCGCTCTCCCACCAGTCTTATTTGATTATCATTTGTGCTGCTGTCCTCCCCCCCTCCCACCCAACGCTCCCCAAAGGTGACCATTGTTTCATGTCCGTGTTGGTCTCCGTACACAGTTTCCATGTGCTGGAGTCAGTCAGAGGAGATGTGCGATATCAGCGGGTCTGACAGCTAACCTTTTGTCTTACTGTGCGTGTCCTGGATTTCACTTTGTTGCGCAAATGTTTCGTCGGGGAAAAAAAAAACAGAAACCGTTTTATTATTCACAGAGATCTTTGATGGAAAGATTTGAGCACAATATCAGACTCATCGTGTATGAGGTCAACTAATGCTATTTTTTGCTAAATGTTTGCTTCAGAAGTCTGAGGAACTGCATGGATCAATAAAATACATTTAAAACTAGTGGATAATAAATAATAGGCTGATAATTAAACCCCCCGAGCCCCCAGAGTGACGCAAAACACGTCATCTGACGTCCATGAACACATGTTAAGACAGGACGGTCCAACTTTTCAGTCACACTTGGACAGTGTCTGCAGAGATTCTCTGATATCAAATGATTTAAAACTCCTGCGTTATACTGCCAAGCTTCACCTTCACAGTTTGTGTATTTTGAAGCTAACTTTGTTCTCTGTTAATGTGTGGCTGCCGATGAGAACTAACTCGAGCGGAGCCAGACTGGAGCAGCGAACAATAAAGGTTTTGCTCCCCTTGTCAGTTCGAACATGACAGGTTCTGTTTTCAATCCCAGATAAGGCCCGTCTGAACTGGAAGCAGAACTCGCATGAGCTAAGCTCAACCTTCGGGACAGACAGAAATGCCAAGACTGAAAGACAGAAAACAATTTTCAGAGTTTTGATGGAGGATAGGAAGATTTTTTTCGAAAGTATTAGCTCGTTTTAGACATCGTGAGTCATTTTGTCCTCAAGGTACCTCGACCACAGAGAGTTACATTCACTGTCGACCAGTGACTGTGAAAATAACACCAGGATGTTTTATCTCCTCACAGTATTAACATGATTCCAGAGCCTGTTAACATACATGAACCTGCTGTGTACTTCCTCCAGAGGAGAACGCCGTGGTGTGGTACAGTCTGCTGCCCGGCCCCGGCTACGAGCTCTTCAGCATCAACCCGTACACCGGCCTGATCACCACCACCTCTTACCTGGACAGAGAGCAGCAGCAGCACTTCACCCTCAGAGGTATGTCGCAACTTTCCAGTTATATAAACGCCGTGTTTCTGATGTGGTTAAAACCCACTTGGTTAGCATCAGGAAAAGATCATGTTTTGGCTTGAAATACCTGTTGTGGTTGCCACAAACACAGCTGGAAATGGTCCCGGGAGCTCTTTAAAGACATCCAGTGGTTTCACGCTCAAAAACGTTGAAGCGTTCCCTTAAACTGCAGGAACTGGTTTGGCAGATTCCTTCTACTGTGACAATCAGGTCATAGACACGTAAGCTGGACACGATACGACACATTTTGTGAAAATATGGTACACGGGCCTATGACACGTCTTAATGGGCTGCATGAACACGTGTCAAATACACACGGATATTGAGATAACGGGGTTTATCACAGTGTTTAAAAGAGTGTTTGAAATAAATGATGCCCACATGAACGTCTGAGAGTTTAATGAACTTTTATGAATGTGATTTTCGGGGTGTGAATCTTTGGTAATCTCACAATTCGATACAATTTTGTCAGAATTGATTTTCCATTCAATATGATTCTCGATTCAAAATTGATTATCATTTCAATGAATAAAAGAAGGGCACTATTTTCAGTCTTTGGCTCTAGTTCTATGTTGACGAATGTTACGCTGTAACATTAATGGAGTGAAGTAGCGGATACAAACCTAAACTGCTTGATGTTCGTCTTGCAGAGGTAATTATCCAGTTGTTAAATGAAAGAAATCCTTGAAAATGAACTTCAAGATGACTCAGGCATGTGCGCACTGTAAACTGTGTGTGTGCAGCACTACCCTGGCAGTTTAGTTCCGCCTTTTTTTGTTCCACTAATGTCATGCATTAGAAAATCGATTTTTGACATTTGTGAATATATTCTGAATCACAATTCTTATGGAAATCAATGCTTTACCCATCGGTATTATTAGGATTCAATGAAAACAAGGAGCAGCGCACATCTCACAGCATGTCTTGAGTGAGGCGACTGTTAAACTGTACGGTCATTTGGAATTTCTGGAATCGGCTCAGTGATTAGTCTCGTTGTATGTTTTCTTGGCCGTAATTAATCAGAGCGGCATGTTGCAGCGTCCAGAGGGGAAATAAAACCTTGTGAGTTTTTTTTTCAAAGTTGGGAAAAGCAGAAACAAACAGTGCAATCAGTCACAATCAGGTGCTGATGAGTGAGACAAATAACTCACAACTGCACTGCGGGTCAGACAGCAGGCCGAGGCTAGCTTCGTAATCACCAGATGTCAGATGTGCACATGTTAAAGAGTCTGGGGCGCCGTGAAAAAATGTAAATACAAGCAGAATGCAATCATGTGCGTACGAACTGTGTTTCAGAGAGTTGCTCCTGAGCTCATGTGGTGATAACCTCTACACATCATCCTTACCTGTGAACGACTGAGTCATACAGTCATGACACCAACACCTGTTAACGGCTAACCTGTTCACCTGTAGGACGTTCCAAACCGGTGTTGTTGGAGAATTTCACAACTTTTCCTTGTCTTTTACTCTTCTAGAGTATGATGAGCATTTATTAACAAAAATCAGTAAAGATGATGAAGTAAAACGTTAAATATAAAAGCGTTGCAGCTCTTTTGGAATCAGGGTTGAAAGTTTAAAGTTCACATTGACCCGATAGACCCTATCAGCAATAATTCAAGATTAATTGATTTGTCCTGTAGGAGATTTGTTTTGGACAAAAGGCTGCCACAAAAAAATACATATAATACAATGGCAGTGAGTGGATTTGCTGAATGAAAAACTGCTTTTGATTAAATGGCTTCCAGTGTGAAACTAAGGTTATTTAAAAGTATTAATTCTGCGTTAAAATGCACTAAAACCAATAGACCTTCGTTATATATTTTGTTGAGTTCCTTACTTATATTATCCAACAATGTTCAAATCCACAAGTTTACTCAAGGTTACGGTGTTCGATAGGTTGCTGCCAGTCCTTCCGGGACGGATTAGGGAAGTCGGCATACGAGATAAAATTTAAGGTAAATGAAACTTTAAAACATTCACTCATCTGTGAATATTTGTTCCTGAGTCACATCAGACAGACTTTCATCAGCAGTGTTGGTCGTTTAACAGTGTAGACGTCAACAGTGGAGCGAGTTTGACGGCGAGAACATTTGTGTTTATTTGCGTTACCCGCGCAGTGTTTACTGCACACTAGCCGTGAGCTAACGTTAGCGAGCAACAGCGCACGCCGACGTCTAAACACACAGTATGGAATTTCTGCCACCGAGGGTCTGTGTAGGAAAACAATACTAACAAAATGAAGTTTGATGATGTCTCGAAGTAGCGTCCACTGTTGCATCTATCTGGCGTGACTCGTTCGGGGGAAACATACATTTTCTAAAGGTTTTACTCAGGTCATGTGAAGTCAAGTTTGGGGATTTCCTTCCTCGCTTACCTGATGTTTCCCCTGGAAGCGACCATAGAGAAAGACAACGAAATGAAAGACACTGTTGACTTAAGGAATGGATTCTGTTGGAAACATCTACGGTGTACAACTCGAAAAAAGTTGTTGTTGTCTTGTCGTTGTCGTTGTCTATTCCTTGTCTACACTTTTGAATGCAAAAGTGTCACATATGATATCTTCTAAAAGCCCGCGAGTCTGTTCTTTGTACGGCATTCCTGCTCCGCTGCACATTTACGTCGACACTTGGCTCAGATCCTCCCGCTGAAGGGCAATGAAAATATCTGAAAAAGAAAAATCTAAACCTGCTAAAACAAAAATGTACAGAGTTCCCCATCAAACACAGACGTTTCTCTCACTCTGTTTCTCATTCTCTGCCTTCTCTTTTGTCATGCTTCACAGCCAAAGTCATAAAGAGCTCAAGGTCCGCCTCTCGTATGAGGGCGACGCTATTTGATTTATGTAAAGGAAACAGTAGACTTTTACAGGGCTGAGGTACAGTATATCTAACCTCTGCCGACTGCACCCTCGGCCTTTTGAAGTGTTTGCTTTCACTCTCTCGTGGGCACGCGCTGTAATTGCATTCAAACTGTTCTGCAGTGTTTAGGCACAAACTGCTTTCAGATGTTTTATCGTAATATTTGTACAGTCAGCAGAATGACGAACAATTAAATCTAATAACAAAATATAATAACGGGAAGGCCTGGGTGTCTTGAAGTTGTTCCAGAATCGTACAGAGCGTATTGGGAAATGCTGAAATATGTGGCGACAGTTTTCTCTGGCTGCAGATGAATTTGGAAAGACGTAAAATACCAGGTCGTTTTGAGCGCGTGTTAAAAGCCGTCAGTGGAAACTTTAGGTTGACAGGATTTTTCTTGTCATTTGTAGGGCCTGTCGTGCTTTTAAAAGTCTAAAAAGTCAAAAGAACTGCTCATTGAGCTGTTAAGAGACCGAGACAGCCAATGTTACCTGTAACGTAGCTCTTTTCTCATCATATTCTGTGAATAACCGTTGAAAAACAGCTTTAGTCCTCCCATGGGTGGCCTTCCCGTAGTTCAGTTGATCCAGTGTACATCCACTGATTACTGATTTCTCATGACTGTTAAAATTGAATACAATCCTTTTGTTTCCTGTCTGCAGTCCAGGCTCGTGACAGCAGCACACGGCCTCTGTCGGGGACGGCCACAGTGCTGTGCTCTGTGCTGGACGACAATGACAACCCTCCGGAGTTCATGCAGTCATCCTTCCAGATCAGCCTGCCAGAAAACCTGCCACCCGGGGTCGTCCACACTGCTCAGGCCTCCGACCCCGACCACGGAGAAAATGGAACTATACACTACTCCATATTAGGTAAGAAACCCGGGAAATGCTCAGTCTGTCAAGCAATCTAAAGAATCCCTGAGGTTGAGCCAAACTAATTCAGAAGGAGAAATTCAAAACGTAATTATCCTTTTAATGTCTGTCTGCTGTGTTTAGGTGAGGACTACAGAGGTCGCTTCACCATCAACAGCCACACAGGTGTTGTCGGCACCACTCAGGTCCTGGACCGTGAGGAAAGGCAGAATTACACCCTCACCATACAGGCCCGTGACTATGGCCCCACCCCGCTTAGCTCCTCCACCCAGCTCCAGCTGCTGCTGCTGGACCAGAACGACAACATCCCCTCCTTCACCCGTAAGAGCTACCACGCCTCCGTTAGCGAGGGCCTACCTGCGGGAGCCGAGGTCCTGCGCGTCGGCGCCTCTGATCCTGACGAGGGCTCCAACGGGGACGTGACCTACTCTCTGACAGAGGACAGCAGCCAGGGGGCCTTCTCCATAGACGCTGTCACAGGAGTGATCAGCACCACCAGGTCTCTGGACAGAGAGAGCCGGGCCCAGTACACCCTCAGAGCCGTGGCTACTGACGGCTGCACTCAGGGACCGCTGAGCTCTGTGGCATCGGTGACCATACAGGTGGAGGATGTGAACGACAACGTACCGGTTTGTGACCAGAATCCCCTCAATGCGTGGGTCTCCATGAGGACACTACCAAACCAGATCATCGCCACGGTGATGGCAACTGACGGTGACCAGGGTGAGAACGGGACGATGCGGTTTACGCTGACGGACGAGGAAAATCTGTTCGACATCAACAGCGAAACAGGAGAGATTTCACTGAGAAGGCGCGTGAGAGCCGGTTTCTCCGGGAGGAAGCTGCAGGTGGTGGTTTCAGACCGAGGACACCCCGCTTTAACCTCCACCTGCCTGTTTTTCATCCACCTGAAGGGAGAACACGAAGGGCTACAGTTCACAAGCAAGGTCTACAACGCTACTGTCAAGGAGAACAGTAGAGCCGGTACGTTTAACGTCCTCTTTTACTTCTCTTTTTTTCAGTGACACCATTAAAAACCTCGCTAACTTTTCCACTTTCTCTTTGTTAAGGCACTTGGATTGCAAAAGTGGAGGCCAGTGACCAGAACAACAGCAGACAAAGGATCACATACACCATATTCAGTGGCAACGATGATCGCATTTTTTCCATCAGCCGTCACACCGGTAACACATTTTTTTGCACGCAGAAACATTATTTTGTCCCCTTCCAAAGCTGTTACCGGAGTTCCCTGGTTCTCATTTACAGGAACGTCACGCCTACTTTCATCACTTAATTTATGCTAATAGCACAAATTCTCGTTCTCGTCCATCCGTTTCATTTTCCACAAAAGTATCCAGAAAAATAGCTGGACTTCCCGTCCTCACCATTGTTTATGTAAAATCAATCAGGTCTTCTAATCCACCCATTTCAGGCCCTGCATCTCTCCCTAAAATGCCTTTACAGCTTATCAAGTTCATCTGGTTGTTTATATGCAAGTATTTCCTAAAGAATTATGATCGTTGCCTGCCTGATTTTATCATATTCCACCACAAACTGTTTTTTTGGATCCATGTCTACATAAAGCAATGAAGTGGACACAGTTCAGACCCAGAGACACAATATTATAGTGACATTGTAGACTGGATTCTTTTGTAGGGTTACCGCAAAAACTTGAACCTAAAAGAGCTTCTTTCAACACCTTTTTAAAAAGTCTAAAAGTTGAGCTTTTCTTTCCATTTCTCTCCCTGATCAGATGAAAAAAAAAGCACATCATAAGGCCAAAGAGAAAAAGACAGAAGCTTAAGTGGAAAATCAATTCAAATGCCATTGTTATAATTAGGATTTATCATTAGAATAAACGTTATAATAAAAATCTGAGGGACTGTTGTCTCAGTCTTTTGGGGTTATACATCAGTTTTGAAATCCTCTCCTCCAGGTGAGATCCGTGTGCAGAAAGATAACTCTCTGGACTTCGAGGAGAGCCCTCAGATCCAACTGGTGGTTCTGGCTGACAGCGGGCTGCAGACGGCTCACTGCCGGGTCTCCATCAGCCTGCTGGACGTGAACGACAACGCGCCAGTGTTTGAACACAGCGGCTACAGAACAGCTGTCTGGGAGGGGCAAGCGCACAACACCTACATTATGCAGGTATGAATATTTAAAACTCCCAAGCAGGTGTATCGTTTATTTAGTCGTGATAAGATGGTATTAATAACGATCTGTGCCCATGTATTCTGCAGGTGTTTGCGTCGGACGCTGACAGCGGGATGAACGGCCAGATCGAGTACTCCATCGTGTCCGGTAACCCTAACGAAGCGTTCATTTTAGACTCTGTTCGAGGGATTCTCGCCACCAATGTTGTACTGGACCGCGAGATCACGCACTCATACAAGTAAGCGCATCCCACATATTAAAAAAGGGTTTATTCGAGATAAAACTAGATTATTTCTTTTTTACTAATGGAGATTCCATCCACAAAGCAACAATCACTTTGTTAGCGTTCAATAAACACACGTCCTGTGAGTCGTTGCCACTGCCAGACTGCAAAGCCTTGTGGAAACTATAGGCAAGAATACTTTACTAGTTTTATTTTAGTTTAAATAGAAAGTCAACTCGCACTGTCCGAGAGTCGATGTGGGGCCAGTTTCACAAAAGGCCCTTTGCTGCGTGTCACTCCCCCTACTGTCCTGTCAATAAAGCCAAAAATATATACATTTAAAATAAGAATATGACGGATCGAGGAAAACCTGCTATTTTTTTTTTCCTGTAGCTGCATAACTGTTGATGATTCTGTTATTCATGTTCAGTAGAACAGTCAAAATCTGCTCAAGTGAAACAAGAATTGCTGACTTTAAAATGTACTGAAAAAGCCCAAAATATCTGCTTGAGGCTACTATGATGATGACATTGACAACCTGCTGTAGAACAATGTAATAATACGCTAGTCAGCGTTATCATTTATTCCCTCACTTCGTATTACAGGCTGGTTCTGCAGGCAGCAGACAGGGGGAACCCTCCACTCAGCAGCACCGCCACCATCAGGGTCCAAGTGGTGGATGTCAATGACAACAGCCCTGCCATCCCCCCCATGGAGCCTGTGGTTATAGCAGAGAGTAAGACCAGCCCTCACTGGATATAAAAACGCTCTTTATGTTATTCGTCTGTTTGGGAGTTATTTTGACGTCTTCCGTTTGTCTGTAGATCTGCCTGCAGGTTACATGGTCACCCAGGTGACTGCGAACGACGTGGACCTGAGCTCCACCATCACCTACAGCTTCTCAGACAACAGCAGCACCAACGTTCCCTTTGCCATCGACCGATACACTGGTGTGGTTACCCTGACTCGAGCCCTTGACTATGAGGAGCAGACGGAGTACGTGCTGACAGTCTGGGCGTCCGACTCCCTCCACCAGACCAGCGGAGAGGTCAGAGTTCAAGTGCTTGACGTCAATGACAACGCTCCAGTCTTCACCGAGGTCTCCTACCAGGTACAGATGATAGATTTATCAATAAAAAGGGTAGAAGGACGATATGTTAACGGGTTGGGGTCAGCGAGCCATAAATAAAACTGTTTCAAGTTGTTACTAGGGACAAAGTTCTGCTAAGGCAGGGTTTATTCCAGATTTATGAGTTTTAATAAATATATGTTATGCATTTCTCATTGATGCATTATTAAATAATCAGTGAGGACAATTTATGGTTTGCTACGTTGTAAAAAGATTCCTGATCTAAAGACCTGATCTCAAATTATGCTGAGAGATAATCCCAGCCAAAGAGATTCTTCAAACCTGGCAACCTAAAAGTTGTTCATGTTTGTAATGAGTTATAGAGCATCAGTAAACGTTTCTTAAGTGAACAAGCCTGTGTTACAAGATGCAGATGTGACTCATTATCTTTTTCTCGTTGCAGGTGGAGATGTCAGAGTTGGCTTCAGCAGACTCATTAGTTCTGTCAGTGTCCGCTACCGACAGAGACTCTGGGCTGAACGGCAAGATCACATACAGACTGCTTTCATCTCCTTTACAAGGCTTCTACATCGAGCCAGACCACGGTGAGAGGGGCGGAAAAACACTTCCTGCAATGCTCACATGTTAATGCCTCATTGACAGCAAACCATCACTGTGTCTGTGTTTGTGTTGATAAGAGAAAGGTTAAGAATTCACCAGAAGGATAAAATAATGATCCAAAATGTATTGTAGCTCTTCTGTAAAAGACATTTGCTCAAGTTTCATGACTCATAGCTGTCTGGTGGTCTGATTTTCATATTCATCCCTCCATTAAAATCAGTTTCTCTGGCATCGTTAAAGGGGCAAACGCCAAAGAAAAGGGCACAGGGAAAGTCTCTCTCAGCATGCAGGATCAGAAGTTATAGAGTCTTGTTAGTCTGCCAGTAGCATTACACTTCTCTACTGTTTATATTTTTGTAGTCTAGGATGTGCCAGTGAGTTCCTCAGACAGCGGTAAAGAGAAGCAACAGAGTGGTAATTAGAAGTCATTGAGATAAAGTGCTTCAGAGGAGCCATGCCTATCCTATTATCTCCCTTTTATTAATCCCTCAACCCAAGAACGAAGATAAATCCTGCAGAGCTGTAAGGAAACCACCACTCCTCAGTTCTGGCCAGTCTTTTCCATTCCACTGTGATTTATATGCTTCTATCATATTTGAACTGAATTGAAGGTTTTAATATCATAGAAATTAATTTGCCCTGTTTTGTGGCGACGAGGACTAGCGGAAAGTGAAATTTGCATCAATGTTGACTAAAGCTCTCCAAAGGGAATCCGAAAATTTAATATGGTGCCTTTTTTGCGGCGCGGTAACTTTCCAGTTTCTTCAATGCCTATTTGTTTCACAAACAATGAATAGTGCCGCTTTAGAGTAGAGCTTTAGTATTAATATAGTCATCCTGTAGAAAAGTTTAAGTGGCAGTGAAGTGGAATAATAAATTGGATGGACAAACATTTACTGGAAAAAAGAAAAGCTCTTACAGTATGCATATGGAATTCATTAAAGAATGGTCTCACAGGAAATGATGTTGCATTGCGGCACATAATGACAAGGACAATTTTTGATTTAAATCTCAGTATGTTGTCATACAAGCAGACATGTTTTATGGTTCTTATTCTGAGGAGAAACAAGTCCAGGAACAATCTGTGTGTTCGTTAAACCATCTGTTAAATCAATCAACGAGAGTTTTATAGTTTTACATTGTCGAGAACAGATGTCTGCTAAAGATTCTTTACCTTGTAAGCGGTTTCAGTGTAAGATTAAATCAACGTGTGTCTGCTGACTGACTGCAATATAATAATTTGATAATGGAGAAGCAGATTTGAGGAATTGGGGGGTTGGGGTTGGCCACTAAAATCTGATATACAGTATCATCTCCTTGTAAAGTTCTTATTGCAAATGTGTAAGCAAGCAGTTGTGTACTTTTAGTGTAGGGAGATTTTATTTATTTATTTAGTATTTCATGTGTATTTGTATTAGGACTGGTATGTAGCATAAACTGATGCCACAGCATATACAGATGGGCCTTTAAAATACATAAAACAAAGACACAAAAGACAATACAAACACAAACTCAAACAAAAAAAAACATACAAAAAAATACAGACAGAAAGAAATCATTTAAAAAATGCATCCTGTAATACAATATAAAAAAATACATAAAACAAGCACCAGAAAATTCATGACTACATGACCGATCCAGTTCTGCAGGTAAAGAAGGCCACATATCGAACCCTGGAAGAGAAAAAGCTGTTTTTAAAAAAAAATCCAAATGAGGATTTACATACAGATGCCTTAAAATTACCATTGGATGCCCCACATGTTACTCAGCCCGAAACTTTCAATGGAAGCCCAACAACAAGTAGCTAAAAGCAGCCAGTAGCTCCATAAAACTGATTGGTGGTAACTGTCTGTTCGTTTTTTGTCTTGTAGGGTCTGTTTTCACCAATAAGCCCTTGAAGGCCATCACCAACAGCAACCTGATTCATCTCCTGGTTGAGGCCAAAGACGAAGGCGATCCTGTGCTGTCTGCTGTCACCTCCATAGATGTGCTGATTCTGGACTCCAACGACCATTCACCTGTGTTCCACCAGGACATCTACACGCTCACTGTCCCAGAGGACACACCCACAGACATCACCTTACTGACACTGTCTGCAGAGGACCAAGACTGGAGCCCTGAAAATACCCATCTGGACTATGCCATCATCGGGGGAAATGAGGAAAAGAGATTCTGCCTGGAAGTAAAAATGGTTCAGGTTGAGAATCAGATGAGAAATGTTGGAAAACTTGTCCTGTGTAACCCTTTAGACCGCGAGACCACCGAGAGCTACGCACTGACAGTTAGTGTGTCTGATCGAGGAACGCCTCCACTGAACAGCTCTGCTGTCATTATGGTGACTGTCACAGACTGTAATGACAACGCTCCTGTCTTTTCCAGCACAGAATACTACGCACAGGTGAGTGAAAACAGCTATGTAGGTACCAGGCTGGTGCAGGTCACTGCTCAGGATCCTGATCTGGGAACTAACGGCCTGTTGCGGTATGACATTATCTCGGGGAACAGCAAAGGTCACCACAGGCTGGACCCTCAGACCGGCCTTCTGGTCGTCAACCACTCGCTTGACTTTGAGGAGGACTCAAAATACACTCTCACCATCCGAGCATCAGATGGTGGTGAATCATCTGAAGAGCGTAAGGTGGCTTTTGCAGTGGTTTTCATCACAGTGTTGGATGAAAATGACAACACTCCGTACTTCATGTTCCCGACTGTTCACTGCTCAGTGCTGGAGAACCTCCCAGTGTTTACCCACACCTGTTCTGTCCACGCTGTTGACAATGACTTAGGCCTCTATGGACAGCTCACCTACTCTGTTTTGTCCTCCTGCTTCATGGACTACGGCAGCGGCAGTCCTGAGAAGAAGGAGGCCTTTGCCGTCGACCCCCTTACAGGTGACATTCACACACGACAGATTTTTGATTACGAACTTGAGAGTGAATACTGCTTTGTAGTGGAGGCCAGGGACAAAGGCGACAAAGCAGCTACCGTGAGAGTGCAGGTAACCATCAAGGGTGTGGATGAGTTCAGTCCCATCTTCAACCAAAAGCAGTACCGTTTCCTGCTGCCAGAGAATGCCAAGCGTGGAGATACAGTCGGTTATGTTATGGCGATGGACCATGATGCAGGGATGGACGGGCTGGTGGAGTACTCCATTGTGAATCCATCGCCGTTTTTCTCAATAAATAAAACAATTGGTACCATTTTTGTGTCAGAACCTGTATACCGCAGAAGAGGCAGCGAGGACATGGTGAAGCTGGTAGTGTCTGCAGGTAGTCCTAAAATGGCCTCCAAGACCAGCAACTGCCTAGTTTTCATCAATATCTCCAGCTCAGCAGAGGCACTCACTGGAGTCCCTCTTACTGCGCACATGGTCAGTTTGAGTGTTTCACTAATCATGTTCCTAGTTGTCCTCCTATTTTTTGTGGCCGTAGTCCTCAGGTACAAGATCAAGGAAGCGGCAATCAAAAAGGCTGCTGCCATTGCCGCAAACTTGAACCACGGCACAGGCTCGTTTGGTAGATCCGGTGGCCAAAGGCAAAGTGGAATCTCTCTAAAACAGATGAAACGGCCTGGCATCTTGATGACCACGAGAGACTTAATGAACTCATACAATCAGTCAGATTCAAGTGGCCGTGGATCAGCAGAAGGTGAGACCGCTGAGGACCAGGAGATCAAGTGGATTAATGAGTACCCCTGCCGTAAAAGAGACGAACCTGTGCAAGGGAACCTGGCTACTGAGATCCCACAGTCTTCTTTACCGGGGGACAATACCTCCTGCCACTCTATCGATGTAGGGCCAGAGCACATTTTATCCGTCAATAAATGTTTAATCTCAGGGCTGGCCAGCACAGAAAGCCTCCACCACTTCAAAGAAGAGGGAGGAGGTGAGGGACTACTTCCTGCAATACTTAGAGTGAGAGATTTGGAGGAGAGCATGAGGACAAATGGGTATGCTCCCCTCCCGGAGGCCCAGGCCGCTGCAGATTCTCTCTCTTCACTGATGTGTCCCGAGGAGCAGCCGCAGGGCAGCTACAACTGGGAATACATTTTGGACTGGGAGCCGAGCTACCAATCTCTAGCCTCTGTCTTCACTGATATTGGGATGCTCCCTGATGAGGAGCTTGAGGGTGGCCGTGAGGACTTGGCAGGAGAGGCGAGCTGTCTCATGCACCCACCGCCTCTTATAACAAGAGTGGCTCAGCCTGGCATCAGAACTGTACCTCCACGAAAGCCGGGGCGTGGACCAAACCTGAGCAGAAGGCACTCTTCCCGCAGATATGCATATTCCCCATTAGCGAGGAACACAGGACTTACCCCGTCAGCCATGACGCCCAGTTTCTCCCCATCACTTTCTTCTCTTACCATTAAGACCCCCAGTGCCTCACCAGTTGTCTCTGAGACCGGGATAGGGGGTATAAGACTTGACTCAGGGCCCCTCACTGCAAGCCTGTTGGAGGCAGAAATCCAGGTGTAGACATGAACTTTCACATTTAAATCCATCTTTCATTTAACATCTGAAGACATTTCCTCTGGTATTTTAAGGGACTTCAAAGCCTTGTTTGCATAGCACCTATTGAATCACAAGAAGTGATTTGTGTTTCCAGAGTGTAGCAGCACTACAGTCCATCAGGGCAACTGCAACACGTATGGTTTTTCATTTCTCACTACCATTCAACCCTAACTTGTCTTCTTCTTAAGTTTAACATCAGAATGATACATAAAATAAGACTTCAGCTCAGAGAAAATGGGGAAAATATGGCATCAGCAACATTTCAAGTACCCACTTACGTCAACCGTGCAAGTCAATGACTTTTCCCGAGCATGTGAAAATGCTGCAGGTAGAAGAGAGGACTCTGGTTGTTCTGACTGACCAATCAGTGGTGTGCAATGTTTTAACTCCACCTTCAACCACTGTGGTAGGTACGCCAGTAGAGTGTTTCTTTTGCTACCATTCAAAACGTTTTATCATAGAAGCACAAAAATAACCACACTAATGTGTTATGAACTGACTGAACCGGACTGGTTGGTGGAAGCAAGGCTTAAGTGACATTGCACATTGTTTAGTTTTGAAAATATTCTAATATATGTATAAAAAACATCATGTCAAACTTGTTTTCAGATAGAACTATAAAGTCCTGGACTCATTTCCTTTGTCGTCCCTGTTTCTATGGTAATAGACTCATGAGCGCCATGAGTTTAGTCTCAATGGGCCGATACCGGGCAAACTTGTCATTTGAACATAATGTAGTCATTTAATTACTTAGATTGAGGTTGATTTCATAACTGGCTTCTGTAATAAAACTAATATCTGGAAAAAACCTGGACTCAGTCTTGCATTATATTCTTATAATGCAGCACTTAAATAAGAGCAGATGTTCAAGTATGCAATTAATTATCAAGTGCTTTATTGTAAACATGTTTATATGCGCAGAAAATGAAACACTTTCTTATTGCTGTTGGTTGCAGCTTCTAGATGGAAAGTTTTCAAGGCTGGTTTAACTTTAATATCCAGAGAAAGGCAACATTGTTCTGTGGTTAGCTCTGTCTTCCTGGAATCATAAAAAAAACTGTGTTTTGAATACAGACCCATATTGCCTCCCTCTTCTTTAATATATTCTGCCAATAAAATGCCAATAAAATCCCGTGGAGAGCAGCACTCCTAAGATCTAGGACAGTTCTTAATATCATTATTACATTGTTCACCCTTTGAAAGCTAGATAAGTGGCAAGGCTTATGGAGACATCATCCAAATATTACAGAAATATGGGGGATTTTTCACTGACACTAATTTTGTACAGATTTAAGAGATGGTATTGTGTTCTGCCGCTGTCACTGATCAGCGCATTGGCGAGATTTTCATAAACCAGTTCCAGGTTCTGACAGCTATGATTTTGACTCATGAACAGAAATTGTCTCTTCCCTTCATGATTGTTTTGTATGTGCTGACTGTAAAATATGGACACCCTGTTAATAAACAGCACTTTATGTCAACTTTCCAGAGAGTTGTATGAGTTGATAAATATTGATACATTTGCAAACAAACTTGCAATACAGAAAATGTGTTCTGTGTTTTCTTCTGTTCAGCATTCAAAAAGTGGGATGTTTTGGTACTTGATTGCCTTTCAGGGTGATTTATTAGCCCATTATAATGTCTTAAAGAAATCCTGTCCTTGAATATAACAAGTAAAATGCAGCAGTTATGTAAACAGTACTCTTCACGTTGGGGCAAAAATAAAACAAGGAAAATGATCATGAGATAATGATGTGTTTGATTAAATTATGTATTTTTTACCACACACGACTTTTCAGCGGTGCTTCCCATTAAATATTAGAATTGGATTTCTTTTTTATAAAATGATAGAAGCCTATTTTAATTTCATTCGACATTTCTTCCTGATTCCAATTTTGACTTGTTTTCCTGTGGTTTTTCTAAAGTGTCCTAATTGAAGCAAGGGCTTTCATCACTTCAGATTAAAAACATATTTTAACAAAGACTTTCTCAAACCCAGTCCCAATTAAATTGCTTAAGGCAGCTGTACATCTAGTAAGCATGTCTACTCAACATGATTAATCTGTCCCTATTTAACACGCTATGTACCACAGTCCTTTTTAAGTAGCTGTAAATAAACCTCTTCTTAGAAAGCCTGCACTTGATGCAGAGCTTTTAGCCAATCATAGACCCATATCTAACCTCTTTTCTCTAAGATCCTTGAGAAAACAGTCGGCAATCAGTTATGCGACTTTCTACATAACGATTCTTAATATGAAGATTTTCAATCCGGTTTAAGAGTCATTCACAGCACAGAAACCAGACTGGTTAAAGATGTGATGACCTACTAATTGCATCTGACCATTTTCCTTAATTTTCCTGAGTAGCTAAATAAAATACTAATAATCAATCAATCCATCACCCTCACATTAACGTCGAGTCAAACAAAATCAAAGCAGAAAGCAGTCCCACAACAAGCTTGTAAAGAGCACTTACAAAACTTGATAGTTCAAAAAAAGTAACATTTTGTAAATATACTTACTCAGTTTATTATTATTATGTATATATAATAATAAAATCATAAAATGTATTAAGTGGAAGAACACAACTATCTTATAAATGATTCAATCAGCTTGTTTTGAGGCTTCAGTGAGACTCAAAACTTCTCAAACGCAAACTTGAGTGAAATATTAATTTCACATGCATAAATAGACATTTAGTATTTTTAATTATTATTTACACTTAACTGCAACAGTATTTGTCTGTATCATTGCAGCCATTTTTAACAATGATGTCATTGATTCATTTGTTCTCGACCACTTTCATCCAGTATTGATGCAATTTTGAGAAAAAAAAGCTGAAGACAGAATGTTTTTATGTTTGCTGCTTGTAAAAGTGACCTGAACACCACAGAAGTGTGCTTCTCTTAGAACAGTAAAGAAATACAAAGTGATTCAACATGGCTCCACTTGGTCTGCTGTTAATCCAAATGTGCTACCCTCAGGGAACATATGAGCTGAGGAAGCTGAGGAGCTAAAGTCTTTATCAGATACTCTCATGAAAGATAATAAACAGTCTGGCCCTCGAACCATACCAGCCAAGTGTGTCCTACATGCAGTCGCTGATAGGTGCGTAATTATTTATTGACTCAGTTCAGACTCTCCTCTGCACCTCAGTGGGTTTTGACAAGTCCTCTGTATTTGTGATTTCAGCGGGTCCTTGGCCTTGGGATCACGGTGAGCGAAGAAATCTCTCGCCATATCAGGTGAGCTGGCCAAACAAGCTTCTGGTTCTCAGCCGCTCACCAGTCCACACAACTGGAGTAAAGAGCTGCTCAGTGGATCTTTATCAGATACTACCTGTCAGTAAGGGCAACTCAATTTGCTGAGAGGTCGGGAAGTCTCAAGTACAACAAAGATTTCTTGGCTGCTCTATGAGGACGGAGATGTTTTTGGATTTGTGTGCAATAAATGCGATTATTCACAGTTTAATAAGGCATGGAAACTGACTGTAATCCCCAGTATGCTGGGATTAACCTGTTAGGGAGCTCTAGGGCAAACATGAGCTGCTGGGCTTCCTACTGTATGTGTATGTGCTGTGTATGGTATGCCCTCCATTATTGTCATGTCCAGTATGAAAACGCAGCTCATTAAACTAGATTTTGATGCAGGAATAGTCTGATTGTGAGGCTGAATTGCTGTTTAATTCACCTCATTAATATTTCAGGTCGCATTCTTCTCCCCGTCACCATCTGCGTGTCGCCTCCTCTTAAGTCAACAACAACCTCCAAGCTAGCAACCTGTACACTGAAAGTGACGGCAACGCAATCGCCACAATAAATGTTGGCAGTGTACATTTCTGCAGACCACAGATACGTTCACAAAGAAATGTTAAGTTTTAACATATCAGTGGTTTGCAGAAATGTTTATTGCCAACATTTTATTGCAGCGACTGGGCTGGTTTCTCTAACCTGGTCGCTAACAGTGTGAATGTACACAAGCTAGTTTAACCATTTTAATGCCGGAGCTCACTTCTCCACATGCAAAATAAAAGGTTTCAACTGTACCTATTGATGTATTTTCAGTTCTAAACAGAGGCAGATAACATTGGTCTTGTTGCACCCCCCAAAAAAATGTAAATGGAGTATAATAACAAGAGTTGTTATTCCTGTAAGTTGACTTAAAACAATCCGTATAGCTGTGTCTACAACTTTAAATTACTGAATGTGGAATGTGGGCAGAAATTCGGGCTAACGCAGGGACCTTTCATTAAGATCAGGTAATACCGCGGGACCTGACAGAATTCCAGTGGATCACATTAACACAAATCACTTGACACACCTGGGACTCTTGGAGTCCATGAGCCCAGCTGCAGTTGCCTGCTTCTTCTGCCGTTGGTAATCAGGCCTTGATCCTGTGTATGTCAGTACGTGAGCAGATAATACTGCAGTAAAGAGCAGTGTTAAAAAGTCACAGTCCAATGAAAGATCCTCCGTAATAATACACATCTGTATAAGATCATCACTTGTCAAATCTGGTCAAGGCTGATCTCACAATGTTCGCCCTGAGCCGCGTTTTCCTGCAGAACAAGAAGAGAAGATTATCATCTGATAGTCCAGTCTGATAGTCACTTGGAAGTCGAGGGTTTGTGGCAAATAAAACACAGCTGTGTTCTCATCCTGGATCAGATTTTGTATTTATTTCTATTTGCATTCTATTGAGATAAGTACTGGCCTCTAAACACGTTCTGCGTTGTGGTTTCTGGCTTGTTTCTCAGGGGACTTGAGGCTGTGCGATGCACCGAAGGAATCTAGGTTACATTCGCTTGGCAGAGAAACAGTTGAGGAGTGGGAAAGTGTAGTTGTGGCGACATCTGATTTTATAATAAATTGTTGTGAAACTATTTTCGTATCCAGTCTTTTGGGTTGTGATGGAACGCTTCATTCTTCTCTTGGCTAAAAATATGAATCGATGGACCAGAAGATACGAAACGAAGAGCATTTTTTGTGTTTACTTGTGTGTTACCCACATATTTTAACATTGGCAAATGTAAAATCTAATTAAATGCAATTGCAGCAGTCTGATCTTGGTTTGTTATGTTGGGTGCCAGAGGTAAAGCGGGTTGCTAGACCTAACAGTAAAACAAAACCTTTTTTGTAAGCCTATGTAATGCAGATTCGTAGCATGTGATTTTCATAAGAAATTCCACCTGTTGTAAGTAAAACTACATGAGCATCTAGGAACTCTTCTGAAGTTGCCTTTCATGAAAGATGGTACAGATTATAGACTGAATTTAGACTGGAAAACAAAAACCAGCATAAGCAGCGGTGTTCCTGTCTTCAAACGGCATTTTAATTGTGCATATTTCTTCTGTATTACAGGTTTTAAAGTAAAAAAAATGTTTTACCATCACAATTTTACCTCAACTTACCCAGGAAAAACAGGACGAAGATGCTTTTTACCTGCTCTTTAGCTTTTATACTGTACTGCAGGTCTGAAGAGATGTTAAACCTCAATGTGCTTTTACTGCTACGGTGCACCAAGCGTCAAGAACCAAAAGCTAGCATCAAAATCACAGTTTCTCTTATCAGATTCCTGATTTCAATGAACTGCCATTCATTTTATTACACAAAGACTTTCTATTACTTTATGCTCAAACAACATTTGATATTTGAGAACTTAATTGTGTCTTTTGTCAAATAAAAACCAGCTTTTGTAGAAAACAAAAGGCTAGCAGTGATGATGATGGTACTCATGATGACAATGTTAGCATGCTGATGGTTTGCCAGATGTACTCTTTACCATGTTTATCATCTCAGTTTAGCATGTTAGTGAGATCAACAACATCACGTTTTCATACGAAGAATCTGGACTTGCTATTTATTCTTTAAATAATACTGTTGTGTGGTAGCGGCGTTCTCACAACCAAAGCACTTGAATGCTAAGCGTGCGTGACTTATTATGTCATAGTATCTAATCATATATTCACGCGTACTAGCGTCTTATGTAGCCTTGAGCAGATAGCTTCAAGCTTACTCCATGCCTAGATAGTTTTCTTTTTCAAAGTTAGAAGTCTTTAAGAATTGCATTTTTATATTTGTGACAGTAAAAAACTTGCTGAGTGGGGGATTTGCCGCGAACTGAATGAAACCACTTGACAACTCAGTAATTTAGTCCAATGCTAAATTTATTAAAAGATCAACTGAATTACCGTTCAGTTTAGAGTAAGTGGTTGCAGGAGAATTATATCTGCACTTTCAGACAGTTCAGATTAATTTCTTTAGTTCAGAGCAGAGCCACAATCTGTTTATGTTCTATCAGCAGATTTGCAGCAAAAACATCAATCATCGTGCTCAGAATCATAAATTACCGCTCTGTCCTTTGGCTCCAGAAAATCAACATATGTGCAGAGTTCTGATATTTCTCCATACATCTGTAAGTTCATCTACGCTGTGTTGCTGAAAGATTGTATAAACATTGTCACACTGAGAGCATGTGTTACGCTTCGTTTGCAAGCTGGAAACAATCCAAATGTTTTCTGTTTTCTCTCTCGTCCACCTTTTCCTTTCCCCAAAACAAAAGAGGTCACGTTCGACAGAAGAAGAAAGAAATGTGAGCCATCGTGATTTATTAATAACAGGCACCAATTTAAGCAATTATTTATAATGGAGTCATTTTCCCTCAGCTATACATTCTTCACAGAGGAATCACAATGCACTTTACGCAAAGAATTAATCACAGATTAGGAAAGAGTAAACTGTGCTGACTATAGCTTACCTCTGTGTTTATCAGAACCATGTGGGACATCCTGTCTATCTTCTTTTCAGATGTTTGACAAGTGCGTGGGACGATATATGCCAGAGTGCAGTGCTGGGCCTGGTCCTGATGGAAATTAACGCGGACATGATGTGGGATAGCTGAGCAGAGCGAGGAACACGGATCTGAAGTGGGGACGGTGACGTGCAGCGTGACTCGCTGCTCGCTAAATTCCTTCCAGGCTCTTATCGAGGCTCGTTCAGTTGGTTCACCCAAAAACCAAATTTCAGATTCGGTCTCAACCTCATGCCATTTTCCTAAACAGACATGCCAAATTGATGGGAAAAAAATACATTATTTACACCTCTGACTCTCACTCCAAATCCGGAAAGAGCAACAGGCCTTGAAGCCAACTTTCGTACTAGCCAAACCCCTGAAATTTACAACGTCACATGACGCACCGGGGCCCAAAAACACATTTCCCCGTAAGCTTGCATTGTGAAAGAAGCATCTGTAAAATGGTAGCTGAATTTTTTTTACCCTCACAACCCCCGCAAAATGACTCATTTCATAATTTGATTCATTTGGAAAGTCCAGAAGAGCCACAAGATAAAATTGTTCTATTACCATCCAAGTTAGACGGCTCGGTCGGTGGAAGTCTTTAGTGCGCACGATGAATTGGCCCCAAAATGTAGAAGATCTGGGTAATTTCATACTCGATCAACACTCCAGACAGGGTGTGCTTAGCTTAGAGGCTAAAGTGATGATTCCACTGATCAATTTAGGGTCATGAGACTCCAGAGACTTGGATCAGGAGGTTTTGTTTACGTGTTGTTTATTCACGTTTTAAAGCAAGTCTCCATCTACTTTTGCTTTTTAGGAAAATGCTGAAACGCTGTCTTGCTGTGAGGCTCCAGAAATGTTTGGTGGACTACAAAACTTTATCCGACACTCCATCAGCTCAGGGGTTGAGTAGATTATGAATGAATTTGAATTTTCTTCCTTTAAACTGTGCCTCTCTGTAGTGCTCCTTTGTAGAGGAATGCAGCTGGAGTTGGATTAGCTAGATAGCAATGATGATGAAAATATCCAGAAGTACATGAAAATGCTTTGTCCACCTTTTTGGTCCAGACTGAAACATCTCAACGTGTGTTGGATGGATTGTCATGTATTTTGGTACAGATACGTAGGTGCCCAGTGGATGAACGCTAATGATTTTAGTCATCCACCAACATGTCCCTCTGATGCCACTATGAGGTTGGCTCATGTGTTTTTGAGTGAAATATCGCATCAACTATTGGATGGTAACCCAACCACCAGAACAAATGCCGGTTAGATTTACAAAACTGCTCGGTTAGGGTTAGGAGAAGATGGTATTTTGACTTAAACTATCTGTTTTGATCACCACAAACACGACTAGAAATGTTCCCGTGGTCTCCTTGAAAGTATTCAGTGGTTTCAGGAGAATAAATATTGAAACGCAGCTCAAACTGTGCTGGACCTCCACCAGCGTCCCCTCCACATCCCGATGTTAAAGCCAGGTCTTAAACATATGATGTGAACGAGATATGACACATTTTGTTGAAAAGTCAATGCCAAAACTTTAGTTTATGAGCTGCATGAAAAGAATTCCCCATAATATGTTTATATCCAGCTTCTATTTGACACCAGGGATTAGTTGTTTCTGCCTATAACCTGCCACCACGTTATCAGAGGAAGCTGCACGTGACAAACGGTGCTTGCAACGAATGAAAGCTGCATATTTAGCCTTTTTCTGACATATTTAGTTGAAAGCATGAGAAAGTTCAAACTTCTCAGAGCCACCTTTTAACAGGTGGCTTGATACTTAAATCATAGGCTCTTTGTCGAGCGCCTCTCACAGTATAGACTGTTGGCAGCCAGTTAAGCTGGGACAAAACTACACACACACACACACACACACACACACACACACACACACACACACACACACACACACACACACACACACACACGCATACACACGTATCCAGGCCTGGAGCCCCTTGAACGAGACCAGTGGGGAGAGGGAAAGGGAGCTTTGTTGGTGGAGGGCAGGAGAAGGAGGGTCAGACAGGCTTTGGATGTATGAAGGAGCCTCAAGCATCACATTTGGGTCCAATCAAATCAGTGATGTTTTTTGGCCACAATATATAAAACAGATGGACCAAAAATGGGAGGAGTGCATTTCTTTTTGTATAAAAGCTATTCGGAGTGAAGAAGTACCTTTCGTTTCATTTTGAAGGCGATTAATCTTTGCTCTCCTTCTGGTTTCCTGGCGTTTGTCTCCAGTGCTGCTTATTCTATGTGTTTTTTTGTTTGCATAGTCTGTGTGGCCTCCTGTTAACATTAACAATATCTCAACCTTTGACCTGCCTGTAATATGAGCCCTAATAGATTTAACCGCGGACCTGAGTGTGAATGTCATCTTAGACGAGTGTCTCTGGACATGCAAAGTTGTCTCGCACCCTCAAACGACCTCTAACCCCTCAGGGAGGCAGCGGGGGATGAAGTGCGCTCGGGCGGGGTGGAGTTGTTTTAGCCACAAGGGTGAAAACACGAGGGCAGGTGCTCCCTAGTGGGGCCTCCGCTCCCAGTATAAGGGGCCTGGTTCTCCGGTGATGGATGGGACTCTCCGGGATGCCAGGCCCCTTTGGGGCAGAGTCCACAGCATGGGGGGGCACCATCTGGGAACAGAATGTCAAGGCCGGCCCTAGGATGGAGATTTATGCCCCAACCTCAGGTTCAAATGGCTGCGTCTGACACTGCATGGAAGAGGTGGCAGTGACAGCTTTCCTCCCTTCCAGTCCAAAAGAAGTCCATCCATTTTTGTCCGTGGGGACGTCAGGAGGATGAAGGGGTTCAAACAACTTTAGGGTCAAGTTTTTCCAACCTCGCCGTCTTCCTTTTTTTTTTTTCCACTGGGTGTCCCTCAAGCGTGCGTCGACCTGGAGCGGTACAGGTAGCAAATGAAGCAGAATGTCAAACTTCATGGTGCCGGCTTTAAGTCTTTGTGTGTGTCCTGCTCAACAAAGACAAGCTGATGTTGACTGATCAAGTACAGTGCAAAAAAAAAAAAAAAAAAGCAGAAACAAAGGGAACTTCAACATCATGCATAAATTAGGAGCAGACAGACTGAAACAAACAGACCGAAAACTTTTTTTTTTTCTTCTCCCAGTTACCCTCAAGAAGCCACAAACAAAGGGTTTTTTTTCAACCACTCAACCATCCTTTACACACTCTCAGATACACAGTCCAGCCACAACAACCATGTGGCATAAACACAGGTGGCGAGGAGCACGAGTTCATCCACTGACCAGTGAAATCTCCATCAGTTGGCTCAGGGTAACAGGAATCAGAGGCCCCGGCAGGTTTTTTGATGGGCCTATTAGTGCCTCGGCTGCAGAGGGAGGTTGGAAGGGGAGAGGTATTAAACAATTAGGGCCAAAGACACAGATGTGGGAGACAGGAGGAAAAGCTCAGTGTGTGTGTGTGTGTGTGTGTGTGTGTGTGTGTGTGTGTGTGTGTGTGTGTTTGGGGGTTCCCAGGCCTATGAAAGTGGTCGTGCAGGACTACGCACAGTGTCCCATGTGGAGCTCATTTTATCCCTTCACTTTGAGGATAATCTGCAGCGTGTAGAAGCATAAAGCATGTGTGCATTTGGACTATTTAGTTTACTGGTATATACATTGTAGACTCTGTTTCTTAATGTACTTATATACAGTGCAGAAAAACATTTTTTTTTTTTTTAAAAGGCAGACACAGACCGCAGCTAATAAAAGTCTTGTCGAAGGTTAAAAAAAATATGATTTCCAAAAACAATGACTCTTCAGCTCTCACACATTTTGAACTTCAGTTGTTTTTTTGTTTTGTTTTTTGACTCATTTCATGTCTGTAAAATTCTCAACCTTCCGACAGGGACGTCTGCGCACAAGGCTAAACTTAACATGAACATTGTGCCTGAAACATGTCAGATACTGTAGATTTCTATCAGCAACTGTGGTTGTTTAATGGTATTCACCACCAGTGTAGTGAGTTTGACTGTAGGATCATTTGTGCGTGTGTATGTGTGTGTGTGGGGGGGGTGGTGGTGGTATGTATACTGTACATTAAAATGGCCAGCAACGATACACACCAAGGTCAGCAGATGTCTTTTGCAGCATAAATTAGATACTGTGTCTTTAAAGCTCCACAAGTGCATTTCTGAACTTTGAAACAAAGCCAAGCTAGCTAATTCCACCTGCTTACATACTGTATGCTATGCTAAGGTAACTATGCCCTGCACTCTGAGGTGTGTAAAACAGAAAGTAATGAGCCCATCAAACAAAATGTTTAACTTCTCCTTTATCATGACGTCTCAGGCTTGCTTGTAATATTCAGACTCTTTCTGTCGGCTATGTCGCAAAAAGTCTGAACTTTGGAGCGAACTTGAAAGTGGGTCACCAGAGCTTCTCTGTAAAGAACAATGACTTTATTATTCATTCTCCATTTTACATGCACCGCAGCAACCCTAACTTTATTTTGAATATCATATCATCTGGGACGCCAACAAATCACTTTGCATAAAACAATGAAGCTATTGTTTTAAACATTTCGTCGCCATTTTGCTCTTATGATCCTCTGGCAGAGCAGCATTAAAGCAAACAAAGCAGTGTCATCGTCTTGATGCTGAGTACATTTGTCACTTTTTTTTTTTGCTCACCATTTCAGTTGCAATGGCAGCCTTAAAACCCAAACGTCGTGCATGGAACGGATTAGAATAAATGTTATATTCCAGCCTGTATACACTGAGTGTGTCACCTGATAGGGGATACGTAACCTCTGGCAGTGTGAGGCAGAGCCAGGGCGATGTTTTGGTTGGAGCGCTCGAGCTCCACACCGTGCCATCACCACCAAGCAAAGATTGGCAGAATATTTCATTAAGCCCCCACAGTGAAAAGATAAGTGTGGCCATGTTTACTTTCCGCTCATGTACCTTGTGTGGCGCGGTGATGATACTTTAAAACGCTTTTCTTAAGCCTTTCCGATTCGTCCAAAAACAACCAGAATCTCAAAAGATTAGAGCAGAGGCACTTTGGAGAGGAGGTTTGTCTGGTGGGATGTTTGAGGTTGGAAAAGCCCTCGGCGTTGAAGGGGAGCCATCGTTTAGTTAAAGTGGGGCCAGTTTTTTTTTTTTTTTTAAAGTGTGCACGCTGATGTGTCTCCCCAAAGAGTTTAGGATAACTCTGGGTCTTTTCCTCCTCCTCTCAGCGGGGCTCCGCCGGTTTAATGTGGACCGCCTCGGGCTTGTTCCGTCTTCCTCTGCACACCATTAGACAGAAGCAAGTCAGCGCTAATGCTCTTCTTTCTAGGAGCGTACGAGGAATAATAAAGGGCTTGGTGATTCCCTCTGACGGCATTTAGGGTGCTTTTCCTCCGTTACCGCCGAGGTGAATTCAGCACGTGTGGTTTTAATGTTGTCAGGGAGGTAATGATGACATATTGGTGGGTCCATTAAACATAAACTTAGTGTTTTATAGCTGGCTTTTTTACAAAACCATTTACTTCTATGGCGGGGAAAGAAGTAATTTATTGGAAAACTCCTGAAATTACAACATCACATGACGCACCAGGGCCCAAAAAGGCATTTCCGCATAAGCTTACATTGTAAATAATTGTAAATAAGCTATAAAAAAAACTTTTGCAGAGTGATGAGATGTATATATGGTGGAAAGCTTCGACCAGTATGAAAAGATGAGTTTAAAAAATGTGCATAAATAGATAAGAAATGTAGTTTTGTTGAGGCTGATGAGGTTTATAGAGTCCAGTCTTATTAATAAATGACTGGGCTGAGAATGTAATGTTCAACTTGGGGCTTTTTAAAGGACAACTCCACTGAAAATACACATTTTGGCTTAAAGAAAAAAGTCATTTTGCAGGGGAAACTATAACAAAAGCCAGATCTGATGCTTTCCACAATCACCCAGTAAAAATGCTGTTTGAAAGTAAGAAAAAAAACAAAGAATATTATTTCGTGTGCTGTTTTCCTTCTGCTCTTATCTAGATGACTTGCATTCCAGAGCACGTTCAGATTGTGTATATTATGTTTACTCATAAATGTCTGTAGCTTTTGGCAGATCAGGGGTGTCTGGATAAAATTACCCTCAGTTGCATTGACTTAAGCTGAATGCAGTTATCAGCCTTCACATTTTTACAGTGTACAGAAGAAAAAAAATCATATCACACACATCTGGAAAACGATAATCTTCGAGATCTGTGTTCTGCGCTGGGCAGGTTTGTGGGAGATTGTTATATTTTGATGGTTTTCGTCTCATTCTTGAAACTGTAGAAAGCATCTACAAGTCAAATCCTGTTTCATGGTTCAGATTTGCTGTTTTGAAGTGTCGAGGTTGAGTCAGTGAGCAGAGGTTGTTCAGAGTTTGGGCTGAACTCGGTGTAAAGTCTGGTTCTGCTCAGGGGACACACGCTTCTCAGCTATACGTCCTTGTTGTGCTGCCACGACTGCGAACGAATGCCAAACCTTTATTTACACTTGAGCCCGCGTCTGGTATTCCAGAGGTCACTGTGGGTCACTAGCTAACCCGCTGCCACCATCGCTAAAATTAAGAGGGGTGGTTTTTCTTCTTCTTCTTTTTTTTTTAACCCCCAAGTTCCTGTGATGAAGGTATGTGAGATTGTATTTCACAACAGAAACTGTCAAAAAGCAAATGATCCATGACTTCTGCCGGAGTGGTAATTTGTTCATGTCACGAAGAGAAACTTGTCTTTGTAGGAAGTAAATTAATTTGACTCGAAGAAAAAGAAAAAACAGACACGTGACAGATCATTGAGCTTTTTCATTTGCATTTACATCCAAAATGCAGTTTGTTATTCAATATAAAGCCTATTTTGAAGACAGAAAAAAACAAATAGGTATCAAACAAAATTAAATCAAACAATAAGTAATCATATATTTAAAATGTGTATAAAATGAGTATTGTCAAGACCTGCTATTATTGCAAAGCATGATGAGATAACTTTGGTTGTGATTGATGTAAATAAAATGAAGCGTTACAGATTAAGATCCAGGTCCGACATTTATGAAACGTCCCTCATAATTATGACACTAACAATAAGAATGCACCAAGGAAGAAAGCCAATTAGACTAAAGACTAAAACACATCACAGTGGAGCATAAGAAGTACTTTTAAAAGCAAATTTTAAAGGTCATATATTATAAAAATAATCACACAGATACAACGATTTACACAACATCTGCCGTAGTGTTCATTTAAAAAGATGTGATATCTAATTTCAATGTTAAAAAGATTATTTAACTTGTGCAAAAATCTTTAATATCCAGTAGAAACCAGAATGGCATCAAATTGTATTCGCTCATCGGTACCAGCGACCTAAATACCACATCAGTTTTTCATCACAATCCATTTTTCTATGAGAAATTAGCAAAAATGTCAAAATGTCGCCCTGTCTTGTAATGGTGGCCTGGATCCATCGCTTTATGCAAATCTGCACCAAAAAAGTTAATGGTTTCTATTCTGGGCTGAGACCCATCTTCCAAATCCGTTCAGTAGTTTTTGAGAAATCTTGTTGACAAACCAACAAACCACCAAACAGAAATGGTTGCAATCATTAACCTCCTTGGTAGAGAATGATATTATAAAAAAAAAAATTGTCTGTAATGGAAACTCAAACCTTAAAAAAATGTAGTACCACATCGACACATGCAGACAATAAAATTACTGCCAACATAATCGAAACCAGCAATTCTGTTGTAAAAGGCAAATAATGGGCTCAAGCTACCCAATTATACAGCATGTCAGCTAACATATCCACCCTAACCAGTGATGAGCTGTACAGTCACTCAGAAACGTGTCTCGCAGGATGTGTGATTGTATTCTTAAGTTTGAGGGTAAAAGTCCAGAGTCTGTATTTTATTTGTTTATAACTGTATCCTCCTTTGAAAGAGCAGAAAACTCCCCCCACTGAAGATACATGCATGATTTTTTAAATTCTTCGAACCATCTTCTTGATTTTCATTCAGAAAAAAAAAAGAATCAGTACAAGTTTATTCACTCGTTAACTGGAGCCGGGCTTATGGGCTTCCCTTCTCCGTATGGGGTGGAGATCAGGTACGGGTCATTCAGAAAACACTTCTCTGAGCCGCTTGTGCTTTGGTCTTGAGTTGTAAAATATCCCCATCGAGCCCTTCACAGTGTGAGTCTTGCAGCTTCGGTGTCGGTCAGGGGTCAAAGAGCAGGGCCCTACAGGAGGATCTGCTTGTCACACTGATCCATGGACATCCTGCGAACATAAACCTGCCTGCGTCAGTGCTGTGTTTTATGGTACAATGTCACCGTTTTGGATCCTGTAACGCAAACCTGGTTGTGCTATTGACCAGCCTTCAGATACTGAAGCTGTTCCCATACAAATTATATAGCTGGTGGTCATTATAAGCCACCGGAGAAACAGCTTGACTGCCTAGAAAGGATGCAGCAGCTGTGTCCTGCAAAATAATGTCAGGGGGAACTGGTTTTGAAAGTGGGGAGGGGAGCCCGTACGTCATCAGCGGATATTTCCAATATGCCGTCTTCAGCTGTGGTGATTTTCGTCCTGTCGCTGTGGCGATCCTGGTGTTTTCACAGTGCCTCCTGCCACTTATCTGATATTTATCTGGAGAAAAAAAACATCAGCGCTTGCGATTTGTTATCAACTTCACGCGACCAATCAAGTCATCAAATAACAGTTTCATTACTGCTTTATATGTGATCATTAGCAGCCCGTGCTGCCACCCTGTCATTGTGCACTGATATTAGAGGAGGAGCAGTACAGAGAGCAGCCACTTTGCTGGACTTCAGTTAAAGCCATCAGTGGGGGGAAGCAATATTGAAATACCTCCAAATATGGGACTGTTATGCACAAACCAGCCATAACAATGTAACATTAGCAAGCTAGCGACAAGTAGCGATCGTTTTATACGTAAAGAAAAGGATAATAGGACATTAAAGACATTAAAACAACAGAAAGTTCTCCATACTCTCACTTTGATCTCTGAAAACTCTCCATGTGGACGGCCGAGGTGTAAGGTCTGAGGATAGAAGGGAAACTTTCCCAACAAGAACTGGGACATGGTACCTCTCGGCGTGAGCCTGCAAAGCAGAGGGGTCGAGCAGAAGAAAAAAAAAAATCTCGTTCCCTCGCTTCATATTCGTCCACTGCTGTGTACAGTGAACACATCTCTGGTTGTCCTGGAGTCTGGCAGAGTCGCCTACGTGTCCCACAGCTGCTCTGAAGCCCCACGCTGAGTCAATTAGACCTGTACAATAGGAACATCAATTACGCCAAGCAGGCACGATCTATATGACTCTGGAGCTCTAATGAGATTAATTCCTCTTGGTTGGGATAAATTCCTTCCCAAAATGTCAATGCAGAGGGAGTGATTGAAGTTAACAAGCTCATTAGTGCACTTCAGGACAATGTTCAGAGCCGTGTAGCTGATTCTCAGTCGGCAGTCAAGAATAACGGCGAGTGGTCCTAGTGGTGAAGACTCGGAGTCTTTTTTTTTCTTTCTGGGCCACTAGATAATCGTTGTTGATGCCAGAGAACACCATTTTTGTAACCGCAGACCTTATTTCAGTCCCTTAACCGAAAACTAATTCACAAACTTCATCGACTTTGAGAAAAGGGAACCGGATGTGCAAAAATGCTGACTGATTTCTGTGTTTTAGAACAGAGACTACACCTCTCTATACTACTGCAGCAGAGTGATGCCAGGGGGATAACAACAGTGTCATACTGAGAAGTGTGCAGTATGCCACGATGAGTTAGAACGGGCTGGTTTTTAATAGTTTCGAGTTGTCAGTGGAGGTCTACAGTACGACGCAGAGGCTCAGACTACACAGACGATACTTGTTACGGGGATCACTTTATTGTTGGTTTTGGTCTTTTCGTGGAATTTGTCGAAAATAAGAAAAATATCGAATGCGACCAGACCGATCCTTTAATCTCTTCTGATCAGATTTTATTTTCGTCCAAATCCAAAGATCCCGTGTGGAGGCTGGGGAGCTTGTGCACATAAAAAAAAAAAAACTGTGGTCGGTTTGGTTCGCATTAAAGCGGTCGCGATGGCTTTGATGCTCCTCACACTGAGAGATGAGTCTTTCGTGGAGCATTCGATAAATTGATTCCTTCAGCATTTTTTTTCTCAGGGGATGGCTATCTTTTGAACCTGCACAACACATTCTCTGATTGTTTCTGACTGCAGCCGAGCCCTTCATTCTTTATGAAAAAGATGAAGGGAAGGGGTAATGGGTTGAGGGTAGTGGAAGAATGAAGGGTTACTGGGCCACAGATGGACGACTAGGTCCGACAAGCTGTGTCTCATTTTCACACAGAGCTGTAATGAGAACCCACTGGGGTGACTTCAAGCACAGGCCTGGGATCAGCTTACCTCTACTGCAAGCCTTTGACCTTAACTGTCTGTGAAACCATATTGTTAATACGGCCCGCTCAGAAGAACTGAAACCTCCTGCTCGCTGTTTATGCCGTTTATGGCCTTTGTTCTCGGCATTTTTAAAAAACAAGCTGAGGTGTCGGAGAAGTTTCACTCTGACTGCTTCGCCGCATATTCTGTGTCAATCTAATGCCTCAACGTAGAGTCCCGTCTACAGCTGACCACATTCAGCCGCCCAGCAAAGGTTAGCCTGTGACCCGCCACACCACAGGTAGTTTACAGTTTAGCCAGCTGACCCACTGCTCAGTTTAAGGGTCCAGTTGCAGGTTAACGGGGGGTTCAAGCCCTTAAATGGTCGTTATAAGTGTTTCTACAGAGACCTGAATGGAGTTAACACACTTTGAAGGACTGCGGATGAGAGGGGGGAGCGCTGCCCTATAAAATCTAGTTAAACCTTTGACACAGAACGAAGAACCAGTTAGGATCCCGCTCCTGAGCTCTTTGACAACACTCTGAACACGGCCAATCCGGTGTAGGAAGAAAAATAATGTCCAGCAACATGACGTCATGTGACTAATCAAATGTATGAAAGCACACCTTCCTGGTACATTGCTTTTATATTCAATGGCTCATCTCTCAAACATTTATTGAGTTTTCTATCTTGCACATTTCAAATTGCTTAATAGGCATAATCTGAATTTTGTGTACATTCCTCAGTGAACACTCTGCAAAGAACAAATAATGGACATATTGTGTGTTGTAAATTTTCTATTCATGCTTCTTCTTGTTTTACTAATCTTTATTTATATTTGTCTACTTGCTTTGTTTTTTTGTTTTTCACAGAACCACAAAGACAAATGTGTGTAAAGCTGCTGAAATCTGATTCTGATGCCGTATTTCTACCGTTTACCTCTCACAGGGTGCTAATTGCAGCTTTGAGAACGTTTCAGAGTTGTATAGCTCTGTCTCGGAGTATCATAAGATTATGTTTTTGGCATCTGACAATCCTTCAAACTCATGGATCTGTTTCTTAAACTGGACTTCCTGGATTATATTTCATGCCTCAGCAGGCGCCTGCGTTATTTTAAAGCTCTGAATGCCGCTTTAATAAGCCGGTCACAGGTTATGTCAAGTGGAGACCGAGTCGAGTCCTTTACGCCGAAGGCAAATCAAGTCCCAAGTCAAAAAATGTTGCTGTGTGACTTTTCAAAGCTTTGAGCACTATAATGTTAAATGACATTAGCGTCTGACTTAAAACTTGTGCTGTGATGGTGGCAGAGACGTGTCGGTCGTAACCTCTGCAAATCAATCAAAACTGTCTGCAAGGCGAGACACAACTTGTGAGTGAGAAAACATGTTGTTATTTGGGTGAATTGAGCCTTTAAATATTAAGAAAAATCATCCAAAGTCATCCTGGAAGAAAACATGTCTGTCAGCAGTTACAACAGTGACCACTTGTTCCCTTGTAGTTTTCGCTCTCCTGTACAATAATCAGTTTCTGGAAGTGAGAGTCAGTACGAGGCGTCTCATTTGATTCAAACTCCTTTGTTCATGGGTGCTGAAACACTTACTGCATCATCAGAGGATGAACAATCTAACACATCATTTAAAAGTGCCACTCTTAATTCATAAAACATTGTTCATAGACGTCACCAAATCATTTATAGGTCCTGTCTTGTTTTGGTACGGAAAGAAAAACATGTGAAGGGGGAACTCTCGCCAGAAACATTCCCTTTGTTCAGTTCTGCTATAAAAATTAAAATAAAATAAATGGGCGCAAGTAGAGCTATAAAATTTAATGGCAGGTTTAATTCAGAGCAAACACACCGAGTCAAATTCTTTTTCCTACGAGTTAAAACAGGTGACTCACCAGCTTTCTTGAATGATTGAAGGAGGTGCTGAGTGGAGGAGGGAGGAGGGACCGAGCAGGAGCACACACACTACACACTAGATTAGTTTTAGATTAGATATTGCCCCAAAAGTTATATTTGAATTAAAATCAAAACAAAAATGAAAAAATTGCTAAAATGTATTGTACAGTATAAAATAACATGTTGACAAACTACTCTGGTAAAAATGAAAGTGCAAAAAAGGCTTCTTGTCTTGAACATCATCAGTGGGCGATTATTGGATCCCATATATCAGAATCAGGGTTTTTTTCTTATCCAGTTGCCAAGTCAATTAATTAAAATAAATAGGAAACAAGTAACAAAATTCATCAAAAAAAGAGAGTAAAGTAAAAGTACAATATTTGCCTGCAAGATGTAGTATAGTGGATGTACATGTACCTCACAGCTGTGGGCCCATTCAAGTACAGTAATTGAGTAAATGTATTTTTCCATAACTTGTCAAAAGTATCTGAATATCCAAACCACAAGTGGTAAAATATGCCTCTGTAATTTGTGTGAACTGACCCTTTAAGCGAGAGAAATTCCACAAACATCAACATCCAAGATTTAAGTGTTCGCTCATTTCAGTTTTCCTTGAGGGAGCAGGAGGAAGGTCAGCCCTGAGAAGAACCACGCCGCTGTCTGCAGACCAGACTGGAGCTCAAGAGGGGGTCTGAGAGGCGGACAGGAGCCAGAGCTTGCAGTGCAGGACGAGGCGGATCCGGTTTCACCCCTGGGTGGTGCTGGCTGGAGGTCTGCTTCTCACACCGGGGCGAGACAATATTTCACCGTGTGGTGCGAACCTGCAGACCTGCCCAGAGGATTTCAACACTAAAACTCCTAATGATGGAAAATGAACGCTTCGCTGCACGGAGCTAAATGCCCCTACTGACTACATTTCCAAACTATTTACAGGTCTAAAAACAGCAACCGGGAGGGGGGGAATCACTCAGGATGTGTTTCTGTTGATCTGGGCGTAATGAGGAAACCCTGTCAGACACGTTTTGTTTTTATTTCCACGAAGGAGGGCAGGAGGATGAAATAGAGAGGGAAGCTGTTCGGAAAACGACCGGTGATAAAATACTATGAGCTATAATTAGAAATCAAAAAAAGGCCTGTCGGGCCCAGACGAGAGCAACAAGTGGGGAGTCAGATCTGGGTTCACCTGATATGAGGAGACCAAGCGCTGAGTGGAGACGCGGTCTTTACGCACAGACTCCTCCCACGCGTGCCTGGAAGAAAACCTCCTGAAGAGTGGGACCCGGCCACTGGAAGAGGATCCATCCACGCTGACTGATGCTCACCAGCCTCTGACTGAGTTTTTTTTTTTTTTTTTTTACGCGTTTAGAATTTGCCAGCTTTTACGCGCGCACACAAGATGACAGCCTTTATTCCGACAGTGACGGTGCTGTGGCTGATGACACTACCCTGCACGGAAGCTATCCACGGATTGTACAACTTTGGCCAGCATGAGTTATTCTACAAGAAGAACAACTGCAAGCCTATCCCTCCAAACCTCCTCCTGTGCCACGACATCGAGTACACGGAGATGCGCCTCCCGAACCTGCTCGGACACGAAACCATGAATGAGGTTCTGCAGCAGGCTTCGTCTTGGATCCCGCTGGTGCAGAAGCAGTGTCACCCCGATACGAGAAAGTTCCTCTGCTCCCTTTTCGCTCCCGTGTGTCTGGACGACCTGGACGAGCCCATACAGCCGTGCAGGTCTCTGTGCGAGAGCGTCAAGAACGGCTGCGCGCCCGTGATGTCCGCGTTCGGCTTCCCCTGGCCGAAGATGTTGGACTGCGAGCGCTTCCCACTCGACAATGACCTGTGCATCCCACCTGCAGGCATCGAGAGCTTCGCGCCAGCCACCAAAGAGGGTAAAGTTCGGTCCATCTTTAAATGTACAATCCCCAAATCTCGTGCGTAAATAGAAAATAAGCTCCTTGGCGCATAAATAACATTTCAGTAATTGGTCCATAATTTGCACCACACCTGCCTGTGTGTGTGCCCCGCTTATTCTGCACAAGCACATAAACCTGTGTGTTGAATACTGATTATGTAACATTTACCATGTCTAACTTCTTCTTTAGTGCCCAGAGTGTGCGATGCTTGCAAGGAAACAGATGAAAACGACAACGAAATTGTAGACAACCTGTGTAAGAATGACTTCGGTAAGTCCACCCATCTATTCTATTAGAGCGGTTGTTTCCAAAGGTGGAGCTCAGAGAGGTCATGACCCCTCAGGTTCCAGGAGGAGAAATTGTGACCATGGTTTCCCTCCTGACTTCTATCATTTATAGCACTAAAAGAACTGCAAACGCATCGTTTGTAAGCTTCTCAGATGGTTTTTATCAGCACATGTCAGTGAATGTTCCTCTTTTCTTGCACCAAGCTCTGAAGATCAAAGTCAAGGAGATCTCCTACATCAACGGCGACACCAAGATAGTGCCGGAGACCAAGAGCAAGACCATCTATAAGCTGAATGGCGTGACGGAGCGCGACCTGAGGAAGACGGTGCTGTGGCTGAAGGACGGCCTGCAGTGCATCTGCGAGGAGATGAACGACATCAACGCCGCCTACCTTGTCATGGGCCAGAAGATGGACGGCAACCTGGTCATCACCTCGCTGAAGCGCTGGCAGAAGGGACAGCGAGAGTTCAAGAGGATTTCCCGCAGCATCCGCAAGCTGCAGTGCTAGGAAGGAAAAGAAGGGAAAAAAAGCACTGCATGTGTCGCTGTCGCAGGAAAAGTTTAGTTCAGCTCGTTCCAATTATCCCATTCAAGTTGTCACATCAGTTGCAGTTATGATTCATAGATTGCTTTCAGCAAAAAATGTGTCTTTGGCCTCAGAAACTAACAAAATCCTCTGTTTTTCGAGTGGGTTATAGTCAGAAATGTGCATTATCTTTAAAAATAGGAAATATATAACACATCTTGAGCTGGCTAAAGCATTTGTTTGACTCTACAATTATTATTTTCCTGGATTTTCAACTTCTGAAGGGCGTTACTCTCCAATACACTCAAGCTACGTTCATCAAAAGGGCCACCATTTTTTTAAAACCACGTTTGGTTAAGTTTGGTTTGGTTAAGTTGCTTAACAACACAGATCGTCCATTTCTTCTGAGCAAGGCACACATGTCAGGCAGACACAAAAATGAATCAAAGGGTAACTCCTATTTTGACTCCAGATTAAGCTGCATGTAATCTGATACATTGCCTCCAGTGGTGTCACTCTGTGGCTAAGTTGCATTGTGGGTAATGTAGGCGCCATGCAAAGCAGTCCACTGGCCTTGTATTGCACTACTATTTGGACTTGGTTTGATAACAGATGATCAAAATCTATGCAGTAGAACCGGAGATACTGTCTTTTATTCCACACGTTCCTCTTACGTTTTGAAAACCTGGTGCCTACATTACCCACAATGCAACTTGGCCATCACGTGACATCACTGGAGGCACTCTATCAGATTATGTGCAGCTTTCTCTGAAACCGCAAAATACTTTAAACTACTTTTTATCCAGATATGAAATAGTACTCCTCAAGAGACGTAAACACACTTTAATGTGTCAAATTGGTGGAGTTACGCTTTAAATCGTAGCAATGTGGGATTTCATGAATTTCATCCATTGACTCCCTTTCATTTTGCACTTAGTGAGCTGTGGGCGCCCCCTAGTGGTGCGTCATTGTTGTCATCTCATTCAGTGCAGTTGATTTCACTCAGCTGTTGTGCAATGTGTGAAGAAATCACTAATTACATGGTTAGAGTGAAAACTATCAGGGCTTTAAATTCAGGATTAAAAAACGGTTGACTCTTAAAAATCATTGACAGATGGGACCTGCTGTTTAATCCTACGATGGGGGCTGAATTTGAGAAGTTTTCCTTCCCTCATCTGGTGTTCTCCAGGATCTGTTTCTGCAGTGATCGGCTTCAAAATATATCAAATTAAACTGTTTTTTTATGGGCATTCCTCAGACAAGGTTAACTCATCTACAGGTGTTTGTCTGAGACATCTCAAAACTCCTACAAGGAACAAAACACAGAGTTAAAGGCCTTGACTTGCTCGAGGTAGAACTCCATGATTAAAGTCCTCAAGTTAAATAAATAGAGTATCTGCATTTTTAAAACCTCTCTTTTCTTACTTCCAGAGAAACAAAAACCTAATTCATATTGTGTGGTGCATTTTGAGTGAAGTTGTGATCCCCGCGTGCGTAGTTGTGAAGTTCAACGACAAAATAGTGTTCTAGTTTTTTTTTTTTTTAATTCACACCGTTTTCTCAAGCAAAACTGAGAGATAGCTGGCTATATTCTCTTCCTTTTCCACATTTTAATATTCTTGGATCTTTTTGTACTTGAGCCACTGCATCCTTTTCTACCACAGTATGATTTAACAAACAAATATTTTTCTACTCCAAACTTTTCATATTTCAATTTAAACTTCTTATGTTCCATCTCCGTCCTGTTGTTTTTATTGAGTAGCACGAGTTGTTTTTTATTATTATTATTATCATTATTTAGGTATTAACGTTGAACATCTTGAGTTTTGGTTGGTAGCGTTGATTTGATGACCAGTAACTTGTTAAGCGCAAAATAATCATGTGTTGTATGTGTGCAATGTAAAGTATTTTTTTTTTAAGTATTACTGTGTAAATATCAAATACTGTCTTTTATTCTTGTATAAAGTTTTCAGCGATTAAAAGCTGCCAACGACATGTTTTGAAGTGATTCATTTCATTAGTGTGTGTGTGTGTGTGTTTATGTGTGTTGAGAAAACAATATATCCATATATTATATATATATATATATATATATATATATATATATATATAATATATATATATATATATATATATATATATATATATTTATATATATAAAAACAAGAGTTATAAAAAGGAATAGTCCTCATGGCCAGATAGATAAAATGAACCTACATTATGTTTTGGTAAAAGGCGCCACCTAGTGGACTTTAAAGATTTAAAGGTTAAATTTGGTCATGGTCAGAATTGGAAGCACATGAGACTTATTTGGTGTGTTTAGTAATATTTAATGTATTTACAAATACTTGCTGTTTTTAATTCAATATTAATCATGTCTTTTACAACACGTCAAATCTGTATTTTGTTTTGTTTTTGTCCCCTTGTTATTAAACCCAAGTGAAGCTTATAATGCTAAATGAATCTGGGCTTATAAGATTTGTGTGATTTAAATTACATGTTTACGTGTAAAAATGTCTGTACTTTTATACCAACTGTTGGACATTTTGCTGACACACTTCTGAGAAACACATGGCACTTTTTGTTCCTGATACCACTTTGATTTTCACTACTGGGATTACTGAGGGAAATTCTTGTACTGCTCGCAAACTGATGGTATGAAAGCACCTTGAGGCTCTGAAAATATTCCAAGAGGTAATTTTATTTAGGAAAAGATGCCAAAAAACTTTGCTGGTAAACTTTGGAAGAGTTTATGTTTCTCTTTTTTAACCAATTCACTTCAGTCTAACTCAAAAAACATCTAGATTCAATTTGAAGAACTGAAGTCTAGACTTTAAATAAAAAAGTGGCACTAGGGATAACCTTTGTTGTGTTTGATACCAATTTAATAACAAAACATTTTTATTTACCTTTTACTTAATACCGAAAGCTCCATGTAGCTCCACATTGACAGATTTGAAAACATTAAAACTAGTCTGCCTATTTTTTAAGTCTATAAAATGTAAGAAAAATTGTGAAAAAGTTTGCCTGAGGTAAAAGTGTTGCGTGTTTTGTGTAACCGACAGTTCAAAACTCAAGTATTCAAATTATTTAGATTCATAAATGTTGAGAGACGGCAAATTCTCACATAAGATGCCTCAACATGTGTACCATGTTACTGTTTTATAGATAACCTAAAATGGGTTGTGTTAAAGATGTGGGTGATTGATATTTTGTCGATCAGTAAAACGGCACCACGGTTAATTTTACACATTAAAGTGTGTTTACAGGTCTGCATATGTGGAAAAAGTAGCGTAGAAACCTTTTGTGGCTCCGGAGGAAGCTGCGTGTGATCTGATAAATTGCCTCCAGTGATATTGCTCCATGGCCACGTTGCATTGTGGGTATTGTAGGCGCCACGTTTTGAAAAGCAGTCCGCTGGTCTTTAAACAGTGTTGGACACGTAGGAAAGTTTTAAAACGACAGCTATCAAAATCGATATCAGAACCAGAGATATCACCTTTTTTTTTTCAGGTATTCTTCCGTTTCAAATTCTGCTGTCTCAACATTTCCCACAATGCATCTTAGCTGCTGAGTGACACACGTGGAGGCAACTTATATGGTACATGCAGCTTCCCCTGGAGACACAGAAGGCTTTATACTACCTTTTTCCAGACCTGTAAACACATTTTAATGTGTTAAAATTGGTGGAGTTGCCCTTTAATCAGCTACTTGTGTTACTACTGACAGGTCGACACATCAACTTGTGTTGTTGTGAAGCAGACGCGTGCAGTAAAATGTGTCTGGGTGGCTTCACCTCAGTCTTCCATTTGTCATACTACCTGGATGACTGACATTACATTACAAGGTGTAAAATGGACTGCAGTAAGGAGAACCAGGACTTCACTGAGCGACTGAGCCAAAGTACTGAGTGGAACCTACAGTGAGACCTCCCACGAGGAAGGGTCGTTACATTCAGGCGCCTCAGTTGTGGCTTCTGAACAGAACTGAAAGTGAATGGTGATGGATGAATTAACTCACTCGCAGTGCCAACCTGACCACACCTCGGCCCACATACTTTTAACACACTTCACACCTTGAGTCATGTGACCCTGACAACTGTAACATGTGACTGTACTCAATGACTCACCTCCAACAGCCCTCATGTGACATTATCGTGTGATTGACCCAGAAATACCTGGGACTCTCCAACGGCCAGTAGAGCTGAGAGGGCCTAAAACTGTACACCGATCCTGTCTAGACAGTAGTTTCATTCTGACCCTGTGCTGCTCACATATAAGTGCTTTCCAATACCAGCAGGTTATAACATTAAATGTCAACTCCACAGCTGTTTATAATTAGTCGGTAACATCTGTAAGTCTCAACACGGACAGGGACTGTTCCTCATGACGAGTACTTTTACTTCTCTTTGATTTCTTACGTAATATTTCAAATGTCAGACTTTTACTTTTTACAGTATTTTTACACTGTTGTATTTAAACTGTTATTTAAGTACAGTACCTGAAAAGCCTTCTTCCATCACTGCAATGTGCGTATATATAAATCTTAGATCTGTCCCAGTGATGGAAAGTAACTAAGTAGATTTACTCTAGTACTGCACTTGAGTAGCTGTCAGGAAATAGTACTTTACTTGAGTATTTTTGTTTATTTTCTGATATTTTATTCTTCCACACCACTACAGAGTGCACTTTCTACTCCACTACATTTATTTGATTGATTAAGTTACTGGTTACTTTTTGGATTGCATGCAGCATTAGACCAAAACTAGCACAATTTTACTTTTATTTTCATTATTGGCCATCGATTAAAAACAAAACAAAAACACTGAAATCGGAATGTACATCTCATATCTTTGCCTATGTCATAATTGAACCTTTAGTATAAACACACAAATGTGTAGCCTACTGTGAGACTGAATTAATTTTTATAATCTTGAAATAACTGATTAAAATTGTGGATTAGCCTATAAATTTAACACCCTCACACAGGGAAAAATCACACTCAGACCAGTGCTTATTTCCCTTGTGAAATACCAGCATAATCTTCCAGAATAGAGTCACTATACAGTATGATATCATGGTTATATTTTTGTATATTTTTTGTTTTAATGACAAAGCTGATATGCGGTAAAGAACAATGAGATCACAGCGGCACTTTAGGTCAAGTCCTAGCAGATATATGTCTAATTCCAACATTTCAGAAAGCAGAAATGTCCCATAGGATTATCAGAAGCCACACAACGGTCAGTCACAGTATGAATCAGCCACAGACTCCACACACTCACTGGTTTGGCCATAACTGCGCAATCCAGGCTGCTCAGTACAATTCAATTACATCATGAAGAAGAGACGTTTGCGATGCCTTCAGAGCGATGGGAAAAACTGAAATCGTTTGAGCGACGATGAATAAATCAGCACAGATGACTGGAGTGTATGGGGAATTTGCTGACACTCACCGGCACTGATGTGACGTTTAGGGGGCGGGATGAGTGGAAAACCTTGTAAACTACCGCTGGGAAAAAAAAAAGAATGCCCTTGAATTAAGTATTGTTAGTGTGATTACTTGCAAAGTATTGGCTAATACTATAGGGGGACTTTATGTCTAAGGGTAGTTTTTTTTTTTTTAAGCTAGTTTTTATTGAACTTTTTTGGGGGGGGAGTGGAGGAAACAATGTTGTCATGTCAAAGTCACGTGTCCCAATTTCTAAGAATAACACACTTCATATATATATACACATTAATAACACCTTTTCTCTGCTACTGCTCACCAAAAGCACCTGACTGCGTCGATACATCGCCAAGAGAGTGCGAGTTTACGACGGCTACTGAACGCACCATCGCTACTTTTTCTCAGCCGTTGGTGACAGCTAGCTTAAAAGTTCGTTAGCCTGTATTAAACATTTGTGTTTCTGTGTTTGCTTCAACATTCGTACCAATAGAGGCTATAAAACCCCATTACCCTCCCAATGACGGTCGACGGTGAATCTTTAAAAGCGAGTAGAGCTCATTTTGACGAAGCTAGAAAAAGTCCGCGGGGAAGTTCCCTAGGAAATCCCCTGTTCGGGGATATTATTCTCGAAGCTGGTGCACGGTGACCTCCTTGGTGCATTTCTAAAGACACACGGCGGGGAGCAGAGGCGTCAAATGCTGGATTATTAAAAAGACGAATCCTTCTGTCAAATTTTACAAAGCCCTTTGCAATGGATAACGTCAGTATAAACACGGATAACGACCTGCTGAAAGACAAGGTCCGGAGCTACAGCACGCTGAACTCTCTGTATCATGAGACGCAGCAGGAAATCGACCTCCTCAACAAACAGATCTATGTCAAGGACAATATCATTGCAGATTTGAAAGCGAGGCTGGGGAGATACGAGAGGATCTACATGTCGCTGGGAGATAAAGAGTCTGTGGTCATCGGGCCGTCCAAGTCTTTGCTGGAGAGCTTGTGTAAAGAGATATGCAAACTGAAACAGAAGAGGAATGATGCGGAGTTCAAGGCATCTCGACAGGCAGAGGTGAGTTATGTGGAAAATGCTGTGAGTAAGTTGTGATGGAGAAGAGGTCCGACAGTGTAATGTGGCTAATGTCAAGAAAACACTTTAAACTAACTCTAACCAACAAATCCATATTGCAATGTTTCAATTTGTGTGTAAAAAAAATATTGTTTTTATATATATTTATGATGGATTTATTGTAATTCATTGCTGGACATGTTCAAGGACATCATCAGGTAGTTCACAAACAGATGCATGATTAAAAGACAATAAAAAAGACAATTCAGAATTATTTTTGGGATATCGGGATTTTAGTGTTTCTCTTGATTGTTTATTCTGAGACATATCTGAATTTCTTCTTTTGTTTTGTTTTGTTTTGAGAATGTTTTTGGTTCCCAAAAATAATGCAACGCATTTCATTTGACTTTTGCTGCATGTCCATGCACGTGTATGCACCCATATCCCAATATCTCTAACTCATTTTGAGTTTTACTGATGAGTAGCAATAATAAGAATCACACAGTTTTTGTAACCCTAAAATAAGATGACCTATTACACACTCATGTGATCATGCGATTCCTCTCTCAGGAGATCCAGAGGCTGACTGTGCAGCTCAGAGAGAAGGAGCTGGAGCTGGAGACTGTCAGGTGCCAGCCGGACCACGAGAAGGACCAGGAGATCCAGAGGCTGCAGTCCGCCCTGGAGGACAGGAAGCGGTCCGAGGCCACCAGAGCCGTCCTCTGCACATCCCTGGCGGAGGAGGCCGACCAGCTGCGCAGCCAGCTCGGCGCAACGGTGAAGGTGTGCCAGGAGCTGCTGGCCAGAATGGAGAAAGAGAAGAAGGGGGGAGACGAGGTGGAGGTTGTGGCTCAGCAGCAGAACGCTAAGGAGGTGTGTGAAGGATGTGTTTTATATACTTGGGGCTTCATGTGGCGACATGTGCAACGGACATTTAACTGCAACTCGTTTTTTTTGGAGGGCTCTGTTGTAATTTTCTTCCACCATTTTCTGCAGATGTCAGAGTCGGCTGACGTAAGTAGTGTGAACACCCAAATCTGTCAACTTCAGAAGGAGAATCAACAGCTAAAGGAGCGAGTGGCATATGTAAGTCTTCACCTACAACATGTTTTCAAGCTCTGTTTATAAAAATGTTTTGCCTTTTTTACACCTTAACCCTTTGTTGTGGTTGCTCCTTTTAGGTTCAGGGTCTGAATTCTCAGTGGCAGAAGTATGACGCCAGCAGGGAGGACTACATCAGAGGTTTATGTCAGAGGCTGAAGGAGGCCTCTGGGCCGGGCTTGATGCCGGTGCTGGGCTCTGTAAGCACTGGGTTGCTTCATCATGAGATCTCCAGGCTCAACGGCTTACTCGATGAGAAGATGACCGAGTGTGAGCGGCTGGACAGAGAAGTGGAGGACATTAGGAGGCAAGACCGAGAGCGAATCCAGACTCTGGAGCAGCAGGTTGGTGCTACGTTGATGTCGCAGTACATCCCTGCATTCCGCTGCATTTAATCTTTTGTATAACTTGTATACAGGATCAAGACGACTAAAGTTTGTGTCTTTTCTTCCCGCAGGTGCTCATCTATGCAGATGACTTTAAGTCTGAGCGTGCAGACAGAGAGCGAGCGCAGGGCCAGATCGAAGACCTGAAGGAGCAGGTTTATCAGTTAAAACGGCAGCTACACAAACAGGTGAGATGAAAGCCGTTGAATCAGGTGGATAAGAGCATCTTTAGACACGTACGCTTGCTTGTGCAGTCCTAACAGTGCATGTATGTGACTTCAGCAGGGAGCAAGCAGAGAGACCAGAGAAGTGGTTCCCATGTGTCGCGTACACATAGGACACAGGATCTCCTCAAGGCGACATAAGGACTCTTCCGAACCTCTACTGATGACCACAGCGGAGATGCAGAAACAGCCCGCAGCGGCGGCAGCAACGACGCCGAACCCCGCCTGGAACGACTGCCCGGGCCTGTCGGAGCTACAGTGCCCGCGGTGCCTCGCCACGTTCAACGACAGGGACGCTGCAGAGTACCTGAACCATTGCGAGGAGTGTGCCAAACTATGAACGGAACAACACTCATTTGGAGAAGACAGTTATCTCTCGCTGACAGTAACTCGACACTGAAGAGCAGCACTACACGGCAGAAAAACAACTTGAGTGGAGTTTCCAATTCGGAGAGACTTGACAACAAATGAAACGACTGACTTAAGACGATTGGACACGGTGAAGCAAAACTGTACAACCCAAAGTTCCCCTGTCGCAAGAGAAATGAGTTCATCAGGCTATTCTAGTTTTTAAAAAAATCCAGTGTCTGGTTCTTAGTGTTCTCCTGTTGCAATACAGGAGGTTGTCGTGGTGGAGAAGTGGATGCCAATGCAATATATCCAATATCATATACCTCAGTGTGTCAAATTACAAACCTATTGCACTTTCTTGACATTTCGCCAAAAATTAATCGTACGATTAAGAGATTCATGATGCATAAGCTTCTAATTTTGGATCTAGACATCTAGTCGATAATGTGGTGCTATTAGTTGTTTCATGATTGAACTCTACGTAGTTCCGTCTGTAAATTATATATTCTTAATAACAGATTTAAAATATATAACTATTCTATTAATATTTATTCTCTTTGCATAGTGATAGAAAAGGCTAATTATTTGTAGTGCAATGTTTTGTTGCCTTTTTTCTATAAAGCCATAAAATACTTTTTTTTTTTCCTGTAAACTTTTGGGATCAAATTTGTAAAATACAACTGGAGAAATGTTTGTTCAATTTTTTGAAACTGTTTTTTTTAAAAAGATTGCATCCCAACTGACAAAAATTGCTTATTTTTTGGAGATCTGGTGCTGTTTCTCTTGAGCTGGCACATTATTTTTGTAATAAAAGTCTGTTCAGCCTCACTTATTTTATCTTATCGTGATTTATGCGGCTTTAAATAAGTTTTTTTTTTATATAACTGCGTGGTGTATTTTGCTTTCTTGGGAGTCTGCAGCCTGGAGCTGTAACCACAGATCATAGCCTAACCACGAAAATGTTGGCACTACTTAATCTAAGCCTGTGTGCATGTCTTTTTTTGTGTGTTTGTGTGTGTCCATCTGTGTCACGTGTAAATGCTTGTGCGCGGTGGAAAACCCCTTCCCAGTGTTGCCTGAATGGGCACGCTGTACTGTGACAAACCGTATTCCCAGCTGTTGTGTGGCTGAGGCAAACACTGCAGGGGCACTGAGCAGACCGGTGAGAGATGGCGGCTCAAGTTACGTCCAACGACCCTCGATAACCGCCCTGCTGATCACTGAGGAACCTAAACATTGTGCAGTCAGTTGTGAAGTATCGTTTTGACACAAACGAGGCCGACAGCGCTGTTTGGTGAATCAGTTGTCATGGATTTGGTGTAGTAAGAACAGGAAGCTGGACATCCCCTGTTGAAAAGGAAGTAGGCAGTTGCAGTGCATAGAAGAGACGCAGCTTAACAAATGTGTTCACTGTGCGAGTGAGCGAGCGCATACCTCCTCAGCAGCATTGTTATTTTGATCAGATAAAAGTTTATTTAAAGCAATGCTCTGGAATTTTGTGAACACACAACACATGAGACCTAAAGAAAAGTTGAATCCATTAGAAATGATTAGATACTCCCAGGGGTTTGGGGGTTTTTTTGTTTTGTTTATGTTAAACATCTTCAAAAATTGAGCTGGTGCTTTCTTGAGGATCAGCTGAGAAGATTGATTCCACTTTTGAGGATGTAGGGTAAAAACCAAGCTAATGTCAGCGGTTGTTTATCTTAGCCTAGCTTAGCACAAACACTTAACCAAGTGTAAAAAGAACACTCAGAGAAATAGTCCAGCAAATAACCCCTGTAAAGCTTCCAATAGAGGTTTTCTATTACACTTTGGTTTTTGTACAGATTAAACACAAGACTATGAGTAAATTAGTGACTAGAAAGAGCTAGGCTAGCTGTATCGCTAGCTTATGATACTGGAAACTTCACATTAAGTGCACAAAATAAGTGTCTTCTCTTGTGGCGGCCCAAGCCTTTTGGGGGCCTGAAGCAAAATCTGATTTGGGGCCCCCTCACACCACCACACTGGCTGACACAGCAGTTGCAGGCAGGTATATTGATCACGAAATCAGAATCATCTTGTCTTGAATTTTTCATCCATTCAGAATGGCCAGGGGGCCCCAAGCAGCCGCTTAGTTTGATTTTGCCTCGGCTGGCCCTGATCTTCTCATCTATTTATTTATTTATTTATTGATTTTCAAAATCAAGAAAGTCAAAATTGCCCATAAGATTCAAATTGTCATTGGTTTTTGTAGTGATCAATCACAAGCTATACGTTAATTAAATTAATTAAAGTTAATTAAATAATTTCCCCCTGGGATTATTAAAGTATTTCTGATTCTGATTACTGATTGGACAGAGCTAGGCTAGCTAAACTAACTAATGGGATGCTATTGGCAGGTTTACGGTGCAAACCTGAGTGCTGTCAGTCTTCCGTCTTCTCAAGTGTTTGCTTGAATCCCTCTTATAAGAGGTTTTTTGTTTTTTGTTTTTTTTACACTTACCCTTTACACTTTTCCCACAGATTATGTAAACAATTGATTGGCTGTAGCTAGGCTAGCTCTTTAGCTATCTTATCAACTGCTAGTAGTAGCTTCACATTTACCCTGCAAACATGAGTAGTATCAATCTTCACATCTAACTTTCTGCCAGAAACCACAGTAAAATGTCAAGTTTTCATTTTTTTTTACCTCACGTGGGTGTAGATGTTTACAGATTAAGCACACGAGATATCGGCTACATTACTTTGTGATTGGACGGTGTGAGGCTAGCTATTTAGTTAGCTTAGCCTACTGACTGGCTATTTCTGCCAGAAATCCAAATAACATGGCACATTTTAAAATACACTTTTGGTTTTATACAATTAAATACACAATATCCAAATTAAGGACAGATGTGAAAAATCTTCCTGGTGGTGAATATCACAAACAGAATTAGGATAATTAGACTTATTGATGTAGAATTTAAATAAATAGTATTGGGACTTCTTCAGAAAACAATATGAAGAAGTATAAGAGATGACACCGAGTCCCCTATCACCCAAATCCCCAAATACAAATCATCCGTCAGCTTCAGCCTTCAGGCAGCATCACATGTTATGTTACTCATCAGCTAACTTTGGGGAGATATTTGTAGCTGAATTAGTTTCCACACATTTATTGCATTTACATAACACCAGCCTGGCCCCAATTCATGTGCCTACAGAATGATTGGTACCAATTTTGGCATTAAAGGGCAACTTGGGTATCTGGTCTGTAAGCCAACCACATGCAGGCTGGTAGAAATATACACAGGCCCAAAAAAGGCCACGAGTTGTCTGCTGGGGATTCTCCCCCCGCCAGCACACACCTACGCAATACAACAGGGTCTATAAGTGACTGAACTTCCACACACACACAAACGCTCTACCCACCGATCTGAGAGTGGAAAAAAATAGGTCACAAATCCCCACCTGAGTGTCTGGGAACTTTTTCTAAGAAAGAAAAAGAATTAATGAGAACAGTCAGGTGACAGCGGTAGACCAGTTCCTGTTTGAATAAAACGGGTTTCAAAGCGTCAGGATGTACCGATGTAGCTGTCATATACTTTCAACAAAGAGGGGAAAAAACTTCAGCCTGACACTTATCCCGACAAACACAGAATGGATAGATGCAGCCTTTAATCTTGTGTGTATCCTAAAAGAATGGGAATTTCCCGCCATCACGGAGGGAATTCCCAAAAAAAAAGGCAGACGAGTTTATTTGAAAATGGAGCGCCGTCGACTCGAGCAGATCGTTTTGATTTAAAGTATGTTGGTGGAGGTAGTTGATATTAATGTTGGTTTTTTTTGTGTGTTTTTTTTTTGGCTTTTCTCTAAGGAAGTCCAAGGTTTCAGCCACCAAAAAAACGCTATTGTGGCAGAGTGCAGCCAGGAAACAAGGGGGGGATTACCTCTTTAGAAGTGTATGTGATCCTGAAGTGCTCCAGGCGGTCAACAATGAAAAAGATCAGCATTCTGATTACAAGCTACAAGGCAGCCGTGATCCCTTTTAATAATCCTATTGGCGCTGGCCCTTGTCATTGTCAGACTGTTCTAAGTGCACCATTGTGTTCCCCTTCATCAACCAAGGCCGTATTTAAAGCAAAGGTCGAATCAACAAAAGTATCTTTCAAAGGAAACACGATGGAAATTTTGTTTAAAGTGACTTTTAAGGGATAAAAAGGTGTCTTTTATCTGTGCCATTTTTCATGTTTTATTTAGATCGCAACCCACGTTTGTCTCAAGCATTATGCTCGGTGTTTTCGACTACGCTCTTACGTTAGCGTAGTTTTGTGGGGCATTTGCTCAAATGTGGTAGATCTGATCTTACATCACCGGTGACTGAGAGCAAGCACGTAGAGCTACAAACAGCCCGGCAGTCATTCATACCTGAAATAAATTATGAGTCACATCTGCTCGGATGGCGCTCACAAACCAAAACCTTTTCGGCTCCTTTCTACATTTTTTTTTACCACAATTCTCTCATTCATCAAGTTTGTAAGTGTGGTAATTTTTTCAAAGTAAAATCCCACGTTTTTTTTTAAAGAAATAAGTGGAAAAAGTCAAGAGGAAGCAGCCGCTGTGAACTTTACTGTAACTCACTTCCTCTTCACATTGATATGTTTGACACTGGATGGAAGATATTGTACTTTTCACACTTTTTTTTTGTTGAAAATCCAGAGCTGCTTAAAACTCCATTATGTCTGGCATCGCTTTACGCTTATTTACTTTGTGAATAAGGGTTCAAACTTTCATGGATCTTTTTGTGGTTGTGGGTTTGTTTCTGGGTTGTTGTTTTTTTGCATAAGTGTGCCGTCTAAGAAAACTGATGTTTAGTCTGCAACATATTTGTTTCTAAAACAAAAATAACTTACTGGATGATCTCCCAGCATCTTAATGTGCATTTTTGTTAGTTTACATCCCTTGTTCCAAAATCTAGATAGTAGTAAAACTGCAACCCCGACAATCATTGATATCTTACAAACGTTTATAAAAACAATAAACGGAGAAACACCAAGCGAAAACTCTCACTGCTGCTGATGTACCCTGTGTCCTGTCAGTGCGGCTCAGTCGAAGGTATGTATTAAGTCATCTACATAGATAAGCCAAAGCATGACCTCATTTCTCGCTCGCTTTACCCTGAGGGAATGTACTTGATTTCATAACAGCTTGAAATCAATTTTCCCTCGAGTTTCATGTGCATATGTGAAATGGGGCTACATGTAAATGCCTGAAGTAGCCCAATGGCAGCTACCTATGTGGCTTTTAAGCACCTCACATTTGAAACTGAGCCTCAGGAGCTACATGACTCAGTAACAGTGTCCCTCTACACTGATTATGACTGTCAATTAGTGCATTTCCCAAAAGGAACACGTATTTCAGGGTGTGACTCACCCTTGCAACCCATCGTCTCACCGCAGACGTGCAGAAAAGCAACAATGGGTAAAATTCCGGTTTTGGTGGAAGTGCGTGCTCTTGACCTGCCTCATATGGACATGATCATGTTAAAGTGAATGGCCTTTAAGGGAAGTTGGTTTTCTTGCTTTTGCTTTCAATAACTTAACCATACAAGGAACTTTTAAGTGGTTATGAAAAATTCTCACTTTAATAGTGCTGCTTCTGCATGACCTACATAAGCAAACGAGCCCAGAGACAGATTGGATGTTGCTGTATGAGGATGGATTGAGGGGAATTACAGCCCGAGGAAAGAAGCCTCTCTAACATAAAGCGGCACTAACATAAAGCTTATCCTGTCTTGTCAATATCATTATAAATGGCTGTTCTTACTCAAGAAAAATAGTTTTGAATCATGTGCTAGCAGATCAAGATCTTTACCACAGCAGGCCACAATGCTTGTACCACTTTTGTCCACAGGGGCCGCCAGAATCAACAAAAAAATAAAGTTTGTTGTAGCTCCTTTAAACACAAATCTAGCAGGCGTTGCTTAGCTTACCTTAGCTTAGCTTAGCTAGCACAAAGACTGGAAACAGATTAGTGTAGTCTATGCTTACTCATTTCTGGTCATTATCATGACAGCGAAATATGGATCCTATATCTCACGTGACCTCTTTGCAGCCCGCCGTGCTCGGTGTGATCATGAATATGAGCCGCGAACACATCTTTCCTTGAAAGCAGCTTGGGAGTGGAGCGTGAGCTTTCTCACTAAAGCTTGTTGTGGTCAAGTGCAGCCGTTTTGAATGCACCTGTAAGCCTCGTCATTTATTCTAAATGTGTGTTTTGTAAAATTACACATTAACATCCGTTTGGTTTTTGTGGTTATGACTCAAGTAGGGTCATTTCCCCCCCAAATTATGATCATTTTATGCCTCTGCATTTCCCATCACAAGCTATATTTTGTTTGTTTTTTCTTTACAATAAGATGACATGTTAAGTCTTTGTGCTAACTGGCTGCTAGCTGTAGGCTTATATTTAAAAAGAGCCGGTGCACCTCTCATCTGAAACTCCCCTAAAAACGTGAATGGCCCTCTTCAGAACCAGTGTCTGGATTGTCCGTTCAGGGCTACTGTAGAAACATGGAGGACCACTCCTGTTTAGATATAAAAGGCTTGTTATAAGGTAACAAAAACAGAACGATTCTTAGTTCCACTTAATTATATATAGACTAATGATAACACAGTTTGAATACATCACAGTTCTGCAAATAGATTCTCTTCCCACATCTTGAGAGAAGACATATGAGTGGTACTGATCTTCACATCCAGCTCTGAAAGTCAACAACCTTAGTTCCCCAAAAAATGTTGAACTATTTCTTCACATGTATGTGTGCGGTTTTAGGTGTCCATGTCCTTTATTGGCAATTTCGACTGCATGTAGGAAATAAGGTTTGACACAAGACACATAATCCTGCCATACTACTGTATTCCATCTTTCAAAAAAGAAAGACAAGATTTAATATTACTTAACAATATGTTAAAAGTAGCCAGTTTGGCTGCAGTGTTAATACAATATACACTCTATAACAGATTGATAGTGTGAGTATTGTTCTTTTTCAATTTCATTCTGAAAGTATTCTGATACAAGCTGGCTACAGGTCAAAAAGAAAGAAAACAAAAACTGTAACTGGAACACTTTTACTCAACAGTTTGTTAAACAGTACTTAAAAACCAAAAAAGAACATTGTCAAGTATTACGCTTTCCTCCTTTCTGTGAAATAGGGTGGAGGAGGAGGAGGAAGTGGTGGGTGGGGTGGGGGGTGGGGGGGGGGGGCAGGGAGTGGAGACCAGCTGACCAAGCCCATTCCCTTGTCAATCATGTGGATGAGATGCCGTGCTAGGAACGGGGAAACGATGGGATAGTAAGCCACAATATCTCAAATACAGCTTTTAATTCATTACATTTCTCATTTTTTTGTAGTTTCCTTTGTCTTTTTTTTTTGGGAAGGAAACCATCCAGACATAGTAAGCATCTTTTGACTACAGGTAAAGCCAGTATAAGAAAATAATTTCATACCATGGCTTTTACAGTCAAGAGAAATGCCCAACTCAGACTAAAAGCACACAAGCACGCAAGGAAAATTAATCAGATGTAAAGTAGCATTTCATGATTCTTTTTGTGTCATTTCATTTCATTTTTGTTTTAGTTCTGCAGGTGGATCAGTCCAGATGGGTCTGTGTTGGAACCACACAGTGACAAGAACAAAGCAAGGCAGCGTGGGTGTGATTTGGGCACAGCAGGAGAAAAGTTCTGGGAGGACAACAGGGATGTGTGTGTGTGTGGGGGGGGGGGCGGGGGGGAGACAGCGTGGGTTGGTATAGCTGTTTTAAGGTACTGATTGTGTCCTGACAGTCACTCACAAACACCCTCAGTGTGCAGCAAACGTAGCTTTCTTCAAACTAAAGTTTGACCAGTTGATGGAAAGACGTTGACGGGTCTGCCGGGCAGAATCCAAGCAAAACCTGCAGAGAAGAAATACAAACACACTCAGCTTCTGGTACCGCTTCCATTTTTAAAGTTTTAAACGAACAAAAAAAGAAGTGTCATCAGTATTTGGCAATATATATGTACCTTTTGAAATATTCAACCTCCCTCTCTGTTTCATCCATTTCAGTGCTATCCAGGTCGATGTCTTTGGGCAAGAATACGTCATCTGAAACAAAATAACATACAGCCATTTTACTGCAGGGCTCAACGTTAATGATTTTTTCCCCTTGTGGGTCAGATATCTACTTGCTCGAGGCAAATTTTTTACTAGCCCACGTTTGTGTCATAAACTCGAGCGACAATAAGGAACTCCCCATACTACCTGTGAATGGCACTGAGAAATAAGTGAATGCAACAAACTGCAGCGCACACTTTCACAAACCACGCTGCGATGACGTGGTCATACCACAGAATACCCAAGAGACAAGCGAAGGACTAGATCAGCCTGTCTCTGGTCAGAGGGTTCTGTTTAAGACTCACTTCCCTCATCTAGCATCACTTCTGTGGAACCATACAAGTTAATTCAGCAGTAAAGCTGGTCAAGAATGAGACTAATACGAAACTGTAAGTTTCTAACCGCAAGAATAGTACGATACAGTGCTGTCTTGTGGTTAACACACACACCTCAAACATCAGATAGATACCAACCTATTGAGATGTTCATCTTGTCCCCCTTCTTCTTCTTGTTCTTCTTGGTCTTGCCTTTGGGCTGTGGGGACTCTGCACTGGGAGGTTTGCCATTCTGCTGGCTCTGCTCAGACTGGCAGGTTGGAGGGGGAGACGGGGAAGGGTTTGACACAGGTGGACTTCTCCTGTCTTCCTTCATTTGGGTCAGCGGTTGTTGCTGCTGCCTTTTTCCACTGGCGCTTCGGATATTACACCTTTCCTCCCTCCTTGGTTCGGTGGTGGGGAGAGGAGCCAGGGCCTCAGCAGGCCTGATCCGTGTTGCTTTGGTGTCTGTTGTAGTGGTGGGGGTGCTGCCATTAGCGAGCTTTACAGTCACATCTGAGCTCTTGGGTAACTCTGGAGCTTTCTTTACAGCAGCCTCACAAGTGGCCACTTTAGCAGACTGCTTGGCCTTAACTTTACTGTTGGCCTCAAGCTGAGGTGTAGAAGTGCCGTTGTGGAGGGTGGCTGGAGAGCTGGAGATGTTGGTCTCGGTTGAAAACCCCTTCTCATTTGTGTGTTTTGGGCTGTGCAGTGCGTTGGGCCGGGGTGCAGGGTCGAATCTGGGCTCTTTCTGGTGGGGGAGGCGGATGAGGGTTTGAAGCAGCTGTGACTTTCCATTCTGTAAGTTATCTAGGACGTTCTGAGCTGTCTGTTTGAGGGGCTGTGGGTTGTTTTGAGGGGGAGCGGTGTTTTCCTTTGCTTTCTCTTTCTTTTTCTTCTTGGCAGCACGATGTTGCTGCAGCTCCTGCAGCCGGAGCAGTTCCTTTTGAAGCGCTGCCTCTTCCTCTTCCTGCCGCTGTCGCCGTTGCTGCTCTTCCAATAGCTGCTGCTCCTCCCTTTCGCGGGCCTCCGCCTCCAGACGGGCCTTCTCCTCCATCTGAAGCAGACAAACACTTTCAGCATTCCACATGTACTAGTTGTGACAAAAACACCTGTGTATTAAGTACTAGCAGAGTTGTGGTGTATCTATATCAATCACTGGAGACTATTCTGATAATTTTAAAAAGATTTCTCAACAGATTATTAGGGACGGTACCTTCTTTTGTTTATGCCTGGCCCGCTTGGCTGCCTTAGAACTGGAGGCAGGTTTGCTGTCGGCACTGTTGATGAACTGCAACAGGTCCTCCACCCGCCTGTGGTCCTCCACCCCTCCATCTCGTTCTATTATTGGTTGGTGCTCCTCACGTTTAGGCTGCTCCTCCTTACGCTTTGTCAGACGCAAGCGCAGCTTCTCCCGCATCTCTGCATAGTTTCGACTTGTAGGAGCAGCTGGGGGCTGGAACAAAAATGATATGAAGCAATCAGAAAGGATACGATGGCTGAATTCTTACACTAAGCACATGAGCAAATTAAATGATACACAAGCGATGCTTCTGTTTCCGCTGACATTATCTGCCGGGAATCGAAACCAAATGTCTATTTAAAATAAATTAATTAGCATCCGCCACAAAGACATGTTAATTTGAGGTAAACATGCAAATTCCGGTGAGTGATAAATGCGTGTCTCTTACCCCGCCATGCCCAAAGAACTCGCAGTAGCAGCAGTCACAGTACTTTCCTTCTTTCTGGTTGGTGGAGGTGGAGGTGGAGGAGCTATGCTCGGAGCAGCTGTCCTCGTCCTGACTTTCCTCTCCATCGTACGGCTGGTCGTACGCCCCGTTCCCCTCACAGCGATGGCCTTCACAGTCCGGATCACTGAAAAGAATGATGCTTAGAACGGGTCCCTAGAAATACTTTTGTCATCACAAACAACAGCATCTTCTTTCTAAACTGTCACTGATATTACATTTCATTGACGGGTGTAGAATAACGTAGTGGTCTCACCTGCAGACACTAGGCGGGGCACTGATAGGACCATCTGCTGAGGAGGCGGGAGGCTCAGCAGGCGGGAGGCACAAACCTTGGTGCGCCTCGAAGTCTGGAGCTGGAGCGGCCATCTTTGGAAAGGGCTGGGATCCCATTGTGGGGAGGTGTGTGGTGGGGGCTGGGGGCAGGGTGGGGCCCGAGAGTGGAGGGAGGGAAGTCAGTCCTGTAGGGCCGTTTCTAGGGGTGGCTGGAGCGGGTTGCCTATGGTCCTCTTTACCTAGATTGTGAAATACATCGTCTAGAGGAGACAGAGATGTAATGAATTAGATCCTTGTTTAGCTCTTTGTCCTAAAACCAAGTCTTTAAAACATGCAGGTATTCACAGAGCTGGCACATATATTTAAGAATACGATTTACTTAAAGTCGAGCCGATTTCTTCTTCTTCTTTTTAAATCTGTATATTAAATCCTTGGTATGTGTTTGGACTTGAAATTGGTAACTTTGCAAAAAGAACAAATTCAAATTTTAATACATTTTTAGTAGTACCAGCACTTCCTACTTTGGCTTTACAAAACATTGGGGATCAATGATGACAACAGAAACTGTGTTAACTAGCTTCACATTTTTTCAGTGGAAGCTGTAGCAGGAGAAGTTTGTTCTCATTTCTTTCTGTCAGAAAGTTTTTCGGAAGTCAGACTATCAACCAGGAGACCAGGGTTCCTGTTTCATGTGAAACGTGACGTAAACACAAATTAACTTTTACATTTAATACCAACACTGAAAACAAGTTAATAATTTACAGTATTCAGTCACTGTTAATTTAGGTTTAAGCAACAAAACTACTTGGTTAGATTACGTTTAGAGAAACGATAATTTTTTGGGTTTAAAGTTTCTCTTAACATAAGAGACGTGTTAGAAAGGTTTTCTAGCAGAAATCCCTCCAGGAAAACGTCTTCCGTGTGCAGTAGTTAGTGTAGTTTACTAGTCTGCCAGGCTAAGTAAAAGCATTTGATGATGTAAAAAAAGGATCAGATGTCTAGAACAACGGTGACTATGATGTCCTCCAGTCTGTAGCACACCACAGAAGTTTACATTTTCTCTCCTTACAATGATAAAACTCTCTCCTAAACATATTTCCACAAATATGTCCAAACTGTTTCAATGGTCTTTTGAAAGATGGAAAATTATGTACAATAATTGTCACATAATTATTGTTTATATTCAAGCAATCTTACACAAGAGGGTGTGCTTTACTGTCATTAGTGCCCTATTAGTGCATTAACTGTCCTGTATGGGGAATTCCTTTCCTTAAGTCACATAAGCAGGCCTGGTATAATTGCCTTTATGGACACTTAACACTGAAAATGGGATTAGCATCCCTCCCACACCCTATCCATTCTAGGACTGAACAAACTAATACCACAGAGAAACCGAATGATTATCTTACTGAAATGCTGATGATGAATAGCGGAACCAACAACACTGAGTCTTATAACTCACTTTGAAGGTCAAACAGCACAACGTTTCCTTGCTGAGCTCAACAATGCATGTAACACGCTGTACTAACTCATAACTATGGGACCCATAATCTAATTATAAAGAAAAACAAAAATAAACAATCATCAGTACAAACCTAACCACTGCTCTTACATCCTAGATTACCTAAAGAGTTGGGTCTTTTAGATGCTAGGTGGATGGGTGGGTTATTACTTGACTGGACAGTAGTGGCAGTGCAGGACACAGAGGACGTGGAGGCGGAGGTGGCCATCACCACTCGGTTGGTCTCCATGAAGGCATCCTGGAAATTGTAGAGACACTTCTTCTTGGCGCCACTCTTCTTCTGCTCTTTGGCTTCCGAAGAGGAGCATGATGACGACGATGAAGAGGATGAAGACGATGACAATGACGAGGAAGTGGAGGAGGAAGGGGGCAGAGGGGTGGGCAGTGAGGGGTGTTCCCCTTGGGGGCCGATAGATGACGTTGGAGGGAGGGGCACGTCAGCGAGGGGTGGTCCAAGCATGTCACCTGTTGAGAAATGAGATGAGTCATGATTTTAACTCTTCCGACTTGAGATTCGTTGATCGTCTCTGCTGCGCCAAAGTGGCTCACCTGGCAGGGACTCTGGCAACAGCACAGACGGATTCCAGCTCTTCATCACGGCAGCGTCCCACAGGTTCTCGAACTTGAGCGAGAGGCACTGCAGCGAGCTGTTCCAGTCACCTGCTCCACCCGCACCGCCAAAGCAATTCTGGTAAACGTGCTCCGGTAACGATGGGCTGAACGCTGGCTGTTTGGCTGCAGAGTGGTTTGATGTGGGGTTCGGGGGCAGAGGCTTAAGGGAAAAAGATTGAAGTTAGAAAATAAATCATGCCATTAACACAATCCCAATCCTACCAGTTTTAGCCCATTTGAGTCCTGCTGATGGGGATATAACAAAAGTGTATTAACAAAAAACACTGAATTTCTAACTTCTACTGTTTGTCAAACTGTCCATCGTTCCCTAGTTTTCCCCCCCCGTCTTCTCTCAGCTACTCTATGCTGAACCATCGGCCGCCCAGTAACCTCTCTTTTGCCAGGCTGTTGTATACAATTTATACTACGATACAGCACATTCACAACTTATATCTATCTTTATTTTTTCTAACCAATATTTGTACATATTCTGATTATTTTTGGTAATTTTCTTTTATGTGGCCTGTCCTCCTCCAGGCCACCACTGTGGCGAGGAGACCCAAATTCACTTCTCAATTTTCTATGAGAATCCACGGACCTCTTCGTTGGAACAGTTTATTAGAAACCACACCAGCTAGAATTAATTTCAGAAGAAAACCATTCACTAAACGATGATATGTCATCGACTGCATTGAAGCAGTACGTCTTTGTTTGTCTTTATGTTGAATGTTTACATTAAAATGGGCCATTTGACAAGTACTTATTGTTCTTTTTGACTCTTTTAACCTGCATGTTTCCTTGTTAAGTAGTCTTTTACTTCCTAATCGTTATATAATATATGTATTTTTTTCTTTTTCCCCATCTATTATGTATTCTCTCTGTCCTGAGATTTCTTCCATTTTACCCCCTGGTATAAGGTTTTTTTTTTTCTGGGGTAGTTCTCATTACTCAAATTGAGGGTCTAATGACAGACAGTTTCATCCACTTGTAAAAGTCCCTGAGGCAGCATGACTTGACTCGATGAGTTTGAGAATATGAGATGAACGGATTTAAGACAGCATACACGCACAGGTTTTGGATTGCTTTAGACTTCTGACAATGGGTTCACGCTGACCTCTTGTGGCAGCGAATGTAAAAATGACAGTGAAACTAGAATACAACTAAGCTCAGTATTGTTCCTGGAACCTTAAAAGAAATCCCCAGTGATAAGGAAATGAATCAATTTTCCCTTAAAGTGACTCTCACAGCTATACTTTTACACACTGTCAAAAAAAAAGAAAAAAAAAGCTTTGTGACTGTGTGGGCTCAAGAATGATCCTCACCTTGTTGTGTGTGAGTGGAGGACTGGGGGGGTAGAGTGTGGGGTGCAGCAGGGGCCGGGAGAAGTTGTGTAGGGGTAGGTGGCCGTGGATGTGGGGGTAGAGGTGGAGGGCGGGGTGGGCGGGGGGAGTCTTGCTGTCTGTGAAGAACTGGTGTCCTGCAGCGGGAGGAGGTGCAGCGTGGAGCCGACTTGGGGGCAAGCATGTGGCAGGGCCCAGGGTGGAGGAGCTGGGGTCCTGGTTGCACACGTGGCACTCGCAGGCATGCTGGACCTGTTCTATCTGAGAGTAGTGACACAAATTCAAAACACTTTATCCACTTAATCATTTTACATATCAACAAAAAGAGCTGAAATAGACAACTCATTTCTTTTTTTTATCGGTCAAAAATGCTAAAAATTCTTAGTTATATAATTGTAACCTGAATATTTTTTGGGGTTTTGACCAGAACAGACAATTGTTGACGTCACCTTGGAAATTATGTGGACCGATTCTCTAACCTTTAATTGACAAAATATGAATCAGTATTGAAAGTTTGTGTTAGTTGCAGCCTTACAGTCAGAGACCGGGGGACTGTTTGACCTTTTTTAATACTGGTACCACTATGATAGCCAAGTTTCAGTATGAATACCTCATTTGATAAATATAGACTTGTTTTTCTACCAACCCATTTTTTTTCTCCTTTTATTAAGATAAGCTCTCAAATGTTAAACTGGCAAAATTTGCCTTTATAAAAGCACTTGAAGTATACTTTTAAAAGACTGTGAAATATCAGCTTATGCTTTCAAGTATCTGAAACAAAAGTGTCAAGACTCTGTAAGGCTTTATCGTCTGATCTCAACTGTTACTGTAAAGGTTATAGCAGAATTATTTCACACCATCAGCAACCGAGAATAGACAGATATGATTACAGGACCATTTCATTTCAAATATTAAAATGTGTTTGGTGTACATATGTGATTGTGTAGATGAAACACCAGATTTTCTTTGAAGACCAAGGACTATATTCAAATTCAAGCATATCTCTAATCGTGAAAGGTTGAAATGAGGGCAGAATAAGTAAAGAAGAGTTTCTGAACAAGGTTTTGAGATTTATTACTCAGCCCAAATAGCTACTTCTTTCAAAAAGCTCCCTAAACCAAAATGTAGCTCTTCTTGATTATTATATAAAATAATTTTGTGAAATGTGATCATTGCTGTGATTATTGTCATTCCCTTTTTAGGAATTACAGGTGCATGTTCACTGTGTATGAGCAACAGATTAATTCACCAACATTTTCAACCAGTTTTGACAACGACAGCTCATTAAAAGTGTTTTAACACCTGTTGGTGGTTGTAAGAAGGTGGAGGACTGTTGGTCTTTCCGGAGGAAAGCTCCTCCTGCTGCCCTCGGGTCTCCCTGCCAACATCACCGTCAGCCTCCTCCTCGTCACCCTCCGATGAACTGCTGCTGCTGGTAATGTGAGGAGACTGAAACAAACATGTGGTGAACAAAGAAGACAAGATTAGGAAATAGTCCTGGAACAGTACACAAAGCAGATCCCCTATTACCAGTAACCCACTAATAATGAACTCCAGATACATCATCCAGAAACTTAGCAGGGAAATTTACACGTAATCTGAAATACCTCAGCGCAGAACTTACCCCTGCCTTTAGTACCACGTTCTCAGCTTCCCCGTTGATGTCATTATGGAGGCCGTTCACAGCAGCAGTCACAACACTGTTATCCTCATAACCACTCATGGGGTAGATGTCCCCGAACTTACTGGACAACGGAGGCACTTCGTCATCATCACTGATACTAGCAGTAAACGGAAATGAGTGGTCAGGTTAGGGGGAAGTTACTGAAGGGAAATTATTGTTTATGGGAAGAGGTGTGTAATTACGACCATCTGACACACAATATCTAACAACGCCTCAGGGTGACTTACAAAGTGTTGGGATCCCCCTCAGGCAGGATGAGCCTGGGATGCTGCTGAATGGTGATGGGAGAACTAGAGTTGGAGCCAGACGCTGAACTGCCGGAGGACAGGCTGGGAGGGTGCACCTCGGCCAGGTAGTCACGGGGAGGTTCCCCTTGAAGGGGCAGCTTGATGTGCAGGTCCTCAGCAATCGGAGAGTCCATGATGCCACATGTCAGGATGTGGGAGAGACTGCAGTCATCACATGTGCACCTGTTGGTCAGAGTGGGTGATAAGAACGAAATTCATATAACAATAATTATCACAGCATTACGTGAAAACTGCTAAGATATAATAAATGACATGGAAGATAGTAACAATTTACAAAATCTGACAAATTCTTTATTCCTCATTCTTAATTGGATGCTCACTAGCTTCCACAAAAAGGTTGCTGGTTTTCCTGAGGTTCTAATTAATTGAATTAATGTGCAGAATTATTTGAAATGTTATCAAAAGTGCAATATCAGAATTTAAAGAAGCTGCAATTTGTTGATAAAATGACAAATCTTGTTTTCCAGAACCAAGAAAATGTGTTTTGGTTCAGACTGCAAAAAATGGTGAATCAACATAACAATAGTTATTACAGTTAAAAATTGAGTAATGTTTGTCAAAATAATCACATGATGGTTTTTTTTATTATAATTTTAACAATCATTAAATCTTTAAACAAAAAACATCTGACATAAGGAAATCATAACATCCCTGAGTACAGATCAATGAGTATGTGGAAGTAATAATAATTAAATCAATTTGGAAGCTTCAAAAGTGAGAGTGACACCAAATCCGAGTCCAGAAAATGATACAAAACTCACCTTCTTCGATAATTGCAGTTTGGACAGTCTGGAATACTCAGACGAGATGAGAGCATCCTCATCGTGTCTGTGAAGTTGTTATCTCCTGTTGGGGACTTCTTACTGTTGGGTAACTATAAAGAAAACAGAATTAAAAGTGTTCTGAAGCACAGAAATGCACATTTGAAACCGTCATGATGACTCTGTGTTCTTGTTTTGTACCTGTTCTTCTATAAATCTTCTCTGCTTAAAGAACTCCCAGTCCTCCTTCAGCATCCGCTGCTTCGTCTTCAAAGTCTGGAAATGGGCAGGAAATGAGAAGAACATGAACTTCTATAAATGATATTCATTTGAAAGTAAGCTGAAAAGGCTGACTTCATGTGGAAATAACATTTAAATGTCTTACATTTTTGCTGATCAAGGACTTGTGTGGCTCTGTTCTTTGGTTGGTGAGACCCTGACCCTCCACCTTAAAAAGCAGCTGTAAAAGAGTCACATCCTTTCAGCTTTAATTACTGCTCCTTTGACAAATACCATATTTTCAGAAAGTACTGATTTCCTGGATCAGTGTGTGTAAAATTTGTCTTGGATGTGTTTACCTGTTCATCTACATAGTCGTCAATCCTCTTCTCACACTCCTGCCATTCAGCAGCCACCGAAGCCATCTCTTGCTGCAGCTGCTGGTAGCTTTCTAACAAGGTCCTGTACATATCTTCATTGTATGAATCATGGTAGGCTGTGCCATGCCTAAAAATAAGCGTGCAGAATAAAAAGACAAACACAAGCTGTTAAAGACACTTGTGTGCAACATTACTTTAACTCCGCTCTAATATAACAGATTAGGTAACAGTGATGGATGAGTATCTAATTTCTTTCTTTAAACAAGTAAAACTATATCTTACTTCAGCTGTGCAACCAGTGCAGGTAAACTGCTGTGCAAGATCGGTTCAGAGAACACCAGATTCTCAAAAAGGTGCTTGTTGTGCAGCTCCCACGTCACCTGGAATTTCTGGAGGTGCTCATTCTCCTGAGAAAACAACAAATACAGTAAAACGAATGAATGTCTACACGTGTCAGACAATTCAATTTAATGCCTTCAAGACCTTTCAAAGATATATGGTATATATGTAATCCCATAGGTGCTGTGTGGGAATTTGGTTAATAGTGTAAATTAGGTAAATCTGCATTATGCCAACAGGTAAGTTAAATTATAAAGATATTAAAATATGAATTAATGACAATATATTTTTTTTTGTGGTAATTAAGAGCTCACAAATAAAAATTTAAGATGTGACTTTTAAAACCTTAAATCTGTAAGACTGAATAGAACACATTTTAAGTTGTATGACACCTGGAGGACAGCCAACACAGTATGTCTTTACAAATCTCCCTACACCAAACGTAAACTGACCAGGGTGAGTAGGAAGCTGCTGATGGTGCGTGCAGCTTGACAGAGGGCGCTGTACTCCTCCAGCAGCAGGGAGATGAACTGGTAGGCCTGAGGAGGACCCTGCGCTGCAGCCACAGTCCCCGCTGGTCCTGTGGTCTTGGGACCTGTCGACAGGTGCTTCAGAAGCCGCACCTTCATTTCCAAGACGTATTCACGCGCCTGCTGCTCCAACCGTTGATACAACTGGAACGGGTCCTTCTCACAGAGTCTGCAGGAGGAAAGTAAAAGGACTAAATCTCAAGCAAACAGTATCTCAATCAATCTGTCAATACGTTGAAACAAAAGACGTAGGTTGGCGACATTGTGAAGTAGTGTGGGATCATGGGAGCTCCAATCTATTTCCGATGAAAATCTTTGTAATGTGACTCGGAAATGTTAACAGAAGAGTTTTATTAAAGATGTGTTTGGTCATATTTTCCAACTTCCTACATCACTCTCTGATGATTTTTCTTTAAATCACAGTTTTCTCTGGGGTTGAACATTGCAGGAAACATTTAGTATAACGTAAGTATACAGCTGAAAATATATATAAAAAAAAAAGGGTTAGTCATTTTTTGACATTTTAAAACAGAAGTGTTCAGTATCTTAAAATAAAGTGAGACTGGAAATGCTGGTCTTAAAAGGAAAACACCAGCCCAAACAAAAATATATAAAGAAATTCCTCAAACAGGGTTTTTTTTCTCTCCCTGATCTACACCTTCTATAGTTCAAATAATCCCTCAGTGAGTCATGTCACAGCTGTTCCTATTTCAACAGGAAATGCATCATATCAAGGAAATAAAGACAGCATTGTACGGGGCTTTTAACCTAACTCATGACAGCAGAAAGGGTAGTAGTTTCAACTTGATGACATCATTGCTTTCAAAAGGCCTTTTCCTGCATCCACATAGGCGTTTGCAGTTCAATAGAGACCCCTAGTGGACAAAGACGAAGTAGTTCTACCTGTCGACCAGCTCCTTCATGCCCTCCTTGTCTCTCTCTAGGGGCTGATCGTGGTCATCTGCTAGTGGTGTTCCCGTCTGACGGTAGATGCAGCGCACCAGGTACCGAACCTCCGACCAGTGGTTCTGCAGCTGCTGTGACTCATTCTCTGACTCGGCAGAGATCTCCCTGTTAACCAGGACATAAATTCACAAAGACCACATTAACTTTAAAACACAAAGACTAAATAATGAATCTACTTCCGTGGTGGTGGGTCTGAACTGACCGTCGCTCGTTGCAGGCTTCACAGCTGCACACTGTATCAGCAGGCATCGGTGCGGTGAGGTCAGGGGCAGGGAGCATGGGTAGTGTAGGCACAGCAGTGGTCAGTCTGTCCCCTGTGGCTGCCTCCTGGCCCAGGTTTCCGTTACCCACAGGCATGTGCAAAAGGAAGTCTTGGCTCTGTGGTAAATATGAAAAACAGCTTAAGATAGGCAAAAAATGTTATACTTTCCTCAAGATGCAACTGAGCAAATATAAAGAAACGTATCAACTGTTTCATTGATGTTGATCACTTTTTGATATCTAGAGTCATGTTAGGAGGATTGTGCAGTAAGCATTTAATAGAACATAATGTAAATGTAGATCGACTGTTTGTATTTAGGAATATTTTATGATTGGTTCTTGCATATGGAACCAAACTCTTCAGTACTAAAGAATAGTGTCATTATCAATCAAGAACTGCAGGATTCAGAAGTCTGGATATTGTTTTATCCAGCAATAACTTTTGTCCTAACTCACTGTGGCAGCGACAAGGCCAAGAAAGAAGACGTGTTATGAGCTGGTGACAGAAGAAGTCCAGGTACAGTTTGTTTGGATCAGCCAATCCAAGGAGTAGGTCTTGTCCCCACTTAAGAATCTTTTCTAGAACAGGAATGACACTGGATAAGTGTTTTCCTTCTTAAATCACATGTTTGGGTTTTAAGGTTAGCTGTTGGTCACAAAAAAACCTCTGTGAACCAAGATAGGACGCTCGCTAGTTTCTGACCTGTCCATTGCCAAGTTATTGGAACTATAATTAAGTGTTACATTTCTGTCTGGGCTCACGTTCTGCAGCTGCATCACGATAAAAGCTTTCCAGTGGTCTGGCTCTGTTTACTACAGATCTGTGATACTGTGAGTCAGCATAGTATCCCTCTGCCCTGAGGATGCAATAGAACAATACATATATGGAGGAAACCAAACCCAAGCCAAATAGAAAAGGCCAAGGCACCCACACCCAACAACTAAGGAAACTAAACCCCCCTGACATACCCAACAAGTCTGATCAACAAAGCCTGATCAATAGATATAGTTTAGCAGTTACAACTACTGGAGGTATTGTTGCAGGAGTTTTTTGTTACCCAATTACAATTATTAACATCAAAAGGTCTCAAATAGAAACAATAAAGGGTTAATCAAGAGTCCTCAATGCAGCGGTGATACTGTTCGACTGTGGTAACAACGCGACTGCTTGCTTGCAGGGTGAGCGGGAGTCGATCCTTCTCTAACCACCTGAACTATGTTTAACATGCCGTTTCGTAGAAAATCATGGTTCAAGCACATATATGTTCAACAACGTAAGTTTTCTCAAGGCTTGGTCGCTGGAAGGCCATCTCAAAGGCTTATTTTTGCATCGAGTTAAAAACGATTAGTCTACAACAGTGCAGTGTCGACTGGTGGTTTTAATTCTGTGAAACCCCTGGTACCAGCAAAAAGTATGTAAAATTAAATCAAATTTACTCATCTGCCACAATAGTTGGCGTTTTAAATTCCATAACCCTAATGTCCTAATCCGATGGTTAAGTAATGATACGGGAATTTCACTGACAAGTCACCAAAGTGCAAACAGCAAAATGAGCAGGAATTAACCAATAATTGCAGTTGCTGAAGATGACTGCACATTATTTCTGACAAGAGTTTACCGAGGGATCAGGTCACGCATGCAAAACACAGCTGCAGCACAGCACAGTATAAGTGACTGCAGGTATACGGAAACAGTAAAAGACAATCAGCTTCAGACTCTGCTCAAAAATTAACGGTGAAATATGAAACCATTTCCTTAGAGTCTAATCTACAAATAACTACTACTCCTACTCACTGTGTTTTACTCTTACTCACACCAGACATAGAAACTAAGAATTAGTGATAAAAGGAAAAACAAATGGTGACTCCCAACAAGAGTTGTTACCAACCTTATTAATTACAGCCAATGATCACACCCTTATAAACACAACCCAGTGGAAGAAAAGTTACTTTGTATTTCAGTTGGGGGAAAAAAAAAACAGTATGTTGAATAATAAGATTTTTCCACTTGTAAGTTGGTGTTCAGCACATAGCCAGGCCGTCTAATATAAGAAGCTCTTTATATGAAGACGCATTAGTCTAATACATCATGGCATTTCACAACATATGCCTGAGAGGAGATTTACACTCTGATGTGTAAAGAAAAATTCTACAAAAGTCGGGAAAATACATGAAAGAAACTGAACAGAGCTAAATTATAGAGTACAATATCGCAGTATTTCATCTGCTGCATCACTTATTTTTGACCTAGATACTATTTTCTAGCTATATTTCAAGGTGAACCCAAGCAAAAACATTAACTGATAGTCTGTCCTTTGTAACATCTTTTTACTGAAACAGCTGTTGCTTCTGGTTGCTCCATCTGTTCTAGCTTTTCTGGCTGAACAAGAGCTACTCCATCCTCTGAGAGACTGACCGCAGCTGTGCGAGTTAAATTGAAGGTATGTGGCATCAATGCAGACACAGACATGGGAGCAATGGAATCACGCAAAGACCCAAAAGACTTAAAGTCCGTTCACTACAGCCACAAACTTCAACAACAGCCATTGGGGAAAAAAACGTAATACGCTCGTGACTTACCCCCAACGACTGCTCCAGAGCAGTGTGTCGGTCCTCCTTCTCCACTGTGCGCCTGCAGTCGGAGCACACCCACAGAGGCAGCTGCAGGGCACTCGGCGTCTTGTTGGGTTGCGACATACCGTTCTGGCCTGTGATCCCTGCCTCTGAAGGCACGGCACCGTCTTTACGCTCACATCGGCACAAGAGGCAGCGATCACCGGCTGTGTAGGGCGCCCGCTGGTTTAAGCCGAACGTGAATGGAGTCTGTGGTGAAGGATGTCAGCAGGAGGAAGAAGAGAGAGAAACATACCATAAGGTACAGAGCCGCTTGGCATCTTATAGGGTGTTGTCAAAGAAAAACGGAATATCTTTACACTGATACAACGAAATATAGTGAGAATATAATGTGAATGTTTTCTTAAAAATCTTTCTTTGATAAAAACCTTATTTCATTTTTTCTGAAAAAATGTTGTGAGTCCACATTGCCGAGAGCAAAGCAGTCTGCTATACAATACATGTTCTATACATTGAGACACATCACACTCTATTCCCATTGCACTCTGGGTACACCAGCTGTCTGAACCGCCCCACTGGACTCCATTAAAACTCTGGAACCTTTTCTTAATGCACACCCTTGTCAGTGAGTGACCCACAGAGTGACACAGACACATAATTAGCAGCCAGAAGATTCAATTCATAATGTCCTCATTGGCGGTGTTTGTCAGTAAGCAAAATGGCTTTTATTTCGGCAACATTGTATAGGTGTACCAGTAGTTCACAGAAGACTCTGAATCTGTGGGTGCTCTGGCTTACTCAACCTCACCCACTGCCAGCAGTGGTGCTTTATGACTACACTAAAAAGCTGAACAGTCAAGAAATCATTTTTATCCCAAAGTCTTTGCATGTTTATTGTGAGTGTACAATTTGATTCAAAGGAGTTCCAAATAATGCTCCACACATTTTGAGTTCCAATTTACAACAGCCATCAACTTTGCAAGAATATGATATTAGAGTTTTGTCAAACCCATTTAGAGCTATTTCTTACCAGCATAACACAAAACTGTTTTTATAAGATGACAAAAACAACCAGGTGTGGAGCCAAAAACATTAGATGGCCCAGGTAAAGAGCCACGTGACTGATTTTGAATAACAATGGGCTGAAATTATTGGATTCACCGTGCGTTCTAAAATAAAAATGTCTTGTTCTAAATAACAAACCCAGGCACAAACCCAGTGGTAAGGCTTTACCGATTACCTACTTTTGTAAATGTGTAAACAGGACAACACATTTGACGTTATTCAGTAACACACATGTTAATACTAGGTGACTATCAATCAGATGGATTCAATTACAATAGAACATTTTTGCAAGATACAGAGATTTTACAGTGGTGTGAGGCACAGTTCCTCTCCATTATTCAAATGAGTTCAATTTGACTGCATGTCTTTCCTGCATTCATTCAAATAAAACTCAGTGACTGTCCTGATGCTGTGATATCCAGTTGAGCTGGTGTTCTGTGTCAGTAGATTATTCCAATGGGACAATTTAAAGTTTGGTTTCAAGAGCATGTTTTGCAGACAGTCACTTCAAATAAGGCTGAATGCCGACAGAGAGCTGCATTTGCACTATAACACTGCTGAAAACAAACAAAAAAGGGCTGCCGACAGTGAAAATACGCCTGTAAGTGATCACTCACAATATGATGAGACTGAATAGAGTTATCTGAGCATCCTGGCGTCCTGCTGTTGCAGGAGCACACAACTGTGCTCGGCGCTTGTCAAAACTGAATATGCTTGATATTTGTCACAGTTATGTCACTCCAATCTTTGGAGGGTAAACACAACAAAATAAAGACTAAATCAAGCCATCTTGTAGAGTCCACCTCCTTCTAGTGTGCCTAAAGTTCAATGCAGGGCTGCAACTCTTTGTCATTTTCATTTTCAATTCATCTGTTAATTATCTTCTCAATAATTGATGAGCTGTTTGGTTTATAAAGTGTCCGAAAATGGTGAAACATGTTCATCACTTCTTGTCTGAAAAAAGGGTTTAAACCAATTAATGGATTATCAAAATACATGGGAATTAATTTAATAGTTCACAATGTAAACTGATCGATTAGTAGTCCGAGTGCTTCATAAGCGTGTAAATTATGTTTGGCAAAAAAGACGGACAAAAAAATCCCCACAGTGACCTTACATGAACTTCTGAGAGACTTTACCTGAAGGACTCCGGAGAAGTCAGCATTCACTGGTCCTTCTGTAAACTGTGGTGTTACACTGTTGTTCACTTTGACCTGATGGATGCAAAAAAACTCAGTGTTGACATGGATCTGACCACGCATGAGCTTCATTTATTATTACAGTTAGTAAAACTTAAATTAAGACAGCCTGTAAGAGTGAGTCCAGTTGTCTAGATTGATCATTTCAATACCAACATCGTCAAGTAGAAGGCTGCCTTTCTGAGTTTCTGACCTAAGTGTGTGTGTGGCACACAATCAAGGAATAAAATTAGAAAGAAAATACTATCACACCTGCCCAGGATAGGCAGGTAGACTATTGCTTATTATATAAACATTATGTAATCTAAAGAATCAGCTCATCCAAATTATAATAAAACAGTTTCCCACTTGCCCTAATAACATGTTATATAGGATTTGTTTGCCTTTTTGTCGATTTGGGTAAAACTGAATGACAATCATTCATGACAGATACAACTTAAATACCTGTGTTTAAACTAATAAAAATTAATACCTTGTCACCTTATTAGACACACCAATCAGAGTATCGGTACAAGTAGACAAATGCTGTAACCACAGCTTACACAATTTATAAACATTTTATCCTGCAGCTCTACTCCCAGTCTGTTATTTTCCTAAGATAAATACAGGAAGTTATTCTCATGAATTGAAGGATGTCTCTATATGAATAGGAGGAGGTTATTTCTTTGTTAGGATCTTGGCTGTCTGGCATATATCAGACATTCACACACCTGCTGAGTTCAAGACTTTTGATTACCTCATGGTATATACTACACATTAGATTACACACAGAAGAACAGAAAGAAGATATTTCCCTAACATGCAGAATTACAGCCAACATCTGAGATCACTGTGACCCGAAAAGCTTACAAACTAACTTTTGAGCTGACATCTATGAGTTGAAAACAATCAGTTTCCCAGAAACTTGCTAACATCTTGTGGTGTCAATGCAAATTATTATTTTAGTGCCAACTCAACGTGTATAGCTAATTTACCTTGGATTACTGGAGGCAGGTGGGTGGTTTTTGCCTATCTTTGAGCAAATACAATGCAGTTTAACTCGGATAAACCTTTATAAACACGATAATTGTAAGGTCAGCTTTTAAAAACACACCGAAGGCCCGACGGGGTTGAAGTTGTTAGTACTCTGCACTGTTAGCATTAGCTAGCATTAATGTTTATCTGTGTAATAGCAGCCTTTGGCCAACAGTGTTTACCCGAATAGTACTCACGAATAATCTTGGCTTGACCCATGTAATCTCCACCTACCTGGGGTGTATTAGTTCAAAATAAGGCTTCGTGGAGTTTAAATTGTTGCCGATTCAGCTGCGATCTCTCAACTTAAGCTAACGATGGTAGTCACAGCGTTTTGTCAGGGCAGAGGCAACCTAATGTTTACGGCAGTTCCACACAATATAACACGTCCCGTTCAACTACACAGCTATGGCTAACGATTTGCTAGCTAGCACTGTATTCGACAAAGTATAACAACCAGCATTAGCGGTAATTAAGTCAGTTAATTTCTAGCTATGTTGCATAGGTTAGTTAGCTAGCTGCCTTCCTCGCATCAGTGTCGGGCCCAAAGCAGATTTGTGTCGTTGATAACGCTGCTAGCTAGTCGCCCCCGTTTTGACATCTACCGGTTCAAGGTGTGTGACACTCTTACCTCTCCGTTTATGCCCGTGATGGACCCCATATTCCCGTTGCCTGTGCTGCCAGGTGTTAAAAAGCTGACGACAGAGGCAGGTGTTGCTGTTCCCGCACAGCCTAGGGCCGAGGCAACCCCGGCCTTGCCACCGCTGGTATTGCAGACAGCACTGCAGCTACTGCCACCGCCCCGCTTGTTCTTCCTGCGTTTAGCCCCTCGTTTAGCATCGGTTGGACTCATTTTTTCCACAACAGAAGCGAGACAACTTGCCGTCCAGACTTGGCAGGGTCTCAGGTGGAATGCCGGGCGCAATCACTCGGGTTTAGATCCGGGATAGCGATTTTAGAGACTCCCAAAACGACAGACACTCAGTTCCATCAAAGTGCAAGCCGACTTCATAGGTTCCAATATGGCTTCTAGCTGGACTGCCTCAACCAGGCTTCAGCCTGCGTCGCAACGCAACCGGTGCGTCGCGCGTCCCTGGGGCTTCTGGGAAACGGAGTTCTTTGAGTCACGTCACATCGTAGCAAGCTAAAGGGAGAACGATGTGGTTGAGCTGAGATATAAACGTTAACGACGAAGGCTTGACCAGCATAATAGTGGATTAATTATCGTATTTTAATCTGAAACTTGTCTTGACATATTTACCCGGTTATACAGAATATTAAATTAGTTTATTAAACACAGGCGACACAAGCTGCAAGCAACATATTTTGACAGCAGGGGGAGAGCGCATGCCGCAAATGATGCTGTCTGCTCCTGATGACAGCCGAGGGCCCGCACACTGGATCTGTCTTTCCGGGGTTCAAACAGCAAGACTACTGTGCTTGAAGAGAAAGGACCACCGATGATCGTTTGTTAGCACATATATGCATCGTTTGCATTAACAGCAGGCGCACCGCCTTTCAGAGAAACGTCCAGTGCGACACGACACTGAGGATTTCAGGGAGCAACTACATCGGCTAACAGTTCACAGCTAAACGGTTAGCCACGGCCGCAGACAGGTAATGTAAACTAAAGTTTTGGTCACAGCCGTTCCCTTATGGCTTCGGGTTGCGTACGTGGCAAAACAGTGAGATATTAACAACTTTAAGTGCCTTTTATTTAAGTTTTTCACAAGTTCGTCATCTGTGTTATCCGCTGTGTAGCTACGTTAGCTAACACGTCAACGGCTCTGATGCGTTCACGTCAAGTTAAATTGGTGGAAACTAGCTAGGCTAACTGAGCAGGAGAGGAAACTAAAGTCAGGTTTTGTTCGGTGCTTGCTTTCCAAATTACATTATGTCTACTTAAAGTTAACATTTACATTAATGTCACAGTATATGTTGTCTCGTTAGCCGCATTATAACGTGTTTTTTAATCACTTTTTTGACACCCTAGTCACGTGATGGTGCCGCAACAGGTAATTTACCTAACCTCGCCATGCCAGTTCAGGTGCTGTGTGATGTTACAGGAGAAAAAAGAAAAACCCTGACAATGGCTGTAACGTTTGGCTATCAGGTGTGCGAGTAATGGCATCAACGTAGTACAAAAGCTGTCTCAGTCATCACTAACTGTATGTAAGTGGGTCATATTGTCTGAAGCTGCAAACCTGGAAATGCACACCTGAAACGTTGCCAACGCCAGGTGTTCACACTATCTGTGTCCTATTCAAGGGTTGGTGTTGTGTCTCAACAGAGTGATGATGTTGTTCTCATCAATGAAAGATGGTTGGACAGTAAAGTAAAGGAAAAGGCTTTATAATGTGAAAAAAAAAATCAAAGATGGGAGCTGGTAATGACATATTTGCTTGATTTGTAGGACTTAAAGCAGAATTATATTTGCCCATCATTTGTCTGTATTGATATGTGTATGCATGTTTTATCTGGGTGTGTCCGGGTGTATGTGCTGTATGGATGCACCTACGTTTCATAGGCAGCATTAATGTACATAGTGTGGAAACAAATGTCCACTTTCGGATCAATGAGGTCCGTCTAAAAATGCATCCACTTGAAATTGTTTATGTTAATGTTATTGATTCAGACTATAGACTACAGCCCGATGGTTGGCCGGCGTTGACCCATCGCACATAAATTGGTTTCGGTATATATGTTGTCTGATAGGCGCAGATAGAAAAACTATAGTCTAAGAGACTATAATGCAAAAAAAGGATGCTTGGGTTAATTTTAAATTTTGATATTCTGAGTAAAGTTTAGTTGGTTTTTTTTTGTGCACTGTTGACAATAGAGTTTTGGTTAAACTGTAAAATACCTGCCTTCATGACAAATCTTTGTAATGTGTCAGTGTTTGATAACCACACTTGAGGGATCTTTTTACTCCTTGAGCTCATTATTGGCCCAAAAAATCAGGCTCTATTTTATATTGATCAAACAGTGGAGGAACACGTTTTCATCTTTGTGGACTAATGAAATAACCTCTACTGTAGTGAGTTTTATTAAACAAATATTGTCAGTGATTTATCTCCTTCTTCTTACTCCTGAGATGTGAATATAATAACAGAAACATTAACATGCTGTGGACAGGTTGTAGTTCACTGGGACCCATTCATACCCTCCTGTCTGTCTGATTTCAGGTATGTCTGAAGTTAGTCTTGAGGCTGAATCGAGGAACACCTCGGCCGAGGACCCTCAGATGGATTGTGAGGAGGAGGCTGACAAAGCAGAGGAAAGTTTGAGTGAGGATGTAAAACAGGAGAGTGTAGACAGCAGCAGGGAAGGAGAGGACAGAGACGAAGTGCTGTACGACATTGATATTGACAGTGCTGGAGAAAATGCAGAAAACAGTGGCGAGGATGTTCAGGAGGAGGATGAGGGCGTTAAGAGCGAGAGAGTGGTGACGCACAGTGACAGTGATGCTGCACACGTGTCTGACAGTGTAGACAATGGCCGGCACGAGACAAATCACCATGTTGAGACAGCTGAAACACCAGAGGAAAGTGGAGATTCGCACACTGAAACAAAGGTGATATTTACGCTCACTTTGGACAATCTTCTTCGAGCAAATCCTTATTCTGCTCTTGGTCATGTTGCTGATTCGATCTTTATTTGGTGGTGGTCTCTTTCCTGCGTAATTTGAATATCGTTGTGGTGGATTATCTGATATAATCAACAACATGAACCTGAGCTACAGCTGTGAAGTGATTGTGTTTGTTTCTGGCTTTTATGTGGGTAGATGTGTTTCAGATTTCTTCCTGCTTTGTTTGAGGTTTCAGAAATATAAAGCTGGTGTAGCTGTTGCTCTGTGTTGATGGTGCAGCTATGGGCTTTCTCTCTTTTCTTGCTACTGTGAGTTGCCCTCTGTGTTTGGGGATGATCAAGGCGTCTTTCATTTTATCTGCTTTCTATCAATGCTGGCTCATCTCAAAGTGATTGTTGAGAATGATGCATCATCATACTGTTCATTATAATGAATAATGTTATTATAAAGTCTAAGTCAGTAAGTATACACTTCTCTACACTTTTGCCGTTTTTTATTGAACACTGACTCCGTGTGTGTAAGTGAGCGTGATGTGAAAATGATGCCATGTCTTCACAATGTTTCCCTGTGACAATGTTTGTGAGTTGGGTGTACACAGAGCTCTACATGCTGTCGGTCACATGGCTGGGTAAGTGCAACAGATTTGGACTCCTGACTGCACATTCTCAGGCAGTAACACAGTTCTTGTGCTGCTGGAATGTGTGACACGTCACAACTGTTGATTCACGTTCTGTTGATTCACGTTCTGTTTCAGGGCTCAGTACCAGTACTGCACGTCAGATCGCCAGAATTTAAGATCAGATCCTCCCTTTCCTCACTGAGTATCCCTTAAAGCAACACAGTTGTGACATAATTAAGACACATTTTCCGTCGTTTTTGCCGCTTAAACCTGACGTTGTGCAACGTGGATTGCGTCGTGTTCTTCCTTAGTTTGAGAGGCAAGAGATGAGTCTTCCCTCTTTGCTCCTCGCAGCTAATTGGACAATTAGCTCATTGTTGTTATTCCTCCCTGCCTCCCACATCATGTTAGCTCGTATCCAGGATACTGAACTGAAAGGATCAGCACTGGGTGACATGCCACACCTTGCCTCATCTTACGCCTGATTAATCTGCAGCCACTTTACTACTCTCAGTGCTCCGGCAGGCTGACACTATTAACCGACTTCCTTGCAGAGTGTTTGCAGACGGTTTTGGTTCTGAGACCGCTGATTATCAACGGGCCAATGGCGGAATGTGCACCATTAGAGTTTGTAATTTAAGACTCTTTAAAACTCTTAGATCAAGATACATGGATGATTCTGCTACACTTGCAGCCAAATAACACAAACAGTGCTGGTCAGCAAATTCTGTTAGTCAGTTCTTATTTTCACCCTTTTTTGTAGTGTAATCAGAGATGTGCCTCTACCAGACAACCTGTTTTGACTTGATGTCAGAGACGACTGTCAGGCAGGACAGGAGTCTATCTTATCTGCAGTCAGTGGTTAGACAAGCCAAGCAGTGCATGTCTGTGCTGCCCGCCTGCATGTGGGCATCATATGGCCTTTAAGTATTTATATGTCTGTGTCACATGACACAACACTCGGTTAAGTCTTTGTCACACATGCCGACGGAAATCATTTTAGATAAAGCTTCACTTTGGTCTGTTTTGAGATAATGTTCTGCTTAACATACCAGAAATCTTAAGATACAGCTTCTAGCTTTTCAAATTACATGGTGAGACTTTAGGAAAGATAAACACCCTAACTTGTTTACATCAAGTGTTCTTCTCAAAGACAGATTTGAACTCTTTATAAACACACGTACAGTATGAGATGACTCAGTCAAACTTTATTTATACAGCATCTTTCAAACAAATAAAAAGTGCTTCACAAAGTTTTAAGAAAACAATGGATTTAAAGATGAATTAACACGAAAACGGCAATAGAATATGGGTAGTTTGAACGATAAAAGATGAAGAATAAGAGATGATACAAGCAAAAAAAAGCTTTAACATATTATATAGTATTGTTGCAATGAAATGAAATAATAATGATTAACAATGGAATGTTAATGGCAGAATAAATAGTTGAAAACAATAAAATAAATTAGAAGATACTACATGAAAGCCAGACTGAATAGATTGGTTTTAATTTCCATTAAAGAGTTTTAATATTTCAAGCTGACAGATTGGGACAGAAGCAAAATACTAAATTTACAATAGACGGCACTGCCTTTTTTTTTCTTCTTGTGTGTATAAGTAGGTGCAGCCTTAGTGTATTACCACTTTTTTCATTCAGTCATTATCTGAACGAGAAACGGATACAGTATAATTACCCAGGGCTGACTGAAAAGACTTTAATTTACAAAAGCTTTGATATAAAATGTTTTATTGATGTAAACCCATGATTTTATACTCACTGTTGTTGCTTACACAGTGAAACAAGTCAGTCTGTCAGACTAGACACAGATCTTGTTACCTGGTGATCTGGTAGCTATTTGCATTATTTAGACACTGGTCAAGGTCCACCTATAGTTGAAGGCTGTTGTTCAAAGATGCAAATACAGATTTGTTGATTATAAGATGTTCTCTTGGAGCTACCTGCCACCTTTTGTCAGGCATTTCACTCATGAATATTAACCAATTTTAGATTGTTAAACCTTGCAAAGCTTTACAGCAGTTAGCCCAGTGTCCTAGTTCCATAGTCCACAGTGATTAAGACACACAAAAAAATCTAAAGATAGCACAGCAATATCTTCAGCCTGCAGCTACAGACAGCAAGTTTATTACAACTTAAGCAAATGTGATATTGCCATAAACTGTTGTCTCCACCCTGTGGCTTCCTGCGAGCCAGCGAGTGAATGTGCAGCGTAGCAAGCCAATGTGTCACTGTCGTTTTAATCCACAGGCACGATTAAAAGAGACCATGATTTATATGTGGTTGTAAAGATCATAATGGGTCAGCCCACGTGGTTGTTAATTATACCCAAGGCCAAGGAGAATTTTGTTCCATGCATGTTCCTGCCTGACTCAATTTTCCAAGATGAACCACAAAATGAGCAGTTATAAGCTGTGACACACAGGGTTTAACGTGCTCTGAAGTAATTGATGTCACTGTAACATATAAAGCCTCGTGTTTGTTATTAAACGCTGACATAGTGAGAAAGCAGATGTTATCTGACCAAAGCATTGCTACGGAGAACAGCAGATGTTAGAGATAACCAGTTGATTTCCCTTCATTTTCCCATATGTCATTAGTCAAATGCACTAAACCCTCACAATAAATAATATCTTGTATTTACGATACCACACGAACCAAGAATTAATTTTTCGCAACCACATATTTATCGGCCTACCTATTTTTATTATGATATTGATCTTTCGCATGAAAATCAATCGAAGGGAAATATAGTGTTGACATCACAACCAACGTGCAGCAAAGGCCACTGGTCGGATTTGAACCTTAGGCCGCTGCAGCAAGGACACGGCCTCTGTACATGTGGCCGCTCTGTACCAGCTGAGCGACCAGTGAGGATGATAACTTAACCCGGCCGTACCCCCTCCCCTCCATCACTATTGTTAACTTGCTTCCCAGCGATCTGAGTTCTTCTTCTCCACCTGCTGTGTTGTGAAATAGAGCAGTGTTCAAACTTAAATGTTAGTCATTGCACAAGCACTTCCTGGTATCCTGAACTCAAGTTCAGTCACATTTCAGCTTTTCATCCTGCCCTGCAAGAAATCATTAAAAAGGTGGGTTTGATAAGAACACTGGCATGTGCCTCTCAAACTCTTGCGTGGGTAGAACAATAGGAGGAAGTCAGTTTCATCATAATCACGGCACAGTGTCTGATTTTTTAGTTAATCAATATTAGAAACAATGTGACAATCACATCACAGTATCAAGTCATGATTATGTGATTCCACAGGTAATTATCAGTATTGAATCGTGGCCCAGGTCACTTAAGTCCACTGTGTCTGTGTCCACAAGATGGCAGCCCACAACTGTTGCGTCCCACAAGTGGCTCCTGAGTCCATTATTCTCAGTGGACTTCTCTTCTCTCTTTGAAGTTGTGTTGGGAAAGCTTCTCAAGAATAACCCGCTTCATTTTCGCCCTCCTCATTACAGGAAAGCACAATGGCTGAGGAGTCCCATAGAAGCTCAGCCGCTGAGATCCCGGTCACCAGCAACGGAGAACTGGATCAGAGCCCTGACACAGTTTTCCAGAGGGTAAAGGCTCGTTCAGAGACTTGAAAACAGCATCTCTCAAAACTATACAAGCATCTGAGACAATGTAAATGAGTCTCCTGGCTGGCTTCCCAGAGAAAACCATTAAGACGGTGTCTCGTACATCAACAACACTGCCCCTTGTTATGATGTCTGTGTCTTTGATTGACACATCAAGCAAGATATCCTACATCAAACTGCCTCAACATAAAAGAGTGAAATCTCTTCTTCTTTATGATTATTAACAGGGCAAACAAATATGCAAAATATATATCTTCCAAGGGCTGCGACATGATTATCATTGTCAATGTAAACATTTTTATCTTAATTAAATTGTGAAATAACACACCATGGTGAGAAATGCCTTTTATGGTTTCCCATAGCTTAAGGAAATGTACTGAAATTTGTCAAGACATTCAGTTTACTTTCATAATGGCAAAGAAAAGCCCAAAGTCTTCATACATAAGAGACTGGCACAGACACATTTTTGGCACATCTGCTTGAAAATAACCTGTTAACAATCCTCATCATTGCCAATGAATTAAAGGAAAATCGAATAATTTGTAGTTGTAGAAAATCGGTTTCCGTCTGTGTGGCAGTGACATCCTCACACATTCGAGGTGAGATCATTCTGCAGTGAAGTCATTTAGACGGAGACCTCAGGGCGCCCTCTCTTTCTCTCTCATCCATCTGCCTCTTGAGCTGGCAGAGCCTCCAGATGGGATGCTGTTTACTCCTAATAGCTCGCAGCCACACTGGCGGTCTGTGCAGGGAAGACACCACAGCCACGAGCACACACGCAGATTCAAACAGTTCAAGTGTCAAAAACGAGTTCAGACAAAGGGTTTACTGTATCTTCTCTAGTTTCCTGTCCTGTGATCATTTGTATCAGACCTGACTTGAATGTAAATTGATGCGTTCACAGGTCTACCAGCTTTTCTACACATAGCTGCCGTGCATTATTTTAGGTTTGTGATGAGGTAGCTTTACTTTAATCACTAGGGTGACATAAATGTTTTTGCTGCTGTATAATCAACTGTTTCTTAATTAACCATTTATAACAATACAGAAGCAGCACCCGCGCCAAAGTTAGTATTTTCAGTAGTTTTACATTCTGCTGAAAACGGCAAAAATAAATCATATTGCAATTTTTTTTTCACATACAGAAAGTACATGAAGTTTCTTGTCCTGGCTGTCCTTCTGCTCGGAAGCTGTGAGCCTAATATAAACCCTGTTTTTTTTAATAGGACTCTTACCCCAGTGTCCCTGGGGGCCTAAACCTTTCAGAGTCCAGTGTCAGCCCCAGCAACTATGCTTCAACAACAGAGGGCATCATTGAATCCGGACCATACAAAGGTAAAACACTTCACTCCCCATCTTTACTGCCTCCCTCATAAGAGTTTTGTGACGGAGCATCTCGTTGAAAAACATCATCCGGTCTTGTCATCTTGTCACAATGTTTGATTGCTTTGCAGCTTTCGTTGCTCACAAGCAGTCGTTCTCTCCCATGTACTCTCAGTGCTCCTTTTTTTTTTATTTATAATCTCTGTGAAATTTGAAAGGCATACATTTGAATTTGTAAAGGTGGACATCCAATTGAATTTAATGAGTTTCCTCTGATCTCCAGGTTGTGACCCTCTTTCCTTTTCATCATCATGCCCTTGTTACAAATGCAAATTTTAAAAAAAACCCTCCTCATAGAGAAGTGAGCTGTTGTAGCCCGTTCACCACAATGTTGCCATGGCTATTTTCCATGTTAATGACACTGGGTGAGGCAGGCGTTTTTAATTTGGTAACACATTGATCCTACAACGTGGAGAGAGCCACCGTAATTTAAACAAACGCACAGGAAATTAAAATCAATAAGAAATTCCCCCTTACACTTGTGTTGGCGGGATGGTGACATACTAATGAATCATAACTCTGAATATCTCCCAGGGTCAGCAAGCCTGCCCACGTCTCCCGTGGCACCTGTAGCTCCCAGCTCGGCTGTTGCTAGCCGCCTGGCGCGCTCTGCCAGCGATAGTCAGGCTGAGAAAGGTACCGGCAGTGATGGAGTATGAATCAGATTATACTGAATCGTCGCCATTTGCACACTGAATTAACCGCAGTCTTTTGTACCCTTCTTGGGTTTTCATCCGTTTCTTACCCACTCCTTGTTCCCACAGGCTGTGCTCCCTTCAGAATCAAACCTTTCTCCTGCTCCTTTCTTGTATGTCGGCTCTCCAAACTTAACCTCTCAATGAGTCTGGGCTCGTTGAAGTAGTTTCCTGCTTTGCAGTGGCTAACTATAAGCGGCTACTCCTTTGAGTAATTCTCCCGAGATCTAGATGTCAAGACTTCTAGATCTGATGCAACCTCTTGGTGCCTAAAGCATTTGCTTGGCTTGGAAAGAAAATTTCTTTCACATTTAATCTCAGTGGGTTTTCCTGCTTGCAACCTTTGTCCTTGCAAAAGTTGGCGCCCATAGTCTCTTCTATAGAGTCCTGAATCTGACATCATGAAGGTTGCCAGCGGGTCAAAAATCTAACTAAATACACGAGTAGATATTTTTTTGGTTGAAAAAAATAATTCATGGAGTGAAAAAAGAAATATACATGTTATACTTTTAGCCTCTGTTCAGTTGTTGGTGTAAAAACATTAAAAGCTTTGTCTTTGTCCTGAAAACACGGCTGCAAACACAGGCATCTTCAAAAAGATGACACAATAAAGTCATTACATATTTCCATCATGGTGCCGTTCCTTGGCTACCTTTTGTAAGCGTTAGCTTGTTGGCTAAAAGTATAACATTATTCTTTAAACACTCAATGTTAATGTTAATTATTTAACAACATTAATTGATGTCTTCAGCTCTATTTTTGACTTGTCTGGTAATGTTTAACTACAGTTTCGGGGCTCCTCATCTTTCAACATTTCCCCTCTTTGTCCAAATCACAATAAAGCACTTTTCATCACTCTTACTGTGACTGTTAGCGTTTAAAAAGTGGTAAGTCATGACTAATTGTTCTTGAATGTTCATTTTGATTTGAATAATCATAGATGTCATCAGCCTCTTCTGCTTCCTTGGTGTATTGTCTGTGAGTCGCTGTTAAAATGACAATCTCATCACACAATTTGATAATTACCCTTGAATTGTACCTCCCTAATTTTCCACAGCTCTCTAGCCTGCAGTCCCAATAACTTAATCACTTACTAAGTGAATGACTTTTAATTGTCCAGGCCCGATGAAAGCACAGCCAAAGAGTGGAGCGGTGGTCCTCTCAGATGACTTAAAGAACCCAGCCATGGAAAAACTGGACCTTGTGAGAAAGTGGAGCATCAACACATATAAAGTAATCCTCTCTGTCCTTGATTTATTTTCATGTCCCTCCTCCACCCTGCTCCATCTCTCAGCCCTTTGTCCCAGTCTTTGTCTTTTCTCAGTTAGTAGGATGTTGGCAGAAGAGTGAACTGTTCCCCAAACTCACCCACACAAATGATTATTTTGCTTTAAACTTTTTATTTTGGCTCCACTCTGTCTGACTGTCTCTTTTACAACAAGAAAAGTAGAAACTCCCAGCAGTCTTTTTTCTTTTTAAAAATGACTTATTTAACTCTTATCAGTGTGTGTGTTAATAAGCCTGCTGTCGTCTGCAGTGTACCAGGCAGATCCTGTCAGAGAAGCTGGGTCGGGGCTCCAGGACTGTGGACATGGAGCTGGAGGCTCAAATTGAAGTCCTCCGCGACAACAAGAGAAAGTACCAACAAGTAATCAAGCTGGCTCAGACGCTGGCCAATCAGCTGACCCAGATGATGCAAACGCAGAGGCAGCTGGGCGACGCCTTCGCCGACCTCAGCCTCAAGTCACCAGAACTCCATGTGAGTCCAAATGTATAATTTATTGTGTAGGATGAATACCGAGTAAGTGTTTTAGCAATGATTCGTAAATAAATGTATAATATCTGTTGAGTTGGGGGTCATCTGCTGGGAAAGCTGTTTTCTGAGACTCCACTTCGAGCCTTTTCAGTTTAACGTTTGTCTGACTGTGTATTGTTTGTTTTACTAAGGCATGACAAACATCCTAAACTAGGAAGTTGACAGTTTAAAAGGCAATAGAGAGTCATGCATAATTAAAGATGAAGTCCTCGTCTACTTCCTTCAAGTCCTCTGACTGAGTTACAGGATTTATTGATGTTGTTGTTCCATGTTTGCTATATTTTAAATTCGAGTGCTTGCACATACAGTACACTTGTACTTCTGGGAATGTTGTGTCGATTTCTGAGGATTTAGACTCTACATTCATTAGTTTTTTGTTTTTTTTTTAATTGATGCAAATGGCAACTAAATTGATTGATTGACTCCTATAGTTTTAACATTTACTGTGTATATGTTTGTAAAATTTACTGGGCAACATGCCAAATTTGAACGAGACAATCAAAATGTGTTACTTTTTGTTCTTTAGGAGGAGTTTGGTTACAATGCTGACACCCAAAAGCTTTTGGCCAAAAATGGAGAGACACTGCTGGGTGCAATTAACTTCTTCATCTGCAGTGTTGAGACACTCGTGGACAAAACGATCGAAGACACCATGCTTAATATCAAGCAGTATGAATTTGCCAGGTATGTAACACGTGATCATTTTGTGTTTATTGTGCCTTGTGCACCATCTTCAAACCACAAACGTATTCATATCTAAAATACACTATTCAGAGAAAATGTTTCAAACCTCAGTAGATCTTTGTGAGACCAAAACATTTTTGGGTGGTCATGCCGGTGCACCTGCTTTACCAGATAACTGCTTTAACAGTGACTGATATGTTTTAGTACGCGTTTGCAAAAACAGAAACAGCAGAACTTTCTTCATAATAACAGCACCCACTTACTCCAGACACAAGCTAGCATGGATGCTAAGATACAGGCAGTATCTGCATTTTTTTCAATTGACCAGCAGGGGGCAACTCTACTGGTTTCAAAAAGAAGTCTGGTCATACGTAAGTTTATGAGAACATGACCCTACTTCTCACTTGATTTATTACCTCTGTGAACAGTTTCCTAATGAATTCATGGTTTTAATCGCTAGTTTAAGGTATTCTTCAATACAGCATGAAGTTCTTTTGTAATTCATAGTAAGTAAAAATAAGCGATAAAGCAGGCTAGGCTTTTAGGGCGTGACTGCCACAGCATGTCTTCAGGTTCTCAGTCAAATCCAATCCAATAATCTCCCTATCTTCACCCTCCTGCCCGAACATGGTCACTTCTGGCTCCAGAAATCCAAGAAGATATTCAGTGTCCCTCACCAAAACCAAATCAAGGGTATAACTGTGGTCCAATAAACTGACTAGACACATTTCCACCCTCACAAAATATTTACAAAACCGAAGCAGTCTTCCTGTTTTCAGCCTTTGTTGGTGCGTCCCTGCATATCTTGACACATTATTGCCGCCTGTAGGTCAGTGGACTAGTGTGTAGCTACTGGCTGCACTGTTAATAACATCACCTACTGGCCAGTGCATCCCTGTATGCATTTCACATGACAAACAAAACTGGGACCCAGAAACTGCTCCAGTGCTAGTGCTGAAAACTTCTACAGAGCATCTTTAATACTTTAAATTTAACATTAGATGTAGTGTGGACGGGTATTTTTGTCATGCACTCATCGTTATGTGTAAACTCACTCACATACAATATATTCTAATACTGTTTAAATAATGACACGCTTCTAGGGTTGAGTATGACGCGTACCGTACAGATTTGGAGGAACTGAATCTGGGGCCACGTGACGGCACCACCATGCCCAAGATCGAGCAGTCCCAGCAGCAGTTCCAGATCCACCGCGAGAAGTACGAGAGGATGCGAAACGATGTCTCTGTCAAGCTGAAGTTCCTGGAAGAGAACAAGGTGGGCGAAAGGCTTGTTCTGCCCTAAATGCCTGCACCGATATATTGGCTTTCAGCTCATCATCTCTTTGTTTTGTTTTCCTGCTCCCCAAATAGGTGAAGGTGTTGCATAACCAGCTCATCCTGTTCCACAATGCCATAGCTGCGTACTACGCTGGAAACCAACAGCAGCTGGAACAGACACTCAAGCAGTTCCACATCAAGTTGAAAATGCCAGGTGGGGACAGTCCATCCTGGCTGGAAGAGCACTAATCACTCCTTAGGAAGCCCTCGTGGCAAGTTCTTCAGAAACTACAGGAAACCCCTCCCCCTTTAAACTCTACTGTCAATGCCTTTCAAACTTTCAGAATTGTAAATCTTTTAACTAAATACACGAATCGTGAAAAAAAAAACAAAAAAAAAACTTCCACAATCCGTTTTACTGTTGATGTTGAATCAACCTTTTTGTCTTGCAGTTCTTTCAAATCATAGGAAACGCACTTTTATACTGTTTGACAAATCTGTTGAACAGGAGTTGCTGCAGTAAACACATTTGGAAACTGTAAATGGCCTTTTGTATTCCAGCATATGAATGTTGTATCTCAAATGGCGGACATCTTGGCTCTGTAAGGGCAGCTATGGGTTAAAAAACAAAACAAAAAAAACTTCCATTTTGCTCACCTTGTTTGAATTACTCTTGTCAGCTGACTGATATGACACCTTATGAAAGTGTAATCAGGAAGCTTCGGGAGACTCTGATCATGAACTCTCTGATGATTTGACTTTTCACCTGTACTGATAAATGGCATTCAGATTTCTGGATCATGCAAACTGGTCACTTTTACCAGCAAACTCTGATTAAAGAAGTAGTTAGACAGTTTTAGAAATATGCTTATTTGCTTTCTTGCTGAGAGTTCAACACTGTTGTCATATTTGTCTGTTCCATGCAAGACCAATCACCATGTTTGTTTACAGTAACTTCTGGATAGAAAACCGCTGCATCACGCAATAGGCTCCAATTGACTTGTTATTGTTGTTATTATTATGTTATTTCCAAGTTCGTAAATCTTATTCATCTATATTGCATGCTTGATGCTTCTTATCTCATTAATAACAGCTCTTTACACCCAGCTTGCATTTGCCCCAAACTAACAATTAGTCTCAGATGTCGCTGCTGTGTATAAGAAGCTAGCCAAGCAACACAATACATGAAATAAGCACAACAGAAACATCAGATCTTTAGAGTTACAGAAAAAACAAATTGTCGCATAACTTCTTTTGCCAGTTGTCTATCAAGAAGTGACTGTTGTTGTTTGCAAGACATGATGGTGATTTAGTCTACATGGCTGCATCCAGTTGCTGTTAGCTTAGCTTAGCTTAAAAGGCTGGAAACCAGAAAACCACTGGCTTTGTCCAAAGGTGAAATATTCCACCTGCCAGCACATCTAAACATCACTAATTACAAAAACCACAGTGTAAAAACAAAATGAAGCTGTGGTTTTTACTACAGGTGTTAATGTGCCCCAGAACAGAGTCCGGCTAGCCGTTTCCACCTGATTCCAGTCTTTATGCTAAACTAGCTAACAAGTTGCAAGGTGGATGTTTTAAGAAGAATCTGGGCGCAGTGTCAGAGTCGAAGCACTATTGATTCCTATGAACGCTTGCTAACTTGAAGGCTAACGTCTTGTTCAACCCTCCAATAACTTGTTGGGGATAAATCTTCTAGACTTTCCAAATGTTATCGAACCAAATGGATCAAATTCATATTTTTCATTCCATAGAAAATGTTTTTCTACCAATTTACAGCTGCTTCTTTCACAATTAAAGTGTTTGTGAGAGACTCTTTGGAGCAAGTGTGCATTATTTTACATTGTAATTACAGAGTTTGACTACTATGTCAAACTGGCTTCAAAGCCTGGCGCTCTGTCTGGGGGCTTGAGCTGCAGGCTGAAGCTGAGCTCAGTATAGATCTCCTCGTCTAACTCTCTGCAAGAAAACAAATAAGACTTCTTTCTGACCATGTCTTTTTTAATTATGTTTAATAAGTCATATTGATGGCTGTTCACAACAAATCTTTGCATGTAGTGATATGATTGTGTTGACACGATGCTACTTTTAATCAATATTGCCCTGTTTTATCAAGCATTTTACAAAATTGGCACATGGTTTGACTGAATGGGTTAAAGTGGTGATTCTGTCGAATTACAGAGAAAATGAAGGAACAGCCTTATGTGACTAAATGTGCCTTGATTTCTTGAATTTGTTCTTCTCTTCCCCTCCGTGTTACGATTTCTGGACTTATTATTGAAAACAGGCACTCGGGACCAACTCTTGAAGGAAGAGAATGGACCAAACACACACTCACACATACACAAACTCTGTCTCTACGAGGACATACAGTTAGTCTGTGCAACTGTACTTGATGAAAACACAACACACGACAAAAAAAAAATGATAGCTGTACTTGAAGAATACTCCAGAACGTCTAAATGTATTTTCAGACTTCTCAAAGATATTTATCCATATTGCACATATGCACATTTATGCATTTGAGACTAATTACAAAAAGAAATACTTGTAAAAACTGTATGAAATGTAAAGGTGAAAACCAAAATGCGATTAACTTTTGTCTTTTGTAAATTTGAAAGACCAGCATCTTCTGTCTGAGCTGCTAACAGTCTCTTTCATTGGGCTACATAAAAGTATATTTTTCAAAAGAAGACATATTGAACGCTGGTATTGATAACCAGCCGTCATGTCTTCACTTTGTTGATTTGTACTTTTCCTATGGCTCACCATAGCAGTTTGAGAGTGTGAATCTTGTACAACAATCTATTGTTTCCCTGAAATAGATGGATATATATTTGTAATTTTCTCTATTTTACCTTGAGTATGTAGTCTTTGACCGATGCTGCCACTCGGCTTTGTTTTTCCTGAAGACCTACAGAATGATGTGCTAGTACTTGTACGTGCTAGTGGATCTCTACCTTTTATGATAATGAAACATTAACAAGTGTTGAGTTAAGAAAGGATTCTGAATGTTGTGTAACCTCTTTGGGGAAAATAAAAGTTTCTTTTCTTTAAGCATCTTCAGAGGGTTTATTTTTCTTTGAGTTTTTATTGAAGGCGGCTTGTATGGAAAGTCACCACCAGGGGCCAACAAAGACATATGATGCAAGATAAAGTCTTATTGGACTACAGCATAAAAGATACAGACAAGCAAAGAAAAGCTTCCGTCATGCTTCATGAGATTTTATAATTATATTTTAAGTAAACCGGCTCTGCATTTATCATGCTGTGGTTTATATTCTGTTGACATATGGATTCAAACTGGCTTCTGTTTACTCAAGTCCAGGTGCTTTTTAGATTGTTTTATGATCACAGCGCCACCACACCCTCAGGTATACATTTGACAGGATCTGGTTAATCCTCAGAAAAGCCCTGAGGATGTTGATCACAGCTTCGGTGTTGTGTTTTATCTCTGTGGCTCCTCAGAACATCACGCTGAGCAAATAAATTAGTTTTAAAGCAGAGACAAAACATCATGTCACATACACATATTTAACTGCACTTAAAACACATAAAATACTGGCAGAAAAATGCACACATGTAAACAAATTCAGAGTAGATTTTTGCTGTTTTAGCTCCAGTTTTGAGAGATTTCATTATGTCTAAACAGTCAAAGAGCGAAAGACAGAAAGGTGTTAAATGGCAAGACAGAATGTTAAAGCAATATATTCAAGATATTCTACAATAACATCTGAAATGCATTATGACATCAAGCTGAAACAAGGTTGTTTTTTAAAAAAAAATGTTTGACAAGAGTCTGTTCTGACTGAAGAAGCCTCTTATAACACAATGTTATTTTCCATACACTCAAAATAAAGTGTTTTTATGCCAGCTTTTGACATGGAACCTTTGTTATACTTAATGTAGACGTTTATCAGTTACACTTGGGGTTAAGTTTTAGTGTGAGACACAGTCCTCTATAGGACACAAGGGGAATAGCATGTAGCTGGCCTTTATTTGGTATTTAGCCAAAATACAGGTCAATTGCACGGGTGAAACAATAGTAGAAATGACAAAGATTCATCCAGGACCACAGAATGGAAGCCTGGTAACATGGGATACGTGATTTTATGCTGGGAAATCTGCAGAAAGTAAATAATTTTAAAGGGTTTTAATGGTGGAAGTTTTAGCTGTGTGTCTGTAATATAGACATATTATATGAGCTCAGGTTGACATTTAAACTCATTTGCAGAAAATGTTTACAATATATATTGATACAACCAAAAATTATCCAAAAATTAAAGTTAAAAAACATTAAATGTTAAATGTTATGTTAAATCAGTTGCATGATTGTTAAGTTGGCCTGCAGTACTTCCGCAGTTTCTTTAAATCATCCAAAAAACTTCATTTTCATTTAAGCAACCATTCTGTAATGTTTAAAAACAATTGTAGACACAAACATGCAGCTCATAGAGAGAATAAGCTCTACCTGAAAGCCTGTGATGAAGTACATGTGTATTTCCATTGTATACAGTATTTACTAGAAATACAAATGTACTTCATTACAGTCCTTGATAAAATGTACTTTATTACTCCCCAGTTGATGAAGTGTACTCAGTTACCTGGGCCCACCTGAGCCTGTGTTGCAGCCTTGTGATTGCACCAGTGGTCACAAGCTGCCGTGTGGCGCGCGGGCGCAGGGTCCACGTGAACGCGCCTGTTCCACCTGCCCAATCACGTCCGAGCAGGCTCCTCCACCACACCGCCGCCTGCTCCTTCTGCTGCTGCTGCTGCGGGGTGACTCTGGACTGTTTGTACCGCGGCTCGAGCCGGACAGCAGCAGCTCACCTGATAATAACCTGACACAGATTTTCTCCTCTGAAAAGTATCGACCACTAACTCTGTGAACGGCGTCGGAGCGACCGAGCGAGCCAGCGCGTCCCGACGAGCCCTCTCATCCCCCCGGTAAGTCAGGCAGGACGGCACCGCCGCATCACGCTGTGTGTGGATGTGAGACATGAACCGAGCTGCTGCTGCTGCTGCTGCTGTAACTCTGCTGAGAGAAGTCATTGTACCGTGAGGGAGCAAGCTGCTGTGTGCTCATGTTAGCAGAGCAGAGAGGATTTATCCGCCCTGCTACTGTTCCTGTCTGTGAGGTGACAGCAGAAGGTGTCCTGCGGTGCAGTTCAGGTCCAAAATTGCATCATTATGAAGATTTAGTGTAGTTTGAGGCCTGAAGCTGTTGCTCTGCTGTTGCTGTGTGGTGTGTAAACACCAAAGAAACACGGGTTTGTGTCAGTATTTTGAATATTTACTTGAATAACATACTTGTATCATGTGACTGTTGCCACAAGAGACCCCCAAAATGTAACTTAGTACACAATAAATGAAGAATTTTGTATATTTACTTCAGTGTTTTTTCAAAAAACTAAGCAAGCAGTGAGAAAAGAACAGTAGACATACAACTTATAGGGAGAATTGACCCCCTCCCTGAAAGATTTTGTGTTTTATAGTCATCTAGCAACATGAAAAGACCCTTTAAAGTACCTCATATAGACATTGTAGTTACTCAGTAATTAGAGTAGTAGTTATTTAATGTTGGAGTAAAACATGTTCACTCATAGTTGGATTTCTGGATGTGACTGATGCTTTTTTTGTTGTGTTGAATTGTTGGTTTGCCTACTTGCATAATCTATAAATATGTATTTTGCCTGGATGTAGTTTGAAATCTTCTAGTATGAATAACAATCTATTTCTTCTCTTGATGCTTAATATAAACACGGTTTCCCACAAAATTCTTGTTATATTTACCCAAACTTAAAATATCTGTTCACACAATGACATTGTCATCCGGAAAATAAACTTTGATTTAATTCAGGAAATATAGACACAGTTGAATATTTCTTCACTTTCGATGAAACATGCACATTTTGTTTAATTAGGAGTTCATGTCGTGTTTAAGCTGGATGTAGTTTGAAATCTTCCAATATTACTGCAGTTATTGTATGATTTAGTGGTTAATAGAACTTTTCCTACAAAATCCTTGTTTTATTTCGCAAAAGTTGCTAAGATGAAAACTGTCTATTCAAAGGCAGTCACGCAAGAACATCCCCAAAATAAAACAGGTAAACTGGCAAAACTTTAATATCATTCCGATGCTTAAACATTTATATACATAGTTGAATATTTCCAGTTGTCACTTTTGATTAAAAGTCTGTTTTTGTAAAAGATATTTGGTTTAATTGGTAGTTTAGCTACTTGCACAATCCATAAAACTTGTATTTTGTCTGAATTTTGACCAAATACTTAATGTAAACATGTTGTCCTACAAAGTTCTTGTTTAATTCCACTGAAGTTAGCCAAGTTCTCGTACCTAAATAGTCTATTCACAGTTGGTCATACAAGCACTTTGCCTGCAGAAATGTTTTTGGGAATGACTGAAGCCAGAAGATTTTTTTTGTTTAATCCATAAATATTGAATTCTGGCTGGATATTGTTTGAAATCTGTCAGTATTAGTGCTTCTGCTATATGTTTTGGTATTCAGGAAGTTCTCACAGTAATTAAACATATTTTCCTACAAAATCCTCATTTTATTTAACAAAAGCAGGCAAAGTTCTCAAAATTAAAATGTCCATTCACAGCCAGTCATACAAGAATTCTCCTTAAATTAGCCAATTAAAAATTTGCACAAAACTTTGACTATATTCAGGATCATCTGACCAGAGAATAAGTAAACAAAACCACAGATCTGACCAGACATTTTACATCATTTTTCATGGTGCTACTGATGGATATTGGTTGCTAGCTCACCTAAAAGTTTAAGTGATAACTGGAGTAAGACGCAGTGTTTACTGGTTGTTGTGGGTCCACTCACAGAACCCGCCACCCCATCCTCGGCCCTTTGAGCTCAACATGTATGGCTTTACAACTCTGCCCCTGTTGGTTTTGTTCTGCACCTCAGACCCCGGCTTCCTTGGCTTTTGTACACTATTATACATGCTGGGGATGAATTAGAGGGCAATCCATTCAAGTGTGGGGAACAATACCCCCGTGGAAAAAAAAAAGAGTTTCTCCCCGGGTCAGGTCAAGGGAGAGGGCGGTGTCACCCCCCGGTTGCTGTGGAAGCCGAGAGTAACACGGAAAACTCAATTCTCTGACGTCATCTGGAGGAGGAACGTGTTGGGGTGGGGGTTGATTTATCTCTGCGGGGCTGAGGGGCTGAATAGTTGTGTCCAACTTGGGTTGTTTCGAGCGGACTTTATGGCTCCAAAATCTGTCCCCGTCTTATAAATTCAATTTTAGTCTGCAATGACAAACGGTGAAAAAAAAAAACACGACAAAAGAGGAAAGAAAAGGGGAAGAAAATTAAAGGGTCCTTGTTTACACGCCCCCCCCAAACCCCCACCGCTGTTCCCACCCAAGTGTCTCAGTTGAAAACCGTCTGATAAAGAAAAACAAAACAACTTAAGTTCACACTATCGTCATCTACTCACCCCCGTGCTGATGGAAAGTCCAATGCAGTTTTGTAGTCAACAGGACGTTTCTGGAGCTTCGCAGCAAAACAGCATTGCGGCAACGATCGAAGTAGATGGTGAGCTGTTTTACAACGCAACACAAAAAAGCATAAAGAAAAGCCTCCTTCGCCATGCCCTAGTGGCAGAGAGAGTGCAGGGACAGAGGCGTTGTTTATTTCAATGTGACTTTGTTCAAGTTGTAAAATCGATAGCCCCGAGCGTGACTCTGAAACCAAAAGAATCAAAAGTGCTAAAAGTGCTAGCGTGCTCTCCGGCTAAAGTGGATGCGTGAGCTCAACCGTGCAGTGCCGATTCTAATTAGGACTGCACGATGTGGTGAAAAAGTGATATTGCGATTATTTTGACGGCGATACAGTTAACGATTATTACGGACGATTAACTTTTATATCACGATTTTTATTGTCATTGAAAAAATACTGGACGAGCTGTGTGGAGCCATTTCATTTATTGGGTCTGTGTTGTTTTTACATTTTAAACAAGTCTTCTTCTACTTCAGTTGTTTAGAAGAATGCTGCAATGCTGTTTCGCTATAAAGCTTCAAAAATGTTTTGTTGACCTCCAACCGTCACTCTTTCCATCAGCATAGTGGTTTGTAGATGTTGATTTTAAGAAAATACCAGAAACTGACACAATTTTCTAACAAAAAATCTACATAATACCTGTCTAAAATAACAACATATACTCATATATTCACATCTATTCCTTGGATGCTGTCTTTATGAAGGTAGTCATGATGATTTCTTCTTCTGTGTTGTGTTTTTCAATAGTCTGTAATGTGATCCGTGCACATGCGCTGCCTATACGTAATGTGTCACAGGTATTAAAGTGTATTCTAACGATGGCTGCTGTGTCTCTGGGCCCTTGGGCGAACTCTTTTCCACACCGCCATGTAAACATGTTTGCATTTCCTCCATGTTTCCCTGCTGTTGTCTCTATGGTGACTGGAACACCGGCTCTATTCATCTGAATAACCTGCGCCTGATTCAGGAAGTTTTCACTAAATCATACAGTACGTGTGTCATTATGCACAAAATGTGCTGTGATTAATCCGTAAGCTTCTGTAGCCGACGCTGGTTTAATGCTGCGCAGGACTGTGAAGGCCAAGAAGTACAGCGAGATTTGCCTAAAGGCTTAACTTTGGCAGCGAGCTCAGATTGCTGAAGCAACAATTGGAGAGCAGAGCCAGAGGTGATGGAGGCGCAGTGGTCTGCTGCAGGCCAGACACTGATCACCGGCTAAACAAAAGAACAAACAGAAGACGATTCAAAGCTCTGCAGATGTCTCCTTCTTGTCATGACCTCGTCTGACTGGGTTTTGTTTCACCTGGTTTACGTTTTTTCTCTGGGAGTGCAATGTCTCTGTATTTTGTTTAGCACAAGATTCAGTGTTTGTTTTGTGAACTGAAGGGTAAAAATGCTCTCTGGGGTCGGTTTGAAACTGCTGTGTCATTGTGTGGGATAGTGTGGTTCCTATTAGAAGTGGGTCTGAACGTGCTGTATATGTCATTTCATTGTTAAACTCTCCCTTTGGCTCTTCAGCAGCCAAACGCTACAGCACCGTTCTCACCAGCCGTCTGTCATTTGATGCCGGGCAGGCCTACAGTATGTGATGTTAGGTCAGTTTGTCAGAGCAGCTTTAAAGACACACACTCTGCATGCAGTTAGTCAGGAACACCTGGTGCATCTTACTGCAACAGTCTTGATGATCCTTTTGGAGGATGTGGTTTGTGGCACTGTTTCGTTTGTTTGTCTTATACTGACAGCTGTTTGTTCAACATTTGGTCTACCTTGGTTTCCCACACATATATTTTCTTGGGCAGTCTGTCAAGGTATAAAAACGGCTGCCCAAGCATGTTTGGTTACATATTTCAGCGTTTCATACTCCACAACCAGTTAGTCGTCTAGTGGACAGTCTGACCTCCCGTCTACTGTCAATCACGCATTTTCTGCAGACAGAGAGAGAAAGAGGCGCTTCGTTTTTGCTTCATAATTAACAGTCGATGAAGAAATCAGATAACGTTGCTGAGAGAGACCCAAGCTTCAGTTTTGCTGTCGTGAATGAGTAAAGAAACCAGTAAATATTCACATTCAGTCAGTCAGATTCAGAGTGTACACAAACCAATCAATGGATTAATTGATGGATATATAATAACTATATCGTTACCTCACTCTGAGACTTTCTATTGTCTTAGATTCTGTTTATCACTTTGTTGCGATACATCATTAGTGTTGTCTTTTCCCGGTTTTAAAGGTGGTACAGTAAAGTGATGTAATGTTCTGAACTCACCGGACTGTTCTACTTGTTCTAATACTTCTCTTTACCCACTCAGCCATTATATCCGCATTAATGATGATTATTGATCAACAATTTCAGTCATGTCAACTTTAAAACCCTCTTTTTTCATCATCTTCGTTGCACAGAGAAGCATCGTGTGATACCCTGCAGACCGCTGAGGGAGAAATTATGTCTAACCAGGCATTTTTTAAAGAAAACTGTGCAAGTGTAGCATTACTTTCTGTTGACAGTGTAAGGAGATTATTGATGATGAGGGGCATATTGGAATTAAAAGATGTACAGCGCCAAAACACAGATACTGCCAACACTGTCACAAATCATATTATAGCTTACATCAGCTCTGAATCATAGAGTAAAGCACCGTGTCGTAAACACTGTTCTGTGCTGAAGAAGTGCCTGGAGATGAAAAACAACCTGTACCTGTCTTGTAAATGCACTTAAGTGTACCTCGTCCTGTCACACAAACACCTGCAGAGTCAGAGATGAAGGGTTTAGTAACGACCGTGTGCAGATACAGGAGCCCCCAACACAACACATCCCCCAGAGCTTAGCATGAATCTGCTAATAACAGCCTCTGTCTCGATTTTAAAGATTAAAGCTGACAGTTTGCGGCGCACGCACGCCTGCCGTGTCAATGACTGTTTGAACAGCCTTCAGACGGACTCAGCTAAGACTAATATGAATGACTGTCTCAGCTGTAACACAGGTTATGTATCACGCCTGTCAGCTAACCTGTAACTGGAGAGGGAATTCATCTAATCATAACCAGCAGCAAAGCCTTTCAAATCTGATTCAAGCAAACAAGAAATCTGTGATTATCCTCTTAACAGCTGACGGAGCAGAAAAAATGTTTTGCACATCTCGCTCATTAAAGTTTTTGTTGGTAAACAGCTGATCATTAAGGATCTGAAACAGGACTGATCTATCCCACACAGCATGAATTAAGTCTTAGCTATAATGACTCATCAGCCACAAGCTCACTCTTCAGAGATTATTTCCAATTCTGCTGAAATAATTAGTTGGTTACATGATAAGTTGCAGCTTTTCTCTGTTTTACATTGTTTTAAGCTGAATATCTTTGGGTTTGGGGCTGTTTATCAGACAGAAAAAAGCAATATGAAGACGTCATCTCGAGCTCTGGCACATTATAAATGGCGCTTCAGCTAAATGTTTTTACATTTCATATATAAGAAGTGACACATTCCCAATCACTGTAAATATATTTATGATTTTACAATCCACTTGAGCTTCATCAGATGGAAAATCTTATCTATTTTGAAGTTTGACAACAATAATCTGAATATGCGTGCTAACTGATGATGAAATAATAATTACTCTCAGCCTACTATGACTTGGATGTAGACTGTCGGCTTAAAGCCTGTCATTGGATGTCTACTCCGCCCCTTCCTTCTGCTATCTGTGCGGACGGTTTTCGAATTCAATAACCTCCAACGACTTCACTGGGCGTTCACAGGACAAGAGCTCAGTCAGTGGATGATACAGAAGGATGCAACTCAGTTTCATGACTCATGAAACAGGACTCAAAGTGTTGCAGCAGAACACAATGCCATAATAGTTAATCAGAACTTAAAATGCCACAAATATCCAGCTGAGTGTTTGTACTTTCCAGTCTGAACTACATAACCCAGAAACCCACATTGCTAAATCTCAATTTCAGCCACACATGCTGGAGATTTACTCTCATACCAACTTGATTAGAAAATACTTATTTTTATCCAGTTGTCCAAAAAAGAATAAGAACTACCTACTTGGGTGACTTATTTAAAATCCTTAAGTATTCTTTGCCCAGTTACAGAAAAAAACAAGATAATTGGGGTTGTGAGGTTAATAATCAGGGTGCTTATTAAACTTTATGAATTAAAAAGACAGTCCTGTCACCTCCAGCTGACAGCTTCCTTCTTCTCTCACTGAATGGGTCTGCGATGCAGAGAGAGATGGACGGGAGATTGCGGTCTATTTAAAGCAACGTTTGTAGATTGTGGGCCAGTTTTGAGTCGAGGCAAAGGAACATCAGGGACAGTTTTTAGGTGGATTTAATTGCCATGCTAAAAACTCAGCAGGACCTCAGCTGTTTTTTAAAATTGATTAAAGGAGACAGTTCTCAGTTTGTAGTGAATATTTTTCATGCTTTTTTAAATTTCCTGCAGCTTACGTCAACAAAGTTAGATAACTAGATGTAAGGTTGGTGAAATGAGAATAATAGAGGACATGCTCGGCTGACTTTTAGCCGATAAACGCGATGGAAAGATGCGTGTTCGTCAATATTTCAGGTTTAGTTTCACATTGCATGTGGTGGCAGGAGCTGTACCTTGGCCTCGTTAACAGTTATGTTCCTCATTCTAGACAAATAACACCATGCAATAATCTCCTTAACAACGATTTTGCAGATTTGCGAGTGAAGTGAACTGTTAAGTTTTGTTCAGGCCATGTTAATCCTCCATGCGAGGCCGACTGCGCCACCCACGGCTGTTTGCTTTGGAGGTTGTTGGACTGTATGTGCAACAAATGTTTTGAGGCTACAGGTCACATAAAGTACTGTTTTAATCAGTGTCCTTTTTTGTCAGTAAATAAATTAGAGCCGATGAAAGGAAAAAAAGACGTGGCACGAACTCTGTCAACCTTTGAACAAAAGTTAAAACATCAGCAGACATGTTGGAGCTGAGTCGAGGAAATAAAGGAGGCTCCTCCTGTGTGGAGGATTATCTGATCTGACAGCCTGTAGACAAAGTACTGACATGTTCATTGATGTATTCGCTCATCCGGAGGCCAAATCTTGATCGCTTTGTGTTGAGGGAGTAGGGCTGAAAGCTTGAGTGTTTTAACTCATTGATCCTTCAAAATTGATGATCAGATGAGCTAATTAAGCATTTTGGACCTCACATATAGGGTATCTGCAGATCTTATGGAGAAAAAATGACTTTTAATTTACTCAAAAAAGGGCTTCAAGGTCGCACTAATAGTCATCTTTCTCCATTCGAAGTGAAGAAATCCTCAAACAAAATACTTGACCTGAAAATTTTGATTTGTCGGATTAAATAGAGCTAAACATAATATTATCTCTTTTTTTAACAACTAATTTGTAAAATATAAGTCGTAGAGCCGAAATAGATTTATTGTCATTGTTGTCATATAGATGTAGTGTGTGATGCTGTTACATTGTTGCTGGACTGCCCCGTTCAGGGTGAACGATTCTGAAAGACAGGTGATTGTTCTCTACAATCCTCGCTCTTAATATGCAACAAGGTCGCTCCCAGGAAGAAATCTTCGCATTATGAATGTAGCCTGGCACCATTTCTAGTCTCCATCAGAGACTAAATGAATGAATAAACTCACATTTTGTCTCATGCTGTTTTTGCGACTCCTAGAATAACCAAAAGCGATCCAGTTGTCTTTGGGAACACTTTGGAACGCCATGGATGTGGAAGTTGTCTGTTTCCACTTTGAACTTGTTGATCCTTGCAAGAATCTTTACATAGCTTAAAAAAACCTGCCCATTTCTGGAGGCAAGATACATAACTTATGTCTCATGTCCTTCAAGGACATGTTGCTTTTCCATTATAAATATTTCACCCAGCCATAAACCTGCACAGGTGACTAGCCTCTGGGTCAGCACCACTGAGTGGCTATCCGCTCAGGACATCAGCAGTTGGGTTGGATGAGAAGTTACTTTATTCATGGGGACATGAATAATTTACCCTGTCAGGTTCTGCCAGAGTTCACTCCGAAAAAAACAGACATAAGAGTACCAAGCACTCAATCTTTGAAAATATTTGATAAATCCAGGATTTTCTGAATAATAGGCTCTTTGTCCACCACTGTGTTTCCCAATTAGAAGACTTTTCTGCTCTGTTCTGTTCGGGTGTTATGGTGCATTACACAACCGGTGGCATGAGCTGATAAACGACCTGCAGTTCATCAGATATTTAGCTTGAAACTGAAGCGTAGTTTGTCCTGATAACACACACTGTGCTAAGAGCAAGTTGTGTTTTTTTTTTACATAGAAGTGACGTACGTTTGGTTATGGTGCATTTTGTTTACATGCCAGGCTGGAGGCTGAATGTGATTTATGCAACAGTCCAGATTTATATGGCTTGAATACATTAGAGATCCTGCTGCAGTCTGTCACCTTCTGCTACATCTGAATGATGAACCGCAGTCTCTCTGTGGTTGCCAAGAGCCGCTGTACTGTAAACGTTTGTCTCTGTTTGCTACACACACCTAAAAGGTGTCATTCTATATCCTCTGTGTGTGAAAGGAGAATTTTTGGCACTGCGGTCCTTTTGTCTTTGGTAGCTGGGCATTCGTAGCTCGGGGAAGTGTGTGTCTGTGTGCGTTGTTGCTGAGAATATGCTCAGTCTATTGTGTATCCGCTCCATTGTAAACAAGACATGGAAATCAGAGCGATAAGCCAGCGCTGTGAAGAGAGTTCCCTGGTGGACTTTAAGTCCTTTTCATCCAAAAAGTCCCAGAAAACTCACTGAGCTGCTGCAGGATACAGAAACACACGATCCAAGTGGTGAAGCACGGACAGTCAATGCATGTTTGTTCATGATTCTTGCACAGTGATTGGTAAGTTACCAGTGTAGGTTTATAAGTTCAATCAATTTATCTGTGTAAAAACCTTTAAATGTCAGCCTTTACAGAGATCCCTCTTGGGAGCCATTATCAGGGCCTTGATATCGCGGTGGTTGAGTGGTGAAGAGACAAACAGGTAGTTTAAACTCCCAAGAGGTGAAAGCTCAGCTTTGATGACAACTTGCTCCCTGCTGGAACTGGCTTCATTAGTTAGGCAAACACATATTGGAACCTCTCGGTTAATTTTTGATTTTGCAAGGGGCATTATCAATGATCGCAGACTCAAATGACTAAAACTACAACCAGTCAGAGCAGCAAAAGATGTGATGTAACTAAGAGCAACGCAAAAATGTGCTTCTGATAACTTTTGAGCCAAGAATTAGACAAGACAGTTTACCAGTTTAGTATAAGATCCATGAGCCTTACGTACAGTTTTGTACCTTGAAAGAGGGCAGACCACACATACATACAGGATGCAAAACGCAAAAAGGATGCAATAAACACAGAGGGAGAAGAAACAAGAGACACCTAGAGATGATAAAGTTGATTTTTCTTGTTTTATCTCATTGCACATTGGATATATTTTGGCTGCTGTGTGGACAAAATAATCGATCACACTGGGTTGAGGGCATTTTCCACTTGATTCATTAAATGTTAGAAAAAGAAAAAACTCGAATCCATAATGACTTTTCTTACAAATGATTTCAGATTGAAGTGCTGTGACTGGCTGCCCCTTTAACACTGTTTGGACAAGTAGAGAAGAAATTGTTCGGAGGGATCAAATAACAAACAGGTCTGACAGCGACATCCCACTGAGCCCTACGCAGAACCGCTCTCTGCTAACGAGCGTACCCATGGTAATGATGATGGAGCACGACTCGCCAAATTCCTGTGAACGCACCCCTTTGCCCCCACGGTGCAAGTGAAAGACCTTGGCTCTGTGGGGCGTTCACTGACCCTCAGGAAATTGAACTAGAAGTTACCAACAGCGGATTACTATAACAGGCAGTAGCGCCTTGACCTTTGGGATTGTTTATTTTGGATTTTGCGGCTCCCTGGATGCTTGATGACAGTTACCTCCGGTTCAAATCTTTTTTCAGCTGAATGAGCAAGAATTAAAAAAAAAGGGAAAAAATGTTTCATACAGTCAGAGGTCTGGTTATGTAACTAAAGAGGAGTGAGAGCTTCAGTGCTCCTTGACATAGGATCTCCAAGTCTCTAAACCTCTACCAGAGGGATTAACACCACTCATTCCCTCATTTGGTGCTTTTAGACACGTCGGTAGAAAAATAATACGCTTATCAAATTATTCAGTGACCCTTCACACCCTTAATGGATACATCTGTATTGTTTCTTGACTCATTTATGAGGGTTTTTCTTTGAATTTGTCACGAAAGTTTAAGACGCTTCTGGACTTCTCTTCTTCCTTTAGGTCATTGTGTGACCTCATTTCGGTTACTGGCCATTTTTGTTATGACCCCTTAAAATGAAGCAAAAGCCTACTTAGTTTGTCTGAGGGTTGCGACCAGTTCAACCAGATTGAAAAAACGCTGTTAATCATATCGCAGCCTGTCAACCAAGAGGTCTTCCAAAATTTCCTACCCTACTGAAAATCAACGTGCATTAACTGAATTTCAAGAAAAGAGCTGTGATCCAAAAGGGATGTGAGGGCTGTCAGTCTGATGTAAACATGAGGATAAAGAACATCACCATTTGCCCCGCAATCTCCTTGTGTCTTGCAGACATCGATGCAACAAATAAAAGGTAAAAGTATCATCAGGAGCATTTGCTACCTGGGAAGACGTATAGATGTCGGTATTTTTGGTCGCCATGTTGGCAACATCTTCCCAATAAACAAATGTTTCCCATACTACGTCTTTCCGACATAACTCACACCTACATCTGCAGGACGGATGTATACTGTTGGAATTATCAAACTTTCCATCTTGCTTTAAAAAAAACTCCACTTTGGTATCATATTGGCACGAGAGCTGCGACAATTCATGGATTAACTGATCAACAGGAAATTAAATTTAAGCAATCCCACTGGCAAAATATTAATTGGTTTCAACTTTTCAAATGTGATTATTATCTGTTTTTGTGACTCTACTGTCATAGTAAACTAGCGTTCCTTTGTTTTTGGGCTGTTGATGGGACAGATAAAGACATTGAAAATGTCAACATCTCAGTTTCATTAACAGCAAAAACATGGTACCTACCCGTACCCAGGAAGTATGAATTAGGGTTGAAATGGCATATGATTTTCATTGTACAGTGACCATCTAATAAAACATCAGTAATAATCAGTTACAACTGCCTTTAAAGTAGGTTGAACAAACACTTTATTATAATTTCACCAAATATTACATCCTGACAGTCATAAATCTTGTTAGAAACTTGCCCCCTTGCTGCCATTTAAAGGGTCTTGGATGGGGTTTCATTTATTCAGACCCAAGTGGAACTGTCAGAACCTCAGTTTTGTGACAAAAAGATACCATGACTATAGAAGAGCATATTCATGTTAACTGTTCCCTCAGGTTTTCCTGGGGGTGTGTTACTGATCAAAGACTAATAACAGGGTGTGGCGTACGCTTCCTACTTGTCAGTAATGAAGACTGATAGGGGTGGTAATGCCTCAGGGTTTGATGACAGGTGAACTTTTAAATAAAAACCCCACTATCTGTCTGCGGTCATTCACGGCAGCAGGTGGATGTGAAGAATCTGGAAACTGTCTAACACAGAGTCTGTTCTCTCCCTCAGGGCTCCTCGGGATAGTGTTACTGACAGGTGGCTTCCTCTCTGTAAATCATGTCACACAAAAGATGTCAGATACAGACTTGTTGCTTGGTCGATGTTGTCCCTTTTGAAATATGATTAAATGCATGTGATAAGCCACAAACAGATCACGGTCACAGAGCTGATTTCAATTTGTACAACAACCAAAGAATAAAAAACAATGTTAGTTGTTTTATGTGCACAACCATTAGCCTAGCTAGCCTAAAATACAATGACTTTGTGGGGTCTCTTTGTTTTTATTCTACGGATTAAAGAAACAAGAGGAATTCTTGCTCTTCTGACAATGTTAAACTATTTCTTTAAAGCAGCTGAGATAACATTGAACACAAAGATAAAAGCAGCGAGAGAGGTGGCAAAACAGTTTGTCTCTTTGCTCCTGTGTTTTCTCCGTAGCATCCCTCAGCGTAGCCACGTAGCACCGCAGAAGGAGATGACTCAGTGTGAGGTCAGATGTTCCCACAGTCTTATGAATTAGACATGAGTGACAGTGTGGTCCAGCGCCGAGGACGGGACAGCTGAGCATGCAGGCTGATGTTGGCAACATGAGGCCATTTGTGACGTCTGCTTTATTAATTAGTAATAATCTCTGCGTATCAGGTGGTGGAGGCTGCTATCTAACGGGGGATTACCACTTAGATGTTACAAAGTTGTGTAAGAGGTAGAGAGCGGATTATAGAAATCAACAGCATGACATTCTTCATTATTATTTTTGTTTTGAACCAGTGCTCAGTCTGATCGTTTGCCCTGAAACCAAATTCTGTCCGTTAAGGTGTTGGAAGCAACGTATTCACCTCCATCACCACCCTGCCTCTGATTTATCTCCTGTTTTTTGTCAGAAGCACCATTCATTTCTTTGTTCGGCACAAGAAGAGGTATCAGATCACTCACTGCCACGTCAACCGTGTCAGTAAGTGATGTGTTGTCCTGAAACAGAAGCAGTTTCCCTCCAACTGAGAGCCGCAGTGAAGCCGTTAATTTGACAAAGAGAGACAGAGGAGGGTGAGCGAGGCAAGTGCTTTCTTTCCCTCTGCTCTGTGAGGTTGACGACTTGTTGGGTTTTCCAGTAATCTTTCACAATCCATCAATAGCCACTTACTGTATGTATTAGTGTTTGTTTTAGTGTTGTGTTTTTACAGACTGTTTTTTTTTTTTACTTAATTTGTCAAATTTAAGAAATATCCAATGAGCTGCAGGGTGGATACATCGGTGTTGTTTATGTTATAAATGTATGTAAAAGAAATCAATATCAACTCTCAAATATTCAGTTAATCAGATGAAAGATGATCAACTCAATGATTCCAGATTCTCTTCATTTGGTCCTACATTAAAATAGATCAAATATTAACTTCATTTAAGACCAAATGATTAATCAATTAGTTCAGAAAATAATCTTGATAATTAAAAATGATTAGTTAGATGCAGCCCAAAATACTGATATCAGTAATGGCCTCAAAAGTCCAGTTACAGTCACCCAGACTTCTCACACTGGCTGCACTGGTGTGTCTACTGTAGCTTTTTCATTTAGGTGCACAAGCACATAATTTAGGTGCATCCAATTATACATTGTGATTTCATTCTCATTCTTAACACATTATGTTCATGGTTGTTAACAGGAATAAAGGTGCAAATGTTTTTCTTAATTCAAATCACAGCAATTGCAAGATGACATTGCATAAATCTGTAGTAATCTCCTTTAAAAAAAATAAACGGCTTAGTTTCAGGTGCGCTGGTGTGACTAATGAAAACGTTGAGTCGCACTGTGGAGCCCTGATGAAAGCAAATCTTGATTTCATGTTAAGGTGAAAGGTGTATTTGCACTAGGTTTGTCTTTTTTGTCTTTTGACTTTTGATTTTTGGGGTAAATTTGAGAATATGTTCAGTTTTTTGTCTGACTTCATGACTGCACTGTAACAGTTAACAGATAATCAAAATAAGTGGCAATTCTTTTTTTTGTGTGTCAGTCGACTCGTCATTTATCTATTTATTTGATATCTTTAAGAGCTGGTGGTGTCACTGGTTGTAGATCATCACTGTGTTTTGTGTTTGTTAGCTCGTGCTCCTCCTCCTGCCCTTCTCCACGTGTCTCCTGTCGCTGTCAGCTCAGCTCAGAGTTTTGTAGGTGTTACAGTGCAACTGAAGAGTCTTCCTTTTCTAAGCATTGTATTTGAATGAATTTGAAGTCCACCCAGGCATTTACAGATTAAGATTTGCTCTAAAGCAAATGAGCCCATGCAGTTGTGTATAGTCTGTTCCTGTGCCTGGTAACGTGTGTCTTTTTTGGATTTTCCTAATCCCAATTTTTTTTTCCTGGTGCACTGTGTTGTTTTTGTTAATGCCGTCGCTACGCAACAGACTCTGCCCTACGGCAACAGATGATGTTGATGTGAATACATGAGAGACCGCCGGTTGTTTTCCATAAAGCTAAAGTTAGCACCGGATGCTGACAGGCCACCAGTATGTGTTTGAAATTAACCCAGAAATACGTAAACAGGCCATTATTAGACTAACAGCAAGAACTGATTTCAGTTTAATTTATTCGACAGTTACTTTTCATGTTTTGTCCAACTGATGCAAGAGCAATATATAACCGCTGCACCACAGAACACACTATTTTAAAGTTACGTCATTTTTAGGATTAGAATCGCTAGGATGACAAAACCTCAAGCCCCTAAACTACAGCGTTGCAACAACATCGAGCTCATCTAGCGAATACAGCCATCTTCATCAAATCACTGCTTCACTGAGTTTAATGCGAACATTAGAGGCACATGGGAATGTTGGCTGGGATCTTGTGAGAGTTGGGGTCTGGGATCCATAATTATACTTCAATACCGCCTTATCATGGATCCCACTCCTCTGCTTGTGAGACGGGGGTTTATAAACTGTGGTTTTGATAGGCGAACACACCGACCTCTTCGACCTCGCTCCCGGTCTTCTGCTGCTCCTGTCAGGGTCACTCATGGGTTCAGTTGTTAGCACTCACAATCAGGTTCTGGTTCAGGCTAGACCTTACTGTGAGGCATTTGCATGATCTGTCTCCCATATGGGATTACTCCAGGTGCTCCAGTTCCCCCATGGTAATATCCCCCAAAAATGTGAAGGTTAGATGGAATAACCTATATTTTAAATCATTTTTTAGTTGTGTCTTTTAAAGTGAGTCATGTAATAGTCATGTCAATAAAATATTTCTCCATGCTGCATCTTTAATCAGGATATCCTTGCAGATATTCCCAATTTAGCGGAAAGCATTTCTTCTAGAGTATGTGGAGCTGAAAGAAAACACAGCATCAGTCAGGGCGGTGGGGAGATAAAGGAAGAGCTTGAAGAAAAACATATCTGTCACAGAGAAGTATCTGTACTTAGGCTGAGCAGACGTGACGATGTGCATCATCGCGTCGATGCCCAGGTCGGGGGTTCTTGAATCCCGTCCTGCATGATGACGTGAAGTACACGTTGGCTAGCTCGATGTTTTGTCGGTTGAAAACTTGCTTTCTTTCCTCGTCTCATTTCTCCCAAATGTCAAAACCTGTTTTTTTATCTTAAGAAAGACATTCAGTGAGTATCATCCTCAGACCTTGAAGAGGAAAACTTATCAAAAACTTTCGCCTACGTCATACCTGATGGACGTGACGGCGCGGTCCATTTCAATGATTTGCCATAAAGCAGGAAGTCCTTGTAACTTCAACATACAATTTCCAATCTGCACCAAATTGCTCACACATTCTCTCTCAATACGTCTATTCATCAATACCGTGTCATATCCATAGGGCCACACACTGGACACAGGAAGTCACACAAACATCATCCAATTTACAAGAAGTTTACTGCTTGTTTTCTACACATCATACACTACGCAGACATCTAGGTGTGCACCCTCTGATGGCGACCCATCCCAATGTGCGTGGAGCGAGGGCTCCGTTCATCGCTGATTGCAGCTTTGATTTAATCTTGTAATCTTTCTTCGTGGTCCGCTACATGAGAACTTCTTCAGAACGAAAACGATACCAAGCTGTGTAATAGAAGCTAAGCTGTGGATGTCTCTGATCATTATACACCCCACAGCCTGACTTCAAAGCCCTTCAAAAGCAGGAAAAAATAGGATTTGCCATTTCCCTCATTGTGAGCCCCGTTGACTGGGTACCCCTCGTCTTTTGATCTGTCGCACCCCTTAATTTCCCCTAATTTCAGATTGTCCATGACAACATGCATGACTACCTCTGTATAATCCTGTCCTATGTTGTTTTTGTTGCTCTTGTAGCTCCATGGCCGTTGCCGTCCCCTACCCTCTCCCACCGGGAGGTAACCTTCAAAGGCTCTGCTCAGCACGATGGATGACCAGCTGAGTGATGGAGATGGACAGAATCAAAGGACGTGCTCCCTTCATTGTGACCAGATGAAGGGACACCTTCCTTCCTCCAGCAGTGAGGGGACGTACGCTGCAGCATTTTGATGTTCTTCAGAGTGAAAAAACAAAACAAAATTGTTCTTTGGGGATCATTTTGAAAAAGAGTAAAGACTGATCAGACATATTCACTTTGTGTTCTCTGTCAGCTCATATGCTGACTGCTCGTCCCTGTGATGCTTGTTATGAGTTGTCCATCCACATCCAATGAGCCAGAGAGCTGCAGCAGCGAGGGAAGCAGCTGCACCACCTCCTCCATCACCACCTCCGACCCGTCCTCTATGTCCGGACACACTCACGCCACCGCACCCTCCCTCAGTGATGCCCCCGACACCTCTCAGCATGAAGCTCCCCCACCGCCTCCCCTGCCGCCGCCGCCTCCAGGGGCACCCCCGCCCCCTCCACCCCCGGCGACCACATCCACCGGCCACAACGCAAGAAAGAAGCGCCGCGTCCGCAGCTTCTTCTGGAAGCCGATACCGGAGGAGAAGGTGCGAGGGAAGCCCAACATCTGGACGCTGGCGGTGCGGCAGCAGCAGTATCAGATCGATGTTCGCTCAGTGGAGGAGCTGTTTGGACAGCAGGAGGAGGCGCTGACAGGCATGCGTGGGTCGACACCGGCCACTGGAACCTCAGCTCGTATCTCCAGGTCACGCTCCTTTAAGGAGAGCAGCAAGGACGAGGTGAGTGGTTGTCATGAGTCTGTTGTAACGCTGACACCAGCAACACTTACACTTACTTGTGTTCACAGTTAAGAGTGTTGAAACAGTGATTGTAAATAAATCCCCTTGAGATTAAAGTGGCCCTTTCTCTAAGAAGTCTTTATATTCAACGTGCAGGACTTAAAACTACAACTCCCTTTAACAATCAACAGTATCTATTATGTAACCTTTACTTACTCACGACGTCTCAGCGACTACGTTTACATACACAAAATGAACTGTTACTGCACCATGTGCCGTTGTTTACGTGGCTGGTGAAGCCTCTGATTTTCTTTCCCTCTGTGATATTTGTTGATATCAAAATATTTTTAAGTGTTCTAAAGTAGGTGACCAAAAATGTGGGCTTCTCTTTAGTGCTTGATCTCCACCCCAAACTTACAAACTGTCAGCTGGGCAAAGCACAGAGCTGACTATAAACAGGCTCGAGGCTTTGAGTCGCACACTGCCATATTTAGAATTATATTTGAATAATAGTGTGCATGTATCGTAGTTATTAAGATCAAGATCTATCTTCTGTGGAAGACACACAAAACACACAGCCAGTCACAAAACAGTATCATAGACAATCACATCTAAGATTCACATCTAATCTTGTGCCTATTTATCTTGTTGTTTATATTTTACTATTTTTATACTTGTTAATATTTGATATTATGACAATAAACATCTTCTATCTTTGACACACATCGCTTTAAAGCTTAGAATTCAAAGTTCAGATGTATCTAGTATGAGGAGAAGTCCCAAGTTCAGGATTTACTCGCGAGGTTTAATGATTCATTCAGTTCTAAAATCTGATCTGCTTTAAAGTTGCTCTGAATTTGAGAAGATGAGACATACTGAGGCAGCTTTAGACAAAGCTGCACAGCTTTTAGCTACACTTGTTGTTGCTGCTGGATGGTGATTAGTGTAATGTTTATCTCCTGTAATGAAATGCAAGGCACAATTGTGAACTGAATCAATTTGTTGTGAGGCGGAATGAGCAGCCTGTCGAACACAGACACTGACACTGACTCAACAAATTACCTTTGATTTACTTTCACAGAGGAAAGTATGTTTTTTTCTTCCAGATTTAGGATTTATATTAAACTGTATGCAGCACGATGTGCAGTTGGCATGTTATTATGTAATGATAATAGGCATCAGGCCAAAAACTCACACAGTCACAGTCGAGATTCCGGGCTTAATCTTACTTGATGAGGATCTACCAGCTGGAAGGCTCTCAGATGTGTTATTACAAATATTATAGTGACTATATTCTGTTTGCTGTCATTAAAACGCTCAGAAGTCCTGATGCCTACAAACTCACATTGACTGCCATTGTGTTTCACATGTTACCTCAGGTCCTGAACACACATCACAATACTCCTGTACATAACTCTACCCTGCTCCCACTGTATTAAGATACCCCTGCAGGGACGTGTTAGGTAACGGTGCTCAGTTACAGCTTTTCTTTGAGTGCAAAAAATGATTTGTTTTCAAAAAAACAGAACAAAAACATGTTTGCGTCATTAAAGACTCCTGGAAGGTAACATGTGAACTGTAAAGCAACACCTGCGTGAGGCGCAGGGAGACTCCTCAGTGTCCCCACAATGAACTGACTGCAGCTGCTCAAACCTCAAAGTGTCAGCAAGGAACAGTTGTGACTAAAAACTCCTTTGGGAGTTTAAAATAATGCACACAGGAACACACTGTAACTCTGGTTGGTGCTCTTTGTGTATCCATGAAACATATTGTTCCAAATGTTCGTGTTACTGTCATTGTCATTGTCGTGGTCTTACAAACATACTTAGGGCTCCAGACAGTTTTCAGCCTCAGTTAATGGATTATTTATCGATTGTTTAGTTTATAATATGTAAAATGCAAATACAAAGAAATACAAATGTTCATTACAAGTTCTCAGAGCCTGAGGTGACGTCCTCACTTCGCTTTTTTTGTGCAACTAACCCAAAGATTGTTCACCCAAAAATCAAAAATAGACTTTTTTTCTCTTACCTGTAGTGCCATTTATTCATCTAGATTGTTTTGTTGGGAGTTACTGAGTTTTGGAGAAAACATCCATAGAGATGTCTGCCTTCTGTTGAAATTTACTGGAACTACATGCCACTTGGCTTGTATTACTAAAAGGGCCAAAAAATATATACTTTTGAAAAAACTCAACAGCAATGTCTCTTTCCAGAATTGATCTACAGACTCCAGTAATGCATCTACTCATGGACGTAAGGCTCATGCTCGTGACAGCGCAGGATGTAAACGTTAATGGCATCTGTTAATGGCATGCGGCTGAGCTAGCTTGCTTATTTAGCTGAGTTAGAGTAGACGCGTGCTGCCGTGTGTGCAGTGATACAGTTCCTGTCTGTAGTTTGGTAGAAAGAAAATACTTCCTTCATCTCCAAAACTTGGCAACTCTCACTTAAACAATCTAAATGGATAAATAGCTGTACAGGTAATGGAAAAATACTTATTTTTTATTTTAAAGTATTATTTAAATAATTCAAAAGCAGTAATTAGGTCTTGTGAGGGAGCCTTTTTAAAAATGTAGGTACTGTACAGTCACCTGTGAAAGGAAGCATGTACACGCCGTTGTTAATGAGGGAGGTGTGTGAACCAAAGTGAGGCCCGGTGGAATTTCAGTGTCCCATAGGGTGACAACGGGTGGTGGTCGGGGTGGTGTCGGTAACTCAAGCAACAACAAGGAGAAGGGAGGGGTGTGGGTTCATTCTGTGTGTGTGTGTTTAACCACAGCTACGATGAAATCATGTAATCACTTATCTTGCCTCTCGTTTGTTTTCAGATCAGCATCCTCGACTCGAAGAGAGGAATGAATGTGGGCATTTTTCTGAAGCAGTTCAAGAAGTAAGTCGTCCACCTGCTTCACTACCTGAGAGAAGAGCTGCTTCCTTAAAGCTCAGTGGGAAACAAAACACCATGATATGTCTCAGTAAACATCTCTGGTGCTGCTAAGCTCTGGTCTCTGGAGTCAAATATGACTTGTTAGTGCGTCCTTCTGTATTTTGATGACGATGACGATGATGATGATGGCGGAGAGTGCTTTCTAAAGAACACTTAGCAAAGGTTCATGTCTTTTACTGCATGTCAGTCAATGACCACAGCACACAGTTTTCTCTTTAGCTGACTAACATGTGGGAAAACAATAACTAATCCCAAGCTAATCTGCGACTCAGGAGAGATGGAATAAAACTGATAACACCTAATAGAAAATATAGCACTTTATAATCCAAAGCTGTAGATGAAGCAGGATAATGGTGCCTTTCAGCCGTTGAAACTGCCCAGAGATATGAGACTTATCGCTGATGTTATCTTGCAAACACCCTCAGTTTCAGTCCGTGTTTCAGCGCCTGACCGAGGAAGTAAAAACCTTAATAACTGAGGAAGATTAGGGTCAAAATCTGTGTCAGTTTCTCTAAGAGGCCTTCTGAGCGTTCCATTGTTTATAATTCATTGGTTCGGGAAATCTAGAGGTGTGTTCGACTGGACTCAGCGTTGTGTTACGTAAGTCGTCTGGAGCAGCAGAGTACAAAAAGTGTGTTAGGTGTCTGTTTTGCATGACGGTGTATTTGCATGGCTCCCCTCTGTATTTTAATGACATTTGACTGTGAGCTATACTGTACGCAGTCAGGACTGAGTCTGAGCAGTGACTTCATCACAGTTAGTGTTTACTTTTGTGGCGTGGGCCTTTTTTATTTGACTTCAAATCTAACACATACTCACCCTCTGTTATAGGTGTCATCCTCTATCTTCTCCTGCATGTGTTCACAAATGCTTTAGTTCAGTTTTCATAACATTATATCAAAGTGCAGACTTTTCATGCAGCTATAGGTGTCGTTCACACTGCGACCACTCGAGGCATGTCCCCATCATTTTTAAAAAATATATACCTGTGACCTTTTTTCCCTCTGTTATTATCTACTCTGACTTTATACTGATCCATGTTGGATACCATTTAAAAACTGTCTCTCTTCATCTGAGCCCTTATATCCCCACTGATTTACAACATAACGTTACACCCTTACATGCAGCAATCCATACATTTAGGATCTTGAATAAAACACAGCAACTCTACAACAGGGTGGCAACCAACTTTCAAGATAAATTCTAGTCTATAGAATGTAAAAAAACCCCAGAGTGGCATCTTATTTTGTCCAACCAACCCTCCAAAAACCAAAGACTTCATTCACTGTAATAAATAAGAGAGAAAAGCACCAAATAGTTAAAAATTTAAGAAGCTTGAAACAGCACATTTGACATTTTTGCTTGAAAATTGACTGAAACATCCATAGATTATCAAAATAGCTGGCTGTTGATATTCATGCGACTGACTAATCGATTAAAAGACTAGACTTTAATATGATCTAAAACTTTGGCCTCAGGATTTAAATAAACGTGTCTCTGATACAGTCAGTGAATGAGACAGTAAAAGCATTGAAGGTGATATTCATTACAAAGTTAAATCATATTATAAGGTGTCATCATATTATAAGGTGTCAGCTTACTTAATGTCGTCCTTGAATGTTTTTTAACAGTCATCCCCTATCTCAGTGATGTAACTGGGAATTGTGTTGCCACACTAGACCTCAGTATGTTAATGAGAAATAATGAGTCATGATGGAGAAAACATGTTGAACTGAGCTCGGCTGAAGAGGATGTTTGTCCGTTTCACTTATCTCGTCATTGTCCGTATTTTTAGTTTGCTTTTCCAGTTAATGAAGTCAGATCCAACAGGGACGTCGGACTGGCAGCTGGTTTTACTGCATTTGTAAACACAAGGGAGCAATGCATTAAGAGAGAGCACCTGTGCCATCCATCATCGATCTTAATTGAAGTATTACTCTTTGTCTTCCAGGTCCAACCGCTCCATTGTGGAAGACATACGACGAGGAGAGGGAAAGATTTACGGAGCGGAGCTGCTCAAAGACCTGCTGAAGCTCCTGCCTGACGCAGAGGAGGTCTGTGTTTGTGAATGTCTGTGTGGCTCAAACTCAAACTGATGATAAAAGACAGTGAATGGAGATAGAAGACAATACAGACTGCTGAGCTTCCTCTTTCTCTTACTCTCCCAATAGATCAAGAAACTTCAGTCGTTTAAAGGAGACCCAGACAAGCTGACACTGGTCGATTCCTTTATGTACCTCCTGATCCAGGTGCCTCGGTAAGGAGATTTCTATAGAGTGCACAGTTGTAGTTCCAGTCAAAGGGAAATGTGAAGTCACATGTTTGACAGTCATTCCAACGATAAATTTGCATTTTGTGGAGACTTTACAATCGTGCCGCCTTCCTCATACACATATTCATATAAAAGCGTGTTTGTATGTTTTTTTTTGGTCTGTTTGTTTTTTGGATAGGTCAGTAAAAATATGTAGGCTAGTGTTTGGCAAGAGTCATATAGTTATTTCATGCAGTTTGAATTGCGCCAGGAGTTACAGATATGATGTTTGTGTATTTAAAAGTCAAATTTTCAACTTCAGAAACGTTTCGGTTCATCGTAAAACAAATGAAGTATAAGAGCGTGAAAGGACGTGATTAGAAACACCCAACATGCCTTTGCCCTCATGTACAGAGGCCGTGCCCTCACCAGCACATATTCTGTATCATCATGTCACCGAGAATAAAACTGGGAAAGCCTCCACAGAACATATGAAAGAAGTCTGTCTTATCACAACCTGCAGGATGAGCTTCTCCACATGAGATTCACCGCATTAAAACCTTTCTGCCTCGTCTCTGACAGGTTCGAGGTTCGGATCGAGGCCATCGTCCTCCGCGAAGAGTTCTTCCCTTCCTGTGCTGTAATGAGCCGCGAGATCGATGTCGTCCGCGTCGCCACTAAAGGTAATAACACACGGGCTCCTGTACCTGCACACACACACACACACACACACACACACACACACACACACACACAGTCACATGTGCTCAGACAGGTGACCCAGATATTTGAGCTGTCAGCGGTGCCGAACACAAAGTAGGAATGTGTCACCTGAGATAGAGCGATGTGGGGACAGAGTGGAAAGACAAGGCTGTGTCATCTTTGTAATGTTTAAGTGTTGTTATTGTGAATTTTTTATTTATACATTTTATTTATAAACTTTTGATACTTAAATATGATATCATAGGTCCATAAGGACCAACGTAAAGTTAAGTAAAATAAAGTAATAATTTAACATGCTATCTTTACTTTTACTCAAGTATAACGTTGGATACTTTTATCAATACTACTTGAATATCAGAAGTACTGGTAAACATCAATTAAACATATATTTACATAATGGTAAAGTATCAAAAAAGAATGTAGTGAATTAAAAGTAGAATATTTGCCTCCTAAATGTAGTGGAGTGGAAGTGTAAAGTAGCATAAAATTGAAATACTCAAGTATTGTACATGTACTTCAAAATGAGTACAGTACTCCAGTAAATGCACTCAGTTACATTACATCACTGACATGCTCACAGTCAAAATGCTGACATGCAAACAGCTGATGGTACTTTTTAAAAATATTTGGCAAACCAAAGTTTTAGGCCCGATTGTGGAACGAAAGTTGTTAAATAAATCCTAAAGGGAACGTGAACATCTCTATGAAATTTCATGGTGATCCATCCGGTTTTTGCAGCCATCACTTGAGCCTGTGTCATTTCAGCTGAGTCACACTCTCCTCTCTGTGCTTTATTGGTTTTTCTTCAGCCCTCTTCACCCTCTTCTACAGGACCGTGACCTTTTCACTGCATTGCAGAGCCTTCAGTTAAACACTGCATGGGACAAATTGAGTAGAACTTTTAATGACACCGTTTAATGAAAAAACTTTCAACAGCATGGGACGTTTAGCCTCGCTGCTCGTCTTAAAGGAGACATGGCAGGAATACATTTCAGTTCACTTCCTGTGAAGTTAGAGCAGATTGTCATTATTGCTGCTGATAGTTGGATGGTGGTGGAGGAAAATGAGTAAAGCAATGCGTGGATGGCTTCGTCTAACTGAGTTCATATTGATTTCATCTTATAGAGCTGATGAGCTGCGAGGAGCTTCATGCCATTCTGCATCTGGTGCTGCAGGCCGGAAACATCATGAACGCTGTAAGTTCAACAGTAATGTTCCCTTAATGCATTAATACCACTCTCCTGTGCTTCTGGCTTAGAAGATTATGCTTGCTTCATTATTTGTAAAAGCTACTACTAGGACTATAAACTTTCCCCCACCCACCAAGAGAGTTTCATGGTATAACTTACTGAACTCGAATAAATTGAAATCGAACAGGCTTTAAGACAAACTAAAATAATGATACAGAAAAAGCTGATCTTCTTGTTGATGGTTCCGTTATGCAAGTCAGATAGAGCCATCAGTAATAAACTGAGGCTGTTTCATTATCAGCTAAAGGTTCCTTGTAGTGCATTTAAAAGTCCAACAAAAAGACAAAGACTAGCAATGTGATAGTTTGTCTCTTAAGACTTCTGACTTTCTGCCTCCTGCTTATTCCTATTAAGGACTACAATCTCCAAAAGCAAGCTGGGCTCTGTGGTTTCTGGAAATTGTAACTCAGGCATGAGTAAAATTGCATTTGGTTGAGATGTTTAGATTAACTTTGCATTAAGACCGAAAACAGGAGCAAACACTTCCGAAGATAAAATATAAAGCTCACTGATGAACATGTTGTATCTTATTTGTGTATTCTGTTGAGGCTTCAAAATGGCTACTTGCTCCAGTTTTACATTTGGTTTGGAATCAATCTTGTTATCTAACTCCAGGCAAGAAAGCAAATCAGTGTACTTTTTTAAATGTAGTTTTTGAAGACCAACAGATGTCTGTGGCACAGAAAAATAAGCTACTGTTGGTCCACAGCTACATATGTTACCTGGGAATGAAATGAACACGAGTTGCCAAATATAAGGTGAATATTCTCTGTGCTTGGTAAAAATCTCTTCTTAAGTCAGGGAATAAGCTCTGCTGTCAGGTACCAGTGACTCAGTGTTTGCATCCTAAAGCATACATTTCAGATTCTGCTCGCTAGTAAAGCAAATCATTTTTATGTTAGTTGTCAGCAAGAATAACAACAAAATCACCAGTTTATCTTTGATCATTTTGTTATGTTTCTGTGTGTTTCTCAGGGCGGCTACGCCGGCAACGCTGTGGGGTTCAAGCTGTCGTCCCTCCTCTCACTGGCCGACACCAAGGCCAACAAGCCGGGGATGAACCTGCTGCACTTTGTTGCCATGGTGAGTAGAAGAGCTTCGGTTATACAAAACAACGTATTTACAATAACATGAAGTCTTATGTAATACAATACAATGCAGCAGAGTGCGGCTTCAGAGATGACGATGGAGTCAACACTTATCTGACACAAGAGCATGAAAAGTGTACTGAATTGATGAAATATACTGAATTAAAGTGATGTGCTATGTAAACTCTTTCTGAGACACTGCTGAAGCATGTGTAAGATATAACTAGACACAGATTGAGTCCTATTAATAATTCATATTAGAAACTCTGTGATTTCTCTCAGATTTCAGCAGTCAAATCACACTAAACTTCAAATGTGTGAAACAAAATGTGCAGACATATTCTATTTCAGTCCAACGTGCATTAAGAAACAATCTCCTGTCAGCCACAGAGACTTTATTTTCTATAAATCTTTCACAGCAGTGGTGTTTGAGTAAACAGTGTCCAAACACTGAGACTACAGGAGGGCAGGTGGACAGCAGATGGTGACAGGAAACAGAAAAAAGAGCCAAGAGAGGCTGGCCAAGCACTTATATAACAAAATAAAGAGCAGCGCTTTACACGGCAGTGATGCCACTCGATGGTGCGAAGTACACAAACATTTAGATTTAAATTGTACGATGTGTCTCTTCACACAGGAGGCAAAGAAAAAAGACGAGAAGCTGCTCAGGTTTCCGGAGAAACTTCAGGATGTCCAAAGTGCATCCAGGTAATCTGCGCCTGACATTTTTAGACAACATTGTAAAGAAAGTTATAAGACATTTTCCACCAACGGTTGTTCATCCCCAGAGCTTAAAGGAGCTCTATGAAACAATGTGTACTCATCAATCATTTGACAAATTTGTCATTATTATAAGATGAATGTAATGTTTTGTGTTTTATTCTGTAAATGACCAAAAGTGTAACTGATGGTTTGATGTTTTTATCATCTGCTGAATTGACACCTTCAGCGAGCCTCATTACTCAGGCTGACATCTGACTTAAGTGCAGCACTTTGAGAGTTGCAGTGTGATGCTGGTGGCTGTCAGGCTCTGTCAGCTTCCCAAGGTCATTTCTGTGTGGAGTCAGTACAGCTCCTGCACCACAGAGCCTCCCTCCCTCCCTCCCTCCCTCCCCTCCTGCATACATTTGCTCACAGCGGGTCCGTCTTCACCTCTAACAGATGACGGTCTGACACTGCGTTCAGCAAAGTGTCACGCTAAGCAGTGTTTCGAGGACAGTTTGCAGTCGGTAATGTGTTTATTACGTATGCATGAAAAAATGTCTCTAAGCACATTTTCTTGCTGCTGTGCTGTTTTCATGTAGAATCTCAGTGGAAAACATCGAGATGGAGTTTTCCTCCTTATATGTCCGAATTAAAACTCTGGAGGAGAAGGTTCAAGGAGACCAGGAGCTGCTGCAGCAGCTGGAGCCTTTTCTGCAGGTGACGCAGCCGCCGTTATGTAATACATCATAAACACAGACATACAGAAAGTTGGATCCAGGCCAGTGTACATTTCTGGAACTGCTGACTCAAGTGCTACAGATGGTTACGCCCATATAAGTGTGTAACATTATATATATTAAAACTGTGTGTCTGATGTCTCAGAGTTCAGCTCGGACACTTCAGGACCTGAAGAGACGCAGGCTGGATCTGCGTAAGGAGGGGAACACTCTCATCGATTTCTTTTGTGAAGACAAGGACACCTTCAAGCTGGACGAGTGCTTCCGCATCTTTCAGGACTTCTGCAACAAGTTCAACAAAGCTGTCAAGGTTGGTTTGAATGAAAGGTTTTGGGTCTCGTGCCTGCGGGTAAACGTAGCTTTGTACTCACTAAGGAGATTGTTGAGATCTGGGAACACCTCAATATTGCTAAAAAGAAGTTTTGACTGAATGTTTTTGCCAGAAACAAATAAATATTGACTAATACCTCTTCATATTTATATTATTAATGATTTATAAAACGTATCACAACATTTTTTCCCACTGTTTCCCCTCAGATTGTCATTATTGTTTCCATTGTTAGACACCTTCACTGATCCTGAGAACAAAGCTCTACAAAGCAAGAATCTAGTTCTGTCAAAGCACTCAGCTGTATTATTCTACACAGCAGACTGAAACGATCCACTAAAATAGGAGAGTGGATTGTGCATGCTCCATTACTTTGGTGAACACAGTGATAATAACTAACTACTTAAGTCAGACCCATCTTGAAATAACTGATGAATCATCCAATAACATGAGTGAATTTGAAGGCTGATAGGATTCTTGAAATGTGAATTTTCTCGAGTCTGATTTGATATTTCCTATATTTATTTGTATCTCTGTCTCCCTGTCTCCCTCTAAACATTGCTCCACTTCCCTTTATCTCTCAGGACAACACAGACCGTGAGCTGAAGGAAGCAGCCCGGCAGCGTCGTCTGAGAGAGCTGGAAGAGAAGCGCTTTGCTTGGTCGGGTGCGGATCAGAGCAGCGTGTTTGGTCGGAGCAGCAGTGAGAACGACGTGGAGATGCTCACCAAGGAAGGCCTGCTGGACTTCTTCCAGCAGAGGTCTCAGAGTCCACACAGCCCCCTGGGACGCTCTGCCAGCGCCCGCCGCCACCGTCACACCATGACCTCCATAGCAGACCGAGAACTCCAAGGATACCTGGAGCTGTTCGGAGGCACCGGGAATCCCACAGACTACTCCAAGTTTAACAGCCTACCTCGGTCAGGCCGCGCCGTGCAGCGGAGGATGACACCCTGGATTTTAGCGCAGGACGACAACCGGGAGCTGGGCTGCGACAGACAAGTGACGTCTCCACACGCAGAAACTGAGCCCATCAGCCCTCTGGCCAGGTTTTCCTCCTCTGGGCTGAACGACAACGATCCGTACAACAACAACAATATTTACTCATCAGTGTCAGAGGGCAGCGCACTGCCTCGCCCCTTTTGTGTCTTTCAGAAGCCGACACATCTTCCCAACCCAACAGCCGCCAGCCACATGAATGTCAGTGTGGAGAAGCACACTTTAGTTCCAGGTCCTCAAGCTTTTGACCTGCCGAGTCCAAACAATAACAGCAATCATTTGCACTTTGTCAACCAGGGGGATGTCGTGGTGACTGATTTAGAGAGGGAGAGACGTTCTCCTGTGAGGCCGGACGATCTCTTACTGGGTAACGTTTTAGAAAGAGGAGCAGGGAAACTAGATCTTCCAACACAGGCTGCTGTCTCTCCCGATAGAGAGAAAGAAGAAGAGGACAACAGTACAATTTCATCAACAACCTGTGATACACCCCTCCCATTAGACACCTCTGTATCCAATAAGAAACCATTGTTTTATATAGTAGACTGCACAGAAACAGACTGCTCTGTCGCTTTGGATTACTCTGAGGTTGAAAGCTCGTCTCTAACCAAAGAGGGACTCTTCAGAGGGGCCGACTGCAGCAAAGATCAGGAGAGCCAGCAGGATCCAAGCTCTCTGTCCTCTAATATGGAGTCCATGTCTCCCAACGACCAGTCCGTTTCAACAAATGAGCTTTCAGCGCCAAAATCAGCAGACGCAGCATCCATGACTCCGCCTGCCACCCCAGAGGAGTGGGACACAGAGAGCTGCGACACCGCTGAGGGGAAGCAAGCTGCACAGGAGAAAGATCCGCAGAGAAGCAGCAGAAAGCCAGCTCACACAAAGAGCAAAGCTAACAAAGCGCCCAAACCCAGCGGAGGTCGCGGTGTGCGAATGCTGACCGGCACCGAGAGCCAGGGCATGCGGAAAGTCGTGCCCATTAGCAAGCTGACAAGGACGGGTAGCAGCAAGAGAGCAGAGGTGCACGACAGTGGAGATTCACGGCGGCCTCTTCGAGATCAGAGCACTCCGGCGAGAGGAAGGACTGAGAAGGCGGCAAGACCTCTCCGACACTCCAGTCTGCCACCGGACGAGTCAAAAGCCCAGAGGGGAGGCGGCCTCACAGGCGGCGTTTCAAGATGGGCGCGTGATTCAACCCAGAGAAAAGCTTCCATCCACAAGCCGAGCGCCAAACCCGTGAGGAACATCCCCAAACCTGCACCTGAGGAGAAGATGTGCCGCTCCACCATGAGAGCCCTGGCTCAAGCTCAAGCTCAAGCTCAAGCTCAAGCTCAAGCTCAAGCTCAAGCTCAAGCTCAGACTCCTGCTGCAGCTTCCTCTGAGAACAGCAGCTCTCACACGGTCAGCATAAAGAACACCTCTGGTGTCCCCAGCTTCGCCCGCAACACCGTAGCTTCAACTTCCAGGACCTCAAAGAAGGAGCTGGCTCCGCCATCTGTCCCCTCGACGCCGTCTCGCAGCCCCTCACTTCGGGGTCGACAAACTTCGGTGAAGCAGAACAGGTTGTCGCCCTCGGTTCAAACTAGCGAGGAGCGGCCACACGGGACAAGCCTGCGACGGATGCAGAGTGTGAAAGCAGCCAGTCGCAGCGCCTACCGCAGCGAGACTCCGCCGCCGCCTCAGACGCCACCTCCGACACGTGAGGATATCCGCAAGACTAATAGCTTTTCTGACAAGTCCAGAGACATGGTGACGCACAGCAGGAGTGCTAAACCGAGCTGGAAATGAAACAGACCTAGTGTAGAAACTTTCTCCTCGAGTTTGATGTAAATTGACTCATCATATCATGCAAAAGACAAAATCAAGCTGTCTGATTAAAGGATCCTCCAGTAGCTGACTCTGTATCAGGTTTATGAATTGCAAAGAGCAAGATGCAATGAACTGCCCCAGTGTTCCTCAAAAAAAAAAAAAAAAGCTTCACAACTTCCTTTATTTTCTGGGGTGGGCATTAACTCAACTGACAAATGGCAAATTGTTGTTTGTACACAGGAGCCTCTTTGCCTGCTTAGCTGTCCGTGTCCTGTATCTGCTAGTGTCTGTGATGATGTTGACGTTGATCACTACTGACTGTACGATGCTGCTAATGAGCTCTGACAATTTGAGACCGAGTTTCAGTGTCTTTTTCATTCAGGTCAGGTTACAAGATTCGTTGTACCTTTAACTTGCTGCTGTTACTTTTTTCAGTTTTGTTGCACCCTCCTGTAGAGACTCACTCCGTTTGCTCTTTTTCGGTTCCTTTGCTTGATACCTCAGAACGATCGCAGTGGCCTTGTACCAGCAGAAAATGTAGAATAATGTTCATTCGGCTCTGCATGATGAAGATGTACTCAAAACCTGATACGTTGGCTCAAACTGCAATGTCACTTTTTACAGATTCCTGGTATAGATATAATACTACAATATATAGAGTCACAGATTATAAGCCAGTGTATACCGACTGTGGTACTCGTTGTACCTCGTGTATGTTTGTGTCAGTAGTTTGTAAATGTGTTAGAACTCCTCTGCAACGTCGCGGAGTAGACGTGCACGTAGGAAACGTTTCCTGTATACTGTAGGCTAATAACACGATCAATGCTAATGCTTGGAGAGGAAAGCATCGAAACGACACTGACATGATCATCAGGCATGTGATTATTTTTGACAGTCTGGTCTAATTTTTTTCTACTGTGAATGTAGTCGTCTCATGTTTCCTCGAGGCCTGCACCTTTTTTTCCTGACGAGGTTCGGTTGCAACAATAACTGGTCATAATTCAGCCCGGCTCCAGTTTGTGCCTCCCTGTGTGCTGACACAGAAATATCTGAGAAATCTGAGAAATAGATACCAGAAGGTTGTTTTAACAAAACGCACGCTGATGTTTTCATGGTATTCCCAGAACCCTCAGACTTTTCTAATCATGTGGAGGGAAAAAAATATTTTTGATTTAGATATCACAGTGGGGTTTCAAAAGTCTGAGACCACATTGATAATCTCTAATATTGTCACATAAACCTGGAAATAAGAAGTATAGTAAGTAAGAAGAAGTGTTGGATGTTAAATTTTAACTGTAGCTGACTCTTTCTAAGGGGCATTGAGCTCTGAAACCGTGTACAGAAACTGGATCAGTTGTATCCAGACAGGATAAGGCAAAGTGACCGGACCATCAGATGATCAAAACATCAAGCTTAGTTCCCAGAGAGATAGAAAAGCAAATTCCTCATCGCAGGTGAGGAATTTGAAAGTGCTAATCTTTATCAAAAGAAGGAAGCAGGAAGCTTGAGGTGGGTGAAGAAAATACCAGAATTTCAGCTCTTAACATTCAGATCATGGACTCCAGCTACCTGGGTGACAGTTTCGTTTGCAACCTGGTCAAAGATTTATAAATCTGGTTTATCTTGTTGTCGTAGTTTAACACAAGACTGGCTAAATATCAGTTAAATCAAGAACAGCACGTAAATTAACCACCTTGTTTTATCAGTTCTGATTATGTTCTTCAACAAAATACTTAATCATAAAAATATTACGGCAATTTTGAACTTAATTACAAAAATTGACATTAAAATCCTTTTATTCATTTACTCTGAAGGACCTGTTGCTGCCCACCTGCAGTGCCTTCTCTGCCCACCAGGGGGCCACACTCTGCAATCACGGGGGCAGTATATTGAATCTTTTTTCCTCCAGTCGATGAGGAGAGTCTGGAAACACCTTGTAGAAAACCTCTAAGTGTTTTTGAACCTTTTAAGCTTTTGCAAAATCAGAAATTATTATCATGACTGTTATTGTATGTAAACGGTTTCTCTGTGACTTGAATATAGCAGGGGCACATGAGAGGCGCAGACTGGAGCTAATTAAGTCCTGTTGACCATTTCACACCACTTGCCTTTCAGACTGCTTTGTGCCATTGCCTTGATGGCAACAACACTCACAACAGTGCATTGCCTTAAAGCTTAATGTAGCCGATCTCATCACCAGTAGAAACTCGATCGTGAACGGAGAGTAGAAACTTTTCCTTCATTCCATCGTCTCACCAAACTGCTGGTTAGTGATTCACTTTGTACATAATGTAAAGACATAGTATTTTTCTGACTATCAATATGTTTACATTGCATTAAAACGTGAAGGGTGAAAAGAGTGAAGTATGTGAGCACAGATATTTTTAAAAAATGGGCCAAACATCCACGACTTTCATGTTGAGAGCCCTGACAGTGTGTTGACATGCTGCGGGTGTCTTCCGCTTCCTTGTAATGCAAATGAAGTCAGTAAACTGATGACACAAAAGGCCCAGTGTGACGAGCCGCGGTGTGTGTGGCCTGCTTGAAGCCTAAATTTAGATTTTCATGGGATTTAATGGAGGACTGCAGCAGATGAGGGATATTCTCCTGGTTAATCATTGAGGTCCAGAGCCATCCTGGAGCTCAAGTAGGTGCATTCACTGTCCAAACACCCAAAATATTCAGTTTAAATGAAGAAAAAAGAAGAATTCTTGCAGGTTGAAGCACATTTGAGTAACTATAACCAGAGATGTTTTGTAATTGTTGCATGAAACATAACGTAACTACTTGATTGTCAAAATTGTGCTCATGGATGAATCAATTCAGCTCCAGAGTAAAAACTCATGTGATAAACTTGTGACAGCTCGTGAAATTTCACTTCCAGTCAGCCTGAAATAAAGACATACAATGTGATATGATACGATATTATTCGCTGCAGCTTATTGTCCGTTTACACACTGAAATTCATTTTGCATCCTTAGCCTGTTCAATTCAAGATGTACAGATGAAGGTTAAACATACAGTTACTCAAATGACAGATATAAAACAGTCATGACCATAAAACAGTCACGTAATATCCTTTAATTCAGATCTTAGATTTTGGTTTAGCAGCAGGACAGACTGATGTATAAATGACTCTTCAGCCCGTTTCCTTTAAATGAAGGGACTCTGCATCTTTATATTCTCTGAACATTTAATTTGGGTGTGAAAACTCGCCTTTAAAACAGTAGTTTAACACGACAGAGCTCTGAGTTGAGTCACGATTGTCAAACACATTCACGATATTTAAAGCCTCCTTTAAACTAACAATCACAGTTATGATGTGAAAAAAATAATCACACTTTTCAGCAGTTCATGATTTATAAACCTCATGAACAACCAACAACTTTAAAGATGCAATACGTAAGAATTTTCGCTCGAAACATTACAACATTCCCTGAAAGTCTCGACAGAAGAGTTGGCACAGTATGTCGCAGAGATATCCACTGAAGGTAGCATGCTAACCAGCTAGCCTCTGCTGTCTCCTGTAGCCCTGGAACTCCTAGTCTGGGTGACCAGTTTCACGGTGAACTAAACCAACTAACTCAACTACCTAATGGCAGCTACAGTCGGTGGATTCTCTGACATACTGCACCTTTAAACCCGAGAAAAACACTTCCCTCGTCACTTTCTTCAGGGTGCAAAACTAACTTTTCTTCATCCACCAGCCAAGTGTCTCATGAATGTTTTTATTTTACCAGCCATTCAATAGATTACTGTCGTTTCTTTGGCTGTTGAATGAAGCAAATCTCATAACATTACATTAGGTTTGGATTTCGGCTCAGACACCAACTTTTCTTGAGCAACTTCAACAGCTGTGGAGAAGCTTTTCCACACAATATACATCCCGTCCTCTGCTCTCAGTCTGCTCTCAGCCTCTCCTTCTTCTTTGTGTATCCCACAATGCCCCCTGCTGCCTCCTCTTTTACAGCCGCGAGCATCACAATGGCTGCCCTTTACATTACATGTGACCGGCCTACAGCAGTGGAGCTGCCGTGGAATTTGAATACTTACTCGCCCCCCTTTCACCACAACTTCCTCCTTTTCTGGGTGGTTACCGTAGTAACAATCCAAGCGTAAATTTCCCGTAGTCACTAAAAAGGTCAATGCCGTGGGCAAATGTATTGTCACATTACAGAATGTTTTTTTGTTACATGTCTGCTCACAGTACGCTGCGTTTCATCAGTTAGAGTGAATCTTTTTCAATCACTACCTGCAGAATTTCTGATTCTCTTCGATGTGGCTCATTCTGGCATTAATTTCCCCAATGATGTCTCATGTACACTGGAAAGGAATGACTAGTGTGTGTGTGTTGTTGTTGTTTTCTTTAATAGGTGCTCCACTGCTCTGCTTGGTCTTTTACAATCTTACGTGTCACAATGAAAAAAATGAAAAAAAAAAGAGACTGATTCACTCTGTCGAGCAAACAATCGACTCTGATCACATGGAGACCGCAGAGCTGCACATTGTGACGCCGCCCTGCTGCGGTTTATATTTCTGATGATGACGTCTGAGAAATAAATAAAATCACATGTTGCTGTGTAAACTGAAAATGTGTCCTGTGTGTGTCTCTGAGGGAAAAACAACTGATTATCTTCTGTGCAGCTTCTTACTCAGTTTTATAGAAATCAATAAAAAGGGCAAATAGAACAGAAAATAAGATAAAATAGCAATAAAGTACAGAACGGTGATGTAGAGTCTTCATAAAAACACAGCGTAGATGACATTAATGCCTTAAAAATGGAGCTAGTAAACTGTTGTCCAGTCGATGTACAGATGTACCTTAAAAAAGCACCTGACCAGAATGCTGTTACCAATCCTGAACTTTTACTAATTTAAAAATAATAATAATAATAATAATAATAATAATAATAATAATAATAATAATAATAATAATAATAATAATAATAACACTGATTACAGAATAAACTCTCAACAGTCAAGCTAGACACGAGGAAGCCTCGTGTGGAAGAGGAAGGAAGAAAGTGTAAAAACACTAAAAGTCACACACTTTTTGCACTCTTTAAACACGAGTAAAAGCTTTTGTTTCTGTTCCACCTCAGCATCTCAACCACTGGAGGGCAGCAGAGTATCTCATATGTCAGCAGTCCTGTGAGAGACGTCCATCTTCAGTCTGTCAACATGTTTCAACTTTTAGAAATGCAAAAGTTTATCAACTGTTCACGAAACAGTGTGCTGTATGTTGATCAGAAGGAATAAGAAACAACTTTTTAAACAATGTTTGTATGTAATTAAATAGTGGTTAGACACTTTGAATGACAAATAACGCTCTTTAAGATTTCTTTCGGTTCCTCTTTAGTGTTTTGCATGATAGATTCGGTTAACAGGCCTGTTTCTTTGTACATTCTCTCATCTGAGTGTGATCACTGAAAGATAGCAACGTCTCTTAATTTTTGAGTTTTGAAAGACTCTGTTTTTTTGTTTTTGGGATTTTTCTTAAGTTGCCAGAGAGAATAAGATGAAAGATGCTGGAGAAGAAGAAAAAAACAGATTGCATAAATAAAAAACAATGGTTTTATGCTCAGATTTCACAGATTTGACTGTTTAACCATCAGACTGTGAACATAAAGTGAACCTCAAGTTACACAATTGTATTACACACAGCACAAACACTGTCCAACCTTCTTGATTTATTATAATAGTCATCTCAATAATGGAAATCCTAATGGTCAGAATACATTTAGGCAATGTACGTTTCTGCAAACAACAGACATGTTGCAGCAACAGTGCTGTGTTTATCGACTGGTTAGGTTTAGGTACATAAAACAGTTGGTTATGGTTAAGGAAACACCTAAACGACACCTGGTTCTGTCACCACAGACACTGCTGGTAATATCCCAAGCATCTTGTCGAAAAATATCTGGTTTTCCCTCAATTTTTCCTGATGTTCCGTCAAAAATATCCAGTGTATTTGAACTTGATGTCGTAAGTTTGGTCTCTGGCTCCTCAGCTTATACAAATACAGTCTGAATGATAAACAGGTATTCAGATTCCTCTGATAGCACACATACTGCAGGATGATCCGTCTGCCTGGCTCAGTTCTGTAAATATAAGCAGGTGTGAGAACTGCTCCGCGTTGTTTGGCATGAGATGTCAAACGGCTCGTGACTTGGCACGTTTATCTCTAGATCAAAGTTGCAGTAGCCATGTGCGAGGGATTATGCTCCTCTCAATCCCTCCTTATCCTGCAGCTCAACCTGCGGTAACACCTGGAGAGCAGGATCCTGACTTTCCCTGCCTCGCTGCTGCAGGAGGTGGTGGCGGGTCGCCTCATTATTACCTGTCACCCACAGCTGGGGAGGGAAAAGGGTGCGTTGTCTCTCACTCTGGGTCATTTTTGACGGATGAAGCTTGAGGATGTCGTCCTGCTCATCATGAAGCAGACGAGTGGAATCGGAACAGAACCAGGGCGGGAAGCAGGTCTCAGCAGCACCATTCCCAGAAAGAGTGAGTCTGTTTTATGAGTTCATTCAATGCACATTTACTACAGCAGTTTCTTTTAGTTAGAAATAAAAAAAAAAAAGCATGTCCTCTTCTGGTCAAATTTAAACCCTCTAACAGTGAATGTTTGCATATTTGCAGCCAGTTTTCTCCAAAATGACACTGACAACCACAAAATTGCAAATATACAGTGAAAGAAGCCCCAAAAATGAGGCTTTGACCTTTAAATTATATGTTTTTAACATGCAGGCCTGAGTTCACGTTGAGTTTACTCATCAAAGGTGGTTACATTTACATTTACTTCCTGTCACTTTAAAGGACACGTCACTCCCGGTTCTCCTCACTGAATCACTCTGACCTTTAACTAATGTTTCGTGTCCACCTACATGTATGTGCTTCAGCCTCCACGGCACGTCATAAACACGCTGGGATTTCATTTACACGCTCTACTACAGCTACAGGGGATTATAGGTGTGACACCAACAGGAGACCACCGAGATTAGCAGCCAATATAAACACAACCGACCTCTCTGTGTCCAGACTACACAGCAACAAATCCAACAGAAATACACACTTTGAAATGCTCATTATGTTGTTTAAATGAGGATTTTGTGAGAAATTGAGGAATATTTGTGCTTCTCCCTTCAGATTCTACGTGACGTGAACACGCAGTGAGCCGATCTGACCTCACAGACGCAGAGAGACGACAGGAGACTGGAGGAAACAGACATGGGGTGAGGCGCTCTCTGCGTTAATGTGATAAACTGCTTCCCTTTCCTGTTTGGACGTCGCTTTTTATATATTAGGTTACAGAACAGCGTCTCCTCCTTATGTTGCTCGGTCACAGAGACACTTATTTATCATTTTGGCCATTTTTTCAGGCAGAAATGATGAAGAGAGTCTTTGAATTCTACGTCAAATCTGTGGGTTCTATATTGGCGGTGGGATAAAACTTGAATGATTTGAAGACGCCTCTTTTTTTTTTTTACTATTTTATGACTCTAAAGACAATATGATGAATAATGCAGGAAAATAATCATCAGATCAGGCAATAATGCAGTTCCTAGACTTGTAAAGGATTTATGCACATACATTTTCCAACTGCTATTGACTCTCAGCACTTCTCACCACATTTCTTTGACTGAATAAAACAATACATTTATGCACCACACATGAGTGTTGGACGGGGGGACATACAAGGTCCAAACTGTCGCTCCAGAATCAAGGGTTTGGTTTAGGCAACAAGAAAACTTTGGTCAGGGTTAGGGAAAGATTCAGTCTGTGAAGCAGCCACAAAATTACATCTACAGGATTGACTTGGGTTAAGTTTAGGTTATATGTTAATGTGAATAACACTGTTAAACACTGACAAACACTAGTCTTTAGGATTCCTTTTTGTGGACAAGAGTTTCCAGCATCATAAACTTGTGCTTTGTGGAATCCTATCGATTTAACTTTGACTATATTTCACGACCCTCTCTGATGCTGGGCTGGATAACAGGGAAATTGAGAAGTCGCAGAATCACTTTGTGTTGAAAAGTGAAGGAGAGCTTGAACGCAGATGAAAAATCATTTTTCAAACAGCATATAAAACATATACAACTAAAGGCAATGTGATGGTAGAGCAGATGATTTCAGTATTGGTATGTAATATTACATTATACAGTATGCTGATCAGATGTATCATCCAATGGACAATAACTGTTTTCCCACACACGAATCCTTTTGCTCGGCCTCAGTATAGGTGTCTGGTTCTGTTTGTCATATTACACACCAGCAGCAGCAGCAGCTGGATTCAACTGCAGGTGCTGATGGAGAGCAACACATTTTTCCTCATTTGTCAGCCAACTTCTTGTTGCACGTTGGTACATTTTCAACAAATTTTGCCTTAAAGAGTGATGAGGACAAAACATGGTGAGAACGTGTCAACAGCGACACCTCTGAGTCCCGATATCCAGATTTATAATCAGATCGCTGTGGATTCAGTCTGAACATCATCACAAGACACAAGACAGGATTAAAGCGCCGCTGACTGCATGAAAACTGCTTCCTGAGAGCGTTTAATTGGAGCTACATTCAAGCGCAGCTCCAACTAAGAACCAATACGCAGTCTAAAGATTAGATGCTTCATTAACATCTTTTTTTTATGCATACTTTCAACAACAATGTTCTTTGACACAACAAATATGTTTTAAAGCCAGAACGCCTCATTATTTTGCACTTTCTGTGAATCAAGGTCTGATGTAAGTTCGATCAGCTGGATTGTAATCAGAGATGCACTGAAGTGTTCAGTGATGCAACTAGTAACTTTATGTACTGCTGAGTTTAACCTTATGGAAATATATTTAATTTGAATTTGTTAGAATATTCATATTTTGTATCAATAATTAAAATCTGCATGATAGCTACAAACTAAAGCTGTCGAATGAATATTTTAGACTCCAAGGATACAGAAGTGGAAAATGGAACCGCTTAAGTAAAGCTAAAGTCCACCGCTGCATAGAGAAGTTTCCTCTTCTCTTTCCTGCTGCTTCAGATCCAACATCACTTTACATTTAGAGCAGAGTTACTCCAGAAAAGGTCAGAGGCCTGTTTGCTGTTTCATGTCACCACAGATGTGACTCACAGCAGATATACAGTACGTAGTACTTGGTTGGACTTTAGCTTCACTGCACATGTAACAGCAGCAGCCTTCATCACAACTGTTCCACTCTCGAAAAAGCTCCCTGATTATCATTTCCACATCAAACTTTTATTGCAGCTCGGCCGTCCGCATATGTTCAATCAGAACCGCTTGAACGAGACAAAAGAAGTCGGTCAATTATTCAGCAGCCATTCGCAGGATTGCCCGCTAATCCTGCCATGCTCTGCTGGACTAATGACAGCAGCAGGTGCAGGCAGCTGTGAGCAGTGAGGATGAAATCATCCCCAAACTGTCTGAATATTCTGCTTTTGTCCTTACAACCGCTGAGAGAATCGACCTGACTGTGAGACACAGAGGAGAGGAGTTTATTGATCGTTTCGTCATCTAAATCACTGAAGGCGGAAATACACCACTGTTTATTCTCCCCTGACATCAAGAGTTTGATAATGACTATTGAGTTTTTAGCTTCAATTAATGTTTGTGTTTGATTCTCGAAAACTAAAGCAACAAAGCTGTCGTGGATCTAAACTGTGTGTAGACATGACATTTTTTTAGAGCTGTTACTGTACCTGTTCAGTTACTTTGGAATAAAACAGAGGTGAGATGCTGAAACCGACAGAAATCTCTGCCCGGAGCCTGTGACTGTGTGCTGCATGTTAAGCAGGTGCTCTTTGACTGTTGCACACACACACACACACACACGAACACACACAGTGCATTCGTTTTCTAAAATAGTTTGTGAGGCCTTCAGATGCATCGGGACCGGCCCCTCCCCCGCCTCCGATACACTCCAGACAATAAACCTCATGCCGCCTTTTTTTTCTTCTTTTTTTTTCTCTATCGCACCAAATCTCTAATGGAAGAGGAATGCAAATAACTTGTTTCTGTCCGTCTTTTCTTTCTTTTTCTTTTTATCTGAAAAGAGTCTTTCATGGGCTGCTGAATAATGTAGGGTCGTCATGGCAACAGCCTCCCTCATAAGACGGGAGGGGCTTGACTGGAAACCACAGTTACTATACTGGTGCTGGGATGTCCCATCAGGAGGAGAGCAGCTGCCTGTTGGTTACAAACTTCACTAATCTTGTCATCTTAAACATATTGATATATACTGTATATGTATTGTTATTATTATACTGTATAGAGAAAATTATTGTTTTTAACTTATCTGGATTATACAAAGTCAATCATGCTGTATTGGCTTGAATGTTTATGTTGCGTTGTGTCAGCGAGTCACTTTAATCACCTTAAAGCTTGTCCGAAACAGTTGTTAAAGCAGTTTATATAATAGTTAAATAATTATTTAGATATAACTGTATCTGGTTGGCTGAGGATTAGCAGTTCCATAGATGCTTAAACGTATTTTCTGAGGATTAAGTAAAACTCTGAATTTCAATATTTACAATGTCAATGAGGTAATAATACAAACAGATTCTTTTTTCCATAACTGAAGAAACAAGCTGTTATCACAGGAAAATAAGGTCCCCAGAACACTGTCTGGAGCTAGAAAAGTGGCAGGGTCCGCCATATATAAACAAAGCAAAAATTTAATTGTGTTGTCCTTTAAGAACAATTTGTTTATTCACTCATGAACACAAAGAGAGTTTATTTAGTCATAAAAGAAAATATTTCTCCTCTGATTAAAAATGTCCTAGTGCACCTTTAACTCTTCTGTAGGACGTCCTTTAAAGCAGGCTGACATAAATTAGCACTGCTTTCCTTTAATGCAGTACATATGACATAACAAACAAAACATCTTGTGTAACCTCTGCAGGGAAACACAGAAATAATGCATGGCTGCCAAGACTATTTTTACACGTGAATCTAATATTGATGAAGTTCTTCCGGACTGGAGGAGCTCCAGCTTCATCCGGGCTGCCTTTCCCTTTTACTGTCGGCGGGTCCCTTTAATAAGTAGTGAGGTGGAAGTGAGTGGAAGCGGCTCTCGGTTCAGCTGGAGAGCTTCATTATGCGGAGCAGCAGACAGGGCAGGAGGAGGACAGGAGGAGGACAGGGGGACGGTGCAGAGAGAGGAGAAACGACCACGGCGGTTACACTGAGAGAAGTCCAGCCAGGATCATCTGAGACATCCACATGTCAGCGCTGTAGTTTCCACACCGGCAGACTTGAAAGCATTTAGGTGAGCGGATCTGAACTTCCTGCATGACTTTCTGTAGAGAACAGGAGCTGAGATTGAATGGAGGCTCACACTTTGTCCTACTTCAGTCTGTGTGAGCCTCAAGCTTAAAACCCAGACATGCAGAATTACATTTCTGGATTAACTTTAAATATGCATCCAATCATATAAAGTGCAAGTGTGCAGACGTGCTGTTAATCTGTGAGTGCTGACTGCTTCAGTGGTCGACAGATCTGCAGCAGGCTCATGTTTGTGTCAGCATCTTAAACCTGTGAAAAACCTGAATGGACCTTTGTGCCCACTGATGCTCTTGCTGAGTTATGAGTCAGACAGGATGTCATGTTTCAGACGGCTTGGTGGCTTTATGTGTTGTGTGCATATAGACATATTCATATTTAGTGTCAGAGCACATCAGCTCTCAGATTATAGAATAAAAATAAGATGGAAGCATCCTACAGAGTCCTTTTAGAGCTGCCGCTGTATGTTTTCTTCATGGTTAGTATTTATCAGCCTATTTATAGATGAACTTGAGAGTAAGTGCAATCGAGATTTGTAATAAACCTGAAAAGTTTTCTGAATACATTTATTCCAGCAGTGCAGCTGCAAGAAATGCTTGAACGGAGCCAAAATTAAAGGAGCAATTTGTGAAATATGGCCAGATTTTAAAACATTCAGTCAACAGCGTGGAGAAACAACGGTGCTGTCGTTATGACACAGAAGGTCTGTTTTGCTGTTATTGTGTTGCAGAGATTTTTACTGAAGTTAGCATGCTAACAGCTAGCTCCGTCCCGTCTAATGGTTCTAATGCCACTTTGTACTGAAAGAGGTGATTTCAGCTGGAGGACATAGAAGCGAAGCGTTCACTACGTAGTCTTTTAAATAAACAGAATAAACTCACAAAATGAAATGTCAACAAAGGAAATATTTGTACACATATTTTTCAGAAAAATACAACCACACACAGTCTGAATTCAAGTTTCAAGTGGTTGTAGTTCATCTTTCCAATAATAAATCCTCAATTCACAGAGTAAGATGTGAAAACTTTCAAGCTATACATGTTGTTTTTTCACTCGCTGCCGCTTCTTGCATCTTCTGTCTCCGTCTGCTGTGTCTTCTTGTTCCCGGATTCATAGTCCTGCTACAGCTACAGCATCCGCCAAAAATTTCAACAAGTTGCCTTGTTCGTGGAAAACAAATATCGCTCAGCAACATTTAACTCTTAATGGTTACTTCTACAACTACCCTCTGACAGCTTTGGAGGTACGGTAAACCAGGAGTTCTCCTGTAGAGACTTCATTTTAGCGGCTGGATAACTTGGTTCAGATTTAAATTATTTAATCGTGCAGCTCTTCTAGACTTTCCAAATGTTATTGGACCGGATGGCTTAAATAATGACAGTGACAGCTCTGAGTCATTTTGCAGAGGGGGACCCTCAACTAATGTATCTACTGTTTTACAGCTGTTTCTGTCACACATGTAAGCCAATGGGGAAAAAGTCTTTTTGGGTTCCAGTGCTTCACGTGACGATTTGGCCGCTACAAAAGTTGTCTTCAAAGCCTGACACTCTTCGTGGGGTCTTTGCTAACAGCAGCTTGTCTAGAAAAAGTCCAGTGTGGTGCTGCCCCCTACAGTTTTGGAGTAGCAGTACAATCCTCTCTTCTATCTTTTGGCAAGAAAGTGAAATAGCACATTTATAATGTTGAAATGCTCCTTTAACTTCCTACTTGAACACATACAAGCTGAGTTTGGAGTCTGTGACGAACATTTCACATGTTTAGACTGGTGTCATTACAGTAATTAATTGATAGGTACAATTCTTTACACATTACTCAATAAAAATCATTTTTAGCTGAATTACTTTTATCGTCACTTTATGTAACATTGTTTCAGCAGCACATATTCACGTCATTAGATGGATCCGTTCTTCCTCGCAGATAAACTAATTGGATTAAAGTCTCATTACATTACTGCTCAGTCTACCCTGTGCATGTGTGTGTGTGCGTGTGTGTGTGTGTGTGTGTGTGTGTGTGTGTGTGTGTGTGTGTGTGTGTGTGTGTGTGTGTGTGTGTGTGTGTGTCCTTTGATGTCTGATGTGTAGTGTTTCTCTGGCAGCTGTTTTTTCAGCCTCTGTGACATTAGAGGTGCTTGAATGCAGTAAGTGATTCTGGGAACAGGAAGTAGAGGGTGATGCAGTGAAGGCTGCATAACTCTCCCACCACTGCAGTACGCGGCGCTGCTACTGTGGGAGTATTCTCATGCTAATCAAGAAATAAAACCAGCATATAAGATGACTCATTGCCCGATTTTTAGTCCGAAAAAGACTTTAGTCAGATATAACATCATTACATCTCGGAGGCTCCACAGAGGGTAAATTGTCACTTTTCCAGTCTACTGACCGCTCAGAGTGCTTTACAACACTTGTCACATTTCACCCATTCACACACACTGATGGCAGACGCTGCCATGCAAGGGGCCGACCTGCTCATCGGGAGCAATTTGGGGCTCAGTGTCTTGCTCAAGGATACTTTGACACTCAACTATGGGGAGCCGACAATTTGAACCAGCAACCTTTTCCGATTACTGGACGACCGCCACAGCCACCTCATAGCTTTATCGGACAGATATAACAAGCACCAGAGCGCACGTTATACATTTTAACCAATCGCAAACAAGGACAGACCGCAGTCTTAATTGTTCTAATTAACCAATCCAAAGTCCCGCCCCCCCTAGTAACAATAATGACGACATAATAATGCGAAATGAGGCTCGACGAAAATGTCTGTTCTCTTCTTTTCTCCATCTTTTTAATGTTAAAAAAGAAGTAAGGAGGAAGCAAACCTGTCAGATGTTGATCTTTAATACGTTAGCTGTTTTACTTTTTTGTATTCGACCACATTAAGTTGTCTTCTAAGCCTGGCGCTCTTCCTGGGGTCTTTGCTAGTAGCAGCTTGTTGCCACAGCAAAGAAACAGTCCAATGTAGTGCTGCCCCCTACAGTTTGGGAGGAGAAGTAGCCACCTGTCAGCTTTAAAAAGTGTTCTGGGGACTTAATTTTCCTCTGAGAACAGCTTGTTTATGCAGTTATGGAAAAGATACATATGTCCGAGTTTTGCATTATTAGTGCTAAAATTCTGAGTTTGAATTTCTTCTCCAAAACTACACAGTGCCCCTTTAAACATGCTGCAATGAATCTATGGAACTGTTTATACTTACCAAATTAAATACAGTAAGATATGAATTATTTCAGAATGCTTTACTAATATATAAATGGCTTTAACAACTGTTTCTGATTTCAATTATGATCTTTGCCAAAGTTTTGTTTACTGTTTTTGTCCGTACGATATTTCACTTACTGAGACTATTAGAAGACTTTTGTTGACAAGTAGAATATCAAAAGTACTGGACATGTGATTATCCTAGAAATGATTTATTACAGGACTGTTGTATAAGTTTGCATAAGTATATCAAATACAGTGATAACTCTACGTAACTCCACTGGAACTCAGTGTTCGTTGTTGTTGTTTGCACGGTGACGTGACCGTGAGCATTTGACTATCCAGATAAACACGAACATCTTTTTCCATTGCAGTTGTCGACCGGCGGTGGTATTGATGCTTTCCTCCAGCTCGTACAGTGACTGAAGGCCCTGCAGGCTGAACTATGTTGACCTGTGACATTTTAAGCCGCCAGGATCAATGGGCCCGGTGCTGAGAGCTCTGCTGGGGCTCAACAACGACGTCTGTCTGGTTAAAGCTAATTGATTAGCATTGGACCTGAGCCAGCTTAGTGACTATTAACCGCGTAGTAGCAGTGTGAAGAGTATGAAGGATTTGGAGTGTGTTTGTGTTTGTTAAGGGTCATAACATTGACTTCAGAGTGACAGTCAGGACGAGCTGCTCTGTTACTGAGTTAGTTCAGCAACACTGATCGACACACTGCATGGGTCATTGATCTGAAAGTTCATAATTTCAGCATCTTGTTGTCTTGTTTTCTTAGTAGGTACCATCAGGTGTGTAATTTAATGACAGCTGCAACTAATGGTTTAATTTTAATTACCAATTTGTATCTGTCAATTGTCTAATGGTTAGTCTACTATTGTTTAAAGGTCCCATGTAGGTTCATACTTATCTTTCGGGTGACTAGAAAGTGGGTTATGTCTCAAAACCCATTATTTTTTCCATTCTGTCTATTGCTGCAGCCTCTCTACAGGGCGTTATGTAGCATTTTTGCACGTCTGGTTCCCTCTTCTCAGTGTCAGAGTTTTTTTCTATTGGTTTTCATTTAAATGCCCAAAATAAGGTCTGTGGTTACAGCAGTTTTAAGATATTAACACTTTTTGTTCTACGACATACAGCACATCATTAAATGTCCCACAGTTCAATTTAAAAGTGCTCACGTGTCTTAAAAACGGTGGTTGCTAACAAGTGGCCATAATGTGAGTATATACAGACATTCATCTACTTACTAGTCCTTATTTCACCTATGTTACCACCTCTTCTAAAACGTTACCAGGCAGTTTCGGTGCCTGAACCCAACCAAAGTGCAACCATCTCACATTAAATACATGATGACAAAAATCACATGACTGCAACCAAAAATTGATGAAAGTCACCTGATGACGGTCAGCTGAGTTTGTCCTTTCCTGCACATCCAAAACTGGGCGATAAGTAACACACAAACAGAATTGAAAAGTGTCCCTTTTTCATGTCATATCATGAGATTACATTGTTTTGAATGCTGTGAAACAGCCAGGTTAGCTCATTCTCCTCATTTCCTTATGCTAAGCTAAGTTAATCTTCTTCTCGCTCCAACTCGGCATTCAATGCAGACATGGAAATGGGTATCAATAATCTTATCTAATACTTGACAAGAGAGCAAATAAGTGTATGTCCAAAGTGTCTATTACATGTTCCCAGAGCCGATGGTAACAACACTATATTCAATTTTCAGTGATAACAGAGAAAGAGGAAGCTAGAAGCAGCAAATGTTTGGAATATCTGCTTGATGACTTAAAGCTGCTGCACACCTACACAGGTGTTTTCAATTATTCTGGCTGAATCTGGCACTGCTGATCACACCAACAGGAGAGTCAGGAAGCTGTCAGTCGAGCACAGTCTGTCCTGAGAGGAGCTCTTATCAGGTGTGTGGGATTCGGTGTGTGGGTGGACTGTGACTTTGTAGAGGCTTTAAATGATTTGAAACTAATTTATTCACTGACAATTTATTCCAACACTTGTGAATGCACCAAAAAATCCAGCTTTTATAATGTCTGGAACTGAAGGCAGGGATAAAGATGAATCACTTTCACTTGAAACAACCTTCAGACTTTGTCTTCCTGTAGATACAAGCACTTCCTGTGCTCACTATCACAGCTCTGTCTGGGTAAACTTGTCCTCTATCTGCACTCTAGGTCAAGCACGTAAGTTATAATGTAATGTGTGTGCCACGCTCCAGCCAGCAGGGGATATCAGTGTTACACAAAAGGAGCTTTTGATAGGAGCAGATGATAACCATAAGCATAAAATGGACTCATGATGCTTTAAAAAAAAATGAAACCAGTCACCAGTTTGCAAACATCAGTGGTCCATAACTGCGTCCTTCTCTGATATCTTGTTTCCGCTGATCGGTCGTGTCTGAGAGTAATGGCGAGGGCAAGTTAAAACACTGGACCTTCACAGTAACCACCAGTTGTGTACTCAGCGTGTTTGTGCGTCCACGCTCACCTCTCTTTTTAATCCAGACTGTTTGCATTTCAGATTATTCTGCATTCTCTTGCTGGCTGTTCTTTTGCATGAAGGTCGAGCCAAGCCGATTTTATTTTCTTTGCTCGAGGGATCAGACGAAGCAATAATCAAAATAAATCTTACAAACAGATTTATCCTTGTTTAACCGTTCTGGGTCCAGTGTCTCATTTTTATGCAGGTAATCATTGGACTCCCTTTTAATTAGAGTTGGACACAGACAGCCAAACTTGTAGGGTGACAATTAAACAGTCCTCTGTAAACATCAAGTTGATTTTGTGTTAGTCTCCTAGACTTGTTACATGTGCTTCTGCTTTTCTGTCCTCCAGATTATTCCTATTTCATTCTCTCTGGGAGCTGAGTGGAGTGAGTTTTTTTATACTCTTAAAGGAGGCTTAATGTTTTCACCAGTGTCTGTTTGTTAGTTTGTTAGATGGTGGGTGGTCGGTTGGTTTGTCAGCAGGATTACACAAAAATTACTAAATGGATTTCCACGTAATTTGGATGGAGGATGGGTCACGGCCCAGAATAGCTTTAACTTTTGGTGTGGATCCAGGAATTGTTGTTACTTTCTCAGGAAAGGATACATAAATCTTGATGAAAACAATCAGTCGTATTTCGGTGGCTGGTATCTATGAGTGAGTGCAACTCAGAGTGATACGGGGCTATGGCTAAGGGCTTGATTGAATTAAAGAGGACGGCGTGACAGAGGTATACGCTCTACCGTGGGCCGTTCTAGTTTATTATCATTTTAATGCCTGGGTGTATTTTGTACCCCCTTATATGAACTCATTCCATCATCAGGGTTCGTACAGGTGCTTGAAATCCTTGAAAGTGCTTGAATTTCAATGCTGTGTTTTTAAGGTCTGAAAAGTGCTTGGATTTTAGTTTAAGTGCTTGAAAGTGCTTGACATTATAATTCTGTGTCTTTCACAAAATTGGGATCAGATTGGATAATTAATTTCTGAAGTTTTTGCTATTATGAAAACACAATTTTAGATGTTTACAGCATAATACAATGTACATAATTGTGATAAAAAGTGAAGAAAAAAAAATCACGAGTATATATATTCTTGTAGATACGTATTTTACCCCAGCAATAAGGTGCTGGAAAATCTTGAAAATGACCCTTAAAAGTGCTTGAAAAGTGCTTGAATTTGACCTTGAAAAATGTGTACAAACCCTGCATTATGTAATGTCAACAAAGAAGACGTAGAAAGCACCCAGACATAAGCATCATATATACAAAATGTAGAAGAAGGAAATTCATATCATAAGATAATGCTCATCGTTATCATAATAGATCAAATAGATAAAGACAAAGGGAACTAAATAATATAAAATAAGGGATCACAGCTGTGTGTACTCTACATTGTAAATGTAGTGGGAGCTCTGAATGGTTGCACGTTGGTGGACTCTGGAAGAGAAATATGAAGCTGGTATCCCTTTACTCTGTCACACAACTGACACAGACACATTATATAAACTTAAGCTGAAAAAGGAATTGAATCAAAGTATTCCTGCGTCTGTTCTGAGCCATTTTCTCTGCTGTATGTAATCCAGTTAAGTGGGAGTGGATGTACAGCGGGAAACAGATGCATTTGGATAATTACTACAAACATTGTTTGTGGCCTGCCAATAAGATTAAAGCTTTCAGCTCTCAGGGGACATACTTGTCTGTGTTATGTGACGTTTGTGTGTTCCTGACCTTAGGAAAAGTGTGTGTGTGTGTGTGTGTGTGTGTGTGTGTGTGTGTGTGTGTGTGTGTGTGTGTGTGTTGTGTGTGTGTGTGTGTGTGTGTGTGTGTGGTGTGTGTGTGTGTGTGTGTGCGTGCGTGCTCACGGTCTGAAAAGACAGCATGAGTGATTTTGTTGTTGTGGAACCAGCAATGTGTCTCTGCCAAGATGGAAATATGAAAGCTGGGAACAATGAGGGGAAGGCTGCCCTCTTGGTGTTTGAACAGGATGCCCTTATTGCTATCAAGTTTTGAGATAGCTGAACTTAATGTTTACAAAAACACAGTAACAAGATGCTAAAATGCCCGGCCGTCAGTCGTCAATAGTTATTTGTTACCCACCAACATATGTCTGCAGCAGAGAAGCGAAAGCTGGCATGAAATGTCAGGTCAGATCTTCTTCACCTTTCCATTTTGAAGCTGTTATGGAGTTTTTTATCATTTCATATTATCTTCATCGGCAAACTGTTTGCTCAGTTGTTCAAATCTTAAATTTTCTGTGCACTCTAAAGATGTCTGAAAGTGAAAAGGAGAGAAAGAAGTTCCCAAAATCACCATGTAATCCGAATAAAAGCACTGGTAGATCTAATAAATGGACACTGTGTTTACTCAACTGCCTTTTCCACGGTCAACAATGAGCTTTGATTCTTATCATTTTGCCGGTTTAGACTTGTTATATTTAGACAAAAATCTTGCAGGGCTACCTTAAGTAGATATTTATAACGTTGGAGAAATTTGGCCTCCTTTGCTAAATGAAAACAAAACTAAGAGTCTGCAGCTGTGCTAGTGGCTCAGTGAGAAAGCTTTTCCAAACTGTGGTTGACACAGTGAAAAGGTTTATTTTACCTGAACCATCCACCAACCCGTTAGCTTTATAGTCTAAACTTGTCTAGAAATGTGTTTGCAGGTGAATGACAGTCCTGGAACAACAGTAATTATGATGTTGTATAAACAACGCAGTGATATCACTTATAAACTGCAGGCACAGCTGTGTTTTGAGCTAACATGCTGATTATCTAATCAGGTATAATGTTAACCATGTTTACATCTTAGCTTAGTATGTTAGCATGCTAAGATGTGTTTATTAGCATTAAAGTACAGCTGAAGCAGATGGGAGTGTCAGTTTTGCAGGCCTGATGATGGAGCAAGATGGTAGTTTCATATTTCATCCTGAAAATGTATCAGATTTCATTTCACATCAAGATATGCCACTAAAAACCTCAATGCCAACCAAGTATTGTTTTGGTATCTGCACTCAAAATTTTATGACCCTTAAGAAACACATACACAAAGCACCTTTGTATCGTATCAACAGTGATACTGAGAATTTACAAACCATCCGGCCCTGCTGCAAATCTTGATAATGAAAAGTTTCTCAGACTTTGTATTTGCATGTATTTATACAAATCAACTTTTGGTATGTGTTTGTTTGTCTGATGTGTTTGTGGGCAGAGCGGTCCTCGTCCTCCTGTCGCTCCTGACATGTAGCCGTTGACTCTGTTGCATCATCTCTGTCTTGTTGTTTACCAGCTCTGCCTCAGTGCACCGAGTCCCCCGAGGCTGCTAGACAGATAGTAACATGCTTGCTTAGCTGCAGTTTCACCCTTTTGAACGATCATGTTCAGGACACGACTGCAGTGTGACGATTAATCCGAGGATAGTTATGGTTATTGCGAGTTTACCGCGACATACGTGGACCATCTTTTTTCAGTTACTGTGAATTTGGCCAACAAATCTTGAACACTGGGAAAAAATAATGTTTCTTTAACTCGCTGCAGCAGAAGAAATTGGGCTTACGTCCATAAAGAATGATGTCACTGCAGCTTGCTAAAGAGAAAAGTAGAGCATGTGTACACAAGGGGCAAAATCGTGCACATAGAGTCAGGGTTTCCTGTCTTTATTTTACAATAGAGACAAAACAACCCAAAGCATGTCATACAGAACACTGAGTACCATGTTGTTCCAGGGTCAGCGGTTAAAATAAGGAAACAATTGGGCCCCTGTTGAAATGAATGATTTTCCTTTCTCATCGCTTTCTGTCAAGCTCCCCGTCCTCCGTCACTCCTTATCTGTGTCTTTAGTCAGGCCTCTGGGACTCTTGCCCTCAGCGGGGGTTAAAGAGCAGCACAGGCTCCGAGCCCGGCCTCCCTGCAGCCTCACTAAGCCCTCCCATTGGTCCGCTCTTTCCCTCTACACCAGCGGCGGGGCCCTCCCCAGTCCGCCCTCCCTCCGTCTCCGCTCAAACCCCCGTCAGTCTGTTTGGATTATTGTAACAGCTCAGGCCTCTCACATGCGCTCCTCTCTCTTGCCCACTGCACAAACTACAGTGTGCGAGAGATGAGGAGGATTAGGTGACAGAGAAGAGAGAGAGAGGGGAGGAGAGCGGCCATGGAGTTGAAGTAAGTGGGATGTGTGGGATTTGAGGATGGAGAGGAGGACTGGAAAGAGTTAGTAACGGATGGAAATTTACATGAGTCGAGGAAAAGGGGGGTATTTATATAAGGAAGGAGGAAACTGTGCCAGTGCTGTTTTGGTGTGTGCTTGTGGGAAACAGAAAAAAGGTTATTGTCAGAAGATTCCACTGTAATTCCAGGTTATTACTCTGAAGTCTTGTGAGCTTATACTAGAAATACAGGTTCCAGCTACAGTTCACAGGCTCTCAGGTGTACACATGGCGGGACACTGTACATGTTGTTTTCTCTTGGCATGATGTGCTTTAAATGTGCAGGTGGACTGTTTATGTTCTGCCTGCTCGCAAGAACATATTTTCTTGACTCTCATTTCCTCTTCCTGTTGTCATCGTTCACTGGCCTCAGCTGTCTCGAAACCAGGCAGGTGCACTGAGAAAAAGTCAAGTTCATTACCACAAAGTTTGCTTCCACATGGTTTACAATCTGTACTACGGATGATGCACTCTAACTTTAGAGCCTCTTGGTTAAGAAGCACTTTTATGATTCATTGCGTGGACTCAAAAGTATTCGTAAGTCTGTTGTTTATTATAGCAGGGAAGCTGCAGGATGACATCAACAACAGTGCAAAAGCAGGCTGCGGATCAGCTGCTGATGTGATGAAATATGACATCCAGTGGCATCATTAAAGGCATACAGCACCGTCCGGGATGGATCAGCTGCTGTCTGTAAACACAACATTCAAAATTTTAAGATGGTGGTTAAGATTTGAGTCGACCCAAAGTGTTAGTAGACTTATTTGACGACCTGGGAATGAGACTCAACCATTAACAATCTTTCGGTGGGATCACTGACAACCAGAAACCTCCCAAATACTGTGAAATTAATGAGAAAATAATCAGATACAGACAGAGGGCAGGATGTCTACAGATACAGACACTGCCACACCACTCAAGTGGGTCAGATGTAATTATTCACAGAGATAATATACCATTAAACTTTCTAGCCACTGGTTACTAATTTACTCTTCATAAGTTACTGCTTTACAGCTATTTTTTGGGATGTGGTTATAAGTAGAAAAGAGGTTTTTACTGCAGCTTCGCCCACTTGAACGTCTGACATGAAAAATGGAAATCAGAACTCTGACAACAAACATGACACATCATTTCTCATTCAAGTCTGTAAGGCTTAATAACTGGAATGCCACAGGCAATAGCTCAAAAAAGAAACTAGGAAAGTAATTTAAGTCAATAGAGTTTGAATTTTTGGGGTATTTTGTTTTCCGGTGGGTAAGATGAGAGGTTTGAACTAAAGCTACAGCCAGCATCGTGTTAGCTTAGCTTAGCTTGGCACGAAGAATGGAAACAGAGGGGAAACAGCGAGCCTTGCTCTGTCCCAACAACTGTTAGTCCCACCTCACATCTCAAGCTCAGTAATGAGCCAAATCAAAGTGTGAAACAACATTTAGCCATTTTGCAGGGGGAGCGGTGTGTTGGACTATTTCTTGGCTGAGAGCGGTGACTTCCTGGTGTGTCAGCTCGGTTGCCTAGCGACTGCTGCAAGGCAACGGTCCTACACATGACCCACTGTAAGAGGGAGAGTTGTTGTTTTTATGATTTCTTTCTAAAACAAACGAGACATAATGTGTTTTATTCTTAGAGGTGCTTCTGGGCAGATTGTGTTACCTTCAGACTGAGGAGGCTCGCTGTTCCCTATTTCCAGTTTTTGTGCTAAGCTAAAGTTTGGTACATATTCTATCCCCCAGATATTCCCAAAAATACAGAGCTATTCCTTTAAGTTTAAGAACAAGGGAGGTTAATCACCAAAATGATTGTTACCTTACAATAGGACAGATGACACATAACGTTTCCCAGTTCAACAAGTAGCAATCTAGACTGATTGTCCAGGCTACATATTTTTACTTCTATCTGCTAGTTTATTGAGTGATATGTTCTTTATTGTTTGCATTTTGTCTGGACAGTGGCTCACAGTATTTAAGCTTCAGTCTGGTTGACAGATGTGCAGCATGGGCACTTTCCAATAGCCCGACGTTAGCACATCTGCAGACGTTAATTTGAGGTCAGTCGTTAGCAGACATGCACCAACAGACACAGACAAAGCACTTTCTTATCTTGTGCCACCAGAATGCACGGTCGGACAGATATATAGCCCAGTGACGCATCAACACGGCCCCCCGGTACAGCCCTTTTCTCTGAAACGTCTACATTTGACCCAAGAAAACCTCAAAGGCCGCTTCGAGCTGCGGCTCCCGAAGATGCTGCTGTTCGTCGAGACTTTTCAAAGAGGACGGTTTGATGTGGAGTCGACTGAACGAGGGGACGTTCGGGCTGAAGGCGTGCTCGGCCGCTGTAATCTCTCATCATCCTGTGCCCAGTGGATGCTGTAGATTAGCATGAGAGCGCTGTTATAATTCAAGGGTGAGGCTTATGTCACTCTCTCCACAGCACTGACGGCATTTGAAGCCCCCTGATTCCACTAGTGCTGACAGCTGGGCAGCAGTGTGTACCAGAGCACTCTGTGAAGTTGTGGTTTTGATTTTTTTTTTTTGCTGCAACCTCCTGGAGCTGCTGCTAGATAATTACAGCGCATCGAGTGTGGAAGTCTCAGAATTTAAGTATTTTGATGAAATGGAGCGATTACCAGGGTCACCATGGACATAAGCCTTATAGACGGACCATCTGGCTTTAGGTGCTGAGAGGATTTAACATACAATAAATGCCGAAAACAAACAAATTGCGACAGTCAACTCACATCAACATCACTTATAATGATGATACAGTGTGTTTTATAGTCATTTTCAGCCAACGCAGTCATTGCAGCGTTCAGCTCATGTGGTCCTCCGCTGATTATGGTGATTTTGAGGTGTAATGAACATGTGAGATCTGGTGACTGCTGCCCCTGTAATCTTAGTCTTATCTTGCGTCCCCAGAATGGATGGGTGGCAGATCAACAGCCAAGTGACGCGATGACACGGAGTTTCTTTATTCATTCGGAGCGCAGCCTTTTGTCTCTGAAGCATGTAACACCAGATGAGATAATCACACAGCCCGATGAGCAAGGAGGGAGTTAGCCTAGCTTTGCATCAAGAGTGAAAGCATCTGGGGACAAACAGGAAACAACATCCGAGGCATCCTCACACAATAATAAAATGTGTGAAGAGAAACATTTAACGGTCTTGTGATTCCGCTCACAGCTGACACCAATATGGAAGCACAACGGTGAATCTGCACGTGACTCCTGGACTTCTGACCTGACAAACGAATCGGTGTTACATCACCAAACACCATAAAAGAGTTCACTAACGTGCAGGTGAAGCGAGACAAACATGCTGGTCTTAATCAGCACTTCCACCTACACATCCACCTGTTTGTCTTCAGCGTGTTGTTTACATTTGGAAAAAGACCGGGCAGTGTCGTTATTGTGCAGCCTGACATGGCGTTTGTGTGTGTGTGTGGAAACAGGAGGATGGTGAAAAAAGAGCTGAGGTCAGTGCTCTGGAAAGAGCTGTGGGGTGGACAGCAGAGGGAGACCCAGAGTAACACACAGGCAGCTGTTTCCACGATGTAAACCAATAAAAACCTAAAACACACTGAAAGAACTGTCTAAAAAACAGTGGCCTCTTCATACCGGTGAGTGGAAATGAGCTGGTTTGAAATTGCAGCTCGCCCTAGATTCTCCACGTGCAACAGTTAAAGTTTGACAGTTTGGTTGAAGTGGTGTTCTTTGGAGGAGGATGGGTTCAGAGAGCAGCAGATAGGTCAGCTGGAAAGGCTGTTTTTGCTTTGTGGTAGTCTTTGAAGTGTCTTCATGCATCGGGGTGAGAACAGTGAGGCAACAAAAACAGGTTAAGTGACGTGTGTGAATGTGTGTGTTTGTGCCCCTGAGCTATTGGTGTCTCTATGTTTGTGTTCCTTTCATACAGTAGGCTGTAAGGGTCCTGCTGGCTCACTCAAAACAGGTTTAAGGTTGATTACTTTTTGGTTATTCTGGCTTCAGGACAGGTGATGACAAGTTGTTGGCTGACTGGTTGGTTGGTTGGTTGGTTCACCACTTAGGTTCTGACTGACATATCTTATCAGTCACTAGATAGATTATCATTAGACTTTGTACCAATATTCAAGGTCCTCAGAGAAACAATCAGATACCGCTTTTTGTGACCACATTGGTTCAGGGGCTGGTTTGGAGCCGGTGCCTACTCTGGAACCAGGTCTTCGCATTTCGACCGCCAAAGAACCGGCTCCCTGGCGTGGAAAACTGGTTCCAGAGTGACACCAACACTTTGCTGGTCTAGAGCAAAGAATAATAACGTTGGGGGCTGGGACCCGTTTGGACTAATGTATTACCCACAATGCATCTCAGCCACTGAGTGAGATCACTGGGGGTAATTCATCAGATAACATGCAGCTTCCTCTGGAGCCACAAAAGGCTTTATAATACTTTTTTCACATACACGGTCGTACTACCAAAGACCTGTAAACACACTTTAATGTGTCAAAATTGGTGGAGTGAACTTTTCCTGTTGGAAGCTAATTGTTCTGGTTCTGTTCATGCCACAGAGATGCACAAACGAAACAAAAATAAACACAGCTCTCCCTGCTGTATATACAATCACTGCCACTGAAATAAAACCTATAACAGCATTAAGAAATAACTTTCATTTTAGCCGTGCTACTGTTAGCATTGTTTTGATTTCTTGTGGTGGAGTTAAACCCTTTAGTTTACGTCCAGGTTTCAGAATGTCCCTCTAACAAATCAGAGACAAATACACAGTTTGCATATCCAAATCGAAGGCTGACTCTGAAACCACTGATGCTGTGATCAGATAGGCCTCTATGGAGCACATTTGTGTATGTGTTTTGTTTATAAGTGTACCTCCAAAGCACGAGGCTCATAATATTCTATATCTTTCAGGTTGTTGATAAATCCCATGAAAAGTTCCACCACATGTAAATCCACCTCTCTGTACCTTCAGCCTCGTCCTTTCAGAATATTTAAAATCCGAGTTGCCGCTTTGCAAACTGAATCATTGTGTCATTCCGCTGCCTGTTGATGACACACACACACCCACAGCTGACCCTCCGGCCGCGGTGTTTACATCTCTCCTCCAGAGTTGCTTTAGCTCCTCTTGTTCTGTGTCCCGCTCCTCGGACTGACTCACAGCTCGCTGGCTTTGGCAGCTGCTGAGATGAGATCACTGGAACAGCCTCGACGCTGCCAGCCGTAATGAAAAGTGTGAGGGAGCTCTGTCAGGATCAGCTCATGTTAATGAAATGGAAAGGTAGAAGAGCTGAGGAAGAGTTTAAGAACTCCCTCTATGTGATTTTGTTACCCGCTGGTAGATGAGGAACAGCAGTTTCTCAGTTGATGGAAAGATAATTGGTTTTCTGTGTCATCCTGTAACTGATGAGAGAAATACTGCAGAGAGGTGGAAATGTTATTGTTATCCTCTTACCGCATCTTATTTTGGACCAGCTTGCTATTTATCTTGACCTGAATTCAAGTGTAATTATGTTATTCAAGACTTTTCTTTAAGACAGAGAACAATAATGGGAAATAATTCTGAACTAAATCACTGCCCAGCATTGCAATCAACATACTGAGACCACACCAACGACAAAACATATGTACAGCAAAGAGAAAAAGAGAGAAATAGAAAGGAAAGAAAATGTAAACAAATGAAATGAAGGAAAAATTAATAATTTAAATTAAATGATAGAAAGACGTTAAAAGCAATAGAGCCCTATTAGCATTTAGGTAAGTTCATCATTCGGTACATTGTTATGTATGTCATGTTCCAGAAAATGATGAAAAATGTTTTCAAAAGACACATTTTTTTTAGTAAAATACCTTATTCTTTCAATCTGACTATATTTCTAAACTGACGTTAGCTGCTGTTGCTCTGTGTTAGCGTAGGAGCGAAGCAATGAGACGAGGCACTCGAGAACGTGGTGAGAAGTCACATCCTTTGGTCCTCCAGATAGAAAACCACAGTACAGCAGCTTTAAACAACTTAAACAGGCAACCGAGAGAAACGTGGAAGTTACAATCTGCTCACATATGACCGATCAAAAGGTGATTAATACATATAAATTGCCGCAAATTGACACATGGAGCCACTTTAAGAGTTTGTATGTACGGCTGTCTCGATCTCAGCCATTGTTCTGTCACTTATTCAACAGTGTAACTAGGCAGCTAGCTATGCAGGACGATAACGTTCCCATTCCTAATCCCGACCTCGTGAAACTGTTTCTCCAACCAGTGGAGGCAGCTGTGAAACCTCGCCGCTGTCAAACATTGAACCAATTAAATATGTGGGCAGCAATTCAGAGGTCTGGAACAATGCAACAAACAATGACATCGAAGTTTTTGCAAAACAGATCATTTTGTTGAGCGAGCGACATCTCTTCTTCCTCTCTGTGGCACCTCCAACACTTTAGTACAAACCGTCCCTGTCTGTTCCTGTAAATGCAGAAAGTTCTACAGAGTTCAGCTCTTCACACACACGCCGATGCAGTGCAGTGTTTGAGATCACTGCCTCTGACATCACGTGACTCCAGTGACCTTCACCTTTGCATCTTGAAAAACACACTATACCGTTAAGAACTGACCAACTTGTGCCACGTCATACATCTCAGTGACGTTGTGAGCAGGAGCGTGACGATGCACATTAGAGCTGTGCCCTCTGTCGTCCTCTCATCCCCTTATACGTCATAATCATGATTTCCTATTCATGTTTCGCCCTGACTTCCGTCTCTTACCTCTCCTGCTCTGTCTCTGCATGTACAGTGAGTCAGCAGCATGCACACACCCACACCCACACACACACACACACACAAACACACACACATGCACACAGAATCATTCCTTTCCCTGTAACTCTATTGGTTATGGAGGGGAAAAATAGCTGCTGTCCCTTCCTTCTTATTTGTTAGATCACAAGCTGTCAGCCAGTCACCGCTCACACACTCCTGATGCTGCACACGCTCGCTGCACTGCAGTGAGCCAGCATTTACTTCACCCACAGAGAGAGGGAGAGAGAAAGAGAGGGAGAGGAGGGCAGGAAGGAGATGAATGGATGAGACGGACTGAGCCAAGACAGAAGTGATGAGAGGGAGTAGGGAAGTAGGGAGGGAGGGGAAGAGATGATGTAAAAACTGAAACACAATCTGGCTAAATCGCTCCTCCTCAACTTGGCTCACGTGTGTGCGCACACCCATAAACACACTGGAGGAGCTGCCTCGCTCTCATACGCACACACACACACGCACTGTCACCTCCTGTTTGGCTCGCCGCTGCTACCTGGAGGGGAGCGTCATTTCGTGTGGGAGCTGCCATGACTTGAAGGCAGGGTTTCGGAGGGATGTTCGGTGCGTGAACTCACATGGAGCCGGTGTTTTGGTCTGTGTTCTGGAGTGGATGACGCCTGTTGATCGGCCCATAGATGCAGCACTGTAAGTCCTCCTGTCAGTAACGTCGTGAGTCAGGCGCAGTTGTTTTGAGCTGATGTGTGTGACTATTCCCCTCTTGGGTTCATTGAAAGGTAAACATTCTTGTGATGGAGTCCAACGTTTTTGCCCTTTTTTAGATGACGCCTCAGTCCAGCAGTAATTATTCCGCTTAGCTGGTGCGGATCTGATTATGTAAGAGTGTCGGTTTGTGTGGCTGCTGCGACCTTGTGCACTGTCAGCAGCACAGGGCTGCTTCTGTTGTCCCGCCGTGGCCGTCTGCAGGGTCTGGGCATTTTAGTTTAATAATCGGTGCCATGTTTGATGACCTGTTTAACTTTTAATCCGGTCTGTGGAGCTGGTAAGTCATTAACTTGCAGCTTTTTGTGCCTGTACAACTATGCTGGCATTTAGTGTTCCAAATCTCATAGATGCTGATACTTTCCCTTCTATATATGGATAGATGTTGATGAATGGCCCCTAAAGCTTCTGGGCTCGTCAAATCCCAGACCAGATTGTGAAAAGCTTGTTGGAAGTCATTATTCTGCTGCCACAGTCAACTTACTCCCCCTGTTTTGAATCGCAGAGCCGGCTTTGTGCTTCTGAAGTGAGCCGCTCAGTTTAACCGCTGACAGCAAACACATTACTCACCAGCCAATGTAACACATTAGAAATGTGTAACAACCCCTCTGACAGCATGACAGCCTCATCATGACAGCAATTCTATCCGCCGCCCCTCCATTTTACAGGCTTTACCAAATCACCACATTGTAGTCAGAGGATCTGCTTTCAGAGAAGAATAAGGGAGGAAGAGATTAGGAGAAAAATAGGCGAGAGGAGAGGAGAAAGAGAGCGTGCACCGCCGAAAGAAGCACGGTCCCCGAGGGTTCCTCCGAGCAGCAGAGGTGGCCTGTTTCCGTGGCTGCCTTCAATGCGAGGAGACAATAAAAGCGCTGACACACTTTCCATGTCTAAGTTGGCTGCCGGATAGCGTTACAGAGACGTCGGAATAAAAAGGGTGCAGGAGAAGGAGGTCTGGGATGAAACTGGAGAATAAGTTGGAGTTGTGATGAATCAGTATGAATATGGTGCACAGAGTTGTGTGTTTGTGTCTGCAGGCGCAGTGTTTTGTCTGTCTCTGATGAGTGCTGAACACAGAGTTTCCCTGCTCTCACTTATGATCAAATATTTATCACTCAAAGTGCCTTTTATGACAAACACGCAGCCAGCAGCTCAGGATCCAGCTCCGCTCAGACTCTCTGCTGCTTCTTGAAGTTCCAGCACTTAGTGTAGAGAAAAATGACAATCAGGCAAAACTCAAAATCAAATCAAAAGCCACAGAATGGTGACCCTAAAAACAAAGGTCAAAACTTTCGATATTCCTGTTCACAAGCTGAAAATTACATATAGATAAGTTTCTTCCACAGATAGCATTTAAATGTTTGGTGACCTGCTGATCAAGTGGATGTTTTCAGTTATTCTCCTTCTGTTTGACGTCGAGCCTGAAGCCACAGGAGCTGATTGGTGTTGTCTGTTAGTGCGTTTGGCATTTCCTCCCTCAGCGAGAGGATGGAGGGAGCAAGACACGTCTCTTTAAACTTTGATCTTTTACGACCCACAGATTTCCACTCACCTCCGCGGGGTCGTCGCTGTCGCGTTTGATCGTACGTTTTTGCCTTTTGTGCTCCGTCCTCACTCGTCTCGTCCTCCCCTCTGTTTGTCTCCGCAGGGTGCAGGGTCAGAGGAAGAGGGACTCCTATGTCAGAGTTTTAGGATGGCCAGTGAAGGCTCCACTCTTCCCAGTCCCGTGGTCCGCCAGATTGACAAGCAGTTCTTGATCTGCAGCATATGTCTGGACCGCTACGAGAACCCCAAAGTTCTGCCCTGCCTGCACACCTTCTGTGAGAGGTGAGTCACCGTGTTGTGCTAATGTGTTGTAATCCTGTAAACGGTGAACAGATCTGTGTTTATGAGTGTCAGAGTGTGCATGAATGTGCAATTTGTAGGTTTGCTGTGAGAGAAGATGCTGCAGGACAGTAAGTGATAAATGCCGTAATAACTTTTTCTAGATTTTTTCATTAAATACTGTGTTGTTTGTGCACATCTGAGTGTTGTTGCGCATGAAATGATGCTGCTTCTCGCCAGTTGACCCTGATGTGTCGGTGCCATCCTCTCTGACAGCCCGCCTTTGTCTCTGACACAAAAGACAAACTGTGGAGCGACTGTGCCCGTCTCTGTTTGCTCCGGTTGCTTCTGGGGAGTCATTAAGACAATGTGGTTGTATTCTCTCTTAATATATTCATTCGTCCACTTCATGTGTGCGGTGGAGGAAAATGTGCTCGTGGCCGCAGGAGGAAACTAGTGAAATACTTCACATTTTACAGATCACATTTATTGTAAAGTTTCAGACATTTTAAGGTAATAAATCATCTAAAGAGGCTTGTATCATTATATTTTGTCTTGATTAAGGATGACGATGAGTTTGGTGGTTGTGTGGCCTTAAGAGCAGGGGAGGAAAGTAAATAAGTATATTTGCTTAAGCACAGTACTGAAGTACAGATTTGAGGCATTTTGTGCTACTTTATACTCCTTACAGAGAAATATAATGTAATGAACTGGTATAGTTACTTCATACACATGCTCAACTTATAAAACGTGATCCATTAGTTTTAGATTAAAGGCACCATTGACCCTAAAAGGTGATTTTTCAGTCATATTGCTGATGAGACCCGCCTAGTTTGGAGTTGTTAATTCTCTTCTGGGAGTTATGTGAGGTCATCATGCACTTAAAAGAATGATAAAGTGGTAAATTGTGTCACAAAACTATGAGGAAAACCCCTGACAGCCCAGCAGAATGACTTTTTTATCTTCTGAGAGGAGACATTATGCAAAGGTTACCAGAGTTCAATCATTATCTGACATCTGAACACCATGAGCATCAGAGAACAAGGACTTGTAACAGAGCTACTGTAGATTATACTGCTGCTACAGATCACTCTCAGGCTGTGGCGAATAGTTCGACCACTGGATGGTGTTAAAAGCACGATTTTTTCACCGTGTTCATCCAGTTTAAATGTCCAATAACTTTGTGAACTGCTATTTTATCATTTTGTTGAAAGCTTATTTTATAGTTTTGTTGTTAAGAAAACTTTGCTGTATTCACACTAATGACTTCATATCTATTGTATACTATCAATCTCTGCATACAGTATACGAGGTCCTTCATCTTTCCTGTGCCCTCCCATTGCAACACACACACACACACACACACACACACACACACACACACACACACACACACACACACACACACACACACACACACACACCTCCTACACCTCCCTCCAGACTCTCTTTGATCAACCTTTTTGCAGGATGCTTCCACTCATCCTCGGTGTACCTCCCTCCCTCCCTGCTCTCTTCCTCCAGGTGCCTGCAGAATTACATCCCGGCCCACAGCCTCACACTGTCGTGCCCCGTGTGCCGCCAGACCTCGATCCTGCCGGAGAAGGGTGTGGCGGCATTGCAGAACAACTTCTTCATCACCAACCTGATGGACGTGCTGCAGCGGGCGCCTGACAGCTGCAGCCAGGAGGCCGCCGCTCTCAACAACATCACCACAGTGGCTACAGGCCAGCTGCTCTCCTGCCCCAACCATGGAGGCAACGTAAGAGGCGTGCACCACCAACGCTGTCATGGCCAACCTGCAAAAACGTGGCCAAACCAGTTTGTACTATGAAACCATGGCCCTGTGATTAAGCCTCTACTGTTTCCTGTTGCTCAGGTCATGGAGTTTTACTGTCCGCCCTGCGAGACGGCCATGTGTCAGGAGTGTACGAGCGGCGAACACGGCGAACACCCAACTGTGCCTCTTAAAGACGTCGTGGAACAGCACAAGGCCTCGTTACAGGACCAGCTCGACGCTGTCAAGAAGAGGTACAACAGCAGCAGCATCATTACACTGCACTGCACTGCACTGCACACTGCTGCTGACAGAAACAATCCTCCTTCATGTGAACCCTCGTCTGTTCCTCAGGTTGCCGGAGATCGACTCGGCTCTTCAGACGCTGTCAGAGATCCTGCAGCAGCTGACCAATCAGAAGAGCTCCATCGAGGACGACATCCACACGACGTTCGATGAGCTGCAGAAGACCCTGAACGTCCGCAAGAGCGTTTTACTCATGGAGCTGGAGGTCAACTACGGCCTCAAGCAGAAGGTGAAGTGACTGACAAAAAAAGGACTCTAATTACTTGACATATGCAGAGCGTAGCGTTTGGAGATATACTTGGATTTTTGGTGTAGACTTTAGTCCTAGTTGGTTTTTGGAAAATCATCTTAAAATGAACAAACATTGGGGTGCCGATTAGCTCAGTTGGTAGAGCGGGCGTCCCATGTACAGAGGCTTTGTCCCCACTGCAGCGGCCCTGGGTTCAAGTCCCAGTCTGGGGCCCTTTGCTGCGTGTTGCCCCCCCCCCCCCGCCCTTATCCTGTTTCCTGTCATCTCTGAAGCTGTCCTATCAATAACGGCCTGAAAAATAAACACACACTGACCTCACTACCATCTATTTCTGGAGAGCATTTAACCTATCACATGCTACCTCATCAGGCTCTTTGCTGGTCTAAGTGTCAGGGGGCTCAGCTGGTCCGATGGGTGATTACCAGGCAGAAAGAGGGGGGGCTGGTGCACCACCCACGATCCGCAAAAACCAACCACTCAGCCAGGCTGCCGCCCCCGCAGGGTGCTCCGTCACATGAGTGCTTAATGATTAACAATTCAGTGGCTGGTGTGCAGTAAAAAACATCCGATATGTGGCTTGGTTCTTGAAGCTAGATGGAGCCAGCGTACTGTACGCACACACAGGCTGATCTGGGTGTGTCAGGCTACAGTGAGGGAACAGCTTTCTTCTCCTCACGCAGCGAAACACTTCAGTCTCTCACTCTCGTGTCGACGGCGTCTAAGCTTTCAGTTCTTTGGAGCGTGACTGAAAAAGAGGAAGAGATAGTAAGAGCTGTTTGGTTTGGATGAAACGTTTGACTGCAGTCTGAGATAAATGGCTCAATGGCCTCTGTAGTTGGAGAGGAAGAGGAGCGTGATGGGCAGATGGGGGTGAGTCTGTTTTGGTGCTTTCATCAGAGTTGTAGTGGTGATGTCCCACTAAACTACAATAACAACAAAGACTCAGATATAACGCTTGAATTCGGGCACGCTGAGAGGTTTTGTGAGATAGATGTGACTTGTGTTAGCTCATTTTTTTAGCACATGCCTGAGTAAAGCACAGCTAAAGATGATTAAATGCATTTTATATCTGGACTTCCTGTTGTTCATCACATATTAAGTTATATGTAATCAAGTTGGAGTCACATAGAAACGGGGCATTTTAGACCAGAATATTCATTTTCATCAAACTGGTTGTTGGATGCAAACATCTACATGAATATTTCTGTATGACAACAATGTCTGTCACATTTACACTATTGAGCAGCACATGTGCTTTTATGTTAAGGACCTTGTAATAAGCATGAGTTAAATGGTAACAAAACTCTTAAACAGTGTCTTTTTTTTGTCTAAAAATGGTCAAACTCTGAGTCAGAAGTCTCCACTCCAGTAGCAACAAAATACGCCAAACTTTCTAGTTTTATTCCTAGCTTTATTCTGAAGCTTTTTACAGATTTAGGAGCATTCAGTTTCTAGAAACATGACAAAATGTAGTTTCTTCTTGTATATCTTCTGATTTATGGATTGACTCTATTGTATCAACAAAATGAAACAAGACCTTTGACCCCGGCACCCCGGTGTGTGTGTGTGTGTGTGTGTGAGAATATTTAACAAGATAATATGTCATTAGCTCATTCAAATATAAAACTTGTAATGCAGAAACATGTGATCCTAAAGCTGGCTGGGACGTGTTGGGACGTGTCGTGGTGATATGCTGATATCTGTTAGCTAATGTTTTACCCTGAGAGAGAAAGTACAAGTCAGTAACTGTAGCAGCAGCTTCACAGACAGATCTCTGCGCGTCACCACAGGATGACGACACCGAGTCGGACAGACGCTCATCTGTCTTCGTGAACTGTCGCTGGAGCACACAGGCAGCTGTGTGCGACGGCTTGTGTTGGCTCAAACATTGGGAAACATTTGCTAACATGCTAAGATGCAACGAGCTGAGATCTCATATCACTAATGGTGCCATGTCATGGTTGATGCTTTATTTTTACACCAGTATTGATCTGTCATTGATCCTCCCTGGCCCTGCTGGGTTTTATGTGTGGGCTGATGCTGAACTACATTCTCTGTCTTTGGGTTTGGGAGCCACAAGAGATCGTGATGAATCTGTGGGTTGTGAGATTAATCAAGGAACAGAAGAACTGTTTTCCTATTCCCGATGGTGTTCTTATCTTAAATACAATTTTCTATAAGATGCTGTATTACTTCACGTCCTCGTGCCTCTGTTTTGTATCGTTATATGGAAAATCCTTCTTTGGTAGACCTGCTCACAGTAGACTCTTGGTTCCCAGGCCAACCACAAGCTAACCCTGCTGCCCCCTGGTGTGTCTTTGTGCAGGTGCTCCAGGCCCAGCTGGATACCCTGCTGCAGGGCCAGGAGGGCATCAACAGCAGCTGCAACTTCACGGAGCAGGCGCTGAGCCACGGCACCGAGGCCGAGGTGCTGCTGGTGAAGAAGCAGATGAGCGAGCGTCTCGTCGAGCTCGCCAGCCAGGAGCTTCCTCTGCAGCCCGGAGAGAACAACCAGCTGGACTTCATCGTGGAGACCGACGGACTCAAGAAGTCCATCCACAACCTGGGCACTATCGTGACGACTAACGCCGTGGCCTCTGAGACCGTGGCCACCGGTGAGGGGCTGCGGCACTGTGTGGTGGGTGTGCCCACGTCCATCACCATAACCACTAAGGACAAAGACAGAGAGCTGTGCAAGATGGGTAACGCCGTCATCACGGCTGAAATCTCCTCACCCGATGGCAGCAAGGGTGAAGGAGAGATACTGGACAACAAGAACGGCACTTATGAGTACCTGTTCACGGCTCCTAAAGAGGGGACTTTCAATCTGTCGCTGCGTTTGTACGACCAACATATTAAAGGAAGCCCCTTTAAGATAAAGGCCACCAAGTCTATAGATGTGTCGCCGACCTCAGACGGGATGAAGAAGAGGCTGAAGTCTCCGGGCAGCGGTCACATCAAGCAGAAGGCCATCAAGAGGCCGGCCAGCATGTACAGCACGGGGAGGAGGAAAGAGAACCCCATCGAGGACGACCTCATCTTCAGAATCGGTACGAAAGCAGACGCGGTGTCAAATCGCAATACTTTATTGGCTTATTTGTTGCTACTGTTGCTGAAACACCTCGAATGCTGAATCAGATTTAAGCATGTTTAAAGGTGCATTATGTAGATTTGGGAAAGAAAGACAAACATCTTCATTGATTGTTTGTCATCGCTGAATACAATGAATAAGTAAACTGTTTCAGATAAAGGACAGTCATGTTTTACTTTTTTTTTTTTTTTTGGCGCAGGACCCTTTAAAGTAGCTGCCCCTTCAGCTCTATACAGCGTTCTGGGGACCTTGTTTCCCACTGAGGACGCCTCTTTTATTCTGTTATGGAAATATATCAAATAAGTATTTCTGAGTTTGTATCATTACCTTGTTAATATTGTAAATATTACTTCTCTGAGTTTGACTTTCTTCTCCAAAACTACATAGTGCACATTCATGATGATTGATGATGATTCATGATCAGATTTAAATCTACATTTTGCCAACTACAGACCCTTTTTAACAATAATTAGTTAATGATGGCTAGGTGGCTTCTTTCTTATAATGAAAGTCAATTACCTAAAACAAAAGTATTACTTTGGTATCAGTAGCAATTGTTGCACTTACACTAGTACAAAACATGTTTCAAACAAAACCCATCTTTAACCTGTAGGCCAGCATCTTTAACTTCAACCTTAAATTTGCTGCTAAACAATAAAATTAAATCTACAAAATAAAATTTAAAAAACCCAGATGATTAAATTGGAAATACGAGGGACCAGAATGGCATAGTGGAAAAAGATTTGATTAAAATGAACTTAATCACAAAAAAGCTAAGCTAATAAGGTCAACCTGATGATTTCTCTTTTTAAACATGACCTTCAAATATAGAACTGTATATTATTAAGTATGACACGTTCTAAAACAAGTGTTCACACCATCACATACTAACATGTACAGTGTGCGGTGATCTTCTATGTTTTCCAGGCACAAAAGGAAGAAACAAAGGGGAGTTCACTAATCTTCAGGGAGTCGCTGCCTCCTCTTTGGGCAAAGTGCTGATAGCAGACAGCAACAATCAGTGTGTCCAGGTAACAAATCACAGCGGTGCTTTAAGTTTAACTCATCTTTGTTCAGTTATCTGGAACATCGCTGCCTCTGCACTTTCTCGTCTCCTTTCCGAACACTGCAGAATTTATTTTTATGTGTTTTTTTTGACGCTGCAGATTTTCTCCAATGACGGTCAGTTCAAAAGCCGCTTCGGGGTCCGGGGCAGGACTCCGGGTCAGCTGCAGCGGCCGACGGGTGTGGCCGTCCACCCCAACGGTGACATCATCATTGCGGACTATGACAACAAATGGGTCAGCATCTTCTCAGGTGAAGGCAAGTTCAAGGTGAGTCAGACTTCTGATCTTTACTTCATACGTAGGCTGTCTGGGGGACAAAGTAACACAACTATCATGTCGTTGACTAAGAATGACAGCAGGTATATTACCTTGTTGATATTAAAGGCATAATATGGAACATTTTCCCATAAAACTGGAATAAAACAACAACAACTTCTCGTTCTTCTCCAGAACAAGATCGGCTCGGGGAAGCTGATGGGCCCTAAAGGCGTGTCCGTGGACAGGAACGGCCACGTCATCGTGGTCGACAACAAGTCCTGCTGCGTCTTCATCTTCCAGCTCAACGGGAAGCTGGTCACCAAGTTCGGTAACCGTGGCAACGGCGACAGGCAGTTTGCAGGTACACTCAATGGTAATACGTGCACTGCCCCCTACAGTCTCTCTCCAGCCGGCTCACACCTGCATGTGGAATGAAGACCAAACCAGGAACCATGAAGATCCCATAATCCTTTTGGTGGTTTTTCAAAATAAGAGATAAGACGAACCCAGCCATGGTTGGACAAAAATCTATGCTTTTTTCATGAATTAAATGATCATTGCATATATTTTTTAAAGCATGTAGTACCACTTATTTATAGTATAAATATTTCAACACAATTTTCATTGTCATTTAAATGTGCATGTCCTCCAGAAACACCTGCCGCGAACTTGTTGTCCAAACAGAACTGCTCCTGTCTGTTTGACGAACACCTCATAACTCAGACCTCGTTGTTGTCGTTCTTATTAAGGCCCTCACTTCGCTGCTGTCAACAACAACAATGAAATCATTGTGACGGATTTCCACAACCACTCAGTGAAGGTGAGCGCGATATCACCGCAGGGAAAGTATCAAAGTCTAGAACTGAAACGGATTAGTCCAGAGTTCAGCCCTATAAACGGTGGCTGTTGTGACCGACTCTTTTTCTTTTTAGTGTTTGATAAAAAAACATTTAATTAACAAATCCATTCTTCAGATGATGATTTGTTTTGTGAGTCATTTCACATTATTGTCTCCATGCCATAACAACAATGTAGGTGTTCAACACTGAAGGGGAGTTCTTGCTGAAGTTTGGTTCGAACGGCGAAGGCAACGGCCAGTTCAACGCCCCCACAGGAGTGGCCGTGGACGTCAACGGGAACATCATAGTGGCCGACTGGGGCAACAGCAGGATACAGGTCAGTTCAGCAAACCTCAACATCCAGGAGTAGAATTTTTACACCTTGCTGCATTTTCTTTGGATTTTTGATTCAGGCATGTCTTTAAAGTTAATCAACTGTATGTACACCTTGCAGACATAATGCCATACAGATCACCACACCCATATATGACTGCTGTAACTAATTTTAACATCAAATTTGAGGTTGAGAAGATAATGACTGAATTTTAAAAACTGCAAATGAAATGGATGACCGGGCTTCTTCTGTTTGTATCCCAGGTGTTCGATGGCAGCGGCTCCTTCCTCTCCTACATCAACACCTCAGCAGACCCGCTGTACGGCCCGCAGGGACTCGCTCTTACCTCCGACGGACATGTCGTTGTTGCGGATTCCGGCAACCACTGCTTCAAAATCTACCGCTACCTGCAGTAGCAGCTCTTCTTCCTCAGCGCACAAACTGTACAGTGTACATAAACTCTCGCACGCACTCACTCGTACGGAGACAGGTCAGCACTCACCCGCTCGCCCATTCATCTTCGAGCCGTGCTGTCATCGTGCCATCTGTTTGACTGTTCCACACGTGAATGCGAGACAACAGACAGAGTCTTCTGTGGTTTGAATGAAGTGTGAGACACCTGACTGGTTTCTTTGAGGAGTCACTTATAAGCTTTTTCACATTCCATCATAACTACGCGGATTTCGAGACACAAAACTGAAATATTGTACATACGTGAGACCTTTGATTTGTTGCAATTCCATTGCACTTTTCCTTACTGATACTGGTTGGACACTGTGTTAAGTAAACAAGCACTTGAGTCACCTGAATAAAAAGGGACTTCTATTTATAGGTCCAGTAACTGCAGCTTCCTGTTCGATGCTCGTAAGAGTCCTCACAATTTGCCTGTTCACAATAAAGACAAATCTTCCACCTACTGTAGGCAGCAGGGTATTTTAGAGCATGATTAAGCATAAATGTGCATGCTGTTTTTACTAAGAAACACCAGAAAAGCTACTGTGCACTCTAGAAGTCTGTTTCAGGACGACACTTAAAGGTGCAATATGTAAGAATTTTACTAACTTTCCAACTAAAATCATGAACAAAATGTGACTGAATAAAGGTTTTGGCGTTTTGACATCCGTGTGTTGAGTTTTGCTATGTACTACAGTTAGCATGCTAAGCAGCTAGCCCCAGCCCGTACTGCTACCTGCACAGCTAACCGAGCTAACTAGCTAATGACAGCTACAGTTGGCAGCAGTTAGCGGTTACTGTGCTGATATGCTGCCCCCTATTTGGTTTGACTATGAATTAGACAGCTGGCAGATTCCTACATGTTGCACCTTTAACTACATCATGAAACTAAAAGTTTAAATGGAAGCACTATTTTAATAATACTTCTACCTGTACGTGAAAATGATAAGTCAGTGTTCTATGTCATCACTTCAAATTAACACACATTTGTTTATTAAAATATGCTGGTGATTTCCACTCAATTGGTCGTACAAAAACACTTGGTGTGCTTGTGTGTGCGTGACAAATGTGAGTGTGTTGTGATCAATAAAGGTGCAAAACCGAAGCCACTTGATATGTTGACTTATCTGCTGTGTGTGTGTGAGTGTGTGTGTGTGTGTGTGTGTGTGTGTGTGTGTGTTCGGTAAGAAGCCTCTTTACATTTCGACTTTCAATCTGCTGTGACTACGTACAGACATCGTAGATTCTGTTGCAGAATTGGAAACAATTTGATGAAAATAATAAAGTCAGCAGGGTGCGACAGTCCTCACGTTTAGAGTTTGTTCATCAATCTGACAACATCAGACGCAGAGCTGCACAGCTGTGATCACCTTCGCTCCCCTCCATGTGCTCTTATGTCGTTCAAAGAAAACCTGTAGGACTACTAACAAGTTGTGTTTTAGTCAGCCGATCCGTCTATCCTCCAGAAAAGATGCAATGTGTAGTTCAACAGTCGAGTTGTCAAAATGCACCGTGCTCCTTTTAGAAAAGCCTGTTTTGTCTCCAAGCACACAGTTTTCATTACTTGTTATCCTGAATTTGGTCATCCATTTTCTACACGATCCTGTTAAATTATTTGTTTTCCATTGTCTTGTTTATATTTGTAATGCCAAATGGAATTAAAGTGCCCATAGGAAAGAATACTGTGTTTTGTTTTTTATTTTGTGTTCGACATCTCTTACAACATTTGATCAAGTAAACTTCAGCATGCATCAAGTATATTTCCCAAGACTAATCCATGTAGTAAGTACACTAATATTAATTCACTAGTAGTCTACTTGCAAGTGTACTACTTCAATACTTCTTGGGACTAAATTGGTCCACTTTTTAGTTTACAACATTAAACTTCTGAGCACACTTTAAGTGTAAAATTTGAACTTTGACTACGCAACCGGTTTGCATCTAAGTTTTATTTTGTACTGCAACTGGGTCTATATTGTGAATTTTACCAAAAGTGAACTTATGGGAACTGGATGTATACTTGTAACCCATTTTCAAAAAAAAAATCATAGTGTTTAGCGTTAGAATACTTGATGATGCTTTTATTAAGTATATCTATATACATATACATACGTAAGATCATATACAAGTGTAAGTCAACTATACTTAGACCTTTCTGTATACTTGTTATTATAAACAGATCACACCTATGTTCATCTCTGATAAGTACATGACAAGTAGACTGAAAAGCATGCTTCATTTTTGTTTGTTGTTTATAACACACTTGAATAAACTTATATTTATGAGGGATACTGTGTGTTGTAAAAAGATGCACTTAACTCCATAGCTGCTAAAAAGACTGTGTTGATATATACATATTTTTTAATTTTATTAGCAAAGCTTCTCTTTAAAGAGTGACAATAATCATGTCCAGAAATGTCCTTTACATGTTCATGATCCTACACATTCTGTTAAGGATCATATGTGTATCCATCTGTGTCCCCCAGCGATGAATTAATCTATGTTTTCACTATGGCAACGTAAAACTGTAAGATTGAACAGCACATTGTAAATGGTGTTCATTTAATTGTCCTCCAGTATAACAGCAAACTTACAGAAATTATTATCTAATGAAGTTAACATACAGTCCTGACCATTTTACACCTATCCATAGTTTAGGGTTCAGGGTTTTAATCAGTCAGCAGAGGCCGCCAGACAACCATGTGTGAAGTTAAACAACATCGCTCCTCCCCTTTAAAGTAATGTTGCGTTCGATTGCAGTCGGAAATACACAAATCTGTTTAGGAGTCTGATGGCAGTGGGGAAGAAAGAGTTGTTTAGTCTGCTGGTCTTGGACTTAGCACTTCTGTACCTTCAGCCTGAGGTTAGAAGTGTGAACAGTCCGTGCTGGTGGTGGGTGGGGTCTCTGAGGATGGAGGCAGCCTGTGGACTCTGCGGGCGGTAGATGCTCTGTAGAGATGGCAGTGGAGTCCTGGTGATCTTCAGTCTTTACCACTCTCCAAAGCAGAAGTGCTACATGCCAAACTTCCTCAGCCTCAGAAAATACGGCCGCTGTTGGGCCCTCTTTACCAGCTGCGTGGTGTTGAATGACCAAGTGAGGTCCTCACTGATGTGGACGCCCAGGTATTTGAAGCTGCTCGCCTTCTCTACTTCAAGCTCCCAGATGTACAGTGGCTCACAGCAGCTGAGCCCAGTAGTTCAGGGTCAGCTCGGTCCTTCTTAGCTCTAGTGTGATTTCCCCATTTCAATCAAAAAGGGCCTCTATGGGTGAAGTTTCTAAAAGCCCCGTCGCATATCAGAAGCACTTTGGCCTGCACCACATCCAGTTCTCTGAGCACAGAGGGAGCTGTCAGACATCCATAGTTTATAATAGATCTTACGGTTGCTCTGTAAATCATCATTAGTTTTCCTCTGTCTGCTCTCCAGTCCCTTCCTACTAGACGCTGCTAGACGGTAGGAACCTTCTCACACTTTGCAACTGTTTTCCTTTACATGCAAGGCAAGGCAAGTTTATTTTTTATATGGCACAATTCAGACACAAGGCGACCCAAAGCATCTCAAAGGCATAAAAATACATACAAAATTGCATGTAAAAGAAATTAAAAACAAGAAGGAAGACATCAAGAGATTATTTTTCCTGTACTTGTTGCACCTTGAGCTGTTGTAACAAGTGAATTTCCCCCGTTGTGGGATAGATAAAGACTTTCTAATCTGATCAAGAAACAAAACCTTAAAACAAGAAATGGGAAAATAGGCTACAATAGAAAACGTTTAAAAGAGACAAGACGGTTCAGAAATTGCTTCAGTGAAAGGCAGTGGCTAATAGAAAGGTATTACTTCACAATTACTATACAGGTTTCCTATAAACTGATCAATGTACAAGTTGTAAAGTCAGAGTTAGAATAGTTTGGAACCAAAGTGGGCCTGTAAAGACGGACTAGCAAGTAGCTGAGTCTCCATGTTCGCTGTGAGGACGTCTAATGTCCCCGACAACCTCTGTAGTAGCATTCAGACACTTGTTAGCAACCGCTAACTTTTTTTTTTAACACATGAAGAACTGTGGGACATTTAATGGTGGATTTTATGTTGGAGAACAAAATGTGTAAATATGTTCAGCCTGTGGTGACCACACAGCTTATTTCACACATTTTACTGAAAACACATTCAACACAGCTACAGACTTTGAGACGAGGGGACAGGAAGGGCTAACATGCTAACATGCTAACTGATTTCTGAGTTTTAGGACTGCTGGAAAGTTAATTGATCCCCTCAGAAGCCAATCAGAAGGGACTATTCAGACAGACGTTGGCGTAAGTCATTTATAAAACACCCTCATGTGAAACTGAGTGAGCAGCTCATCTGCCAGCGACCCCCCAAACCAACATTATGTAAAATGAAATAATAAATAATGTAATAAAAGCACAACTGAAGAATGAAGCTGCACAGTGACAAATAAAGGTCAACACAAAATAAATGCTGTCAGAGGAAAACTTTGATTTTATTCATTTCAAATCCTTCAGTTTGAACATGTTTGAATCATTTCAATACACGACTTCAGACAGAGGACGAGGATCTCCAGTTTCAGCTCTGATCTGACCTCTGATCAGTCTGATGTGTCTTCAAACCATTCTGTCCACCGCCCTGAACAGCAGAGTCTGAAAAGGCCTCAGCTGATCGGTCCTCACTTGAAGAGAAACACGAGCAGCGATGAGAAACACCAGAAGAAACAAACACAACGTGAAACACAATCATATCAGCGATTTGTGCCGTCACATTAACAACAATTATTCAAGCAGCCGAAGTTTAAAAATGATTTGAATCTTTTATGATCTTTAAAAATTGTTACTGATTGGACCCTCAAAGATAACGTTAATTCAATTGTGTGTGTGTGTGTGTGTGTGTGTGTGTGTGTGTGTGTGTGTGTGTGTGTGTGTGTGTTTACTTACAGTCAGGCCCTATAATGTCATTACTTCTTGATGACACAATTGTATGTAGCGGCAAATGGACCCTTGGTCAAGGTGGATGATGGGATACTACAGGATCTCTTCCCTTCACATCTGGAAACAGAGAGGAGACGTGAGCAGAACCAGAACCAGAGGTGGACCACACACTGCTCATCTCTACATTTGTCCCATAATAACCATGTTTTTGTTGCCCTCAAGTGGACGGAACATGAACCATGTGGACGTTTTCTCACCCCAAGAGTAGGATGCTACGTGCACGTCTGCTGATACACTTCACAGAGTCACTGGAGACGCTCATCCCAGGACACGCTGTCCTCATGTTGTAATACCTCACAACCTTCATCACCTCTCTACGGCCTGGAGGAGAGAGAAGTGTCACACAGTGAAGACATCGCTTCATTAGGTCACAAGCTGACAAACAGACTGAACGCAGTCGACGAGGACAGAAAGACGAGTGTGTGTTGCCTCACCGCAGGTCAACTGTACGTTGGAGACCCTTTTTAGCTTGACTCCCCATCCCTCTGTGAACACACACAGGTCAGTGACATCACCATCATCATTTACATCATATATTTATCACCATTACATATATTTTTATATTAACACTCATAAACTGATCATTAAAAAAAAAAAGGCTGTAAAAGCACCAGAACAGTAAACAACGATGATGATCGAGCAGAATAAAAACTCACCAGCAGCTCCAGTGAAACACCAAGCTGCAGCCAGCACTGTAACACAACACAACACAACACCGTAACACAACAGTGTAACACAACACAAGCACCAAATCATCAGCTGTTGTGAAGATGTGAACGTGTGAGGGTTCAGAACATCATCACCTGGGATCAGTTCACCTTCAGCACCAACATCAGTATAAGAAATGACGACAAACGTGTAGGAAGAAAGTCAGTGACACATATGGAGTCATGGAGAGTAACTAAGTACATTTACTCAGTCAGTCAGCAAGTACTTGACGTTATAAATGCACTCCGCTACATTTTAGAGGATACTCACAGCCGAGGACGATGACGCTCAGTCGGACCATGTTTGCTTCTCTCAGCTTCTCTTCTGTCTTCCACCTGCAGACCGTCTGATGCTGAGAGCGTCTCTACAAACAGGTATTTATGCATCTCTCCTCGCAGCACAAATACTGTCCGCCGCCGGCGAAGGCAAACAGGACCTGGTCATGAAAACAACATGTAAATCCCCTTTAGAGCTGCAGGGGAGAAGCTGTTATCCAAGGGAGGAACCGCTTTACAAACATGTGCTGGTTCTGAAGGTTTTCTCACCCGTTCTACACGACTGGTAATATATATATATGTATATATATACATACAGGGTCTCAAAGGAGAAGGGAATCTTTGTGACAGGTTAAAAACAGACCAGTGATATTTGTATCTCTCCTTCATTTAGACCAGGTGAGTCATTCAGAACAAGTCTTGAAGTTAAAGAGCAGTCGTACCAGGTGTGGGCGACAGGGCCGGACCCATGTGGCTTCTTCTGGGCCCATCACCGATTATTAGAAACCAAGCAGGCTGAAAACTGATATTTGGGACCGATAATCATTCGCAGTAAAGATGAAACTCGTGTCAAAATATTGAACAACCACCGCCGACATGAGCCAAATTACAATTCACAGAAGTTCAACTTGGAGGAACTTTAATTTAGTACTTCAATGATCTGCTACTTTATATTTCCACTCCACTACATTTATCTAAAACATTTAGATGACTCAGTGTTTAACACAGGGTGTTAACTGTGACATGTGACCAATCAGACAGCGCTGTGTGCGGGACATTGTGTGAGATCAGAGCCAAAGTAGTTTATTTTATCTGCAATCTGACAGAATAATCATGATACCGTTCATCAGAAAATCTGAATATCAGCCCCGATAATCGGTCTGCCTCGAGTGGGCGATATTCACATTTCATATCACGATATTTCCAAACATTGCTGTAGTTGATATCATTGTCTCACGGCAAAGATGATAGGAAGTCTCATTCTAAAACCTCAGCCCATCAGTTTCTTCCGCTTCAAAGTAGAAATATTCCCGACGAGCTGGCGTTTTCCAAGCAGGTGTTTCACAAACTACATCAGAGAAGGATGAGAACAGAAATATTGAAATAGATATTAGTTGTTTATTAGTTTATTAGTTTGTTTATTAATCTTTCCTTGTGGATTGTTTCCCTCTGAATGTTATCGTGGGTGGAGGATGTTAATAAGTTCAGACATGTTCATGCAACCATTTGTTAACGGTTGTAATAAAGTATAGAATATAAAATAAAGGTGCAGTGATCATTAGCAGCATCCTGTTCTGCTGTGTGTCATGTGACACCTGGAGGCTGTTTAGCATGCACATAGAGCTGTTGAAACACGTTAAGAATTTGAATGTTTCCTCTGTTTGTTATATTCCAGGAGGCAAAGATCAGTCAACAGGCCGAGTGCTGGAAGCTGTTTGACCTGAGAACGACCACTCATCATTTTACACCTCATCATGTTATCATCATATTTGTTCAGTTGGCTTTAAGGCCAAACTGTGGATTGGAGATTAGTTTGCCTGATATTAATTCATTTGTTACTCGACGCTTTGTTATTTCTAGTTCTTGAATTTTTCATTTCTAATCTCTCTTAATGTCAGACAGTGCGTGTTTCAGTGTCTGGAGATGCTGGTTTCTTCTTGTTACTGTAACAACGTTTTTGTGTTCTTGTACTTTTGACAATGACATGTACTTTTGACAATGACACATTTAAATACCTTTTATTACAGATATTGTGCTTCAGGCACATTTCAAACAGCATCAGTTAGATTAAAAACACAAGTGTCATGAAAGAGTCATGATAAAGTGTCTGTCTGTCACCTGGTCAGTGAGCAGAACACCATAAAGCATTCAAATCAAGGATGACTGCTAACAAAGTGTCCAACTAACTGCTGACCTGCGCTAATTAAATGTAGGTCAGAAGGAGTAAAATGTAGTTTATTTCACCGTGGACATCAAGCTAACAGGATCATTTCATCCACTCACAGACTAAACCCACCTTTCTTTGAGAAAAAACGGGTGACATACTGTCGCTCTTTCTGTTTTCTCCCGGGCTTCCTGTCCGGCAGCGAGTCAAGGAGCTCCTTTGGGGCTGTGTCCCAATTCCCAATTCATTCGCAGTAAAGATGAAACTCGTGTCAAAATATTGAACAACCACCGCCGACATGAGCCAAATTACAATTCACAGAAGTTCAACTTGGAGGAACTTTACTTTAGTACTTCAATGTTCTGCTACTTTATATTTCCACTCCACTACATTTATCTAAAACATTTAGATGACTCAGTGTTTAACACAGGGTGTTAACTGTGACATGTGACCAATCAGACAGCGCTGTGTGCGGGACATTGTGTGAGATCAGAGCCAAAGTTGCAAGTAGTTTATTTTATCTGCAATCTGACAGAATAATCACGATACCGTTCATCAGAAAATCTGAATATCAGCCCCGATAATCGGTCTGCCTCGAGTGGGCGATATTCACATTTCATATCACGATATTTCCAAACATTGCGATAGTTGATATCATTGTCTCACGGCAAAGTTGATAGAAAGTCTCATTCTAAAACCTCAGGCCATCAGTTTCTTCCGCTTCAAAGTAGAAATATTCCCGACGAGCTGGCGTTTTCCAAGCAGGTGTTTCACAAACTACATCTGAGAAGGACGAGAACAGAAATATTGAAATAGATATTAGTTGTAGGTTCTTTAACAGCTTCCAGGTCATATGACCCTTTGAATCAAACTCAGTTCTGGTTGGATGAGACACACCTCTTTTTATTGGATTTTAGTTCCTCCCGATCACAGATGGTACATTTGCAGAATAACAGCTCAGTCGATGGGGCTAAAAAGAGGTGTGTCTCAGTCAACAAGAAGACTTTTGTGACATTTTGAGTGATCTGGAAGCAAAATGCTGACTTAATAACAAATATTCAAATGAAATATGTGACGAGCACTAAAATCCATAACAAAGATGTGTATCCTAATTATCCAGAGTAGTGAAACAACCCAGCATTGATCTGGAGTCGCTGGGTCACATGACCTGGTATAATTTGATGAAGCCCCTCAGTGGAACCTCTGGTTCTGTAGGTGATCTAACCGTCCTCTTACTGCCTACACCAGGTCAAACTAACACAGCTGGATCTGGATCTGGAGTCTCTCAGTCCCAAGATGTTGCGAGCGACAGCCTGCACGCTAGCTCATCCTCCAACATTTGCACAACGGACCAGAGATGTGTTGGACTTTATGAAGCTGGAGAAGATGAGACATGATGTTAGGGGCTCAGCTGACAGGTTGACATTGATTTGAGGACCTGTCCTCCGTCAGACTGATGCTTGAGGCTCTGATAACTTGATGTTGGACCGGACTCCTCTCAGCTCCGCTCTGCTGCTGGTTTTAGTACATGTCAGTGACCCAGAGAGCAGCTTTCACTGCTTCAGGCCCACAAAACTCTGATTATAGATGATCAATCATTAGAATTCATTATTTTGCTTTTTGAATGTGTATGTATGTATATATGCACATGTACATGTAATATTATTACCATTTTTATTAGTTATGTGATGTTTGATTAATGAGTATTCGACAGTATCTGTATATTTGTTTATTTATCTTTCCTTGTGGATTGTTTCCCTCTGAATGTTATCGTGGGTGGAGGATGTTAATAAGTTCAGACATGTTCATGCAACCATTTGTTAACGGTTGTAATAAAGTATAGAATATAAAATAAAGGTGCAGTGATCATTAGCAGCATCCTGTCCTGCTGTGTGTCATGTGACACCTGGAGGCTGTTTAGCGTGCACATAGAGCTGTTGAAACACGTTAAGAATTTGAATGTTTCCTCTGTTTGTTATATTCCAGGAGGCAAAGATCAGTCAACAGGCCGAGTGCTGGAAGCTGTTTGACCTGAGAACGACCACTCATCATTTTACACCTCATCATGTTATCATCATATTTGTTCAGTTGGCTTTAAGGCCAAACTGTGGATTGGAGATTAGTTTGCCTGATATTAATTCATTTGTTACTCGACGCTTTGTTATTTCTAGTTCTTGAATTTTTCATTTCTAATCTCTCTTAATGTCAGACAGTGCTGTGTTTCAGTGTCTGGAGATGCTGGTTTCTTCTTGTTACTGTAACAACGTTTTTGTGTTCTTGTACTTTTGACAATGACATGTACTTTTGACAATGACACATTTAAATACCTTTTATTACAGATATTGTGCTTCAGGCACATTTCAAACAGCATCAGTTAGATTAAAAACACAAGTGTCATGAAAGAGTCATGATAAAGTGTCTGTCCTTCACCTGGTCAGTGAGCAGAACACCATAAAGCATTCAAATCAAGGGTGACTGCTAACAAAGTGTCCAACTAACTGCTGACCTGCGCTAATTAAATGTAGGTCAGAAGGAGTAAAATGTAGTTTATTTCACCGTGGACATCAAGCTAACAGGATCATTTCATCCACTCACAGACTAAACCCACCTTTCTTTGAGAAAAAACGGGTGACATACTGTCGCTCTTTCTGTTTTCTCCCGGGCTTCCTGTCCGGCAGCGAGCCACGGAGCTCCTTTGGGGCTGTGTCCCAATTCAGGGGATGCATCCTTCAGAGGCTGCATTTGAAGGCCAATTAGCCTACATAACAACACCACGTGAAGGCTGTCCAAATACGAAGGCTCCTCCAAATGCATCCCACAAATGCGGCCTTCTTTTCCCTCTTTTTGGAGGATGCACCACTAATATCCTTTGCGGCCTCCCATATCCCAAGATTCTCTGTGCGCCCGAAAAAGAAGACGGAAAGAAGGAAAATGGTGACATCATGTGGCCTAGATCGTCACTGCCGTGGGCGGGGACATCTGGTGACGCAACCAGGAAATGCTCCCAAGCCTAGACCGTCCCATTTAGCAACGGTTGACGCAGTCTTTGAAGGTCTCTTGGATGGACTCGCCTCAGAAGGCTGCAAAGGCCGCGTTCTGAGTTGGGACACAGCTCTTGTGTCTGAATCAGACTACAGAGGTTGTTACAGACACAGGCTGTATCCCAATCCAGGCTTTACGGCCTTCGAAGGCGAGTCCTTCGGAGAGACCTTTGAAGCAGAGTCCTGCAAAGGTTCGGGAACCTGTGGGTACCCGACGGGTGACCCGCACAATTTGGATGAAACAGGTGAAAAATAATGTACTGTGTCGGACACGGGGTGCAGATCGGGTCGGACAAAATAAAGACCCGTGCAGGACTCTGCTTTGAAGGCCAAGTCAACCGTTGCTAACGGGATGGTCTACTAGCCTTTGGAGCATTTCCTGGTTGCATCACAGATGTTCCCACCCTTACCCTTATGTCACGAAAGTGACATAAAGAGTAAGTTTTAACTGATCGCTTTTAACACACGGAAGAGCTCTATAATTTAATTGTGTGTGACTCTTAATGAAGGATTTTATGTTGGAGAACAAAACATGTAAATATGTTCAGCCAGGGAACACGATGTGCTAACATGCTAGATGATTTCTAGTTCTACAAACTACAACACCATTTAAAGAGAGAGAGAGATCTCTGAGTTTTGAAATCGACGTGAAAAATTATTGCCATAGTGTTGGTGGGATTATTGTGGGGGGCAAATAATCATTCATAATTAATCTTCATATTTCAGATGAAAATCAAACAGAGATGTAAAAAAATAAATCGTCATTAAGCCAAAACTTTGGGTAAAACAGATCCAGACTGGGTGTAGAAAACATCACATTTTTAAAAAAAAATGTCAAATGATTTTAATAATAATTTTAATAAGACGATTTTAATCATTTTAATAATTTTGCTAAACGTGAATATAAACTAAACCTGCACTAATGATTCTATTAGAAATCATCTTGATTATAACAAAACTCCCACATGTGAATTTAGATGGCTTTATTTGACTGAAAAAGAAGAAAGAAAGAAGGAAAATGGTGACATCATGTGGCCTAGATCGTCACTTTCGCGGGCCTGGGCGGCAGAAATCGTGACGTAAGGGTAAGGGCGGGAACATCTGGTGACGCAACCAGGAAATGCTCCCGAGCCTAGACCGTCCCATTTAGCAACGGTTGACGCGGCTTTCGAAGGTCTCTCCAAAGGACTTGCCTTCGAAGACCGCAAAGGCCGCGTCCTTCGAAGGATGCAGAAACTGAATTGGGACACAGTTTATGTCTGTGGTTAGTACGGCCTGGAGTCCTACAGCCCCCAAACTCAGCACCGGACTGGACTAACTGGAGTTTACGAGGAACAGTGAAGGCAGCATAATAGTGTGTCGTCCCTCCGCGGGAAATTCAGTCCTGCACCGCCTCCTTCTCCTTCTTGTTTGGATTACAAACATAACACCGCTGTAAAACATCTCCGGACGCAAGTCCCCAGAACATTAATGATAGTGTGCGTTGCTGGTACAGCTAACACAACAAAATGGTAAGCAGATGTTCACCTTTACCTGCAGGTAATAGTTTGTTTGTTTTTTATAGACGCGTGCGTGTACAAGCTAGCAATAATTTACCAAGCTGGCTCAGCTGCTAGCTAACGTACATTTAACGTCACCTAACGCTCATAAGAGGTTTTTTTGAGTAAACACCAAGCAACACGTTGCCAAATCACACGACACAGGGTGAATATTCGTAATGAAACAGGACCTGCATTCATTGTCATTCATGTAACGTTGCTCCTCCAGTGACTGGATGTAATTAGCATTCATTGTGTTGTGTACATGGAGGACAGATGATTTCAGGACGGCACTAAAAGTATATTTCTGTTAACTGTCAGGAGAGACAACAGAGCTGGTCAAGCGGTAATAAAATAACATAAGCATGACTGATTTGAGTTTGGGTAACGCTCAATTTTATCCGCCAAGATTACGTAATTTCTTCCTCGCTGGTTGACGTTTAGCTCGGTGCTGCCTCTGGTGGCCGGAAGCAAAATTACAACAACACGAATAAGATCAGACTATTAATGCCTTAGAATAAACATGATCATAGTCAGAGGGAAGAGAGCAACAGTGGCTGAGTTGTAGATAAAGATGTAAAACAGAACAAGCAAGACAATATTAGAATAATCAAATGAAGTCCTTTCACCCTCATTTCGAGTCGGGGAATCTGGCCATATTGAGAAAAAAAACTCTTGTGTGATAGACATCTTTCAAATGAATCTCTCATACAATGTTTACTGTATGAATGCTTCCATCTTATTCTATTTTCGTATTAGAATATGTTGTACCATATGAGCTGGTGTTGCCGAAATGATCAAGGCCGCATATAACATTAATCCCTCTGTTACAGTCAAAGAAGAAAGGACTTAGTTTGGAGGAGAAGAGAACCCGCATGCTGGAGATTTTCTTTGAAACGGTGAGTTCTCCCTTTCAGGTGACCGTATAACAGTTTCAAGGGGCGGTGTGGAACATTAGAGAACATCCGTAAAGTCACATCCTTTTGTCCACAGGCAACCGGGAGAGACAAGGAAGGTCTCATTTGTCATGTCATGTTACAATCTGCACACATATGTCCTATAAAAACAGTGATGAACACATGTAAATTGCTACAAATAGTTACATAGAGCCCCTTTGAAGGAGGAACCATATTAATATAGCCCTTTTATGCTGTGTATATTACATTGAGACTGCATGGATCACCAAATGTACTAGTCAGAAAAAAAAGGAGAGTATTGACTTAATGTTGCTAACATCGATTGAGGCTGCCGGCTTTTAAGAAGGAGGCAAAAGCTAAATGACAAGCTCTATCAAAACTTAATTGGACCAGTAAAGACTTTATATTCAAGCGACACTTTGTGGTTTTTAGTGTTCTAATTTTGCCACCCTGTAACAGACACAGAACCGGCTTTTCTGAGAAGAAATGCATCAATGCGGTTTTCTCACATTGACCCACAGTACGTCATCTGCACACAAATACTTGTGTTAATACTTTATGACTACATTGGCCCAGCAAAGTCAGGTTAGACCACGTTAAAATGAGATCATTGCATAATCCAAATTAAAAAAGTAATGATAACGTTTTTTTTTTTGTTTTTTTTTAACAAATTCACAGTTTAAGTACTTGGAATGGAATTAATTAGATTAGTTAAGGTAAATACAAGACTCAAGTTACTGTATATTTTCAAAACATATATATGTTTAATACATTTCCAGGAATCCCAAATAAAGTGCATACAAAAACACAGATGCTGTTACAGACATAGGTGTTATTAGTTTGTTATTTTAATATGCTATGATAAATAATGACTTTCCTTCATTATGTTCTTTCGTCCTCCTTGAAGAAAGATGTGTTTCAGCTGAAAGACATTGAGAAGATCGCCCCGAAGACGAAGGGCATATGTGAGTAATGATCAACAGTTTTAGTAAAGAAATGTCGTGAACGCTGAATTTCTTTACAGTGGTCCAGCTGGTCGAGTGTATACATTGGCAGTCTGTTTAAAAAGATGATGTACAGTATATATTTGTGTGTTTCCTCTTGCTGGATACTTACTAGATACATTAAACACATCTGAAGGTTAGAAGAGGTGCCGCCCTTTTGTTGGCATGTTTTAGCCTGTTTACCACACTGACCTCATATTTCGTCCAGTCAATCAGCAGATGTTTGAGTGTGACATGAACACTCAATGCTTTCTTGAAGTTTATTTTAACCAAAGTTATGTATAGTTGCTTTCGACTTTAGTTAAATGTCTGCAGTTTCACACTCTGATCCGTCAACCACAACGTGAGACAAATCCCACTCAAAGCAAACTCTTGAAAAGAAGTAGTTCTTCAAAACACTCTGACCAATTTAAAACTTTTCATGATTTTGCTGAGACCAGATTTTGTCTCAGGCACATTTTCAAAGATATAAAAAGTACGGTTTGGTTTAGAAAATTATGAAAGCATCGTTATGAATTTCTGTTCCTTAATTTGGCACCCCTACAGTTTTGGATTGCAGATATACCGCCGACTTTGCGAGCGCAGCCAACATCAAGCAAGTGCGAGAACACAAGACATAGCAAGCCAGCTAATATTACTCACTTGTGCAACAGCAAGAAGGCCAGCTTGACGTCTGTCTTACAGCATTTTAATAATGACTAAAAGCCAGTCCAGTCCAGTTTGAGCCAGCTAGCTGCACTAACTGGCAAACAGCGGCTCCACTTAGCAGTTAGAGGTTATTTTAGCAACAAGTAATGCCATCTGGCCATCAGGAAACTCCATAAATCACAGAGAGTTGAGTCAGAGTAGCAGGAGGACATCAGTGAAATAACTAGAAGACATTTCCTATATAAAATATGATCCAGTTTCACAGACAGAATAGTTAATGGTGTGTGAGATAGTGTCATAAATTCCGAGCACTTCCCACAGGAGATTGTACCTGTTCATGCAAGTTACATTGTGCAAGAGCAGATGTCGGGGTCTCATACCGGAACTGACAGTAGCACCATTCTCCCTGTTACAAGTTCCTTTACTATAGTTTGACCAGTAGTGGATTTAAAAAGCTGGTGTCATAATGGTAGCGTCGAGATGGATGGAGACGGTAGCCAATTAAATGCCCAACACACCTGCACAGACGAAACACAACGACAGTGTGAGAAATTAACTGTTTTGTTTTTTCAGCTATTATTTTCCCTTAAAGTAAGTAATTCATTGACATGGAGTCCATGCAAAACACCCCGACTGGTGGAGGCTGCGCTACAACCACTTTCTGAGCCAAGTTCCACCGATCCTAATCGTTCCTATCAGCACCGATTAATCAGCCATACCAATTAATTGATCCACTTCTGCAGTATAAAGCTGGACTGTTAGTTTAAGCTATTACAGTGAAGGTAAAATAGTTCCTGTTTATGCATGATTATCCCATTTATTACCCCTCAGGCACACTACAGTTCTATTAGAGCAACATGATGTATCTAAGTGCTATACCATCGTCATTCTAGTAAAATGCCATCAGTTTATTTTTATTAAGACCAGTCACTGTCAACAGGCTTGCAAAATCACCATGGCAACCAGAGCTATCTGTTGCCATCTTAACTGTATTTGGTCTGTATAAGCAGAACCAGACCTTTCAATGGCAGTAATCCCATAGTGCAGAGGACTGTTGAAAGCTTTTGGTTTTTAAATAAAACATGCTCCCTCAATGTCAACATGGAGTCTGACGTTGTGAGTATCAACAGGGAATTCATAAAAATACAATCTGAGGCTTTTAAGCGCTGCAGAGGAACCAAACTGTGCAGCAAATGTTTGGGTGAACCGAGGAGGGATCGTTTTAAAGTGGATATTAATCTGGAGAAAGTGGATTGTGTTGCTGTGATTAAAAGCACATGTTTTTGACCCTGTTACTTGGGCATGGTGTAGTCACTGAGTGATGGGGGGAAGGGGGCAGTAAGAGAACTGCATTATGGGCGCATGTTCCTGTTGAAGGGGAGAAAATGTGAGAAAAGGGGCCAAGAGAGTGATGTCAGCGAGATTGGAAAAAAGAGTGGTAATGACATGCTGGTTCCTGTTAAAACGGCAGAATCGTTAGAGGTAAAAAAAAAAAAAAAGGGTGTGGGGCAAAAATCCATTTGGAACACATGAACTTTAAAGAAAAAGACCGCTCTGAGGTCATGCACGTACAGAGTTTAGCTGATCCATTTTCATTTTCGATCCTCGTTTTTATTTTTGATGCCGTTCAGCATTCTCTCCGTACTCGGCGCAGCTCGGCTCTCAACGCAGCAGATAAGCTCTTTCAGTTTCACAGTGGACTGGCTGAGCAAACGTGTGGGAGTATCACATTTCACCGCTAACACTCTTCAAGATGGAACTCCAGCTCTATTATATCCTCTCATGCAATGTTCTCTCAGATGAGCCTAAAACGTCCAGATAGGCTGCAGATGTGTGGGTTTAGTTTTGTAAACATTTGTGGTAAGCCTCCCCAGCAGTAGAAATGAGACCTCTGATTTTTAAACCCTCAGTAGAATGCAATATTATACCTAACATCAGATACATCTTAGATTCCCTAAAGTCCTGTTAGCTTGTAACAATCGCACCTCTATCATACATCAGTCGTCCACAAATTAAATCAGGGATCCTCATAAAGCATCAACTCTGCTGGGAAGACAGTGTACTGCTGTAAAATGGAGGATTGGTGACCTTTTTAATGTGGAAGATGTTATTTCTTCTTCTCTCTGCTGCTTGAAGCTCCCATGACTGTAAAGGATGTGCTGCAGAGCCTGGTGGACGACAACATGGTGGACTGTGAAAGAGTGGGTACGTCCAACTACTACTGGGCCTTTCCCAGCAAGGCCCTGCACGCTCGCAAGCACAAACTGGAGGAGCTGCAAAAACAGGTGAGGCGACTGAAAAAGGCGACCTCATATCTCAAAAGATGCAGATGCTACTACAGTTATTGTTCAAAATGAAATTATAAATAACCCAGAGCATCTTTATTCTGTGTTATGTAAAAATAAGTTTTCATATCGGCACATACTGAACAACATATACCCCAATACTGATATATATTTGTGATACATATCGTTCAGTTGCTAGTTACAAGCATAAAGACACAGTTACAGCTCATTTAAATCAAGCAACAGACGTTTTGTGGCTATACTTGGATGTGACAACCTTTTGTTGCTCTTGACCTTCTCTGTAGTTCATTTTAATTGGCATTATAGCCATAATATCTCACAGCACAGCTGCTGACTCTTGTTCAAACATATTATTAGACACGATCAAATTCCATACTTGTTAAGTTGTCTGCCAACAGAGATCAGATGTAAAAATAAAAAAGGAAACCCCAAATTACAGAGAAGCCAATTCGCACGGGACCGATATAATTACATGACCTCTGTTTGGTGAAATATGGGAGATAATTTTCTAATTACAATTTGCACTTTACAAATTATGAATATGGCAAATCTGTATTACTCTGCACAGCACAGAGGCTGTGATGTACAGCCTCTCCTCAGAGTTTTCCACTAAACACCGATATGTTATGAAAGGAGATGGATTTTAACCAAAGGTAAACTCCAGTTTACAGTAAATGAGGTCAGCGTAATGTTGAGCACGGCCTAGAAAACACTTCTGGTAAGAGAGAATTAGAGAAACGGGAAGAAAACACAAATGAGTTGCTGATTACGGGCAAGTTCCTCTGAGTGGTTAAATTCATTATTGTGAGGTTTATTTTCATCTTATTCTCACATTTCCTTTTTTAAAATAAACAGATGAATTCACAAGTAAACCAAAAACACAAAACAAAACAATGCACTCTGTTATTTACTTGGAGCTGAGAATGTCTCATGTTACACTCTGTGGTTTCTGGGAGATATTTGTCATCACAGAAAGTAACACTGCTGCTTGTCTTTACATTTTTTAGTGTCTGTTGTGTCCCTCTTCCCTCTCCTCTTGCAAAGCAGGCAGATGGTGTGAAGGAGGTGGTGACTCCTCAGAAATTGTTGTTGAAGTTCAATGCTGTAGAGCCATTATCAGTCACATGACAATCACGTGATGATCATAACCACAATTGATTCAGATGTTTATTGACTATTGAACACTTCTAACAACTACGCCATGAACAGTAGTTTTGCTTTTTGCAGGATACATGAGAATTTCTTTACTCTGGGAGCAGTTTAGTTGAAGATCTGACTTTGCTGTGTTGATGTTGTTCCTGGAACATTATAATTAATGTTCCTCCAGGGCCGTCATTAAAGCTGACCAATTGTGTTTTTGTAATATCTTTGCTTAGCGACTCGGGGCGGAAAAGACTGGAAAAAAATGTGCATGGGAGAAGTAATCCGTTAAAACACAAGTTTAATGTTGTGGAACGGTCTATTTTAACCCAAACCATGTTTCCTAAACCTAACCAAGTATTTTTTTGCCTAGGCAGAATACTCAAAAAGAAATGGAAAATAATAATTAAACTTAGTGTAAAATAAATAAATAAGTAAACACCATAATGTGTTCCAAATGGGATTTAAACACTAGTCTCCTTAGCTGTAGTCCTGTATTTCCTCCACTCAGCTAAGGTGGCTTGCACTAGATACAGTTTTGTTAAAATGATGGTCCAGAATCAACATTAATGAAATTCGACCACCAACACAGTGATATCAGCTACACCTTGGTATTTTATACATCTAATGTAAAACTCTTTACTTCTAAGAATTCTCAAGCAAAGCAGCGGAAGGAGTCTCTACAGAAAGCGGTGGAAAAAGCCAAAGAGGGACGTGACGATACAGTAAGAATATTTTCATATGCTTCCTCAAATTCTTCGTAAAAAAATATATATGTTTCTAACAAAAAGTGATTGAATAAAATGAAAATACCATGATAAGTGAGACTCATAATTCAAATTGAACTGTGTGTATGCAGAAGGAGAGAAGCTCTCTGCTGAAGGAGCTGAAGGCTCTGAGAGAGGAGCGAACTGAGCTGCAGGCCGACTTGGAGAAATACAGGGAATGTGACCCAGAAGTCGTCGCGGAGATGAGTGAGTACAGATCAGCAATGTGACCGGTGTTTCAAAAAGTCAGTTTGAAGCTTTAGACTCGATTAAATCACCTTCAATCTCTGGCCAGAGATCCTGTCCGCCTGTAAAATAAAATACATTCCTTTATAATGGAAATTCACACTTTCCTCTGTGAATTCTAAATGACTAAATGTTTGGGACTACGTCTCAACTTAAAAACGCACATAGTGTTGCTTTAATTGTCCACCTTTATGCAGACACCGGCTTGCCATAGCTTTCTGTTTCTTTCCCCCAGTATGTGTCTGGGCTGTTGTCAGCCCAAAAAACACGCACCCGGTTTCACAACACCTGTTGCACCGCGTTGTTTTTGATGACACAGCCGAACGAAACAATCAAAACCAACAACCAGGTGCACTTACAAGCATGAGTGAAATGTGGGTATAAGTGAGGCTGCATTATGTAGAAGAGGTTGCATCACAGTCTGTGCGTTTACAGGAACGATGCACTACCAGTACTACTATGGGAGAGGTAGAGCGAGGGCAAATTGGCCACGAGCTGATCGATCAAAGATGTTGTCTGCCCAGGTAAAGTCTGTGTGTGGGGAAACACTTCTGTCATATATATTTTGTGGCCGGTGTTGACAGTTGCAGCAAGCTTCTAGTTTTCTACTGTGGCTGGTTCTAAAAAAATAATTAGACTCACCAGAGAATGAGATGGACTGAAGCACTGAAGTCCAACATCAGGTGGCTCATTATGGCAGATGGAGCTTTTTGGCATCCGGTGAGGATCTGTTTTTAAGAAGAGACAAAGAAGAGAGTTGGGCAACGTCCAAGAAACAAACCATTAGACGTGGTGGAGTTGTGCATTAGGAGCAGAGTTATTTCAGTGCAGCTTCCCATAAACTTGTCAAGTATTAGGGGGATGAAAGATAATTCAGGCCTTGTTCAAAGAAAATGTTTCAGCCTTTTGTAGATGTTCAGCCATCAACACAGAGAGAGATGCATTAATGGAAGTGATACCAGGAAATCCTCCAAATATTGCAGGCAATAAACTTGGCCACCAATCAACTTCACCTACTCAGAGTGCTAAAATAAAACACCAACAGGATGTGGGGAAAAAAACATACTTATACCTTCAAATTACATCCACACATTTCACTGAGTGTTATCTTGGCTGTTCAGTCAGCTCAAAATATAATAAATGTGTCCAAATGTATTTAAGAGATGCCGGGTGTCTCACTACTTGATCCAAATTTAATGCTGACCGAGGACACATGACTGCATTTATACGTGGTGCAGCTTTATGAATGCAAATGTTCGCCTCACTGCATTGAAAGACTGCCAAGTGAACTTTATAGTAGCGTTGTCACAATACTGGAAGTTTGAACTTTGATACATTACATCGAAAAATATGTCATACTCAGCAGCACGTTCGCAGCCACAGCGAAAATTGATACCGTACAGATTTTTTATGAAACAGCTATAATACAACAACGAGATACAACATTTCGTGTGTTGGCTTGTCGCACCTAACAGCAGAATGACTGTGATGAACCTTAAATATCACACTTTTTTGTACTTTAACTTTAGGCTTTAAACTTTATAAATAGTGTATGTATGTGTCAATTTGCTGTTGTGGGTCAAGAAGGAGTGAGAAACCACATCTGATACAAGTGTGCCGATACTGTGGAAAATTAGTTTTGAAACTCTTTTAAATGATCAGAATGAATATGCATTGACATATAACAGCAATGCTTTATATCTTGTCTGTGTAGATCAACAATCCACCCAAACGCAGTGGAATATGTTTGTCATACAGTGTTGAGACATTATTTTCATGTGCAGGCACTCGTCACAGGAGTTCTCGCTGCTAATTTTACCTCTGAGAACAAACACATATTCTTTCTGTTCTAGTGTGAGCGAGGAAGTGAAAACTGATCGCAACTGGTCACTCGACATGCGTTCGAGATGCACCCTTATGTTAGTTTTAAACTTTTAAGCTTAAACCACACAAATGTTTATATTTTGATTCGAGTGTGAACCAGAAACTTTGGTATCTCTGTTCAGGTCCTCATACTTTGCATGTCAGTTATAATTGTGGTCTAAATGAGCCATGTAACCTCTGATCTCTCAGCCTGAAGGCTTTGTACTTAAAAGTTTTAAAAGGCCGCTGGCCATGACTTCTTTACCAGCTGTTGCACACCTCCACACAATACACACAGCTATTAGAGGTATTGCAAAAATCCTCACCTGCCTCGTGTTCATGTTACAGCTGACCTGTGTTAAAGGGTGTGTGTTACTTTATGTACACATGTGACATGTGTACTCTAATAAAAATATCTGGTCTGTTTACCTGCACCTCCCCAGTGTTTCACCAAGCATGCATGTAGTCAGCACACGGTTCTTCTGGTTTTTTCCACTCCAACATGTCATTATTGTCCCGTCTACTAACAATCACACGCAGGGCTGCTCCTTAGGGGGGAATAGGGGGAAAGCTTTCTGGCGGTCAGACAGTTAGGGGGAAATAATCACGTTCATTCTAATTTTTAACCAAACTACTCATGATTACTTAATAAAGCAACTAAAATAAACGCAACAAATCAAATCAATTTTATTTATGTAGCCCAAAATCACAATCACATTGCCTCAATGGGCTTTACAGTCTGTACAGTGAACAACATCCTCTGTCTTTAGACCCACGATTCGAGTGAGGAAAAACTTCACGTTGATGGGAAAAAAAACCCTTTTAACAGGTTAAAAAAAACAATGGAAGAAACCTCAGGAAGAGCCACAGAGGAGTGATCCCTCTTCCAGGACGGACAGACATGCAATAGATGTCGCGTGTACAGAAAAGAGCAAAGACACACAGTTTACAAGTTACATTAACAGAATGTCTGATACAAGTTATGTAAAGTGAGAGGATCCAGGAGACGGCCGAGCAGGACGAGGCATCACCGAGTGGTGCCCGAGCCACACGAGCTCCTGTCCACCATGGTGACCTGAAAGAGGGCAGGCCACACAAGATAATTAGTAATAGACAGAGAGAGGCATCAAGATTGACCGGAGAAGACAATAACAAGAGTTGAAGGATCGTCAGGGAGGCTCACATTAGAGCTTACATTACGAGGCAAGAGGTAGTAAGGATGAGTGATGTTGCCACCTCCACCCGTGAGAAAGAGGATGACGTTGACGAGAGAAAAGATGTTCTGTAGATGTTGTGATCACATGAACATGCAGGGCAAGTACTCCTGACTAATCAACCTGTCATCGAAGACGGTAACGCCTGCACACCTCCTCCCTGCCACAGAGGTTTAATAAAGACTCAGTCTGGATCCGCCATGAATCTTCATCATGTCGCACTGACAGTCCGTTTTCCAGAAACTACGTGATGTGTGTATATCCAGCCTACTCTTCAAACAGTGTGATGTTTTGAAAATGTGTTGAAATAAAGTACATTTTGGAGCTCAGGTAGGTTACCAGTTAGGATAAATGTTAGTTATCGCACAGTTCAGATAATTACATTCACTCAAGTCCAAAAAATGTCCATAAAAGCGCTCTCATCTTGGTTATAATCTATTATTTTAGGCTAGATTTTTCATAGAATTTAGACTTAAAGTCTCTTAATTGGGATCGAAGTGTACATTGAAAGCAGAGTTTTACTCACCCAGAGAAGAAGAAAACACAGATTGATATGATTTTTTTCTTTTTACCAGGGCTGCTGCCACAGAGTGTACAGGCTAGATATTCTCTACACTGTTTGGTAGATAAGTAGAACAAAAAACAGCTTGTATTCGGTGCCAGAACAAGCTAAAATCCAACATTTCCTTTTAAATTTGAATTTGGATCCCAGAAAAGTAACTTTATGATCACATTTGTGGACCCTCTTGCAGAAACTCTGCCTCTGGTGCTTGTGATAAACTTACTGCCAAGCTTAATCTCTGCAGCAGCTGCTAGAGCCTCAATCCAAACCCTAGGAAACTCCAAACTGTCGAAAATAGGTTTTTTTTTTCTTCTTGAAATATTTACACACCTAATAAATCATTTAATTAGATTGCATTGAAGTTTTATATGTTTATATGCCAAACGTGTCAAATAATCCTGTTGGAAAATGAAACTGAGATATTAGATGTTTAGATTTATTCCCATCAGGGGGTAAATGTGTAACCTAAGGCCTTCATATCTGCATTGTTAACTGTGTGAACTCTTGTGTGCTGAGTCTCTCTGTGACTTGTCGCAGTAGTTTTTGTTGATCTGGTAAAAGCAGGTGCCTCATTTGAATTGTTCTGCTTTTGGCGAATCACACAGTAACTCGTGAAAAGATATGATACACAATACTTTGCTGTATTGTGACACTATTGTTATCATAGGCAGAATGCAGGAATTATAAATGCATTCACTCTATTGTGGTATCAATTTCACAGAGTATGACGTGAACCAAGATGAAACAATGTATAGGACAGTGCTCAGAGTCTTAGCTTAGTGCCTCTTTATCTCAAACATGGACTGCAATTTGTCCACATGTGTCATCATTCCAATGATGAAATGTCAAAAAGCCTAACAGCCATAAAGCAGAACAGTTTCTGTGTAAATTACATTTACAGAAGTTTACACCGTATATTTAGCACCAGTTTATCAAGAACTGTATTGTAAGATGAAGCAACTTGATATATTTTGCTGTATAGATATTTTGTTCCACCCCTTCTTCTGACTACCTCCACTGTAATTTGAGACTTTTGCAAACTATGTTTTGTTTCGACTTGTATTCGTGTGATAGATGGTGAAAATGATATAACGTGATACATGATGCACCCGGATTCAATAGATAAACTTGAGTCAGTGAGACGGAGAAAGAAAAGCGGCGTCCTCTCACTTTCTTTTGCAGTGTTTTCACATTAATCACCCTCTGTACTTGCCTGCAGGTCTTATGTTCTTTTTAATGACGCACACACACGCGCACTCAAACACACACACACACACACACACACACACACACACACACACACACACACACACACACACACACACACACACACACACACAGCTTTGTTACTGATAACCATCTCCCCTCAGTGAAACTTGAATGTGCAGAGTTTATGATGTTTTGTCTGCCGGTGAGAGGGTCGGACTGAACTTGCAGAATGGGCTCAGACCTGTTCATGCAGATGGAGTTCAGAGTGAATTTTAGAAGCAAATGTCTTGTGTGGAGGATTGTAACAAAGTAAATTTACTCTGTTAACACACTTATACTGTATAATGCTACTTCTATACTTAGGCATCAGGAATATTACTCCAGTAATATAATACAAGTATATGTAAATCACTTTTAAATGAACAATTACTCTTAAATTACATAACTATGGGCAATATGGCACCGATGCACTACTGGTTTAAATTAACCTTGTACGGATGGGTTATTTTGAATCTTCCCAAATGTATTAGTTCTTCCAAAAGATGATGTGCTTACGACACTTGCAACAATAAGTAGCAAAGGAATGAAAGTAAATTATAACAGCCCAGTCTATAAAACAACCATCATGTATTGTAGTAGAATTTGAGATTTGAAATGATTAATAATTTTATAATATGAATTATAAAAATGACTTAACAAAAGAAGCGAGAAACACACTTTTATAGATATATATGGGCTTTAATTTATTCATCTTAAACTGTTTCAGTCGATACTTACGCACCATTCAAGAACAAAAACTAAGGTCAATCTTAATTTGACCATTGTTCACATGAAACCAGAACCACACTGCTATTTATTATTTACTAATTATCTGTATTGGATTTCTTTGAGATGCCGTGTTTGACTGTGGTTTGCTGCACCCATGGGTAACAAGAAGCGATGGTGATTCCAAATGAACCCAAAACAGGTTTTTCACTTTTAAGTGTCGCTCTTCTCCTTCCATCAGACCAGCCATGCTCACTGCAGCTACAAATGAAGTTTTAGTGGTGGTGCCAACAAGTGGACAGTGTTTTGATTTAAATTTGAATTGTCAGGTCAAATTGTTTGACAGTGGTTAACACACCTATGAATATCAAGATGCTGCTGTGCATCAGTTGGGGGGCAAAATATCACAACCAGAGCCACATGCATGGCAGATAGGACACTATAATGAGGGAGTTGCACATGATTGTACCTATTTACAAACATATTGAAAGGAAACCAGAAAAGTACACAGATGTATTTATGTTTTTTGGAATGAATTAGAATTCTTAAATGACTTGTTTAACAAAGGAACAGTTTTTCCGATTGTTTCCTTTCTTTCCTTGTTTGTTTTCAGCTGCCGGTTTCGTTTGATGGTTTGTTGAAACGTTTGTCTGCTCGTGTACCCCATAGTTGTGTTTCCACTGGCATCCAAAATGTTCAACTATATTGTGAAATCATAACTTCTCCAGCTCTATGAGTCAGAAGTTATTCAACGCAGTCCCTCCCACCTGCAGCTGCTGTTTATTTTTGTGGGTATCTTTTGTTTCACTGTGTTATTATCAATAGATGCTGAAGTGATCTTGAATGGTGAGGATTGAGAATATTTTTACCTTAAAGCTCATGCAATGTATGCCACCAGTTGTGACAACCATTTGAGGTATTTATGCTGAACATATTTATGCTTGGACCAGATCGCTCAAGAAGAGAGAAATCTGCCGGACCGTAAATTGAGCCTGGTCTGAAATAGTTTATATTGGCTGGATTTCCAGGATGGAACAGCCTCAACAACAGCCAAATAAGGGTCCCTTGATGGTAAATGTGGATTTATAAAAGGTTTTTTTTTAAGCTACTGGTAAAAGGTAAAGCAATTTAGAAACTTAATGATGTTACCTGCTGCTGTATTAGGATTTCAGGCTTATGGGTCACCAAATACGCCTCTTAAAACTTAAGAGCTCAGCAGTTGAAGCACATTGTTGAGCTCTATTTCAGGTTTTCTAGAGCCACAGCTGCTGGGGGAGGTGTGGGCTCAACTGTCCACTTTAATGTAATAGTAAATCATCACTTGTTCATACAGTATGGCTGAAGCTATCCAACCATCACATCGCTGACCAGACTTTTCCTCCATAACGGATATTGTTTGCTGCAGACTTTCATAGTCCGGCTGAGGTTTCACATTTGTTTGGCCTATTTTACTTACACACAGTATGAGAGTCTCTCTGATGTTCTGTTTAGTTTTAATCACAGAGCTGATCCCTTTGTTTTGAGCAGAAATGGAAAAATAAAGTAAACATTAACATTTTATCGATGGCATTAAGTCTTCTCCCTTCACTCGTGTACATAACAATTAATTGTTAATTATATTATTAATCCTCACAATTTGCAGAAACTATGTATAATGCGCATATTAATCATGACTTTTGTTTTGCAGGAAAGTCAAATGTTGTTGCAAAAGATGCAGTTTCCAGGTGGACAGGTGAGTCAGTTTTTTTTTTTTTGTTATTTATGCACATGTAGTATGTCTGGGATCAAGCTGCAACACTTAGTTGATTATTCAGTTAGTTGGTGTATAGATAAAGAATCAGTCACTATTTTGATAAGTAAAATAGTCTCTCAAGAAATTTGGCAAACATTTCATTGTAAATACCAGATTTATGCCTCCGTGCCAATGACAGCACTGGCCGGTGGCATTGTGTTTTCGGGTTGTCCGTCCGTCCGTCCGTCCGTCCCATTACTGAGAAAGCAATATTTCAAAAACGCCTTGAGGGAATTTCTTTAAATTTGGTACAAATGCTCTCTTTGACTCAAGAATGAGCTAATCGCTGCTAAATGTCAGAGGTCACCTCACAAAATACCTTTCTGGCCTCTACTCAGCAATTTGTTAATTACAATGAAGTGTCCAATTATTGATTTCCAAAGGATCAGAGGTTAAATGCACTGTAACATCATTATATTCTGCTGAAAATGTTCAGTTCACTATACAGCGGCATAGCTGAGGAACAGCAACTCGACTGGTGTGCAGAGACATACAACAGTGATGTGGTAATTCTAGTTGGGTTTTGGATAGATGTTGTGGTAAAGGAAAATATTAACGTCACCTTGACTTAAGGAAATCGTGATGGAGTAGTTCTAATTGTTTTTTTTAATCCAAACAAATGGTTGATAATAAGAAAATATTCTGGCTATATTGAAAAGAATCAATACTAGAGCTGCAGCTGGCAATTATTTACATTTGTTAATCCGCAGATTAATTGCTCTAATCAGTAAATGATAACAAATTGTGAAAAATCATGCCTGTTATAATCTCAGTCAGCCAAAAGTCCAAAACCCCTAATATATTAATTTACCATCATATATGACCGTGAAACCTATCAAATACTCACATTTGAAAAAACATAAATTAACGATAAATTATCTAAATGGTTAACGATACATTGTCTGTTGATTAATAAGCCCTTCATGAGTTGCAGCCTCAGTCTGGATTCATGAACACAGTTATGACAGAAAGCTGCTTGTGTACAAACACAAGTCAAGAACCACTCTCGGCTTTTTCCATTGATTACTCTCAGATTCACAAAGTGCAAGCTGTAAGGGCACTCTGTGCGTTGAGCGCGTCACCTCCCAGGAGTCAACACTTTGACTCTGTGTGCATTCGTCGACCCCAACGGTAACCTTGGATACAGCTGACCTTTGGGGATCTTGTTAAGAAGCCTGGCCTGTGGTGTTTAGACTCTTCAGGTCAACAAAGTCACGTTGTCGGTTTTAGTTGGCACATTTTTTGCTTTACTTCCTTACAATTATATTCGTTTTAAGAAGCCGTGAGTCATTCCTGCCTCTTCCATGACTTGTACTTCCCTCATCTGGGGTGAACACTACAAAATGAATACTTGTGAGCGAGCAGTGAGCATAAAAGTGTTTCCTCTGAGTACCGCATACAACTGCTGCAATCTACCAAGTGCAATGCATTTTTTACTGCTAGCTGTAATGTTCTCAGCAACTAGCACAGCACTGTTTTGTCAATTCTCTCAACTGTAAAACACAAAAATCAACAGGATACCAAATTTTCTGCATCTTTGTGGAAGACTTGGCTGCATCTTTGTTTACATTTAGGGCATTTAGCAGACACTTTTGTCCAGAGTGACTTATAATAAGTACATTTTTCCCAAGAAGGAAACCACAACATCACCGTCGATAAAGAATGAAAAAATAGAAACAGTTTTCAAGCCTTCATCTGAGCATCGTTGCTGCTATTTCTCAAGGACACCTTAAGAAACCTTTGTGTGCCTCTTTTTAAAAAAAAAAAAAATTAAACATGTACTGCTACTACTGCTGGCATTGTTTCAGCGTCTAGACGACGTTTTGTGGCTTTCACCAGTAGCATTGTCACACTGAGACACACCTGCACATAAAAGACTCAATACACGCCCTGACATAGTTAATCACATGCACTTCAGCTTCATATTATAACATCTGAAGTGAAAGGCATTACTTTATTGACTTAACCCTCTTGATAAAACAGGCGTTTATCTACAGCTTGTGTCATAAATCACTTGTAAACGGCACTTTCAGACCTTCAATTCATAGAAGCTTATCCTCATAATAAAATAAACTACAACACAGAGAACATAAAATAACTGTCAAGTCTGAATACAGCCAGTTAAATATTACCTAGGCTACTAGTGGATTGACAAGCTGGTATGTGAATGAGGTACAGCTGTATAAATTGTGCATTTAGTTATGTATGTTTTCAAATTCAGTGTTTGTATGTACATCATCAAATAAAATAAATATTTTTAAAACCAAAAGAAGACACATTTTTTACACCTACACAAATCCAGGAAGCACTCCAACCCTTACAGTTTGTGTTCATCAACACAGATGTAGATTAAGAAAAATAATTTTGCGTTAGATTGAAGCGAATCAGTCAGTTTTGGAAATATTCCACTTCGTCTTGATGGTTTAGGGAACACACAAAAACAGGGTTCCTACATCTTTTCCATCATCACATTTTTTCAAGCTCTTCAAGCTGCAGTTTCAAGCTTTCCCAGCAACATACATCCATGGTATATAACATATTTATAAATTATTATTTCACTTCATCACATTAAAACAGTTCACCACCACCATCACTCACTGTAAATTAAACTACCACATTTTGTTTTGTGATAGCATTCTACAGAAAAGTGACAAATTAACAGCAAACACAAAACGGTTTCATGTTTTAAAATATATTTTGGCTGAAGCAACATATAACTAAGTCATACAGTTAACATTTTTAAGAAGTTGTGAGCCATAAAAATCCTAAATCAAAGCATTTCTCAAACCTTGAAAACACCTTGAAGACACTCGTATGAGACCTGCAAAAATGCAAAGTAAAAAAAAAGAAAGAATGAAAAATAAAATACAGTTAAACAGTTTAGGGAAAAATGTGCAGACACTTTCTTAAATTCCATCCCACGATCGGCTCTACCTCTGGCACTTTGCAAGATTTGGCACTGAGTGCCAGCACCCTCGTTTTAACCAACCATACTCGCCCTAATTGCCAGAATTATTTTCAAGTATGGGAGATGGTCACTGGTGGGAAATGTTCTGTGTTCAGGAAGTATTGATTAAATCTTCAGCCAAAATAACTCCACTTTCGCCAAAACAGCATCAGTGAAAGCTTCAGAGCAGCGAGACAGATGGTTTGTTCTTGGACTCGACCGTCATTCTCAAGTCCAAGATCGTTCTCATAATCCCAGACTGACTGCTCAATCAATGATGCGATATAACACCGGAGGGGCAAGTGCATCAGTATACTTGGGTTCATTAAACAAAGATCTTGTCTTGTGTTTTCAGACAATATTTTCTCAATCAAGTCGTGGACAAAGAAGAAGTTTGCCTTTGATGACAGCCGCATCAATAAAGCCTTTGGGATCCCCGAGGACTTTGACTACATGGAATGACTGCCAGCTTCTCCACCAGAGTTTATGGTCATAATAAGGGAAAAAATGAGTGTTAAAGACTCAGTTTTGAGGCGGTAATACTGGGCCTCAGCAGTTCTAATTTATGTTCTGTGTGTTTGGGTGATAAGGGCACCAGGATTATTTTTTCTGGCCTGAAGTGGGCTTCAAATAAGAGTATATCAGTATTTTTGCCGCAGCAGATGGACTTTATCAGCAGATATGTTGCGTTGGTGCAACCAGAGAAGAGACGCAGCGACCATTAGTGGCTGTGAGGGTTGAGGGGGTCCTGTCATAAACAAAACCTAATCTGACTTTTGGGACACCTGTTTGCATGAAAACTGAGAGCCCTGAGTTAATGATGGAAAGCAATCGATACCTAACACATCTGTGCAGCCAATGATCTAATTTATATGGTTTAAACAGATGGTTTGGAATCAAATGCTTGTGCACTTTTTTTTTCTCCAACGTTTTCCCTTTTTTAATTTCGCTCGAGGGGAATAGGAAAAAGGTCCTTGTGAGCAACATGCAGTCCTTTCCATTCCTAGGAGAATTAAATAACAGAGGATGTGTTTAGGATATGTTACGTCTACGAGTGTTGTAAATATTTAAAGTTCATTTACTTTTTGCAGAACCTCTTTTCTCGTGTTGCAAATAAAATGCCCCGCTGAGTTTTACGAGCCGTTTTCTGCACTCGCATTCCTTCCTAAACTTGGCACGCAGTTCACAAATGTACTCATACTTCTTTTTTGTGCTTTTATTTCTTTTGAAATTGCTGCTGGAATATTGCAAAGTCTGTCACACGGGCACAACACTTCTTTTCTGAGCTTGCATTCACTTTCTGTATGAACAAAAAAGGAACATGGGCTACAATGGCTACAGCCTCGCTTATTTTCCTCCCTTTTTTTGCTGTCAAACCAGATGCAAAACGGGTAGTTGTGCGTTCTGTTTTTGCTCAGTGACCTACTTGCCAAAGTGTCTGGGTTTGTTGGTTTAAATGTAATAGTGCTCCATGCTTGTCTTATTCATCAGTTTAGTCTACTTTTCAGTAAATGAATGCCATGCAGGATTGATTTTCTGTTGATTCACGACTTGCTTTTCATTTACAATGTTTGCAGTTTGTATCTGTAACAATTAAAGAGGAACACGTAAATATTAAGAGGCAGGTTTTATGTAAAAGATGTGTCCTTGCAAACACAGTGTGGCCTACTGATTAAAAAAGTGCTGGCTGTTTTCCTATTTATGCTTCCTAATGCATAACTCGACACATTTATTCTGATTGGGATAATCTGCTCCCACACAATGTGCAGATGCAAATGTCAGTGCACGTACATGTTGTATATTTATTGTGGCAGCCCTAAGCTCCTAATTAGAAGTACACTGCTGGCTGTAGCAACACTGATCCAGTAAATAAAAGGAATGTAAATGCTTAGCTGGAGCTTTGTTTGGTGGAGCTGACACACCCACAAAAGTGTGTGTTCATGTGTGTACCTGCCCAACCTGTCCTAACTGTGAGTCACGACTCTGACATGCTGCGAGTCAAAGCTCTCCCAGAAGGCCGTGCATAGTTTTACCTCACTGTCATTTACTTAAGCAGGACTATTAATGGCAGCTTCTTTGTTGAACTTGTCTTGTAATTGGAGATCAACAATGCAATAAGTATGCTGATGTAGCACTTAGCAGTCAACTAAAAGTTGAGCTCGAAAGAAGGACAAATGATTATAGAACACTGATATAAACTGATGCATAAATCGCTTGTATTGCAAATATCTGCTCAAAGTTTCTATCAATAAGGGATATATACAGATTTGTATTCTTGATAAAAGATAAAAGTACCAATACAACATTGTAGTAAACATGAAATGCAACAGTCCTGCATTCAAAACCTGACCTGTTAATGGTTGTATCAGAAGTGAAAGTAGCGGTTCTGCAGAAAAATTGCCCAACAGTTGGTTGAGAAGGAGCTGGTTTCAACTTGCTCCTTCTCTGCAATTTAGTCCAGTTGTTCCCCAAGCTGAGGCCAGGCCCCCTCCACATGGTCCTAAAAGAAATCTCATGGTGTTTGACAAAGTTCAGATAATTAAGCTTGGATACATTTTGGATTTTCTTCGTTTCTTTTGTTGAAAATTACTGGATATTTTCACCTCTTGGTTAAGGAGGGAAATCTCTCTTTGGTGGAGCTGCTAACAACTCCTAACAAGGAGTCTTCTCTACAGAATTGTTTTTTACAAGGGGTCACAAATCAGAAAGGTTGCGAACCACTGGTTTAATCTTTAACAATGCAATGTCTTTTATAATACCTGTATGCCTTTTGTATGTGAAATCTGAATCTGTAAAGTAGATGCTAACCACAACTGGCAGATTTGCAACATGTAGCAGTGTGAAATTCTTCATTCTTCTCTAAAATGTGGTGTAATAGTTGTGAAAAAGTAGTAAATGTACCATCAATGGTTAATCTGCACAGGTCTGTAGAGTAAAGGTCTTATAGGAAGTATTCAGATGCTTAGGTAAAATAAAATTCATGTCCTGCAGTGTCACTTAATAATAATAAGTGAAAATCATGCAAGTATAATGAGCAAAATGTACTTTAAGTATCAAACGTAAAGGTATGCATGAAGCACTTTGGAGTTTTCTGCTCCTAAATATCACATTATCAGGACTACAAAACTTAAACACTTTCCATTGGCATGGTGGGGAGCAGATTATTACTTACATTTCTGGGCTTTAGCCAAAAACTCATCTCCACCTGACTTGACACAACCTGGGATTTGACGTGATTGCCCAAGAATAATATGACCTTAGTCTTGGACAGAATGACTCACAAGTCACAAGACTGGTAAGTATACTCTATGGAAGCAAATTTCAGCCAGTTAAAGAGAAAAATAAGAGAAAAACTAAGCTTGATGAAAAAATGTTTCCATACTTATGAGACAAGAAGTCAGTTATGAGATAAAAATGTCATAATTCTAAGATAGAAAGTTTAATTATAAGATAAAAAGTCAAGACTGTGGCATTAAAATCAGAATTATTCAATCAAATTCAATCATGAGATGAAAAAGGTCATAATTATGAGAAACAACGGCCATAAATTAGATTATCATAGGTCAAAATGATTAGATGAAAGCTATGAATTACAAGATAAAAAGTAAAGATTACGGCATAAATGTCATAATTAGGATAAAGTCCATCATGAGATGAGATTTGTAAAAAATATTAAATGAAATGTTCATAATTTAGATTCAAAATTGTCAAAATTATTAAATAAAAAGTCCATTTTGAGGGGAAAAGGATACAGTTATGACATAAAAAGTCAAGATTATGGCATAAAAGTCATAATTATGAGATAAAGTCCATCATGAGATGAGATTTGTAAAAATTAAATGAAATGTTCATAAATTAGATTCAAAATTATTAAATAAAAAGTCAATTTTGAGATAAAAAAAGGTTGTAGTTATGACATAAAAAGTCAAGATTATGGCATTAAAATCTGAATAATTAGATCAAATTCAATCATGAGATGAAAAAGGTCACAATTATGAGAAACAACTGCCATAAATGAGATTATTAAAGGTCCAAATTATTAGAACGTATTATTACATGAGTATTAATAAGTCAAAAAGTCAAAATTATGACATTTAAAAAGTCAGATTCTGGGATAAAAAGTCAAAATTAAGATACAAAAGTCAACACTTATCTCAGAATTATGACTTCTCGTGGGAACATATACATTTTTCTTTACAGGCTTTCAGAAGTTTTCATATTTTTTTCATCTTTAACTGGAGGAAATGTTCTTTCATTGTGGGTTTAAACCCTCTAATTTGCGCTAAGTGCAGGTCTTGTACTAGATGCATCCACAGTCTCTCCGCCGCTGTATGTTGTTGTTGTTGTTTAGGTTCGGTTTACCTTCAGCAGCAGACACGTAAACAGTGTTGCTGTCAGTTACGGTGCTGTGGTCGTCTGTCCGCACTGTGCGATGTGTTTGAGGAGGCGGGGAGAGTCAGAGGGAGGGAGGGAGCTGCTGCTGCTGCCGCTGCCGCTGCCGCTGCTGCAGCCGCTGCTGAGAGAAAGAAAGACCAACGCGACGAAACACAAGGTAGGCTGCTAGCTGAGAGGAGGGCAGCATGGCGGGGCTACAGGACTTCCACCAAGGCAGCCACTGTCACAGGAAAACGTGGATCAATATACTACTAGGAATACTACAATTACTTTTACCCTGCGTACAGCACGGAGGGGCACAGCTGCAAGGTTTGTACTCATCTTTATTTGTGTCCGTTTCGGAGGTGGAACGCGAACCGTTGGAGGAAAAAAAAAAATGTAAAAAAAAAAAAAAAAAAACGTTAAGTGAGCCAGACGGACTTGACAGCAGACATACTGGGAAATTGAGGGAAAGCTAAATTGACACTCAAGCTATAAGATAAAAAAATGATTTAAAAAAAATATAGCGACTTCGGTTTATTTGATTTTTCAGGGTTTATAGTTAGCTAATGTTTGGCAGCTTGCTAGTTCATGCTAGCTCCCAGTTCCCCTGTGTTGTTGAACGATAACTTGTGCAGGCAGGGAAGTAACGTCTTATCTGGGCTTAAAAAGACGACTTAGCAGTGGATGTTGTTACTGTAGAGCGGCTATAAAATGTCGTAAATTACGCATAGACAGCCAGCTGAAGAGTCGTGTTTACTGCAGTAGCAGCCAGGCAGGAGAGATGTTTTCCAAGTTCGTTAGCCGCCGAGCTAGCCTTCAAGCTAACCGAGCAGCTAGCAAACAGCCTTTGTCAGCCTGCCGAGGCGAAGTCATTTCCTCACTCGTCTGTGTGGTTATCATCCACGCCGTTTCAGTTTATTCACATGCCACAAGCAAATACGACACGAGGGGTTTGTAGTTTTGCAGTTTAATCTGTCAACTGCTTCAATTCGTATGCATTTCCAGTCGGTTGTGTTTTCCATGCTGCCCAGCTTCCAACCAAATCATCTCACTGTCAATTTCATTTCTCGCTCCCCACAAAAGCTCTGAGTCAGATGTCCACCAGCGTGGTCGAGGTCTGGCAACCAGAGGATGCAGACCCATTAGTCCCACTTCAGGTAATTACATTATTTTTTTTCTTGCTTCTGTTTGTATAATTGAGGAATTGAGAGTTTCTATATGCAAAAAAACACACACACAGATCCCCCCTCCAATGCAGTCAGATGCATGAGCACGTGTGTGGTTAGTGCATCCCCATTGTGTTTGGCTCCACTTTGTAAGTAGTTGAGGGTTTGCATCTTCATTTGTTCATGTGAGGAGATATCAATGACCATACACGGCTTTGTGGTTATACTACAGTGCAGATCGGGTAGTTTTCTTGCCAGTATGCATTGTTAAATAGTGAAATGAAACCAGAGCGGGAGGCCACCTGCCATGTGGCTCCTCCTTATTTTCTTTTGTACATAGTGTCCATTGTGGAGTTCAGTCAGTAGTACACAGTGAGAGCACATTAGGAATGAGTCTGAATACTACTTCTTTGCAGTCCTACCCGCATGCTGCCTTACAATTATTTCCTGCTTGTGCAGTTTAAATGTCATGCCTTATTTGTTAGGATGTCACTTACAATTCTGTAAATATTTCCTAGGAGGCGTGTATGATGATTATGTAATCATTGGCCAAGACCAGAAACACAAACAGCAGGCATGTTTACTGATAACCTGTCATGAGGTCAACAGCTGACTGTCATGTTACCTGAGGGGGAGGTGTGGCATTTTCTGCAGCAGCAGGAGCCGCCAGGCCTTTGTTAACAGAAGTGAATAGCTTTGATAATTTGCCTTTTTAAAAGACACGTAAAGACGATTATGCGCATGATACCCAAACAGCTTTGATGCATTGGGTCTGGTTTGGCTTTCGTGAAACCTGATACCTATAGTTAATTTTAAAAAAGGCCGGTTTTCCCTTTCACAAACTACTTGATTGTTTGATTTAATGTTTTAAAAAATCTTAACACTGCTGCAATCACCATAGTCATGACTGAAGAAAATTCTTAGAGATTGGTAAGACAAAATTCCAAGAGAATTAATTTAGAAAGAAAAGTTGCGTGTGTCGCTGTTCAGGCACGCTTTTTTCCGCGCATCCAGTCGTTGCTGACCAATTGACAGATGGCAGGACTGTTGACATTGTTGGGTGTCATGTTTAGATAGGCAGCAGCGGTGAATGGAGTGACTGTCTCAGTTACACAGGCTATGTGAAATAGAGCATGACATGGGTGTCTTTCTTCTATATTTCAGTGCTGCTGCTGGTCAGCTGGTTAAGTAGTGCACTGTACTGTATGTTGCTGCGGGCACATTGAAGTGATGATGCAGGAAAAACAGTGTCATGTGCCTTGATGGATATTGCTCAAATCAAATAAGATATTTAATTTGGCTGAACAGATACTGTGTGCATAGCTACATCTTATGATTGATACTGTCTTAATCTCATACCTCTTACTTGTTGTTTTGTCAACATTGACTTGTGTTGTGGATTTTGCTAAGGATCATATGTTTGGATTAGCTTCAAATCTTGTTAGGTGGTTAACGGTCACCCAATGGTTGTTGGATAAGTTCAGATTTCCACCTCTTTGTGTTGTGTAAACAGATGCTTGTCATAGATGATTTAAATCCCTGCATTCACCTTAAAATCCCTGCAACTCGAATCCATTTCAATTACAAATGGCGCTGCTCCACCTTTTGAATATTCCTTGTGCTTTAATGGCTCACCTGCTGCAACAAGCAGGAACAGAATGTGTCATTGTTGTACGTAATCAGCTGGAAAATCTGTTTCTCATTCACTTAAGCAATCAACATGCCAAGCTTTAAACATTCTGGGGTCATTAAAGGATATGACACAGAATAATACAAGTAAACAGGATATATGAATGTATAAAGAATTAGCTCACAGTATATATGACAAAGTCAAAGGAGAGAAACTTAGATACATCACAAATATACATAGAAAAGTCCATTTTGTGCCAGTGTTGTCCAGTGATTTAAATGTCGTAATTTTACCGCACCACAACATTGTATCAGGCACCCTACTCTTTGACGCACTGCGTTGCCTGCCAAAACATAAAGGGTTGTTACTACTTCCATAGAAGCAATACGGCGTAATCTTTATGGTCACACAGTATAATATTTTTCCTCTATGTTCCATACAGTGTGTGTTTTGCTAATTGCTTAACTAGTTTGCAGTAGAGAGCAGGTGGAAAGATGGGAGAGGAGATAAAATGCCTGACAGATGGGGATTCGTGGTGGTGGTTCAGACAGTTCCTATATTAAGTCCTGTTGTTTTGTGGCATGATCATGAAGCCATGATGTAGCCATAAAGCTCCCAGATTGTTCCTATGGAAACTGTATGTTCTGTCTTCGAAGACATGAAAGCTTATCTCTGTAGGCCATGCATGATGCATATAACCTTCTACAGTGTGGTTAACAGTGTTTGCACTGCTGTTTGAACTGCTGTGTTGTAATTTTCAGTCACTTATTCAGTAAACGTTCACCCCATGCAATGTCCATTGTTTGTGATGCTTTTTCTGAAAGGAGTTTATGAAAACGTGGAGTATTTTAAGCACTTCAGTTACACAAATGGATCGAAGCCATGTCATTCTGAAAATGATCACTCAGTTGTCCCTGACCTACAAAGTGCACCGCTGGTCAATCTCCACCCTTTAGTCAAGAAGAATGAACGTAAACAGCACCCAGTAGATGCAGTATGTTGACACGAACACTGTAATGTGGTTAGACAGTGATGCACATGGTTCATCGTAACTTGAATCAACCAGTTATTCAAGTTTACATGATTTGTGATGATTTGCATGAATGTCTGGATGGATACTCTGTACTCTGGGTAAACATTTTATGAGTGAAAGAAAAGAAAAATGGATTTGATTTACATTTGTTATTTTATATTTTGATAAAGTGCTTTTTTCCATCACTGAGGTTAAGCGATGGATTGATGGGTGTATAGACATTTTATCAAACCAACCAACACACGACTATATTGTTAAATAAGAAATAGACTCATTATGTAGACGATGCTGTATACGGTGTTAACATTATCTTTAAGATCAGGAAACTCAATTCAGCATTCATATATCAACATTATCTTGCTCAGTCTTAATTTGTAATTTGCTCACCACTTGCAGCAAAACATTTTTGCATAGTCTCCAATCGACATAAATGCTGTATTCATTCAGTAATCCTGAATGCACAGTGTGAGAACATGTAGAGCACGACAAACTGGATGTTCATTGTTGTATTCTGAGAACGACAGTGCACTCTGCCAACACTGGCAGAAATTGCTGCCTGCTGTCTAACCCTCGGAGTCAGGGTGGAAAAGATGTAATGCCAGTTTTACTTTCTCCAGGCTGTTCCAGTTTTCTGCTTGGATTTCCTGGTTTATTTACAGTGAAAACATATTTTATCCAAAATAAAAACCTTTGGCACTTGATGCAATAAAATACAGATGCATTGTGAAATATATCAGGGAAGTTGTTGGCGCATCAATGTGCATCAAACCTCTTGTTCATAAGAATCATCAGAGTAGCCAGAAGGCTGTTTGGCATATCAGTAGATTTACATCCCACAGAGCCTCCTGATATGGTTCTTTCTAGGCCACAGTATGAATGTAGAATTAATGGGCTGCAGCCTCTTTTGCTTTATTGATGAAAGTGTTTTTTTTTTTATGTCATTTTCAGGTGGAGAAGGAACGACGAAAAGATGGTCTTCCACTGGATGACAGGTACGTTTTTTCTTTTTTTAAGTAGCTCTTTTGTGAGTATGGCCTCAAACGGAAATTGTGGGTTTTTTCACAAGTTTATGATGTATTACACATTCACAGTAGTCAGCAACCAAGATGAGAAGGTGTAGATGACATTTAAATCATCTTACATCGCTAGTTCAAACATCGGGTAGAGAAAGTAACATATACATTCAGCAATTTTAAAATAATATTACAGTTGATGAAAGGTTTCCACCTGTTCATGAGTGGCACTTGGGAATATGTCGAGACTTTCCACCAGGCCACATGATTACCAACAAACCCCAAACCAACATGCAGATTGCATCATACTGAAGTGTTTTCTCCTGTATATGCAGGCTAGAATTATACTGTAAGACACAGAATGAAAGCAGGGCTGTGGCGTGGGTTTGGTTTGTGAACAGCCCAGTGGAAAAAACAAGCATACCTCTGCATGTTTCTGAAAAAAAAAAGTTCTCCAGTTAAATGTGAACATCTTCAACAAGGTATGAATTATAGTAGAGCTTTGTTAAATGGTTTATTTCATAAGCAGCATTAAACTGTGGCCGTGGGGTGACATGTTTTTGTATTCACACAGACAAATGAGGTGTTGTGGTTTCAGTGTAATAGGACTGAATGTTTCTGAAAAGGCTTTTAAAAGTCCTCCTCTCTATGCAGGCTATGTTGTTTATGTTGCTGAGTGAGGGGGTGTGTGACGGAGAGAGTTTGGGGGCGTGTGTTAAAGAGGCACAGAACCAGATTCCTGACTAATTTTAGAACTCCTTGAAAGAAAAAGGAGGAGAGGTCTGTCTTTCCCAGCTGTTTTTGTTCCTGTAGAAAATTGTTCAGAAAATACATGTTTGCGGCAAAATATCGACAATTCATGGTGTTATTCAGTAATAGCTTACTCAGAAACACAGCAATCTTCAGGCTTGTTCATCCCTCTTACTGAAGTTAAATTCATATATACACATATATTCTAGCATGTGTGCTCGGTTCTGCTCCTTGTTTATCTTTCCGGAGGAGCAATGCCAGTGATTTAAAGAGCCCAGCCCATCATATAGCTGAACTGGCTGAGTATGTTCCCCACATTGTGTGTTCCTTGTCTTGAGGAAGTTTGTTCCTTGACAAATAACATATAGTTTGGTTGAGTTTTGTATTCCTCTGTATCTGAGTTATTGCAGTGCTTTGTTTGGAAGGTGCTGAAGTTCAACTGTTGTGTTTTCAAGGGTAGAAATATGCTTCAGTTGGAATATACGTCTTGAAAAAATCGTTGATTTTCAAAGTGAAATTTCCATGACTTTTTTACCACCGCCATGGAGGTAATGTTTTCAGCAGTGTTGGTTGGTTGTTTGGTTGATTTGTCAGCAGCATTACACAAAAGCTTATGGACAGATAATATCTTATCTTAATATATGGTTATAAATGAACCAAACAATACATTACATTGATTAGTGTGGGTCTTAGGGAATACTGTAAACATTGTTTCCAGAAATGTTATGCTTCAGTACCTTGAAGGTGCTTGAAAAGTGCTTGATTTTGACTCTTAAATTGATGCACTTACTATGTCTTGTATAATCCACCATGACAGTATGATGCAGTTGTGGCAATAATATGAAATTGGCTTGAGTAATTTAGCCGAGTAAAAAAATCAGATTCTGAAACTGTATGTAGGAGCAGCCCCAAACACTAGATAATAATGGAATAGCAGTGCGATACTAAATGACTGGAGTGCTCCTGCTTGAAGTGACAAGCTTTCAGACTTTATATAAAGTTCATTAGGTTTGCACGTAGCAAGCCGAACAGTGTGGGAATATGGCTATTTTTAAGTCCAGCGAGGTGACAAGCGAAGAAGGTGTTGTCGTGCTGCTTGACCTGGAGACCTCCTGAGCTGTGGGCTGTGAGGCCTCTCGTGCCTGGGTTATCAGGCACTTGGCAGGCCTGCCGTCACCCTCTCCCAGCTTAAAGAGCAAAGCAGGCTGCAGATACAGAGGTTAATGATATCCATGTCCGAGTCCAGTCTTGTGTCAAAATGCCTTAGCTCTCCCTTTTGTCTGTTTGGGTCCTTTTAAATTTCCCCCACAGTCTTGCTCCTTTTATTGTGTTGGCTTTAAAATAACTCCCTGACACCTACTCTTCCCTGCACTGGAGTGTTAATACTGCGGCACAAGTGTAACTGCACCATGTGCTTTTAATTTCACTGTTACTCAGTGTTTCCCCCTCGTCTGCGAACACCTGTGAACACCAGTTGACCCAGACTCTCCACTGGTCCTAACCTCTCCCCTGGAGAACGGCTGAGGTCACTGCTAACATTGACTTTATTTGAGTTAGATCCAGGGGATCAAATAGCGCCAAACATAACTTGTTATTTTTGTACTGTGGCAGTGGACAGAACCCTTGGACTACGGCTCAGTGGTACGCATGTTGAGAGAGGCTCATTTTTTCTTTAAAGGGCAGCAGCTGTTGAATTCAGAGTAAAAAGTTGGTAAGACATATAACAAGGTAAATGCTCTCCTCTGCCCTTTTAAATATATACATGTGTTGTGCATTTTGAAACCAATTAGTTTTATACCTGCAATAATCAGCATATGTACGTTGTAATCATGTGTTGCTCTCATAAACCTCGTTGGCAACTGTAATCTGCTTTTAATGACATAAATGCCTATGTGATGTTCACACTGCTGACCTTAGATTTCAAATATCAGTTCTATCTAGATCTATATCAACTGTCTGCCATCTCACTCCTCTGCAGACAACCTCATTTCACCTTCACATTTGACCCCTCGTATGCTCACCCACACACAGCTTTTCTGCCCTGACTAACACTGTTTGAAGTTATACTTTTTGACAAGTTATAAATTAACAAACAATTAGAACTGCATGAGGGAGAGAAATGCTTGTTATGTAACAGAGGAGACAGTGTCCCTCTTGTCAAATCAAAGCCCACTGCCAGTTTATTTCTTGTTCCTTGTGTTGAAGTATTGCAGTTGCTATCATGGGCTAAATCTACAGAGGGGAAATATTGTAATGTTGCAGGTGTTAAACCATGAGGCAGTATGACAGTTGACTCAAGAGCAGGTGCATGAATACATATAGCTTGTTGAAAGAGTAGGCGTTTCTGAAAAGTGAAAGACAGAAACTATATTTTGCAGAGTTTGATGGTATCTAAGAAAATAGAAAGTGTGAGTCTTCACCTGCTACTGTGCTCAATTATCGCTAGTCGGCAGCCTGCAGTGAAACATCGTTATTATCATTAGATAAAAATACCAGTGAAGCAGTTTTGTTGTTGTTTGATCCAGATGCAGATACAGAAGCATAAGTCAGTCTGTGGCCTCTCTGGGAGATTGATGGAATGGGAACATAAAGATATCAGATTTGGATAATTTAAATGGTTGACGTTGCATGCATTTAGTTGGCAGCTGCTTCTGACCAAAGCAACTTGCAATAAGTGCATCCCTTTCAAACATGCAGGTGCTACAAGTGCTTGTGTGACGTAACTTGATGAGCTTATGCTCACTCTGAAATTGGATATCTTTTGGAGGCGGGTAGGCTTGTTACGATATATGTACATGACCTCTATCATTTCTGCTGATCTTGATATTGCTTGTTGTGTTTATATACATGTTTTGTTACCAGAGCTTGTATCCATTTCATTGTTTGGGTTTTGTGGTTTAACATTATTTATGTTTTATATATTTAGGATATTTTTTCAACATTCATAAGAAGTAAAAGTTCATTCCCTTTTGGGTCTACGTAACTTTTTCATGATTTTTTTATTTTTTTTATTTCAGTTATTCTTTGGACAATCTATTGGACAGTTAGTAGTTATCATGAAAGGCCTAGAGGCGGGGGTTGCATGTTTTTACTTTTCCTGCCATTCCATTTCTACCAAGTTGCATCCAAGTTTTACTTACCATATTTCATTGCCCACTTCACTTCTGTTCTGTCAGTTCAGTTTAGCCTGAGTAAATTGTTGTTTTTATATGAAGACAGCATAGTTCCTCCCTTAAAAAAATTCTCTATCTTTATGCTTGTTGGGCTACAGACACAAGGTTGATTGACCCAAGCGGAAGACAGATAAAGGTTCGCTTGGGAGTTTCCAGGCTTTTTTGGAGCTCTTTTTATTTCTGTTGTCTCAGCATCGACCCCTTTTCTTTTTTGCTTCTTTCATAACCGACCATAAAGGCTGAGCTGCTGCTCAGGAAGTGATCCAGTTCAGCAGAGCTTTGGTGCAGGTGGCAAGTTAACTGCACAAGTAGAACTGGATGTAATGTAAAATACAACGAGCAAACTGTTGCAGAAATTCTCTGAATTCCATCTGAAATCACCACTAGTTAATACAGGATGTTCTCTTTACCCAGTGATATTCTATCAAATCATGCAATCTACTAGAAAAACCAACCTTTTTATACACTAACCACACAGAGCAAGACAGAAGACACATGTCTGTACAATGCTCTGACCTTTAAGTAAACTCTGGCTGTCTTACTGTCAACAGATTGAACTGAGGTCAGTCTGATATCCTGCACATTAACTTCACACCTCAGTAGTTCTCATGTTGCTACTGACTTTGGTGTTTTTGTGTGACAAATACATTTGTAGCAGCATTTTTCAAGCTGTAGTCTATAATGGTGTTTCTACAAACAGGTTATTCTGTGTAGGAATGTTTGCTATGGGAAAAAGGGTGGAGAACCACAACATATATTTTAACAGAGATGGTAAATTAGATTGCTGCCTTAACAGGAAACTATCCACTTAGAACATTTCCTAGCATTTGCATTCATTATATGACCTTGTGTACTGTTCCATTCTGCATGTGCATGTTTATCATGGGAGGTCTATACAGCATTTCCTGTTTTTTTCTTTTACTCTTCCTATTGAATGCTGTATGTAAGATAGTGGAACTGTGTGGGATGGGTCAGTTTAACAATCTTGGCAGAAAGCACTTCAACATTGAGGTTATTTGGCATTTTTTGGTGGAAAAGTTCTGGTGTTTCTGCTTGGTCCAGCAATAAGTAATTCAAATCGTACTGCTGCTGCCTTCTAGTTATTAGGGGCTACTTTATGAGACATGTCTCAGCATTTAGAGAATGTGTCGCCATTCATTTATAGTAACAGTATGTCACCACGAAACCCCTCTAGTTCCTTATTCATTGTGTAAACTGTAAAATGTCCTGTAACGATAGTCAAATGAATCTTTTGCATGAGACATGCTTGTAAATGTCAAAGTAATCTTCAACTTCAAGTCAAAATCAAATCAATTGTTGATTGAAATATCTGTGGTTGACCATGAAAAAGAAATATGATCAATAATCTGCACAAAGTAAAAAAAAAAAAAAATACGCCCAAACTAAGATTTAAGTCAGTTATGTCAGAACAGGGTGATGTTGTGTCGACCGTGAAGGATTTCACTCCCCTCTCAGTCCCCTAACACTGTCTTTGCTGCAGCATTTGGTGGTTCTGGTGGTGTTTTCTCAACATGCTGTCTGTTTACTTATGAGCTCAGCTTTGGTGTCTTCTGATTATTTTTATATTGCTGTTAGAAGCAGGGTGAAAGGATGGTGAAGGTTGGTCAGATACAAACGGTTGCTCTGTTCATCTGTCTGTTTTGATACTGTTTTCTCTGAAAACACAACATTTATTGAGACAAACCAGCTTTTTCATAAATGTCTAAATGGCCTCGAGCTTCACACTAGTCGTGGACACAGTTAAGATCTTATGGTGTGAAGATTAGTTGCATTTCTTTGTGATATGTGAAAGTAAACTGGATATATTTGGGTTTGGCCTTAATATTTGAACAGTGCCACTGTATAAAGAGTATTTTCATTTCTTGAATTTGGAAGTGGGCAAAAGATTGGTTTTTCAGATGACAAATAGTTAACTGACACACAAAAAAAACTCAGGAATCCAGACCAGCACTCATGAAAACATACAGAGGAGTGATGTCCTTTTAAGATGGCACTTGAACCGTCATCTTTCTACTTGACAGTCTTCTGTCAACTGGGTTCATTCTTGTTTTCATATATTATATATGCACACAAACATTTACAATCCCATATCAGGTTTCCTTCCTTCCAGTCACCCATTTCCAGTAAAGCCTGACCAATACTTGGGACTGGTCTTCAACAATAAACTTCATTCTATAAAATCACATCAGTACAGTGAAACAGGGAACTTAAAGTAACAGTAAAGTAACTATAAAAGTTTTCATGTCTGCTCACATTGGAAACCATATGCACCTTAATACAGACTAAAAAAGGTGCTGCTGAAGAAAGGAGTTTCCCCTTTAAATCCTGACTTGTGGTTGGTTGCTTGTATTCGGCTGTGCTTACACATGCTATGCAAAGCAACATAGATTCTATATGCACCTGCTATGTTGGTCTACAGTGAGAGTTCTTTATATGATATTGATATCGACCTGTTGAGGGAGAAGTACAACCAGGTGATAAAAATAACTCATAAGGGCTTTAAAATGTAGCAACATTTCAAGCTGCATGGCTTTCTGTAGACTGTTCACAGTGCCGTATACAGTACTTGAAGTAGTAGAACAAGTCACAGATAAAGCAAGAGGGATATAATTTCTTGTGAGGCAGTGGTACTAGGACTAGTTCATCCTTAACTGTGAATACCTGGAATGAAGCAGTTCACAAAAATACACTAAAAAGTATTTTGTATTTGATGAAATGATGTGATATCTAACACAGTTAACTCTTTGTTTTCTATTTGCAACCTTCAGCAGAGGGTGTAATTATTTTCCTATGCAAAAGGCTTCATTTAAAGTGTGATCCATGACCTTCAGTACTGGCCTAATTTCTGTGCTGACTTGATCTTAGTGCCTTTGTTAGGCAGGGAATTAAGTGGTTTGTGGAGCTGCCTGGGGCAGTGATGGTTTTAACTGTAAATTCAACCCTGTGAACTGTCACATGCTCTTCTAGAGGGGACAAACTGTTCTTGTCTTAAGGTGCCAGGACACTGTGCTAACAACATTGATGTTTTTCTTGTCATGCTTTATGTTTTTGGTTAAACTGATGAGATTCAAGTGCTGTGCTTTGGAATTTTTTTTACTCATGTTATTTTCCTCTCTCCACCAGTCCCTCTCCATATACACGGGAAAATGGGAGGCCTCTGCATTTTCAGCCCCCAGCGTTGGAGTTCGGGACGCAGTAAGTTCTGCTCTCACTTCCTACTTCATATGACATGCCTTAACAAGCATAGATGTTATTCACTTCGCACTGAAAATGATGAAACCCTATATGACACGCCCAGTAACACAGTGTTCTTCATTTCGCCATCTCTCCGTCTTGAGTGATGTGGAAAACTCTGCTGACTTAATATAACCAGAGTTAAAATAAGACCGCAGCGTCACAGCAAGAGACCTGTTGCTGTGATGAATGCTACTAAAAGAGAAGATTTCATAAAATAAGGGGCCCGCAAACCTTGAAGAGCAGACCGGATATCCAAGTATGGCAGTAAGATCACTTTCCCAGCATCCAGACACATACTGGACAGGCTTGACCCCCGTCAGAAGGGTTACGAACTTCCCCGTTTGCCTCCGTACTCCCAGACCAGCCAGAATATCACATGTAATGCTGTGCTTGGACAGCAGTCAGAATTGCTCCTGTGTAAAGCAAACAGCCACTAGCAGGATCTATTTTTGTAGTATTTTATGTAATTCGTTTGGAATGCAGAAAGCAGACAAACAACCAAAAATGTATCTAATAGTATTTAATAAATGTTTGGACAGAGTATTCCTTCAGGATATTTGTAGTTGAGATCAAAACAGGAATGTAAATCCAAAGTCCTACACATCAGCTTGTGGTTTCCCTTTTATCCGTGCAAACTGTAGGAGCAGCCATAATTATCCTGTGTAGTTGCACCAGTAGAGTTGACTAGAAAGTTATCCTGAAGATGTGACTAAAGAAATATATAGTTTAAAATATTGGAAGGCACTTGGGCCCAGTTAAAACCACGACACAGACGTAGAAGGAACTGGATCTAAAAAGATCTTATCTGCGTTACAGTTTAAACATGCTTGGCTGTCTGTTGTGCTGGTGTTTACTGATTTTACAGACAACATCTGCGGTAAACTGCAAAAATATGTTGGTGATTATTTGTCAGTGTTTGCACTCTTGGCTAGGTTGAACGCTGTAAAGAAAATGTAGAAACTATTGAAATTCTGTTGAGTGCGTGTTTCATTTGCATAAAATGAAAGTGAAGTCAGACTCTCACACCAACAGGAAGTGAAAGATGTGTCAGTTGAGGCCTAACCAAACTTCTCAAATGAAAATGTCGAGACTGTAGTAATGATACGTTGTTGACTGGAAGTTATTTAAGTTATATTTTCTGGTGTTTTATTCACAACAATTGAATCAAGTAATTAATTACAGCTGACATTTTCACTATATTTATTAATGTTTTGACCTTAGATATATACTTTGTTGATAATGATTCTGTAATGTCATGTCATATAATAACACTTAATAATGTCCATAGTGTGAATAACTCTAAATAAATCTTCAAATGGAAGTTACTCATAAACTATACATGCTAAACAAAAACTGCCGCTGTTTTCTTTTTGTCTGCAGAGAAATAACACGTGCAAAAAAGATGATGTTTTTTCCAACATACAATTCAAAAAGTTAAGTTGGCAATGAAAACATATGTGTTTCAAATAGATCATTCATTGTGACAATTAAACAAAGCAGTAAAAATGCTGCGTTTGTATTCCTGGGCTTCCTCTGCAGAGAGGAGCACTCAAACTCACACAGACCACCATTCACCCTACACTAATTACATCAGGGTTTCTCCTCAAGCAGATTCCGTGTGCTGCTTGGTGTTTCACTGTGTCCACCTCTGTTTAAAGACAACACACTGACTGTTAACTGGATCATGCAGATATTAGCTTTTTTGCATTGGCCAAAGGCTGAAGTGAAGAATTTTGTAATAGCTGCAACGGATAGTTGGGGTTGTTGAGGGAAAGTTTGGTATCATGATATACGAGCCTTCTCAGATGAAATGAACTCAGGGAAAGGCAGAAATTAATTTAATTGGCATGTACAAGTACCTGCAAGTTCTTGGTCAACATTTTAACTGACAGACCTGTTTTTAAACTGAAGTTTGCAGTCTGGCATAACCAGTTCTTCTACTAGGACTTCTAGTAGTTCATTGTTACATTCCAAATGTAGTTCCTGCTGCTGCACTGCCAATTTTGTGTTGTGACAGCAGTGTCTAGGAAGCATATTCACATACAAATGTTGACAATCCTCAATGTGTTCAAGAGAAATAAAGATATTCACATGAACTGTAGTTGATGTGTCATAGTTTAGATGCAGCAATGCACTGCCTGCAAATGGCAATAAAAATTGAATCTAAATAATTTTAAGCTTTTATATAGATGTGTGTACACTCCACTTCAAGAGGTTAATCTTTCAGTGGGAACACAAACACAACCAGTGAGAACTTTACAATATAATGCAATACAACGACATAAACTGTGGTAACAAACATTGCACAAAGATGAAACAGCACCTCAATGATAGTAAAACCCTCAAAGTGGTATATTTATTGTGGGGCTCCAGGATTGGATTCCAGCGTATTGTATAGAAGTAACGGTTATTGTTACTACCTTCACATATCCAAAGGAATTAACCATACTTACATTAATACGTACAAATAGACTTTGCATTATGCCAGATTAGCTGTAAAACCCAATCAACTTGTAAATTAGCCCGCCTGAAAGTACCTCACATGCCACCTCAGTCGGCCACACAGGCTTGATGAAAGACCCTTTATGAATGTTGGTACACATTTAAATGGCCTTGTTAATATTCTGTTCTGTGAGAATGCAGCCGTTGGGATGCAAGTTTATAGATTTGTATTTAATTAAATTAGAAAATTAATCATGACTTTGATTCACTTAAGGTGCTTTTGTAAAGGGTGAGGTGTAAGGGGTGTTGATAAGTGGCCTTGGGTTGCCACAGATTGTTGAGTGGTGACATGATACGGTATTACATTATAGCAGGAATGGCCAAATAAAGTGAGCTAATCTTTATGCTAATATAACGCCAAGCTCTTTCACAACCATGCTTATGTCCTTATTTGTAAATGTGGTTTGACTTCTAACACTGGGGCCTCGCTCTAATTAAACATGAGGCAGCAGCTTTACAGTTTTCCCATATTGACATAATGCAAAACACTAGTTATTTAGTGACCTGAATTGCCCGGCTAATCTCTCCCTTTTAAATACTGACGCACACAGTGGATTCAGTTATCATCTAACTTTTCTTTTATAGATGCAAATAAAAATATGTGAATTTATTTCCTAGTTTTGCTCATCTTCATGTTGAATGGGACCTTTTTTTGTGCCATATTATACAGGACACGGTATAAGAGGAGGAACACAACATCGTTTTATAAAAATGTTGCTTGCTTAAATGAACTTTAACCACATCAACCACTTCAGTCTTAATGAGTTAAGTGAGCAGCAGAAGGGTCTAATTTAATACAGGCTCTTCAGAAGTCTAAATAAGTTAAGTCGAAGGTAAAATTCGGGTATTGAATTTCTCAGCTGACCATGGTGCTCTGTGTGTAAACGCATTTATTTATGACACTGTTCTGTCTTGTCTTTACAGGCCGCTGGGGCTGGCAAGAGCTGAAACCATATATATACACAACCCCAGCCAGGAAGTTCCTGTGACGCTGCTGTCAATGTTTACATCCAGCAGGCATTTTTACATACCCTTCTTTCACAGAAGAGTAAGTGTCTATGCACAATATATCCACAAGTATTGTAAAGTAAAGTACTCTGTCCATTTTCAATCATGCTCTGTGGTCTGTGTAGAAATGCCTAAAATAACGTGTCTTGTCTCCTCTGTGTCCTAGGTGATCCCACCCAGAGGGAAGGCATCTTTTAAACTAATTTTCCTCCCATCTGAGGAGGGCAATGTAGAAAACACATTATTTATAAACACATCGGCCCATGGGCTGCTGTCATACCAGGTCAGTTCCAAAAATACACCTTCTGATGTATAGTATCAGTATTGATATGATCCTGCTTTATAATGATGATGACAGTTTTCCTCCATCAGCTTTAATCTGCAGATCGTAGAGTTAAGGATGCTCACATGTTGGTTTTGTTGACACAACATGTGCCCTTGCTTTGACAGTTTATAAGTCAAACAATGTCTTTCTGGAAACATTTGGAAATTCCAAAGTAACACCAAAACAGAGTCCTACACAGTTAAAGCTGGCATCGACCATCTTTGATGTCATTTTTAATCCCTCATGCACATGGTTACAAACAGAGGAAGTCAATTTTTATGCTAATAGGATTTATCACGAGTAGGTCGCAGTTTCACACAACCAGGGCTTTTGTTCTTTTAGAGTTTTCACAATATTGTTTGCTTTTTATGCTTTTACTCAGCCTCAGTCGACCCATGTTTGCTCGCTGTTCCTTGCTAAAATAGATTACAGTCTGAAAATGAGCATTCACATGCTCCAAACTGCTGTACCCTCTGGGCTTACTTGCTCTTCAGTCTGTCTGGTTATTCCACCATAATGTGTTGCGCTGCTACTTGTCTGGACCATTTTTTTGCAGGCTGCAGTAACTTTTAAGTGATAATAAGGTCTTTTAAAAATTAAATTAAGTTTATAACATGCTTGCATTTTCATAATGAGCGGTTAAAACGTTTGGTGTGGGAAACTGGACCTCAGACAAAATTCAGCTATTAGTTAACCACACTCCAATAAAAAAAAGACTCTATACTTAACCTTTTTTCCTCCCACATGAAACCTGCTCAACACTGTTTCTCACATATAACTTATTAAAGCACACAAACGCGCCCAAACATGCAGAGGCTTCGACACACGCAACAGTGCCACTCCCTTTACATGCTTCATAGACATGCAAATGTTACAGTCATTTGCTTGTTTGTTATGTTGGCAAGAAGACCAAAAACAAAACTTTCATGTGCATGTATATTAAACATTTGTACGCTGAAGTAATGTTTCCATAAACCAACGCTTTCATAGCTAAAATGATGTTTTGTGCTCAGCACTGTATTGGGAAACATGTGAATGACTGTGGAAAGATCTGTCATTATAGTTGCGTTATTTACTCACTGTACATATCTTTTCTTATTATACATATCTTATTTAATCAACTTATTGATGTATGTATTTGAGCATTGGAATTGTTGCCGACCTTGACACTGCCACTTGTGTTTACATCCGTGTTTGTAACTAATAGCATCACCAACATTGTAGCCAACGTTTTGCCAGAATAATAAGCTGGGTTTTCCCTACCATTATAACATTTGGGTGCAGCATCAAAACTGTTTTCACAAATGTTATTAATGTTTTTGTTGTGTAGGTGTTATTTTATTTATGCTTTGTTTATTTAGGATATTTAAGATATTTGTCCCATTCTACAATACTAGGTTATTATTATCATTATGTCACTAGCATAAAATGGTCTTAAACCGACAATAATATAGTTTACTCACAATTATTTCTGGGACAATATATCGCACAACAAAAAGTAGTTATTGACAGGCCTGTAAACAAGAGCTAACTGCTTATAGGGCGGAGTTTTTTCTTTCTCTCTTGGGTGAACTACAGTCTTATTTGAAAATATTTGGGCAGTTTTTTTTCATTGGCTGTGTTTAGTCATTGGTTTGGTTTTCAGTCTTAAGCTCCATAACCTTAAATCTGTACTCTCGATTTGTTTTGTTTTTTTGGCTTTCACACAAAGATTAAAACAAAAGAACAGTTTGAATGCAGAATATGCTAAGTTGTCTGTGATGCTATATAACTAGTAACTTATCTTTCTGTCATCATAAACACAAAACATGAGCTGCAGTGTTACAAATGTCAGCAGAAGTAAATTACACTATTCCTTTGTTTGCTTCTTCAATGTCTGGTTTTGATATAATTCACATGGGGTGTTTAGAATTCTTTTATAACGTTAACTCTTCCTCTTCCAGGTATTTGGTGTGGGAGTTCACCAGGGTTCATTAAAGTCTGTCCAAAGAAAGGATAGTCTGCTAATATTCCCTCACATCCAGAGCATTAAGCTGACCCAAACTCAGGTATGTGTTTAAATTTCTGCCTGTCGATTTATTCAGGCCATGCATTGTATTGAGTAACAGCTCATCATTGGAAACAGCTGATTTCCTTTTTCCTGCTAGTCCAGATAAACAAACGACTCCATACATGGACACAGAGGCTTTGTGATACTCACTGACAAACTGCCATGGTCGTGAAATTACTGAGTATGTGTGCAGTCGTTATAAAAGACGTCACAAGACAGTCCCCTTCCTTGCTAAAGAGGGGGAATGCTTACTTGTGGAGTGTAACCACAAACACTCAGTTTAAATTATACAAGCATTGTACAAGTATTTATTTTTTTTGTGCACATTTTTCAAAGCCAATGCAAAAATACTTAAGAACCACTTACAAATTAGTGTACAGTTATAGAAGCTGGCCAAGGCGCTGAAAGTGTGAGAAGCTGTCTGAAAGAAGTTCTCGCCTCCACAACAGGAAGTGGAGTTGTGGTTGCAAAATGTCAGCTATGCCAAGTGCGCAGAGACCTCAGAATCACGCCGACTGCTGCTTCTGTTCAATGCAGTACTTTTCTCCTGCCTGCAAGCTCCTCTCATTTCAACATACACAAACATTCTCCATATATACAGTTCACTTCGGCATGGAGTTCTTCATCAAGTTACATCCGAATTCATTTTGCGTCTGTTTATTCTGCCTTCTTGGCATTTCTGCTTCCTACCACACAAGCTGACATTTTGCTCCTCGGAGCTGAAAACGAGACCACAAGTCTTTGTCTGTCTGTTAGTTGGATGTTTAAGCACTTAAATTATTGTGCATGAAAGTTTTGAGACATGCCTGGTGAAATTATGCAAAAAGGTGAGTAACTGGATTGAGCTTTGCATTGAACTGCATACCGATTGGGGATAGCATGGTCTAACATGGTCTGACGTGGTTAGATACTTCCTCTAACCATGTTAGGTTTTCAGTTCAATGCAGAGCTCAATGCATTGAACTGAATACCGGTGGTGATACTTCTCTCTAGCCATGTTAGAGGAAGTATCTCCATCGGTATTCAGTTCAGTGCAAAGCTCATTCCAGTTTCAACATAACAACAGCTCTGTCAGTTTTCACTAGAAATTAATAGTGACATCACCTTTTCTTAGGAATAGCTTCATGTCACTGGCAAAAAAATGGCTTTTCAGACTTTTTATGGCATCAAGTTGGACAGAATTACTGGATGTTCTCCGATACAAGAAAAATAAGGTGGTCTCATAAAGTGGATTTAGTGTTAAGCCAAATTGTTTAGAATATGTGTACTGTAATTCATGTCCTATATTAGGGATCTTAATGATCATTAATCGAAGTTCAGAATTTAACCAATTTAAAATGTATTAACCAACAACAAGAGACGGGCCCAAATACATCGAATTACAGATGCTTGGTTATCTGTTCTTTTATCCCTGAATGTAGCCTTCTCTAATTTTGCATCATCATATTTCAGATATTATTAATGATCAGCCCATAACAGAGTAAGGCAGCTGACTATCAACTAAAGACATTGCTTAAATCAATCAATATCATGTACAGTCTTGCAGATTCATGCTTCTTCGAATGCCTCATTGCTCTGTATTTAGAGTTTAGTGTTGTATTCGTCTGCCTGTCACTCTATCACTTCTATCATGTGCAGTGCATCTCAAGCGCCACTAGAGTCCAGTCAAGTCAAAAGAGGCTCTTAGTTGCAATTTATCATTGAAAGCCTTTTATATAAAAGATGAGACCCCAACATCTTACTGATATGTCTATTTATTCCTTAACGCTTCATTTTTTTTTTGTCGTGTTGTTTCTCCTGCAGGAAGATGCCTCTAACATCACTATACTGGGTCTACTCCTGGAGTGCAGCTTACCGAAGAGTTTGTTCAACAATCCTCAGGTATTTATCTCTTAAACCCCTCCGTACATGTTGTAAGACATGAAAATGCTCTGCAGGGACTAATAACTAAACATATTATCTATATTATTCGTGATCTTATTGAAAATTCTTGCAAATACATCTGCTACTCCCTCAAGAATATATCCACAGTCTATAAATAAGCTAATATTTACTATTTGAGTTATATTCTGTGGAGAGAAAAAAAGCATGTACACGTATACTGATGTATCCCCAATATAAGTACCATGGTTTGGCTCTAAATTTCAGTAGTTTCTTTTAATAGAGATAATCTTGAATTTGCAAACAGTGAGAGTATGAGAAAGGCAAATCTAAAAAACACACACAGTTTTTAGTTTCTTCCTACTTTGCAGTGACTTTCTTGCCTGTTTCGTCACGCCCACTCCTCTAAGTTTTAGACTAGCTGGCCTTCTGCTCATATAGACAGCCGGGCTTGTCATCTGAGCTCCTTCTGTTTTCTCAAGAACCCCTGTGGAGGGTGAGATCTCTTGCCAGACTTCTAATTGCTTTCTCAAGAGACTGTGTAATTGACGTGTGGCTCCCAGTGCTCGTGTGACTCAATACACCTGATGCAAGAGGCAACTGCAGACAACCTAACTATATCGTCATATTTATACAAACTGAAATCAGCTTTACGTTCAGTTGCATGAGCATCCCAGCTGTGACCTTCGGCTCGTATCCAAGATCAACACCTGCTCCTTAGTTCCTTTTCAAGTTCTCGCCAGTAAAATCGAGAACTTGCCTGTGGTCAGTGTGGATGCTTCTCACACATTAAATGAGCCTTGCAGGAAGTTAGCAGTAGCTTGGTTTCAGGGGATTAGGTTTGCAATTGCATCCTTGAGCCCCTGTGGCACCGAGCCAGGGCATCTGTCTGCAGGTCGTCAGGGGTTGATTCACCCTCTGAGACGAGCCCTGGTTCACAGAGAGACTTGTACTCTCCCAGTACTGACTTATCAGCCTTGGTAGATTGTTAGTCACAGGGTGGGGTGGAGGGTGGGGTGCTGACTTGTTTTTCTGTCTGTCTAAGAACAGCATGTATCCGTCTGTCATGGCAAAGAAAATAACTCACACTTGTGTATCATCATTTGTTTTCTTCATTTACATTCTTTGTGTCTTTTTAACATCCAAAATGCCCTTCTTTGTTTATTTACTTTTAGTAAGTTTATTTTGCTAATTACTGTTTTCTTGACGTCTCAAATCACTCCTCATTGTCCTCGTGCTTATCTTTCTGCTTGGTGCCTGACTGGTATGCCTTCCTGTTCCGTCCCAGGGGTCCTGCCTCCAGAGTGAGGAGCGCCTCAGTCTGCAGATTAATCTGTCGGCGCGTGGTGACCGACCCGCTGACCTGGACAAGCTCAAGCCTTACATCATTGAGCACATTTTGGTGCTGCTGGTGGCCCCCGCTGCTGGACAGGCTACAGTAGGTGGGTTTGTCCGACTTGTCTGACTCAAGATAAATTTACTGTGGGAATGTGATTTAACAGAAACACTTGAGGACACCATACAGCTCGATTCCAACTGATGTGTCCTTTTTATAGATACAATTTTTAGCATGGAAAGAAAAACATCTAATTTCCTGTTTTGTTAAATCTTTACTTTGACTCTTTATGACCAAATAAATAAAGACAATGTTCATGATGAACAAAAAAGGATAATGTTAATAATCCTCCTGCTGTTTTTGAAGGAACTGACTGAAAAATATAGGAAGACATCATGTCTGTTCAGAGCACCAAGGCTGAAGATTAGAGCTGTGACTAACAGTTATTTTCATTATTGAGTATTCTGCAGATTATTTTTTGATCAACACAAAAATTAATTGACTACTCGTTACCGTCTACACAGCATTCACACTGGTCTATAAATATTTTCATTTCGGTAACTCACACAGGTTTTCTTTGATGTTACACCACATTTGCATCTTTGTTTTTACATACAGACTATTTCTGTCAGCAGTAGGTAGTGAAGTCATTGTGGAGCTTTTTATAATTTTTCACATTGGTTATGAGAACATACGTGTCGTATTTCATTTCCCGTTTTTTATCTTTGGCTAACTCAAAAGTTCTCTGAATGACAAAAAATACCTTTTCCATAGCAAAACATTTACAAACCTCATGAATCTAGCCATACCTTTAGTTATACTCTACACACTGTATGTACACTTTTTATATTTCGAAACTGATTTTTTTTTTTTTTCTTACAGGGGAACCAAAAATAGGAGTTTATTTGCTAAATTCTGGAGGCAAGAAGCTCTACGTAAAGGTGAGGTGTTTTCTTTTGTTTGGTTTTCTTATGGGTATTATAGGTGTCAATTTTTAGGCTTGACAAGGTGATTCATATCCCTAGGACATGCAGGTGCTCTCAAAAGTGGAGGCCGGCCTGGACTTCAATCAGGTTCTGCTGAGACCAGAAGCAAAAAACTTCACTGAAGTGGCTGCGCTAGCCTGCAGAGGTGAACGCTCCCTTCAGTTCAAATAATTTCTTCTTAATTCTTGTAATATCCTTTCAGTGCAATTGCATTTGACCCAAATGTCTCTGAGTATTTGATCTACAACAGTTTTGTTTCTTGTATCAGGTTCTTTGCCAGGCCACGAGAGGAAATGCACAAGTCATATCAGTTTAAAAATTCTGGGAAACCGGACAACACACAGCTTTCCTGGACTACATATCGCACACAGGTAAAGTTGAGACCTTTTGCCTTTTCACGCTCACATTTTCCTAAGAAACCATTAGAATTAAGAATGAATGAAAACATAGTTTCCAGTATAGCAATTCTTAAAATGCCTAAATGCTTCAACAGCTAACATGTGATACTAATAACAAACTTTGGTGTCAATTTGTTGTTGTTGTTGTTGTCTGCAGACCGACCGAGGAGGATTTGTTCAGCCTGTTTCAGGTGAAACAAAGAGGTGCGGACAAAGTGGACCTGTGGCTGACAAACTCCCTCCTCCTGCCTCTCACGGTGACAAACGTGAGCCTCTCACAGAAGCTGCAGGGAGTAATGAAGGTATGTATGCACCACAGCCTCATGTAGAGATAGATAGGAAGCAGATCAGATTACTGCAAACTTTTTTTTTAGTTTATGCCAGAGGAATTCTGGATTTAATACTGAAGTCTCTGCTGCCCCCTGTCTGTTAGGTGACGAACTTCAGCGGACCGCTGACAGTTCCACAGGGCTGCTGGCGCGTTCTGTCCCTCCAGCTGCTCAGCAGGGCGCTGCCTGTCAATGAGCTGTCCACTCTGAGTCTGGATACCAGCCTGGGACAAGTCTTGCACATTCCTCTCTACTTCCACTCTCGTCCTTTCAAGGTGAAATACCAGCTCTAGTGTAGAGATACAACTATAAGTTGATTAGTTGTCTGCTATTAAATAAACCACCAACAAGTGTGATATTCAAGAGGTGAAAAGGTTAAAATTCTCTGTTTGTAGCCTCTTAATTTGCTCCTCTATGACAGTAAACTGAATATTTTTGTGTTGTGGACAAAACAAAACATTTGAGGGCGACGTCTTGGGCTTTGGGAAACACTGTTAGTGGCCAGTTAGTAATATATTGAGTTGGGAATCGGATGTTTTTACTGATTATGTGTCTGTCCGCAGGGGGAAGTGGTGTTTGAGGCAGAGCGAGACTGTGGACGACCTTGCCCACTTAAATTGTCTGAAACAGGTGAGACACGGCACCAAAAGTCTTAATACAGTAGAGGGTTTTTTCATTGTTAATGTTTTTGTGTTTTTTTTTCCCCTTCTCTAATGTTGCATTAGGTCGTTTAGAGTGGCAGCGTTCTCTCCTCCCAGACTTTTTCTCCTCTTCTTGGCCTGTAGACGGCAAACTGGCTGCTGAGCTCTGCTCTCGATGGCAGAGTCACAAAGACAAGCTGCCATGCAGGTGAATCTAAAATGCAACACAGCTTTTTTTTTGTGTCTTGTAATCCATTGTTACACTAACATCATTAATCATGTAATTCCTTTTGTGTTCTCAGGTGGCCCAGACTTCCTGTAGAGACGTCCTTACCTCTGGACTTTGGTGCTACACCTGTCAATGAGAGCAAGGTGAGCAACACTTCAGGATTCTTCAATAGAAATATTGTATATTTAAAATGCATTTTTTGACATTTGCGTGTAGCAAATTTGAAAATACTTGTTTTGTGTTTCAGGTGAAGACGTTCATGCTGAAGAATCCTTCTTCTTCAGTTGTTTCCGTAGAGATTCGGGTCCTCTCCCTGTACCCAGCTCCCCTGGAGGCCCTGGACCTCCTAACCAAATGGTACGCTGTCAACAGTAAAAGTTTAATATTGCAGAGAATGATTCATCTTCAGTTGTTTGTGTGTCCTGGCTGTTTGAAGAATTGCTCCAGCACTTTTCTCTAGTTGATTTGTCAATATGTTTCCTCTGTTTTGATTGGCAGGTTTAATATCAGCCCCCTCTCTGTCAACATCAGCACTACAGAGTTTTCTCTGTTGGCTTCTCTCCCAAAGGTAAATCCTGAGAACGTTCTTTGACACTAATCTTTTAACGTTTACTCAGGCTTTCCAACTAAATTGATTCAATACCTGCATGGACAGCACTCTCACTCTAGTTGTGCTTTAGTGTTGTCCGTGTTGATTCCCCTACAAATCTTTTTCCTCTCTGTGTGTTTGTCTGCAGGCTGGTGAGAGTGTGGAGGACATGACAGGAAAAGGTGTCCTGCGTCTGCTGCTGCAGCCCTGGGAGAACAGAGAAGTCGCTGTGGTCTTTGCTCCCTCTGACCACAAACCCACCACTACCATTCTTGTCATCAGGTACTGATTCATATGAGTGGGATGAGTTTGTGTGAGTCACTGTGTTCATTCAGTTTTCATAATGGCAGGGAATTTTTTTAAGTTTTCAGAGCTGATTTCAGTAGTACAAAGTTTCACAAAACAGATTTCACTTCTGGAGAAACGCAACCTGATGTCAGGTTGCGGTTGCCAATTATGTTTTCAGTGTGGACAAACAATCACTAGCAGGACCAGCATGCTCATAGGAGAGTATCGTAGCAGCTTCCCCTTGGTAGTTTAACGCAGGTTGACAAACTGTTTTAGGCACATAAACCCCAGTTGATCCAGAAGGTGGCAGTATAGAACACATTACCTCACACAAACCAGCATGACCCTGCAGCTCTTCAATTTCTAGGCATCTGCTTTTCTGTAAAAGAGCATTGCAGCGGTGTAAAGAATCTGATTATTACTCTATGATGTATACATATATATTAATTTTGATAAAGTGCAAGGTACAAATTTGCACAACTCTTTATTGTTTTATCAGAAACACTGTTTATGTTGTTCCAAAAACCTGTTCGTATCATGTTGAGAGCAATCGTCATTCTGTCAAACATGGTATTTTCACTGCATTTCAGGAACAACCTGACGGTGTTTGACATGATGATGGTGCAGGGCCACGGGGCCAAAGAGCTGCTAAAAGTCGGAGGCAAACTTCCCGGTCCAGGAGCCTCTCTGCGCTTCAATGTTCCTCAGTCAACTCTGATGGAGTGTCGTGATGGTGAGATTAATATCAGTGCATGACTGGGGGTATGTCCTCACTTTTAACGGAGAGATGGCAAAAGAACGAACTTATGGTTTAACTGCGCTGTCTGTCACTCACAGGTCTGCGCACCAACAAACCGCTCTTCGCCATCAGGAAGAGTTTCAAGGTGGAGAATGCCGGAGAGCTTCCTCTGACCGTCATGTCGATGAATATTAATGGATATAAGTGTCAGGGATTTGGCTTCGAGGTGTTGCAGTGTCGCCCCTTCAGCCTCAACCACAACACCTCCTCTGAGATTACCATCGCGTAAGTGGAATTTTATGTAAATGTTTAATTAGGATTTTTTTTTTATATTGTTGTCACTTCATATTTGAGTAATGTTGTCCTGTCACATCTTATATTGGTATTAAAAAGAACAAGGTTTGTTCCTCTTTTTTTCTTCAGCTGTGGCGGAACTATTTTTTCTCTTCCTCTTTTCATTTTGATGCAATGTGTCCTAAATATACCTCTCTCTTGCTTTAAATCTGTGAGTCTTCTCTTCCTGTCTCACTGTCTCTACCTGCCTGTGTCATCAGGTTTACTCCAGACTTCACCTCATCCTGGGTCATCCGGGATCTCACCCTGGTGAGTTCGCGCGGCACTTCTTTCCCTTTCACCCTCAATGTGACGCTGCCCCACCACATGTTGCCTCTCTGCGCTCAGGTGGTTCCTGGTCCCAGCTGGGAAGAAACCTTCTGGGTGGTCACCCTCATCTTCACATGGTTAGTAACTTAAGTAATTCATAGATCATTGATGATTCAGGGAGGTCGGTTTCTAGTTTTTTAAAAATGTTTTCCAGTGCGGTGTACAAGCTGTACAGAGTACGAAACACTGTCTTTAACCCCTTGATAGAAGTAGGGGAAAACCCCACCTGCAGTAGAGTCAAAGTTCAACAGTTGTTGTGAGTGATAAAAACAGGATGTGTCACACAGTTACACTGTCATTTGTGAGCTCTCATTAATCACATCTGACACCTAGTGGTAATATGTTGTATTACTGGTGACTGCTGACATTACCTTCCACAACACATGTGAATGTTGTTTTTATTCATTTTTGAACATATTTGAATATGCAAACATGGATATGTCACCAGGCTTACCAAAAGTTACACCTGCGACACTGTTTGTCCACTTACTCTGCATTTTGAATATGATGCCTAGCTAACATGATTCGAGTTGGGCATTCTTTCAGTAGAACAGTTACTTGTTTAGTCAGTGGTTCGTGGAACTAATCTCTGTAGGAAGTCATTGTTTTCCAGTTCTTGGATGTGTACTAAAGGTGTAACACATTGTCAGATACTGATAATATCTGTTGTATCTGTTTGTGTTTCAGCTTCTCCCTGTTTGGTGTGTGTCTGATGGCCTTCCATCAGGCCCAGTATATCCTGAATGAGTTCTCTACACCCAGCATCAGGAGCAACCACAACTCTGTCCTGTCCCGGGATAACGGTCATGTTAATAACATCACACCCAATGGAGTGAAGTACGTCTACAGTCTTTTAAATACTCTAGCTTAAAGACAAATAATGCAAGTGGATTTTTTTTCTGGAACTAAAATGCTCAATTTGTCATGTTGTGTCTTGTTTGTGCAGTAAAACAAAGGGCAGTTGTAAGAGCTACGTGGACACCTGTCACACCTCAGACAAAGGTAAGGGGCGTGGCTCTCCAGCCCTGGCCAACAGCCCCGCCCAGCGTCCTCAGTCATCGAAGAAAAGCTCCTCGGTCACCCCATCCCAAACACAGAAGAAGCATAAGGTTTCACTGTATTACACCAAATACAAGAGCAGCTTGTCCACTGCAGCCAGTGATGCTGTGACGATGGATGAAGAGCACGAGGACCTGATGCCGGACCCTCCTCTGACACCGGACCCTGATGTCTGCAACAACAATGAACCAGCGTTCATCAGTGAGCTGGATAAAAAGCCACCGGCAGACTTGAAAGAAGACCCCCACATCACTGTAGAAGATAGAGTGCCAGCAGCAGTTATGTTTCCCATGGAAATACCTGCTGGTTTTCCAGCTAACGTCACACTGAGTCCAGGACCTAGACCAGGCCTGTTAGTGTGTAGCCCAGTAGAGACGAGCTGCACTGAGCACTATGCACAGAAGATCGATTCTGAGAAAAGGGACAGTTCTGAAATAGAGGTAAGGATAAAATAAAATAAAATTTAAAGTGACTCAAGCACTTTGCAAAGCATATAATCTGATCTTCTGATTAAAAATGATTTTTTTCTTCTTCCAGCTAAGAGAAGATGGGAAAGGCCAGAAAAAGAAAGCACAGAGTGCAGAAACTGGCTCTGCTTCAGGAAATAATAAGGGAAAGCGGAGTCGCAGGAAGACAGAAAATGTCTCCAGGTAGGCCTCACTTTACCTTTGATTTAATCGAAACTTCTACCCTTGCGATGGTAATCACCATCCAATTCACTAGACGCAGGAAAGAAACCAAAAAGAGGCAAAAGGCTGATAAAAAAAAACAGGGAGAAACAGCTCAACTCTCACTCGTCAATTGGACCTTTGAGACTCTGGAGGCGAGTGCAGTGGCTGATGTCTGATAATTAAATCTCTATCATCTTATAATTACAATAATAGCAAAGTATTTAGATAAATAATTATGGCAAGTTTGATAGCTTGTGCTGCCTCCCCCCTCACTGAAGCTTTAAAAAGAAAATAGGATTTGGGGCAACCATTTAATTTACATTTGTTCTGAAATTCCCGAGTAAAATCTAATGATGCTCTCAAACAAAGAGCTACATGGAACATTGACAGTTTTATATAGCACCAAACAGATCAGATGTTTTAAAGAAGTTTCTTTGTGATTGCTGCCGTAGTGCTCCTGAGCACAATGTCGTAGTGATGCCAGAGAGGGAGAAAGAACCTGACTGGAAATCAGGGGACCGTAACATCAGTGGAACCCGCAACAGGAACCGCTGCTGCAACGGCTCCAAGTCAGAAGCACCAAAGCCCGGACAGAACACTGAGAGCCCCCTCAAACAGAACGGTGGGCCTGCAGTCACACTGCTCACCAGCTTTATTAACTCAGCACTTTGGTTGTAGTCTCACTGGCGTTGTTGATGTCCAGCAGGTGTGTGTCCCGCTCGAACTCGACGGAAGTGCGCCACAGAGCGGCGTGGCGGTGGAGTGTGCGAGTCTGGCTCGGACTCCGGCAGCTCGTCAGGCAGCGTGAGGGCCAGCAGGGGGAGCTGGGGCAGCTGGAGCAGCGCCAGCAGCATGGAGGGCGACAAAGACGCCAGCGCCCGAACACATGCCTGCACTACCTCATCTAGAAAAAGTAAAGAACACTTGTAGACTGCCTTATCGAGGAAAACCAGAACTGTTAGCACACTATTATAAACTGTAGCTGGTAATTAATCACAGATGAGAGACGTGAACGACATTATTTGGCATTTGTGCGAACAGATTTTTGACCTGTTGGTTTTTACAGGGGACTCCATGCAGTACGGCGGCTACCCAGTAGAGCGGGACTGCTACCAGACAATGAATACAAACTACAAAGCTCACAGGTAACTCAGGATAACAGACACGAATACAAGGGGCTCTAATAATTGTATTACCCTCGACAAAAAATGCTTGTATGTATTTTACTAGGTCTATATTTTTAAATCCGTATATCTACTTTGCATCAACTTACAAATACTGTTGTTTCCATTCATTCTGTTTGACTTATGAACCTTGCCTTTTCCTCTGCTCAGCATGAACAGCTTGTACCGTAAAGACCAGTGCCAAAGCCAGGATCCCCCAGCGCCCAACTTCGCCCCCAGTTTTGCTGCTGTTGCTGCAGGAGCTGACAGGAACATGGAGAAAGACATTCATAGTAAGTCTATGATTTATTTTTTTAAATAAAAGCAGTCTGAAATTAACACCTGTCCATGTCTGTAGTAAAAGAATATATTGTGTGATAGCTCTGGTTTGTAATGTAGAGTTGTTGTGCACCTCCTCAGATCTGACAGGTCAGTATTTGCCTGAAGAGACGTGGTCGGCTCCATCCATCCCGCTCACCAATGAGTTCAGATACAACACCACCGAAGCTCTGCCCTACATACCTCAGCCAGCAACCACCGCGTCCTACAACGGGTAGGTGTTTTGAATGCATATCTTGCACATGAGCTGTGTGTGAAATGAAGAAAAACATTTATCTGCACCTTTATTCCACTTGATGACAATTTACATAATACATCTTGCAAGGAAATGTAGTTAAGATGTAGTATTGCGTGCACGTACATCGGGTGGTTGGGTTAAAAATATTCTTGAAAAACACCTTAAAAGCATTCGATTATAGTGTCGTATACCTGTGACACCTTCTGCTAATGTTGGCCACAAGAGCTTATGTCCTGTATTTACATCTGTCTGCCTTCAAGTTCCCGAAAACATTCAAACAACAGTGGCAACCTTAAAAAGTGAGTGAATCCTGGACGTGAATGGAAAGATCTAAATGACTGCTCATGTTGTTGTCCCTTGAAGCGCCCAATAACGTAACAATTTCCTGAAAATGTGATAATTTTCATGAAAACCAGTAAAAGATCAGGATATTTTATCACATCTTCAATCAGGTCAAGTGCAAATTGAATTAAATGTTCAGGTAATTTTGACACTTCATGTCCGCTGCATGTGAAAACAGGAAATAGTTTGCTAATGTAAGCCACATCTCGTGTGTTATATTCTGTAACTGTCAACTTTTAAATGTGCATTATGTAGTTTTGGGGAAGAAATTTAATTCAGAAGAGAAAGATCTTCATTTAAATGCCTCAATGAACGAAACATAAACAAACTGACCAGACAGGACAACACAATTTCATACTGTTTTTGTGTATATTTGGCGGACCCTGCCACCTTTCGAGCTTCAAACAGTGTTGGAGTTTGAATATTATCAATGTTAATGAGGTAATAATACAAATTCCTTTACAGGGGGGTTATTCTGCCTCTAAGTGTTGGCTTTAAAGAAGTGACTGGTCCCTGTGTGTTCATGTAAAAGCTCATTACCTTCATTTGGTTCAGCTCTCTGTGTAAACTGTTGTTAGTAAGCACATACTGCAGATCTGATATGGTAATAGAACTGATACTGGTTGACAGTTTGAATATCGACCGTCCCGGTGCCGCAGTAAAGTGTTTTATCTGTCCCTGTTAAACCCGTCAGATCAACTGTTACCTTGTTTCCTGCAGGTTTACTTGGAGCAGTGCCAACAGCCAATGCAACAGTCCTTACACCTACTGTGAGGAAGGCAACTACATAGGTACAGTTTCCTCACACTCTCTTCCACATTATGTATTCATGTTACACTCAGTACTCTCAAGCAGCAGGTGATATTACTTCTTGAAATGGTTGCTGGAACAAGCATTGACCGTTTGATCCAATCATTTTGTAGGCAATGGAACATTTCCGAGTGGTTTTCCGGGTCAGGAGAGCCAGAACGCTGCACACTGCAGCCAGAGCAGCTGGAGTGAGGAACAGCCTCAGGAATCACCCTCGACCTGGGACACGGCAGCCTGTGTGGGCAGCAAGGTGACGAGTCACAATATTAAACTCATATGTTTAAACAGTCAGTGGGTGTGCGCTTGACAATTAATGATTGTTGTCTTTATCAGTTTTCTGCCCTGGTCACATCACGACATCTTCATTTGTCGTATTTTGCCTGTTTAATGATCCAAAACTTGAAGATTTTCAGTTTATTTTAGACACAAAAGCAGCTTCAAATCTTCACATTTCAGAATCTGCAGCTATGTTTTCTAGCAATGACATTTCACTTTAAAAAAAATCTTTGCTGATCAATGAATCATTGCAGCTCTACTATGTCATGATGCAGATAAGATGACCTCTTACAGACAGCATATTTTTCTCCTTTTGTTCCCCTTTGCTACGCGATATGTGAAAAAATCATAATGCAATTTTATTTTGAATGATTCACGTTGAGTAAGAGTGACAGTTTTTGCATCCGAGTCCTCGTGGTTTACCCCCAAAAAATCCAACTTTTTTTAGTTTTTGCGATGTATTAGAAACTAGATTGACTTTATTAGATCCTGTTTTGCTATGTTTCATTTAGATTTTAATTAATTGTGCAGCCCAACAGGGCCTCTACCACCAAGGCCATCATATCCTCGTTTCTCATGATTTTCACACATCACACACCAAACCTCAGCATACTACTGCATATATTATTATGGTAACTAAAGTTTGGAGTCAAAAACATTGTCACATGAAATCAGATTAATATTGTGAAACTTCAGGCACATTAACCAAGAGAAGTGAAAATGTCAGAAGTAAAATTTCCCGAGCGATGCAGAATTGCCCTTAAATATAGATTTACAGGATGTGGTTTAGGTTGTGTAATCTTGTAAAAGTGAAATGCAGGTTTCAGTCAAATTACAGTAAAACATTGTGATGATTGACAACAAGTCTTTTAAAAGCACCAGAGAGAGAAACGAGATTGAATGCAGAGTTGCTTACACAACACATTGCGCTGTGATTATATTGAGAGAGCAGGTTGCTGCCTGAAACCTCTGATCAGATCTTTCCTAATATGCGACCCGGCCTGAGTGCACTGACGACCTGTGACGCTCCCATAATGACCATTAACTCGGTATAAAACAGGATGTTTGTAACTGTGGTAGGTTGTAACGACTCTAAACACACCAGTAGTTTCTCTTGTGAATCATATGTGGTATTTAGAGGAAGGAAGCTCCTGGACTGTCACCACTCGGCTCTCAGTGTCGGAGCAGAAAGGAGGAAGAAGAGCATCTGGTTTAATAGACTCAGTCTTACTGAAAGTGGGTTTATATAAACTTCTCTTCCATTTGCTGCTTCTTCTTTTTGCACAGATGCACAGTGTTGGCTGCAGTTTTTCTTATGTCATTCAGATTTCTCAAATTGCTTCATCAGGGACACAGTAACGGTTTGTTAATATTTTAGCTGACATGCAAAAAGAAATTCAGATCCAGACAACTTTATTAACCCACCAGGGGAAATTTGTTTGAACAGCTTGACTTGCACACATACGAAAACATCCAGTAACATGTAGACACAAAAACAATGACTATCAAATAAAATAAAAAATGCCATAAATCCTACATGTTAATAAGTAGTTTGTCAAATTGCTTTGTACGTGGCCTTATTATGACATATTCTGCTGTGTGACGGGTACAAAAACATTTAACTCAGGTGATCTACTGGACTGACTGTCGGCCAGGTCCGATAATCCTTCCAACACTCGTCTCAGGTAAAAGTAATCTCTCACAGTGTACAGAGAGGTTACTCTGTAGCTGATTGGGTGAAACTTTGCACCTAAACTTCAGGGGAAAGGTCATTCTAAAAAAGGACAAACGAGATTATGAAGTTGAGAAACGACAGGTCATCTCTGTAGGCAGCAGCTCACAGAGGTGGGAAACATCAGAAAAGGTCATGAAAATATAAACTGTGGGATGCAGTTTCTCTCGGCAGCTTTGGACCGACACAAATCTAAGAAAAACTAATTAATCTGATGTCTCTGTTCGTCCTCTGCAGCCATACTTCTCCGGTACCCGCAGCCTCTCCCCCATGTCCAGCCTGTTTGGATCCATCTGGACGCCGCAGAGCGAGCCCTACCAGAGCCACTTCCACCCAGAGCGATCGGCCCCGATGTCCCCCGTGTCCCCCATCACCCCGCCTCATTCCCCCTTCAGCAGGGAGCCAGAGGGGCGGTGCGCTCCCATCCAGTACTCCAGCTTCAACCCGTTCGGCCCACACATGAACCTGGACATATGGAACTCTTCCTCCAACCGCAGCTCCAACTCACAACTCTCCAACGACTCCGGCTACTGCGGAGACGTTTAAAAGAAACAAAAAAGTATAAAAACATGGTTGACCTTATAAACAAAAAAAAAACAAAATGGCAGACCTAAACAATAATTGCAAACATATAAAACATTGATATGTAAAAGAAAGGAAATAAAAATGAATGTTCTTTTATCATTAATGGGGAAAATGTGAATATTCCTTTTCTTTTATGTTCCCATTTTCAAATGTTAAATGTTGTGAAAGGTTAAGCATTTGTTGTATATTTTTCTAGATGTTTTGCAGTTTTGATCATAGAAAATAAAAAAAAAAGGTTTTGTACTGAACACGAGTCATTTTTTACTAACTTCATGTGGCATTTACCTCGTCTGTATCTTTATTTTCTTTCCTGGCAGCCCTCTCTGACTATTTAAATCACTAATCAGAGTCCACAAGTCATCTCTCTCTTCATTCTTGTTTTATTTTTCACAGAACACTTGCTGGATGTGCTGTTTTCTGTACACACAGACCAAAATATGAGTCTCGTTCAGTCTCCGCTCTGTGATTGTGCTCTGAATCACTCCACCTTGCCAACCAGGTGGGAGTCGAATCAGTTAAAGAAGGAAATGGTCCAAATTCTCTGCAGCTGGAACTGGGAGACTGATCATTGGTTGGGTCAAGCTCCAAAAACACAGGATCCTTCCTTTTTGTTTGATTCAGTCACAACTAAAAGACAGAAAACATGTCTACTATGTAGTTGTGGAGAACAAATTCAAACTCAGAATATTATTTACAATATTAATGAGGTAATAATCTCATCACAACCGGTTGAACCTTCACAAAACACAATACCAAGCAACAGAAGCTGTGCACGCCCACAAAGCTGGCAACACAGTATTTCATGCTAACAACAAACAAAATAGGATATAAAAGCTGAGACTACAGATTCCAGGCCAAAATGAGTTGTATCTAGATGGAGTTCATACCTGTTTTACTGTAATATGAACGATCTAAAATGGCACAGCTGTTGCCCAAACATGATTAAATAACCGTCTCTCAGTCTTCACTGAAACTTTGCTCTGCTTCACTTTATGAGCATCAATCCCGACAGACGGACCGTTCAGATGTTGTGCTGTGGTTTTCCTTAAGGTTTTAGGCTGCAGCTGCATCGTTCCAAGGAGAGTTTCACTCAAAAAAATGGCGAAAAAATGAAAGATTTAATTCATGCAGAGTTCAAACTTCGTTGCACTCCGACACTGATCACAATCTCACAAGTTACCAAAGATTTCCCATATAGTCATTTTTTCTTTAAGGTCAGTTAAGTGCACCAGTGGGGAATGTTGCATGAGAAGAGTGAGGCTGAAGGCGCTGTATTGTTTCTGTGATCACTCGATTACCACGTTCAATCAGTTAACGTTTAGACAATATTTCTCCTCACTCTTTGTCTTTCCTCTATTTTCTCCTCTGCTTTCGAAACACCTGAGGCTCCTTAAAGTCCTCGTCCCTTCTCCCAACACATTTTCAACTTTGTAGCTCTCCTAAGATGCTTTGTGAATAACTCTTACTGGGCTCCTCTCTATTCTATGCGGAAATTCTTAGAAAACGTCACATAATGTCACCACGAGGAACTCTTTGCACTGGGAAGCTTTATAATATGGCCCCATTTGTTTAAACCCACTTCCTCCTGTCAGGGATAAAACACATTCACACCTGTGACAGACAGTAACATGTGAGCTTGAACTCATGTATCTTATCTATGAAATAAAAAAGTTAAGAGTCTAACCGATGCAGGTAAATTGATAAGTGAGGCTGGTTCATGTTTTCAAAGCAAAATCTTTTGCTTGACTAAAAGATAAATTCACGTCCCGTCGGTCATTCAGCGAAGGTGCTGATCCACCTCGAACACTTCTGCTTTCTTAGCTTTAATCAGCTCTCCACACACGGCACACTTACTGACACTGACATCATCTGATCCTAAAGCTCTGCCAGAAAGCTGTTTTTTTTTTTCTTCTTTACTTCCTAATGTGGTGGGATATATAAGGCATGTGGAAGTAATTTGCAAACTAGAGAAGTGATACAGGAAAGTAGTGAAAGCATCATTCTGTTGTGCACTGAAGAAGGAGAACGACACATCAGCTTTAAGATGACGAGACGCTTCAAGGTATTTCATTTATTACTTTAATTAGACGGAGTAATGCAGAGACTTTATAAGTGTTCGATTATAAAAAATAGCTGTCAGATTTTTTTTTAAAAAGCTATCACAATATTGATTCAATGAATGTATTTTAATTAATGAATTGATGATATCGATTTGTGAATTCCCTCTTTAGAAGTTTACAGAATGTTTAATTCCTAAAAATTGATGAATTGATTTTAAACCACTGCTGCAGAGAATCCTCACCTCTGATTGGCTGGCAGGTGTGGATTGTTTACTAACATCGGGGCAGTTTAATTGAACACGTGATGACAGTTTTAAACTAACATGCCAGAGTGAAACTGTCGGTGAGGACAATCACAGCTGAACACTCTGGAGCTCTCATTTTAAACTTGTTTAATATTTGTGCGATCCTGGCAGTCGTGAGAACTGTAATCTGTACTCAAGTTGGGAGTACAAGTACATTACTGATATATTACTCAATTACAAGTCAAACTACTGGTATTAAAGTAATACTTTAGTATTCTTCTCAAACACTACTCAGATTATGAGTTACCTTTTAACCGTTCGGTTTGTGATTGGATCTTATTTGCAATCAAAATGCAAACACTTGGATATTAATCCAAATTATACTTAGTTACTTTAAATCATAATTGAGTACCAAGTAGATAACATGGCTTAATGCAAATTTAAGTATGAGTAAAGTTTCAGATTTTGAAAAAAATCAGTAATTTCAGTAGCTCTCATTAGTTATTTCCTCCCCTGGAATCGGGTCATGAATCACACATTTTGTTTGGTATCAAAGTGTTTTCACGTCCTCCTTGTTGCTGCTTTCCAGTTTGGAAGTCTTAATGTTGAGATAACAACCACAAAACCTTTCTGAAGCTTTGAAGCAAAACAGCGTTGCATCATTCACCTGAACAGCTGCAGTAGATGAGGACTTGTTTTAAAAATGTCAAAACACAACCGAGAAAAACCAAAACCAACATAAAACGGCTCCAAACAGTCGACTGGTGTACGTCACGTTACTGAAAAGTCCTGAGATCCCAAATCAATTTGAAAAGACGTTATTTCCACTTTGTAAAAGCAATTTGTTGACTGTTGGATTTTCCTTCTCTTTTGTGTTTTTATAGGGACTAAAGATGACAAACCTGCCACTCCTCATGTTTGTCCTCCTGCTAACCAATCGCAGCCTCTCACTCTCCAGGCCGCGGTGTCACCGCTGCGAGCGAACCTCCTGCGACTGCTCCAAACAAAACCTGGGGGACGTCCCTGCAGCACCCTCAAAGCTCATCACCAAGCTCGACCTCTCATTCAACAACCTGTCGACAATAATGAAAGACGACTTTGTTGCATATGCCAGTTTACAGTCACTGATTGTGAATAACAACATGATCCGTATGATCCAGGAGCAGGCATTCGACCCGCTGACTAATTTAATTGAACTGGACTTGTCCTCAAACCACCTGGACAGTTTGTCTGCTGAGTGGTTTGAGAGCCTTGTTTCTCTGCAGCACTTGAATCTTTTAGGGAACCGCTATGAAACGTTGGGTCAAGGTAACCTTTTCCAGCCGCTGAAGAGATTAAAGACCCTACATTTTGGAGGACTTGACTTCCGGTCTGTCAGGAAGAACGACTTTTCTGGCCTCGCTTCACTCGAAGAGGTTGTTTTTGATGGACGGAACCTGCAAGCCTACGCAGAAGGAAGTTTGAGACGAGTCAGGCCCCTTAAACATGTGGCGCTCGCCCTCCGTGGTCCGTTTAAGAAGAATCAGGCACTCGTAGAAACTGTGCTGTCAGATGTTGCGCACCCAAACACAACGCTGACATTCACAAAGACAAGTTTCTTCAGAGAGCAACAAATGATCCCATTCAGAGTGCTAAATGAGGGCGGAACAACAGACGTCACTTTTAAAAATGTTAACGTTACACTTGGAGCTTTTGTTGCATTTTTGTACGTAATGTCAGACTCCAATATAACCAAGTTTTCAGTTATAGATACAAAAATCTTCCTAAGTTTCCCTCGCAGGCTCCCAGACGACACACACTTCAGGGGCTGGGAGGAGGTCGTGCTGATGAACGTTGATATCCCTCAATTCTACAATTTCCCGGCAATCTTTTTCCTCGAACCTCTGCTGAAGGTGGTGAGAAGGGTGTCCGTGATAAACTGCACGCTGTACAACGTCCTTTGTGAAAACTCAAGAGATTTCTCAAAGCTGGAGTACATAGACGTCAGCGACAACATGTTGAACGATGATACCCTCGGCGGAATGATGTGCGATGGCGAGGTTGGTTTTTCGGGTCTGCGAACCTTCAATCTCAGCAGGAACAACCTGCAGTCCATCAACAGCCGGCTCTTCACCCAACTGCACGAGCTTGAAAACATTGACCTAAGTGGAAATGCAGTTCATAGAATGCCTGAGACTTGTTACTGGCCGCCAAGGCTCCAATTTTTAAACCTTTCATGGGCTCTGTTGATAGAAGTGACCGCTTGTTTGCCAAAAACTTTACGCACCCTCGATGTGTCAGACAACGACTTGACCGTGTTCACCATCCAGCTCCCGTTTCTCACAACGTTATACATCTCTGGAAACAAGCTCAGCAGATTGCCAGGGGCCAGTTTATTTCCTCGCCTCTCATTTCTCTTTGTTGAAAACAACGACTTGCAGACGCTGGGCAGCACCGATCTGAACGTTTATAATAACCTCACGGCTTTAGAGGCTGGTGCTAAATCGTACGAGTGTTCGTGTGACTTCGTAGCGTTCATGACGAGCGACCTGACGCAGCAAAGAGTCACGATTGGAGATGAGATCGAGTTGTACGTCTGCGACTCCCCTGACGCCATGAGAGGAAAGAGCGTGACCGACGCGAGGTTGTCAGTGTTTGAGTGTCAAACGGCCTTAGCCTTGTCCGTCCTCTGTGCAGGCATCCTGGCAGTGATTCTGCTCATTGCAGGTTTGTGTCACAAATTCAGCGTTCTGTGGTACGTGAGGATGACGTGGGCCTGGCTGAGAGCTAAGAGGAAGCCAAAGTTGAAAAAGGGAGCGCTGGAGTACGACGCCTTCGTGTCTTACAGCGAGATGGACTCCGGTTGGGTGGAAGCACATCTGGTCCCAGAGCTGGAGCAGACCGTGCCTCCTCTGAGGCTCTGCATCCACAAGAGAGACTTCCTTCCCGGAGGCTGGATCTTGGACAACATCATGGAGGCCATCGAGAAGAGTCACAGAACTCTGTTTGTCCTCTCTCAGCACTTTGTCAACAGCGAATGGTGCAAGTACGAGTTGGACTACACCCAATTCAGACTGTTTGACCACAACGATGACGCGGTTGTGCTGATTCTGCTGGAGCCCATCGACAAAGACACGATCCCAAAAAAGTTCTGTAAGCTGCGGAGAGTCATGAACTCCAGGACGTACCTGGAGTGGCCGGATGATGACGGTCAGATCGCCAGGTTCTGGCAAAGTTTGAGATCAGCGATCAAACGACCTGAGAATGATGAAAGAAACAACATTGGAGAAACTCTGAACTTATAATTTAGTGTTTTGCTGAGCAGTGTTTCCAAAACTGTGTCAGTTACAAACTTACAGCTGCACGAGCCCGTATGCTGTAACTGACGCTGGTTTAGGTGACAAGATGTAAAAAGAAGTTTATTGATGTAACTAAATACATGTGGTGTGAACATTTGTATGGTTCATCTGATGACAGTTTACAAATCTTTTCTTGTTTGTATACATTAAGCATCATGTCAGAGGAGCTAATCATCATCACTGACAGATGAAATGATAATTATATAAAATATAAGTGCTGAAAACCTGCTGAATCACTGTTCTTACATCTACTTTTATCAGATATTTGTGCATTTGTGTGTTAATTATGTCACACAGCCTCCTAATCTTAACAAAAACTGTTAAATCTGATTCAAAGATTTGCCTCGGAGACGTTTATTTTACCGCCGAAGCTGCAATGATTTTGCTGTAGACTCTGAAATCATGGATGAGTTTCACATGAAAGGCAAATCCATATGAGTGTGTGTGTGTTTTTGTGTGTGTCCATGTGCTTGTGTGCCTAAAAGCGTGTGTAATTCATTGTCAGGCTCTTGAGAGCTGACATATTGCGGCTATTGATCTTTAGTCCTAAAATCAACACAGAAGCCTGGATACTGATGACAGGCAGGCCAGGGGAGTCAGGCTGTCCTGATAACACACACACACACACACACACACTAATGCTCAACATGCACATATAAACAGAAGCACATGCACATATTTACAGAGTTACAGATGTCTGTAAAGGTCAGTAAAATCCAGTGAAGTGCACAGTTTAATCTGTGAGATTTAAAATCATTAAATTATTGCTTTCATCATTGGGACATGTTATATACATGCAAAAGCTCTGACGCCTGACACATTTATGGTTTATGTACAGAAACATGCTATGAGCTGGTTTTAGTTTAGATTTACTCAGATCCTCTGCGCTTTCTCTCTGAAAAGCTGAGGAACGACAAAAGAATATAAAACCGTACAAAATGTCTCAAATATTATCATCTGAAGAAATAATGTCAAACAAGGTCTTATTTTTAAACATTTCACACTATCATAGTGAAGTTCATGAAATAAAAGTTGCATATAAACAACCAGAAATAAGAGGAAAATGTTTTTAAAAGGTGGGAAACACATGAGGTGTTACAGTAGTAACATGGTGATAGAAAATATAAAGAATTTAAATATAATATAAAGGAAATTTGACACTAATTTGAATTAGTATTACCTTTCTGTGAGACGGCACATTTTGGTAACTCTGCACTCAATTATTTGAGTTTGTAAGAAAGAAATAAGGACTTTTTTAAATTCAAGTAAAAGAAGATTTTAAAAGAAAAAGATATTAGCTTATTGTTGGATAAATATTGTTTATCTCTGTATTAAAAAAAAAATCACATTTGCTTATAAAATACACTTGGATATTTTTATGTGCAGCAATTTAAAAACCACATGAGATAAAAAACTGAAAACCTTTGACAGAAAGTTCCTAAGAAATTAGTAACATTTTTTGCTTTGTTTTTTTAGCAAAGTATTAGAAGACTGAATCGTTCGAACATGTTTTTTGTCCGGTATTTTTTGTGGAAAATTAAGCAGGAAGGAAGAAAGTAGTTACGATGCTCAGATGAGGGTTTGAAAATTGTTTCTGTTTGTTCTTTTTTACTTTATCGACAGTGATAAGTTGTACTTATTGTAAGTCGCTTTGGATAAAAGGGTTTGCTAAATGTAAATGTAAATGTCGATGATTCATTGGGTTATTTGGGCAGAAAGAACCATCAAGGTCACGTTCAGTATTCCATACAGCTCACCTGCCATAATCCAAGTCTTCTGAAGCCCTGAGATCCCACACTGATCTAAAAAGACGTCACGTGAACCGTCGGCTGAGCTTGTGTGCCCACTTCAGACGGGATGTAAATACCGTCTTTTTAATTTGAGATGCCGGATGAGCTGTATGTTTTTATTCTAAAGTCTCCAGCTACTGCAGTTGTTTAAAAAAACACTCTGACGTTGCTTTTCTGTTAAATGTTTGTGGAATTAATTTTCATTTTTGGGTCACCTGTTGCTTTGAAGAACAGCTCAGTGCGTCATGTTTTGAGGAGACGTTTGTATCTCAGTCTGCTGATGTTGGTTCAGAGTGTTCCCCTTTAGAGGTCAAAACAGCATGTGATTCGATTTCATGCTCTTTTATCCTTTAACTAGCCTGATAACAGGGACGGAAAAAAGCAATGATATGTGTGTGTCTGTGTGTGTAGCAGCTCTCCATCATCCCCTAGCAGAGGATCCATTAGCCTCAGACCCCCCCCCGGTTGCCCAGTGATAAAGTAAACAAGGTGTGTTTGGCCAATCCGGCACGCAAATATTTGTCCTGGAAGCTGCCTCATCCGCCGGGAGACGCTCACGTCCGCAGCCGCGTGCTGAGGTATATATACGGCGACAATCCTGACGCTGCGGGATTACGTATGCACACACACAGATCCGTCCATGACCCAGGACAGACCTCTCCTCGGACTTCAACTGTGATTCTCCTGAACCTGGCGGCCAATTTCCCTTCACTTGGTAATAAAATATTTTCAGCCTATTTCAAATCCTGTCAACAATTTGCTTTTCTATTCCACTCTGACTTTTTTGAAACTGTCTCTCCAGTGAGCCAACATGGCAGCAGGCATCATCAGAAACTTCCTGGTCCAGACCCCGACTCCAGCCTACTTCCCCCTGATTTTCCAGCACTCTCCGTGCAAGGGAGACGAAGAGGAGATGCTGGAGGAGAGGCCAGAGAAGAGAGAAGACGAGGACGAGAGAGAAGTCGAGGAGGAGGAGGAGGAAGACGATGAAGAATCTGAAGCTCAGGAGGAAGAGGAGGAATGTCTAGAGGAGGTTTTTTTAAACCCCGCCCACTACACTTTGGATGTGACGAAGCAGCTGCTGAGGTACGCGGATCTCATCAGCCGAGACGTCCAGCGGTATTTTGGTCGCTGCTCTGGTGATCAAGAAGCTTGCGATATCTACAGCGACTCGGTCTCCGTAACGACCAGCGGGCGACTGCGTTACTACGACGACCTGCTGAAAATAGCAAGAGCAGGAAGTCCAGAGGAGGAGAGCAACTCTGTGACTTGTGCTGATGGTCAAGGAGCCAGCGGTTTGGGGCCCCTGGCCGAACTGTTCAACCACAGGGGCCCGAGTCAGGGCCGCAGCCGGCCGATGATCAAGCGCCATCTCCCGCTCAGTTTCTGGACCGAGCCGATCCCCTGCTGCTCTCTGGTCGGTTTCAGTAACGCACCCGACGCCGCTCACACAGGCAGCGAGACGCCCTCACATGACGGCACACACACAGACGCTCACACACACCTGCACTACAACCCACTGCCACACAACACACATGGCCTCGACAGCACTCAGCCGGACTTCAGTGACTTGTTGGCGAACTGGGATCCGAACCCGGAGCTCACACACACGCTGACAGAGCACACACACATGCAGCATTAACCACAGCAGCCTGCTGAAGAGGAAAAGTACTTTGTTCATGTTATTTTTAACTTTGATAGATGCTTGAAAAAAGTTTAATAAAAAAAGGAGAAAATAAACAATTCGACATGTGTTTTTTTTTTAACTTCTGCCTGTCGTTTAATGTGACATTTTGTTTTAAAGGGTCAGTTCACCTCAATTGCAAAAACATACTTTCTTCCTTATCCCTGGTGTTCACAGAGACAGGGTTGTTTTAGTTTATTCAGGTTTCAATTTTGTTATTTATTTAGCTGTGTTCACATAATTGAATACAAATAGCATTTAAATAATTGAACAGCAACTTGCCTTTACAGAACAGTGTCCCACTTACTCTGAACAACCCACAGACCTTCCAGTGAACTTCATTCACTACTGTTTGAGATCTTTGTCCCATTTGTACTAATGCATATATAAAACTCTTACGTTGGTCTGATATATTATTTGAAGAAAAATAATAGTCTAATTTTCTGTCTTTTCTTTCTCAACCTTAAGAAATCCCTGAATAAACGAATATGCAAATATGTTTCATTTCATAAGTTTAACTAATGGACACAAGATCGTGCACTTGTTAATTGTCTCTTCAGATAAGTTGATTTGGGTTCTGTTGTTTGTTTGTTTGAAAATAACTTTCAAGAAATTAAAAAAGGCTCTGCAACAGATGCTGAAGGGACTTCTTTCACTCTCACCTGTACAAAAAAGTATCTCAAACTTATATTTGAATATCTACATTTCCACATCAACTGGACAAACTCCATCAGCTGAGGGGAAAACAGGCGATGCGACTGAAAGCAGCAACTTGATCCTTTGTGATGAGATTATTTTGTCAACTATTTTTCAGTGTTTTGAGCAGCTGACAAAAATGTGTTTTTGAGTCGGGGCGGTTGAGGCAGACATCCTAAAACACACTGTTAATTTGTGTAAACTGACCCTTTAAAACATTTAACCATCTGTCAGCCACCATGCACCATGAACTGACTGACAGCTCATCTCTAAAGACCCCTCAGGCTTTTCAGATAAACTGTGGTTTGGGCAGGATGTTAAAAGGGAATATGGAGGGAGGAGGGAGTGTTTGCTGTAGTTTGAGTAAACAGAAACAGCTATACAACTGTGAAGAGTGGAGAATAGAGAGCTAGAAATCTTCATACCTGTTGTGCTATCACTCTTTTTAGGTAAATGAGGGTCTGATAAGGCGCAGAGAGAGAGGATTGAACAAAAATAAAGCAGCACACACACACGTACATGCTACCATCTGGTGGGTGACGCAGTTTGGAAACTGAGGACAAAATGAGGAAAAGAATAAAGACAAATAAGAATACGGGCGTAGGTGAGATTAAGACGTGTACACTGCTGAAGTCTTAACAGTGGGATCAGCCAGGTTTCCCCAATTCTGTATCTACAGGGCAACATCTGATTGGTTAAGACTGAGAAGAGTCCCCAGCAGGCGTGCAGTGTGATTGGATGAGCGGGAAGGCCAGTAACATTTCGACACACACTCCCCATCTTAGATACATAAAAAGTGCATACTGTCAGTGACACATGTATTGTGTGTTTCTACACCTGAGCGGAGGTACCAGAAGCAGCTCGGAGAGAAAAACGCCAACATGAGGACGCACACGCTTTTGTCCATAACTCTGCTGGGCCTGCTGCTGTGGGCCTCCTGCATCCAGGCCGACGACACAGACGCCAAGACTGAAAAAGAGACGGAAACACCGGAGGAGACGTTAGAGGAAGACATTTCAGTAAAGACAGGAGAGGAGGACGAGGAGAAAGATGCACCACAGAAAGAGAAAACAACAGAGATAGAAGAGGAGAAAGACGTGATGGTGCTCCACATCAACAACTTTGACAGAGCTCTCAGCGAGAATCAGTTTTTAATGGTCGAATTCTGTAAGTAGTTGTGAATTTCATGATGAAGAAACAGTAGAATGGCAACGTCACTGTTTATGATGAATACGCTCTTTTGTGTCTCTTACAAAGATATTTTTGAGACAGTACACATTAAATTTGTGTTGTTTGCTTGTGCAGATCACATCAGTGACAACATATGTTGGGCTAAAAATTGATTGTCATTTACTGGTTTTGTCATATAAAATGTGTTCACCCCTAAAGAAGATCTAAGTAAGTAAGATGAACCACAAAGGTTTGTTTTTGACTTTTGGGGTCACAAATACTAAAATGAAGCTGAAGAAGGCCACTGGATATAACCGAAAGCTTCAGGAAAAGCTCCCTAAGTGGACCTTGAGTTCAGAAATTTCTTATCACAGTTTGAATGTAAAATTGTTTCAGTATTTCACCTTTGCTTCCTGCTTAACAGCACTGAGGCATCATCATTCAAATGTGCGCACACGTGGCCTTTGCTGTCCAGATGTTCTCTTGGTCCAACTCTCCCACAGGTGACCTCAGCACTGTGAGCGAAGAGGTCCCGACAAGGAAAAGAGCAAAAGGGGGATGAAGGTTGAGCCTAACTGCCACGGCTGCTATCAGCAACTTATTTCCATGTGTATCTTTGCACATGCTGCTGATAGTGACACAAAACTGGCCAGAACAGAGGCCTGTTCAACTCAGTCACATGCTGTATAAAGAGATTCACTGTCTATGTGTGTGTTTGTGTGTGTGCATAGATGCTCCCTGGTGTGGCCACTGTAAACAGCTAGAGCCAATTTACGCCGAGGCTGCTGGGAAGCTGAAGTCGGAGGGATCAGCGATGCGTTTGGCCAAAGTGAACGTCATAGAGGAGAAGGAGCTGGCTGATGAGTTTAACATCGACAGCTTCCCCACTCTGAAACTGTTCATGAATGGAGACCGCAAGCAACCAGTTGACTTCACCGGTAAAAACACACACACAAAAAATGGAATTACTGGCTACACTGATCAAAGCTGCAGCCCAGCTCTCAGGTTCACAACCACATGTGTCAACGTCATCTGAAAGTAACCTGCACAGCCACATCTGAACTGTGTGTGTCCGTGTGTGTGTGCTTGTTTGTCCGTGCGTTTGCCTTACCTGATCCCTGCTGAATCCGTCTACCACCTTTTTTATGCCTTAGGTTATTTGATTTGGAGCGTTTTTTGTGTCTTTCACATGCAAATCATCGTTTCTTTTAACAGCTTTTAAGTAAACCACTCTAATGCCTGAAGCTTCACCCAAAATACAGTTTGCTTATTGTAGCTTAGTTTAGAATACAGACTGAAAACAGAGACAAACAGTGACTCCAGCTCTAATCCAATGATCAGCACTGCTAAACTTTACTCATTATCATATCACAGGTAATACTGGAGGAACGACTTGCTGACACGTCAACTAAAAATAAACAATTAACCAAGAAGTAGTCCAGGACCTAACCTGCTGTGAACCATAGGATGTCAAACTATCAGGTTATATAAAAATGTAGCTACAAGCTAGTTTCTTATCAGTAAACCCAAACATGACATTAACAATCATTTTCAGGCGTAGTGTGTACAACGTGTACAGTGTTGTGTGAGTGAGTGAGTGTGTGTTCACCCTAAATGTTCAAAGCTGAATGTGTTGACTGATCTTTCATTCCTCAGTCTATTTGTCCGAATCACCATATTTTTGCACGGGCATATTTTATCATGACCTGATTCTGAGCCACATTGCGACTTTTGTTTTCTGTTGATCGCTGTGTCAAAGCACCTGAAATGACTCTGACCTGACTTCATGTGTTTGTGTGTTTCCAGGTGAGAGGACGGTCAAGGGAATCATCGAGTGGATGAAGCGTCGTACAGGTCCTGGAGCTCCAGTGCTCGACTCTGCAGACGCTGCAGCTCAGTTCATCGATTCTCATAAGATCGCTGTTGTTGGATTCTTTGATGTATGTCTACCTATGTAAACCATCAATACTCATATATCATGAAATCACATATCTACATTTCTATCAATATTCATATTTCAATTCATATCTATATTAGGATCTGGAGAGTACGGCGGCCAAGGCGTTCAACGAAGTGTCTTTTGATCTGACTATCTCTGAGTTTGCTGTGTCAGCGAGTCCTGAGGTTTTCCAGAAGTATGAAGTAAAAGCCAACACAGTGGTGCTCTTCAAGAAGGTACGAATGTGTTATGATGCTAACAGAAAGGCACAGAGTCCAGTGTCTTATAAAGAAAAAAAAAAAAAAAAAGGCCATGCCAAGGCACAAGAAGCCATGATGATGTTAGCTTTGCTGCCATCTAGCGCCTTGATCCATGCGTCGCTACACCCTATTTATTATTGGTTGTTTTTTCACCCTGGCCCATTACTAGATATATATATATATATCTGAGCCTACAAAAGAAATGTATCAAATATGTCCTACTTTGGCTCTGATGCAGCATGTAATCTGCACAGTAACTAGTCATTTAAGTTATGGGACAAATGCACTGGATTAAAAAAGTACAATATTTGTAGTGGAGTGGAAGTATAAAGTAGCAGAAAATGGACATAAGTGCCTCACGATTATACTCGAGTACAGTACTTGAGTAAATGTACTTACATTCCATGCCTGTGTGTGTCGGTCTAGTTTGATGACGGCAGAGCAGACTTTGCGTTAGAAGATGGGACGCTGGACAAAAAACAGGTCACGACATTCATCAAGGAGAACAGCCTCGAGCTGATCATCCCATTCAGCGAGAAGGTGACGAACAAACACACAAGCAAACAGACACGTGTTCGCAAAATTAAAATAACATGTAAATCATTTTAAAATGACTTTGTGTGTGTGTGTGTGTGTGTGTGTGTGTGTGTGTTTTCAGACCGCAGATATGATCTTCAGCTCAAGCATCCACATGCACAGCCTGCTGTTCATCAACTCCTCTGTGGAGAGTCAGACAGCCCTGGTGGACGAATCCAGGACTGTTGCCAAGGAGTTCAAGGGCAAGGTAACAGTCTGGTTGGTGTGTGTGTGTGTGTGTGTGTGTGTGTGTGTGTGTGTGTGTCTTCAAGAGAAGGTCAGTGAGACAGAGACATAAAACTTCATCTAACCTTTATTGTCGTTGTTTTTTATGGCTTGTTTGTGTGTTTTACGTAGATGCTGTTTGTCGTGATCGACGTGACAGGATCCATTTCTCATGTGCTGAATTACTTTGGCGTGTCTGCAAGCGACGCACCCACCGTGCGCATCATCGACATGGACACAGGAAAGAAGTTCGCCATCACTGCTGCGGATCTCACAGCAGATTCACTGACACAGCTGTGCCAGGATGTTTTGGATGGCTCTGCCAAGGTAACACACTCACTCACACACACACAACACATATTCAGACATACAGCAGCATTAAACCTATTAACTTGTCTTATTTTGTGGTGCAGCCCTATTATCGCTCTGAGGAGATCCCAGAGGACTGGAATAAGGGACCAGTCAAAGTCCTGGTGGGGAAGAATTTCGAGTCTGTTGCTTTGGATCCGACCAAAAACGTCTTTGTGGAGTTCTGTAAGTCAGTTTGTAGTGACATCAGCTCATCTTGCATCATCAAACACAATCAAGTGGTTAATTTTCAAACAATTACAAAACATAAACTGATTAGCTTTTGTCCTGAGTGATATGTTGAATCGATAGCCTCATTCACACTGGCGTTTGGATGCGGCTTTAGTATGCCAATTCCCCGCCTCCGACTTTAGGCTTGTTCTCTCAGCAGCTCCTCAAAGATCTTCATTTTCTCGACCTATCAGCATCCAAATTGTTTGAAATTGTAGGTGCACATACAGGCAACAACCCAGTACGCGGGACCCCTGCAAAGCATCGCTCGGTCGATCATCTGGTTGGTCCGACCCGCTTCTCTTGTCATGCACTGAGCACAGCGTTAGTTTGAGTTCATTCCCCTTGGCAAACAGACGCAGACAAAAACTAATCCGAGATACTTCAGGGATGAGGGTTATTATTTATTTTGTCCATCACAGCCTCAACAAAAAGTTTCTCTTTGCCTCTCTGCTTTCATCAGCAGCAACCCGCTCTCACCATCTCTCCAGGGCCTGTTCTCAGACAGGCTTATATTATGTAAGCCTTCATGAACCTTGGCAGCCACTCAAAACAGACACATGGCATCCAGTGACAGCAACAACTGCACATTAAAAAAATCCACCAAAAATGGACCATAGTGCACAGTGTGAACTCTTCTCAACATTTGTTAAAATATTACACTGGAATTCTTTGCTGGAAGTGTAAATTAAAGAAGTGAACTCCATTTAATAACGTCCCAAGAAAAATTATATAAATTGATGATTCCTGTTTGAATTGTGAATTAAGTTTAATTTTACATTAATTTTGTTGGAAGTCAAACCGGAAAAACTGATATTGCCAGTTTCCAACTTACAAATATTGTTAATATCAACATTTACGTCATAATTATGACTAGGAAACTCATATTTGTCTAAAGGCTCTGGTGTTTCCAACCTGTCACTAAAAATACAAAAGTATTTCAAAAGCAAATAAACAAAAATGGCCATCATTCAATCACCAAAATGTTACTGTACAAAGAAGTGGTGAACCCAAAGGTCCGGTATGCACCAGAAGCCCGGACGACATACCGATGACATCTGAACACAGTTGAAAAGTTCCATCAACACTTCCTTCGAAACATCTTAAATACCAGCTGGGAAGACAGAAGAACCAACGTCAGCACACTGAATGACGTGATAACAACAAGCATTGAAGCTTACATATCTTCAAAAACAAACTAAGAAGGACGGACGACGAATGTCTGTCGAAACAAATCCTCTATTCCCAGCTGAAGGAAGGAAAATGTAAAAGAGGCAACAATGGAAGAGTTTCAAACACGTCTAAGCCAAAATGAAGAAAGGTAACTCTGACATCAGCAACTGAGAAATCTGAAGAGGAACATTTTGAAGCCAACAGATGCCAGAATCACAAACATAACCAAACCCCAATCCTCCATCTGGACCTACAGTACGTGTCCCAAATGCTGAAGAGTTTTCAAAGCCAAGATTGAACTTATGAGCCATGAAGCAAATCAAACAAAGCGATCATCCTTAGCCACGAGGCACAGCCACAAAGATTGTGCTACATTTAACACGATCAACTTTAACAATCATACCACCATCGATCTATATTAGAAGAAGAACAGAGTTCAATGGCAGTGAGACAGTTTCAAACTCCTGTAGTGAGTAAGGAGCAGACATGTGATTATAGCGCTTCCTCCTCCTAACAGTGCTGTTTGATTGTCTGTGTAGATGCTCCATGGTGTGGACACTGTAAGGAACTGGCCCCCATCTGGGAACAGCTGGCTGAAAAGTACGCCGACAATGATGACATCATCATAGCTAAGATGGACTCCACAGCCAACGAGGTGGAGTCTGTTACTGTCCAGGGATTCCCGACACTTAAATACTTCCCAGCTGGTGGCAAAGAGGTACATACACTCACATGTGTTGCCCTTACATACTCATTATTCAACACGTCCCGTCCGCCATCAAATTTTCTTTTTCTCTCTGTCTCTTCCTTTGTTGTCCTGCAGGTGGTCGACTACACTGGGAAGAGGGATCTGGAGACCTTCTCTAATTTCCTGGATGCTGGAGGAGTGCTGCCTAAGGAGGAAATGAATGAGGCTGAGGAGGATGAGGAGGATGATGAGGACGACGAGGATGACGAGGACGGTGAGGATGGTGAGGATGGTGAGGAAGGCGAGGACGGTCAGGACGTTGACTGGGCTGCTGATGATGGCAAGGTTTGTGTTTTTTCGCTGCTTAATATATATATATATATATATATATATATATATATCATAAATATAAATCTACTCCAGTCAACACTGGCCCATTTAAATTGTTCTCTCTTTCAGGAGACTGATGAGGTACCAACCAACAAATCATCTAAAGATGAGCTGTGATGTCACTTTGGTTTCTGGCCAATCAGGATCAACTTAGCATCTTCCAATTTTTATTAATAAAATTAATTCATGTTACAAACTTGAAATGTTCTGTACTCACAACTGTTTATATTTGATATTTGATTTGATTCAAATGCCATGTTCTATCATCATTGTCTTTGCGGACAAATTTAACTTATTTTCATTTAATTTCTTATCATTCATTTAATTTTTCATCTTAGACGCTTACTGACTTTTCCAGTGTGATGAAAAACAAATAAAACAAATCATTTTATCATACAAGATGTGTATGTGATTAATTAAATCAGCCAACATGCTTATGATACATTTGCCACGAAAATCGACATAATCAGAATTTATGTAAGAACAGAAGATTGATTTAGATAAATTCATAGAACAGATTAAAGATTAAAATACGCAGAGAAGGAAGCAAATAATGATTTTAATAGTGAAGAGAATTGAATGGCAGTGAAGAAAGACGGTTGCCGCTACAACAGGTGCCTCAAGGAACACATTTGTCATGATGACACATGCGGTCACAAGGTGAAAACATTACCTGCTGACACTGTTACAGCTGAGAACCATTCACAACCACCACCTGTAGTTGTCAGGAGAGTTGACACTAAATTCAAACCTAGGTTGCCGAGCCATTAGCATTATATGCTACGCTAGGCATTATCTACAGAGCATAATGAAACCAAGTGCACTTCTTGTATGTATGTCCCAAACTCAGAGACTTAATAGTCTGCTTACTGTGAACCAAAAAGTTATTTGTCGTTATAGAAAAGTCCTGAGAAAAAGGCAAATAAGGAACTTTTATTGCAGTCTCAGTCTTATTTAAAGAAGGTGTCTGGGTTACATATCATGTGACAGATCGTGTCATCATCAAACTACCTCAGAGATTAAAGATTGGAACTCCTGAACTCACTTAAAGTCATTTTATTAGGCAAAAAAATTCAAATATGCGACTCATCATCAGGCCTGCATGTGCTGTAGATCTAATGAGGATATGAAAACATGCACGTCCTTCCTGCCTCAAGGCTCCAGGTCTGATGATTGAGGTTGATTAAAGTCCTGTGACATTCCAATGTGTTTTGCTGTGTCATTCACCCTGTCTAGCGGTGGAGGATGAGGATGAGTGATAGCCAGAGTCCTCAAGGGGGTTTTCCAAAGGATCCCCAGCAAAAAGTGGACAAACTTATTTTTTCTCTATAATTCCATCCATATGTAACACTATGGCAGAATGCAATTAATGACTACTCTGATCATGGGTTTCATGCGCTAACTGAAATAAAACATCTACAAAGCAAAATTCTTATGAGATGGGGGACCACAAACAAAAGGGTGTCGATGATTTTAATTTTGTTGCGGTTTGGTTTTGTTTGACAATCACTGTCTTTGGGTTATTAAGAAGCATGGATTAAAAATGTATAACTCATTAACTTTACCAAGTTTACAAAGTCTTAATTATAAATACCCTGGTGATTACTGTATATTTAAGTCACATTATATTACTAAAAAAACTATTTTCTAGCCAACAGTTACAGCATAGTTAACCAGTAACTACTTTTACATTTACACACTTGATATGTCTTGATATATAAAATGATGTGCGTATGCTCAATAAGTATTACAGCCATTACGATACATAGTGTTGGTAATAAATACTGCTGTACTATAAACAAGTGCCAACAGAGAATGAGTTTGCATTTTGGAAACAGTTGACTATAAAACTGAGTGTGGTGAGTTTGAACAAGGTAAACAGGCAAAGAGGGTTGGCCAGTCTGTGGGAAACAAAATGTTTCTAATTCCAGAGGAGAACAGGTTCAACGGGCTGTGATGTCACAACTGTCACCAACATGGTACGTGTTCCTCCAGCCAGCCGAGTTTCCTCTTTCGTCTAAGGTAAGACTACTGCTCTGATATATCGCACACATCACACTGTTTAATTGGTGAAGGAGGACACGTACTACTCTTTGCAGGCTGTGTTTGGAGTTTGTTCATGGCGGAGGCAGGTCTGTGCCCATTTTGATCCGACACTAGGGCTTAGATGCATCTTGTTTACATAAGAGAAGAATCCCATGTGAGCTAGAATTACTTGGCTGCGTTCAGCAGGTGTGTTTAATGGCTGATACAGTTGGTTTTGGGTGACACTTTGACATGAAAATGCATGTTGTGCAGTAGAATTGAAGTGGGATCACATTTTTTAGGATTAGCTGTGTTAATACTATAATGACACAGTGCTATTTTGATCTTGTAGAAAGTATGAACTATCTAATAATGTAGAGACAGTGCTTCATGTCAACTCAATAAGAGTAAAAACTGTTAAAAAGAGTGGGAGTTAAAAACAGAGAATGAGTTTTTATTTGTATTAATGTATATATTGCTCTGAATTTTAAAAATGCACTTATTTTATACAGTAAGAGGAGAAGCCTATAACATATAACTATAATATAACAGCCTATAATTCAGAGTGTGTGTGTGTGTGTGTGTGTGCATGTGCGCACGTACGTCTGTGTTAATTGACACTGTCACTTTAAACCTCAGCTGCTCTGCCAAAAAAATCTGACTGGCGATCTCCAACATAGCTCTCAATTGTCTGATCTGTAGCAGAGGCGGGATGAGATCATACCAGAAACTCCCACAACACGATCAGAGCTGCAGCAGTGTGAACATAACAGTCTGAAGAACAGAGAGACTCACTGCTTCACCTTAATTCAGTGCCCTCATACACACTGGGCTGATAGCAAGGAAAAAGTGTTGCCAGTTAGAGATTGTGGTGAAAATACAGACCTGGAAGTGGCAAGAAGTAATATACAAATCCTTCCATTTAGCAAAAGTATTCCACAAGTAAAAGTCCTGCATTCAAAAACATGTCATGTTAATGTAAATGTAGTAAAAGTACTCATTATACAGTCAGAGGATTCTGTCAGTGTTCAACTGGATTATAACAGTGCTGCATTAATGTGCACGGTGCTTCTTCTGTTGTAGATGTTTAAGGTTGAGCTTATTTGAACTACTTCATTTCATATTTAACTAAAGTACTTTGCATACTTGCATCATACTAATTAAGATCATTCTAAAAAAGTCAACAATCCATTTTCCAGCTAATCCAGAAGGTTTTTAAATATTCTATTTAGTTGAAGAAGTAGGAGATTTTTCTCAGAACTTTAGGATATCAGAAAAAATCATGATCACCAAATTTGGAGATTCAAACATTACACAGGACTGGAAGGTTATAAAAAACCGTAACTAGTGACAAAAGCCGTCAGATAAACGTACTGACGTTCGTACCCATGAATATTGTGAAGTCATACATAATAGTAATGTCATATTGACTGATGTTTACACTATTCATTATGGTGCTTGTCTCTCCTCTTATTTTGTAATCTTCTATCTATGATTGTCTCTATTGCAAAGTCAGTTCTGGAACTAAATGCAGTAAAATGGCTACAGACACCTGATATTGCAACGTTAGGAAATCCTTTCAATGAAACCTTTGTCCTTGTTCGACCTACCAAAATGAAATGCTTGTCACTGTTAATCAAAGTCATCTTCACTTTGTCTTCACCATTTTTGAAGCCTCAAGCTTCATCTCAATGTCTTCATCAGTGGAGGAGTCAGGAGCAAAATCAATGATCAACTTGGGAGGGGACAACTAAATTAAATATTCCCAAGAGCAGCTCCTGATGGAGACACTGAAAGTAGCTCTGCTAACAAACACCCTGAACACAAGTAACAGACAACTTCAGCTGACAAATAATTTACTGACTAATTTTGCGTGAAGGCTAAAAACTTCAGGAGAAGCTACGATAACTAAACTTTAACAGCCAATGTAATATATTTAAAAAAGGACAAGATCCAAAAATATAACCTCTTTATAAGAATCAATGGAGACAATGCATGTTTCATTACACTAAATACCAGAATGTGTTTGTGTGTTATCATTACATATAAATGATCTGTCGTCTCCTCTTTATCACCAGCATCCTGTTTGACTGGATGATCTCCTGATGGAACCTCCTTCGTATGAGGAGGCCAATCTCCACGGCCCTGCTGTGGGCGCACGTGCATTTGACACCCTTCCTCCCCCCTCCTACGACGCCTCCATCCCAGTACCCTCGACACCTCCTCCCACCTACGGAGAAGCAGGTAAAATGAAATCTCACTGATAATGCTTCCACACTAAGAGCCTGGAAAAACCAGGTCAGCATGCAAATAAAGCACATCTTCCTGTTTGCAAAGACAGAATGCCTTGTTGGTTTTTAGCCGGTGGACCTGAACCAGTAGCCCACACAACAAACATGTTTTTTGGTTAACAAATAAGCCTTGATGTTTGACGATAGCCACATTTACAAGAAGGCCCAGACAATTAAGAATTTGTCATAGACAGTGTTTCAAATAGTTAATTAAGTTTCTCCTAATGCACAACTCATTACAGGAATGTTTAAGGGAGTCTGGGGACTTTCTTCACAGGTGACAAAGAATTACTTTACTGTTTACTGTGTTTGTAAAATCTGACATGTGTACCGTCAATAACATGATGTCTTCTTTTGAAACTTAGTGTAAATTGTGAAATCAGTTGAGTTCAAATAGCTGCGAAATACTGGCAGGTAATACACTTTTTAGATACAGTGTTGTCCTATACCACCTTACACTGAAATTTGCATGTATACGTAGGTTTTTTTAATGAGGGTAACCTGGCTAAGATTTAAGATTTGTGTTTTAAGATTTACACTCCTGGAAACTAGTTTGGTAAAACTTCATGTTTGGGGGAAGAAAAATGTAATTATAAATGTCATCATTTCTGGACTGAGAGCTAAAAAGGAGAGAAAAAGATATGTTTACAAAATCAACCTGCTCACTAATTTTTTTTTTTTTCTAGTTACAGTTCAGCCAGATCCTTTTCCTGTCCTGACTCCACTCTGGGTGCCAACAGATGTGACGTATCCACAAAACAATGGAATCGTAGTCCATACAGTTACACAAAGTATGAAGGCTACATCTTTACTTCAGCGCTTAATATCATACATACAATCCAAATCCAATCTTCAATTTGCCTCTCATTTCATTCTTGTCATCCTCCTCTATCCTGATATCAGTTGGTGCAACACCGTCTGTCAATGTCATACGAACTCAGCCAGTAGTAGCAACCCAGCCGCCGCCTGTTCCAGTCGCACCAATGTATCTGACAGACACCCCTGGTTTGGTCCACTGCCCAAACTGCAACCACGTTGTCACCTCTAATGTCAAATACCTGCCTGGGAAGGCAGCCTGGTGCATGTGTTTTCTTCTCGCAGTGATGGGGTGAGACACAGACGCACACATACATGCATGAGTATTTAACAACAAAAAGATAAAAGACAGAAGCTTCATCTTTGTGTCTGTGTGTGTTTGTGTTTCAGGTTGATCTGTGGTTTCTGTCTGATTCCATTCACGGTACGTAGCCTACAAGATGCACATCATTCCTGCCCAAACTGTAGAAACCATCTGCACATTTACACAAGATGACACTGTCAGGATTAATACGGCTCCAGTTCTCCTCAGTCCAACTCTCATAACACTCATAACATATCTTTGTCACAATATGGATAAATAAACTGTGTGTCATTATCTAAGAATGTCAAACAGCCAGCCCAGTCACCAAGTTGAAATGTTGACAGCTAACATTTCCACAAATCCACTGTTCACATTTGTAGGGGTCATACACTACATACCATATTGACATTTCTAGAAAACATGTCATTTAACGTTCACATTTGTAATTGTGAAACCACTGGACGTCCTTGAGGAGACCTTGGAACAATTCCCAGCCGTGTTTGTGGTAACAAAAAAATAGCAAGACAAGATTTTTGCACTTTTAACCTTTTTTAAAAATGTATTACAGGGGTTTTAATTAAAAATGATTAAGGAAAAGAATGCCAAATACTTCTGTACATGTGCATACAGCACCATATAGGATGTGTTATGTTATCAGTTCAGACAGAAGACTAAACAGTGGACGTTTGTGAGAACAAGATAATGTCCAGGACATGGTTCATAGATTTGTTTTTTCATTCATGTTTGTGGTATTTGCAGCATTTAAATACTAAAAGAGCGCAATCCTCGTTATTATTCTTTTTGTAATAATGATACAGCCAACACTCATGTTTGCTTTAATGATGAAGGGGGAAACTTGTCCAGGCTTGAATGCCAGACATTACTGCCTTTGTCAAAGCAAACAAAGCCTGCTGGAAAACACATCGACTGGACAAGCTGTAATTTGCATTATCTTTAATAACTGAATTAAATCCACACAGATGTCTTTAATCATTTTGATGTATTAGACCTCTGAGGACTGTTTGGCTGTGTACAGGCTGCTCTTCCTCACTGGCCCGTTAGCTGTGTTTCATCTGTAGGTTATTTATCTGAGTACATTACTGCTGTGTGGGTTTGCAGGGCGATTAACAAAACCCTCAGAAAAAATGTTTACACAAGTTGGATTTACCTACATTGGAGACAAACTAGTTCATAATCTGAATTATCATCGATTGAAAAAACACAAAATTGTGTCTTGTAAACTGTGATTCTGACGATTTAAACGTGCAGCCTCAAATTTATCTTGTATACAATGAATTGCTATTATGCATATTTTGGTTTATCACTTATCACAATAAAAAGAAGCTGATTATATTCCATATTTTTACGTTATAGCTAGGAAGACTGTTACTAAGAAGTTGCCTTCCTCTTAACATGTTTGTATCTTGATTCAAATCTTTAACACTTAATTTTCTATGATTTTCTGGACTATTCCACCGCAGACCTGGAGTCTTGTTGTCTTTGTCAGGTTGCCACGCCCTAACAGGGAACACATTTGTTGACAGATGAAAGCAGAAGTGTACACAGTGTATAGCTCCTTTTGATTTAGCTGAACTGACTGGATTTGTGTAAATATCGATGTATGGTATCAATTTTCTCATCTACCCCTCCTCAAGAAAGCAAATATATGTATGTATTTCTCAAAATGCTAGTTATATACTATACTGTGATGCAAACCTGCTGTGAATACCATGTAGATAATAGGGTGGAGGTTGTTGTTGAAAGATATGTGCAGTGCCTATGGACTTCCATACAATGACTGACTAATGCACTTGCTTTACCTGTCGTTGTTGTGACACTCTGCAAAGTTGACCTCAACTTACTTTGTTTTAATCAAAATGTTGTCATGTCATTATTTATCATTCTATCATGTTGATAGGGAAATAAAATTGTCTTTGCCAAAGCTGTGAAGCTCCTTATTTTCTTCATTTAATTCTGTGCAAGGGGCTGATTTACATACGAACACGCATATGTTGAGTGTTTGGTCAGTGTGTGTGTGTGTGTGTGTGTGTGTTCTTTTGTGCTTGCATTTTGACCTTGTTGGGGCTAACTGTGTTAGGCAAAGGGCATTAAGATATTAGAGATTTACTTGATATGACCAGCAGCCAATAGCAGATTTACAGCACCGCTCAATAGAAAGTTAATCAGCTACAGACTGGTGGGCCTCATCGGCAGATAACAAAAGCATTCACAACTTCCAGCTCAGCACTGATACACACACGCGCACACACACACACACACACATATATAAATCAGCCCTTCCTCTCACCACTCCCTCCATACCTTGCCGTCAAGCTTGTTCCAGTGTCCGGTTTGTCAGCGTGTGGGTGAGCCGTCATGAGGAGACTGCTGCTGCTGGGGGTGACGGCCTCATGTCTCTGCGTGTTTGTCTTTGCTGACAAACAACCTGACCGACAGGCAGACAAATCCTCCCCCGAGACAGATGGAGTTTTGCAGCTGAAGAAGGGAAATTTCAACAGAGCGCTGAGAAAACATGAGCAGCTGCTGGTGCACTTCTGTGAGTTATACACAAAGATTTGATCTTGACCTACATGTATAGGCTAAGCATAAAAATAACACCGTAAAGAGTCTCACTAACTGTGCATGCCTGTTTCTGTGTGTGCAGATTCTCCTCTGACTAGAGAAGGCCATCAAGTCTCGAATGCGTTCGAAGGTGCTGCTGAAGAGCTTCAGGGGTCAGAGGTCAAACTGGCTGTGATTGATCAGAATAAGGAGAAGGAGCTGGCAAAAGAGCTTAATGCAACAGGCCTCCCCGCAATCAGGTTGTACCTTTCTGGAGACAAACACAACCCTGTAGACTGTCCTCGTAAGTGAAAATAACAAGTAGAAAATCCTTTATATGTACAAAATATCAAAAAAAAGTTACAGGAGTTGTAATTTATCACTTTAATCATAAATAAAGTTAAAATGACTCTAATGGACATCATTATGAATTTGAGAAGCAATTTGTATGACATTTCAGTTCAAAAAATAGAGACATGAACTAACGTTATCCACCTCTTGGTTATGTGTGCGTGTGTGTCCTGTGGCCCGTGTAGTAATAAAAAAAAAGGGTTAAAATTATATATAATATAAAAAAGAAGGAGCAGTTAAATGTAATAAAAAAGGTGTGTTTTACTTACCTACTTACTACAGGTGTGTAGTCACTGGGTCACATAACATGGAAGCTATTGGAAAGAAATACCGAGTTTTCACAATAATTATTCATATAAAATAGAAGACACAGTAAAATCCGATATAAACAGGTGTGCCTTCCGTGATCTGTATAGTAATACAATTCGGCATTAGTTTGGAGTCACAGGGTCAGATTACATGGAAGCTATTGAAAAATAACTGCTGAATTTTGCTAAAAAATAGTGATATAAAATAGAATAAGGAGTAAAATCCAATAGAAATAATTGTGTCTTGTTTGTCCAATTTAGTTATACAATTCGGCATGAGTTTGGAGTCACTGGGTCAAATGGAAGCAAAAAAAAAAAAAAAAAAAATCAAACAAACAATACCGTAGTTTATTGATGGTTCCTAAATCAACCATGACGCCGCTTGGTGTCTCCGTCTGGCGAGTATCCAACACAAAACTAACTTCACCTCATTAACTTCTGTCGCAAATTCGACGCACACAAAATAAAACTCACCCAAACAGTGTTTCGACATCGCCTCTGAGATGGTAGACATAAATCCTCAATTCACTGAGTGAGTAAAGTGTGAAAATATTCCAGCTGATGTCTAAATGTCCGACTCTGGAGCTTCTCTCGTCCCCGGCTCTCGTGTGCTAACATCCCCGCCGCCCCACATCCCCTTACCCCCTTGTTGTCAAACAGACCACACTCGGTCTCGGAGGCTGTGTTCAGGCCAAATGAGGGGTCCAATTGTGTTTGCACTCACGTCAGGTTCCTAAAGCCCGCCGCCCGTGGAGTCCTCCCCTGCCCCGTCAGAGCCAAGGTCCCGGTCCACACAAACTCACGGCTAACTGCGCCACCAGCTAACGAATTAGCTGCTAACGGTCGCTAGCTTAAACCGAGTTTAGCTAGCAAACAGCAGCCGCGGTCTGTTACTATGGTGATACGCTGCCCCTGTGTTTTCGGAGCTACCTTTAAATTCTGGCTATCATCTAAAAAAAAATACGTAGAAAATGCATACAAGATGAACTACTTTCTCATAATACAAATTTAACCTCTCATTCAGGAGTAGAGGAGTGTAAAAGACTACATTACACACTACTGCCCTGCTGGAAAACCCAGCATAAACCAGACCAGCATATGTTGTGTTTTGGTGTTGGTCTGTGCTGTTTTTTTTTCCAGCAGGGTGCCTATAAAACTTATGTTTCAGAAAGACTAACCAGAGGAAGTTAATGTTACACACAAACAGCTCACTCTTCTCTACTTGTGTTGAATTATTTCCATTACATCACCCTTCAGTCGCTTCATTTACAACAGAACAAGATCATAATACAGATACAGATCATCAGGATTAGCCTGAGTGCGCTGGATAGCTGTTAGCTAAAATCTCTCCAATCCTACCTGAACTTTACCTTTTTTTCTCATGATAACATAACAAAACATTTGCTAAAAGTTCTATCTTTTTTAAAAGAATATTAGAAATATTTTTAAATATCCTCTCAGGATGGAAGCAGGACCATAACTTGATAAACTGAGTTAGATAATTTGCTAGCTATCTTACAAAGTTAGCAAGTCTAAGCCAGAGGTTTTACTCTAAAACTCCATTAAGTCTACATCTTGTATTAAAATCTGATATGTGAGAAGAAGATGTTTGTTTTTGAGTACATAAAATACTTATATTTTATAAAAGTATTATTCTTGCCCAAGGTTTTTTTTACCTCAGAATTATTAAGCAAAGTGGACTATTATATGTAAGTTGTACAAGCTAAACTGTTTTCTAAAAATCAAAATTATTAGTCTACTTTACTTATTAACTTTGCGGTAACCAGTTGCTTTGATTCTTTTTTATTTTTAAGGAAAGTAACTAGGTCAGATTTTAAAGTTCACATGGAGACGCAACAATTTCTACAGATTTCTTGATAATACTGTGATATTGAAAAATATCACCTTTGAAATATGACATTTCCCGTTGAAATATCAAAGGTATGAATGTTTTTCTCCTGGATTTGATTAAGTCCCTCAGAGCTCGGCCTCCATCCTGACCTGGCTTAAGAGGAGGGCAGGATCTGCTACTGACCTCATCGCTGATCTCAGCCAATCAGAGGCCTCAGAGGAGCTGCGAGTGGTTGGGTTCTTTAAGGTGAACACTGAGTGTTCAACTTTTCCAGCTTTTTACCAGTGATGTGACTGTAATCAAGTGTCCGACTAACTATCTGTGTGCTTTGTTAATGTGTGTATAGGAGCTGGATCACGACTACGTCCAGGTGTTCTATGCTGCAGCGATCGACCTTCCTGATCTTAACTTTGTCGTGACACAGGATGAAGAAGTTATCAGCAAATATGGTCTCACGCATGATGTTGTACTGCTGCTGAAAAAGGTACCGTGAATACAGCACACACCGGAAACAAACACACACCTCTGACAGATTGCTGTGCTGAATGCGTCTGTGTTTTCTCAGCACTTAATGATTTATATGATTGACACCGGATTTAAGGCGTCACACCACGCAGGATGAACGCATTAATATCCAGCAGTTTAAGGCAAAACGTTCATTGCATTCTTACCTGTGTGTGTGTCTGTGTCTGTGTCTGTGTGTGTGTGTGTATGTGTGTGTCTGCTGCAGTCGGAGCTCATCCAGGCTTATAAAATGATGCCTCAGACATCCAAAGAGGAGCTGATCATCTTTATCACCGTCTACCAGATGGACCCCGTCACCGAGTACACTGGAGAGGTAGAGATGCATTTTGGCTCACTGCTGAACTCCCATATTTTGAAAATGTTTTAAGTATTTCTTTTGTATTCAAACTCCATGAGGTGGGTTACTTCACTATGTTTACAATAAAGAATTTCTATAGTCTTTGTTAGCGTGCGTTTTGGCTTCGGTTGCCATCTTTTTAGAGTGAAATACCTGAATGTGAAATACCTCTTTGCATGAATTTAAAGAAAAGCGCCTTACCTACCACATGTTTATCATATTACATCATATTTAAAGGTGTTACACGTTAGAATTGTCGAGCAAACAGGGACAGCATATCACCAGAGTAACCGCTAACTGCTGCTAACTGATTTCTGTTATAGATCCATGGCTGTACCAACTATTAGCTTGTTAGCTTGTTAGCTCAGTTAGCGGTTCGGCTAACCTGACTAGCAGGTGAGTGTCCGTGTTTACACCGCTAGCACAGGAGTTATTAAGAAACACAGGTGAAGCAGGTGTTCAGGCCCACGGCTAGCTGGTTAGCATGCTAACTTCATTAGATATCTCTGAAACACAGCACATGGGCATCTTTGACATTAACATCGAAACTGTTATTTCTTTACATGAATCATTTAATTTTGATTTAAGATATTTTTTAAAATATTATTCCCTCTGTCTCTCCTGCAGACAGCCACTCAGATCCTAACAGCACCTGTGTTGAACCATGCCCTCCTCTTCGTCAACAAAAGCTCTTCTGACTTTAAAGACCTCCACATGGCCTTCAGCAGCGCTGCATCATCATTCAGATTAAAGGTAGGAACCCAACACACGCACACACACAATATATTTTAAAACACTGTCTTTTTAACATATAAAATACAGCCTCTTGTAAGACGTAGGAACACTTTGACCTCTTGCATGTGTGCATTCAGATCCTGTTTGTGTTTGTGGACGTGGACGAGCCTCGTAATGGCAGAATAATGGAGTACTTCCGGGTTCGGGATTTCGAGGCGCCTCTCATCCGACTGATCAATCTGACGGACCATGTGACCTACCAGCTGCCGTCCGACACTCTGGATCTACAGACCATAAAAACATTCTGCCAGTCCTACTTAGAGGGCAAGGCCAAGGTAGCATTCACTCTCATCTCACGTGTGACACTTAACGAAAAGGGGAGAAACAGTTTGTCCTGATGTCAGTAACGTGTTCGTGTGCATGTTGATGTCACAGCCTAAGATGCAGAGTGAGCCGATACCTGAAGGATGGGACAAACAGCCGGTGAAGGAGCTGGTGGGAACGACTCTGGAGCAAGTCGCCTTCAACCCCAACAAGACTGTTTTTGTCCTTTTCTGTAAGTAAATGCTTCCTTTTTAAAAAAAAAAAGATGACCCAGTAGGCTTGAAGTTAAACTTCTAGACGATTAGGCACGTGGATTAATACTGGGCAATTGTTTTAACAACGTTTTAACTCTGCTGTAATCAATATTTAATATCAACAATAGATAAAATGTCTGTTGCTCATAGTGACAAACCCACAGATAAGTATAATCTGACTGCTGAGTTCTCCTCAGGTCTTCAGAGCGTTTTAGCGTCTTTCAGCTCATTGTTTTAATTTTCCACCCGCTTTCTCGCTTTTTACCGCTTTACTTTCTCTGTTTGCTCTCATTAACAAACGACATGCAGTTTATCAGCGTTCCCAAAACAACATGATTAACGTAGCGTATCAGTGGCACACGTAATGACCTATAGGGTAGTTTTCCTGATGAGGACGTGGCAGCTCGTTGCTCCATATCTGCTCGATGTGTATAGAGAACTGCTTGCTAACATATTTGCCACAATGAGTTAATCACTCAATTTTACGTCAATCTTGTGTTTTCAGCTTATTTTGTTGGCCCCAAGTGGCTAAATGAATACATGAATACAAGTTTAAATAATAAAACTTAGAAACATGATGATGTACGCGACCTTAAAATCAACAAATCTATCCTTTTTCTTTGTTCTCTCTGAACTCTCCAGTCTTGATGTTGCTTACAGCACCGTCACTTAAACATCGACTTTAACTGTGTTTTTCAGATCTTCCCTACAGTCACGAGTCCCGCGCTGTGTTTCCGCTGTGGGAGGAGTTAGCCGAGGCCTTGAAGGAGCGAGAGGACGTGGTCGTCGCTCGCATCGACGCCTCGGCCAATGACATCAACCTGTCGATGCAGGGCGCCTACCCGTCGTTCTGCCTGTTCCCTGCTCTGCATGCTGAGAGGGTGTGGAGCATCTTCAGTTACATTCTTTAATTCTAGGATTTTTTGATGGTGTTTTCTTCAGTATTTTCTGTTTCTTCATGTCATTTTAATAATGTTACGTATGTGATATCTGTGTTCTTGTCAGGTGGTGGTTTACCCCGGCAAGAGGAAGGTGAAGGACCTGATTAAGTTTTTAGACAACGAGATGAAGAAAGCCAAAAAAGAGAGAGTTAAGGTAAATTATCTCCTTCATTACTCTGCCCGACATGACTGCAGTGGTTTTATGTTGTTTTTTCTGTGTGTGTGTGCTGCCTTTTTCCCCGCTTTGTTATAAAAATAAACTTTCTTTTGTGTCTCCAGGAGGATGAAGACAGGAGGAAGTACATCGAGGCCATAAAAGCTGAAGAAGCAGAAAAAGCCAATGAAAGCAAAGACGAGCTTTAATCCAAAAAGAGAGAGAACAGTGTGTGTGTGTGTGTGTGTGTGTGTGTGTGTGTGGTACCTTTTAGTCAGTCAAACACTCTCTAAACACAGATCTGGTTTTATCTCCTCAACCCGGCTGTCATGAAGCGTCTGTCCGATCAAATCCAATAAAGTCTTTAGATAAAAACTGTGATGGTGACAAGACTTTTTGTGGGTCGTTGTCTTTGTCTCGTCGATCATGAGAACTCAGTGTTGAAGCAGACTTGCTTCATGTTGATTTAGATGAAGCCAAAAGGATCCTTGACATAGAACTGTGCAGTGTATTAGATAATATATTGTTATATATACAGTTTTCATAATACACACATGTACTCACTAACATTTCTGCTGATAAGTAACAAAACACTGAAGTAATGAATCTTCTGTTGAGCTGAAACATGATATATCTTCTGTCCTCTGTGTCAAACGGCTCCATTTTTTGTCAGTAAACTATTAAAACCACATTAATGAAACACATTGCTGCTGTAACTCACACGTTCCTTCCTTAGGTTGAACGCGGGTGCTGCAGTTTATTCAGAGTCGATCCCATATTCAGCCGTCTGATACTGAAAACAATCACTGAAGCACCAAATCTGAATAAAATGGTGCACAACAAATTACATTTTTACTCCTGTTTCAGTAACTTTTGCTAAACTCTACAGTTCCCAGGTATTTTGGACTTGGATTACTTAAATGAAAAATAAACTATGTTTGTGATTCTACTAAAGGAGCACTATGTAGTTTTGGTAAGAAAATTTCAATCAGAAGAAACATTTTCACTGATGTTTGTTTTTCTCAAACTAAATAATCTTTGTTTTCATGATTGTATATAAAAATAATATTTTCAATAAATATTTCTTTGTATATAGTTTGTATTATTGCCTCATTGATGTTGTAAATATTCAAATTCTGAGATTAAATTTCCTCTCCAAAACTGACAGTGTCCCTTTAAATGTGATTGAACGATTAGCCTGTATCAGTAGCATGTGGATCCACTGATGTTATACTGAAATAGTTAGCCTAAATTAGTCCAGATTATAACAGAACAGCTTGGTAAGTCTTAATTTTCTGAAAAAATTCCCTTCAAGAAAAAAATTAAATAAAAAACAATAAATTAAATAATGTTTTTTAAAAAAACACAAATAAAATAAAAAGTTAAATAAAATAGAATTAAAAAGCTAAATAAAGTAGAATTTAATTTATTAATGAAAATAAATAATAAACAATAAATAAAGTAACATAAAATAAAGTAAAGTAAAATAAAATAATAAAAAATAAAATAAACACATGAATAAAATAAAATATAATAAAAGAAATTAAAGCATAATATATGAAAAATGAATGAGTAAAAACAGAAAAAAACAATGAAATGAGCCTTCAGCTCCTCGGTTCTCCCTCGGTGAGGTGCGCTGCAGCCTCTGCTCGGCTCCAGTGACGCGCTGTGACTTCACACGGAGGCTGGAGGAGGACGCCGCCGCTCCGCAGCTCCCTCACCGTCTCCTCTCCTTCTCTCAGCGGGCAGTCAGGCAGCACTAAAGCCGGCGAGGATGGAGCCAGCGGGCGCGTACGGCGCCGGGAAGGCCGGGAGCTTCACCTTCGATCCGGTCGCCTTCTTCACGCATCCCCGGACCGTCCTCAGGCTGATGTCGTGGGTAAGCGTCCTCCGCACCGTGCGGGCTCTCATCAATGGACGGGCCTGCCTGCCTCCCCCTCCTCCCTCTGTCTCCCTCATTCACATTGTCTGCCTCGCTTTTCTACTGATGTGTCTCCTGCTCAGGCAGATCAGGCTGAGTGTCAGTGAGTCTTTACATACAGAGTTAAATCTCTGCTGTGCTGTAATTTAATCTGGGTGTAAGAAACAGGAGTCACATCAGTGATGGAGCCGGTGTGTGGAGCAGCAGCAGCAGCAGCAGCAGCCTCATTACCATATGTTTATCTGGAGCCTCTTTGTGTCTAATTTGAGCTCATGTGGACGCTTTTTGGATTTAAATGCCCGCTAACCAGAATGTAACACCTCTCCGTGTCTCTCTGCTGTCTGTGATGCTGTGCAGCTATGAGTCACCGCCGAGCATTTAGTGTGCACTGAAGGAACAATGTGGTATTAAAGGAGACACAGCAAAGTAACAGAGGTGTGTGTGTGTGTGTGTGTGTGTGTGTGTGTGTGTCATCACTGTTCAGTTCAACATGATTTGTCAAAACCAATATGCCAGTGCTTCTTAAAACAAAGCACACTAACAGCAGTAAAAGCAGAATTTGCATTTAATTTAAGATACTTTATGTTTCTGTTGCTGAAGCCAATTTAAGACTTTTGAACTCCACTGCATTTATAGTTGTTGGCGATGTTTGTTTCTGAAAACCAGAGATGTGTTCAAACTTTACATTTCTGTGTCGATGTTTAATCTTGTGACAAAGCTGTGCTAATGTTCTGGTTATGTTTCGGTATAAAAAACACCTGGTTAGGGAGGAAAAGATGTTTGACTCACCTGGTTTCGTCGCCACAAACATGGAGTGGAAATTGTCCTGACGTTTTGTTCCAATGTAATCCTGTTTTTTTTTTGTTTTTTTTTTTGGTTTGTTCGCTTTCCCCAGTTCGTCTGGGATTCAGGAAATAAGCGGGCTACTATTTGTCTTTATTTACTTTTCTGTCATTTTCTTTTAATAAACAGAACTGCCTTTAACAGGCAGAAACCTTTAGCAGAACCCCGAATCTCTCCCGTTACTCCACAGTGTCTCTGTTTCACTCACCTGCCTGTCCTAAAACAATGGCAGTGAGTAGCATAGGCACAAATTTTTCACTCTTAGCAAGGGGACAAGAAATGCAACCTAAATGTTGTTTCTCAATCATTTCACATATTAAAAGCCAAGATAGAGAAAAAAGAACATTTTCCAAACAGTCCAAATTGCAAATACATTCAATTAACAATAATACAACACGTAGAAAAGCAGACGGATGAAACTGAGGACTGTTTGGATGAAACAAGTCGTCGCCATTTTTATTTTCTCTCTGTCAGTTCATTGAATGATTGTTTACGTCTAATAGAAAGCGTCCTTAAGGCGGCTCCAGGATGGGTCCTGTGTCAAAATCAGTTTTATATTAGCTTACTTATTAAATCAGTTCACATTTGATCAAATTATAACTGGGTTAACTTTATTTTGGATTAATCTAATCCTGGTAAATGGAATTTGTTTTGTAGGTTTCATTAACTGAACAGGAATGAGTCCTCAGAAACAAAATGGTTACCTGAGGTCATCCACACACTGCAGAGAGTTTTCTGTTTCTCATACAGACGAGCGTTTCTAATATCCGCTGACAGGGATGTCTTTGGATTATCCACAGTCGCCAGAAAATTGCTTCTGGAAAGCCACACTGCTCGTCAGATTTTCTCAGTGGTGGTTATTAAAGAATCCCTTCAGATAAAAGTGAAACTGTCTTGCGGTGTAAGTGGGAAGAGTTTTTCAACTTTGCATGAACTAATAGCTTTAAAACTACTGCTCACCCACAGAGGAGAAGTATGTCCGCATCTTGGAGCAGTGTTGACGTGTCTTTGTGCGGCATGTGTGAGGAATGGAAGGCATTCGTACGCCCGTGTGAGTTCATTCTCTCCTACCTGTTAGATAATAAACCGGCCCACGTGTCCGTCCCTGCAGGTTTTCTCCATGGTGGTGTTCAGCTGCATCATCAACGAGGGCTACATCAACATCGGCAGCGAGCGTCTGCTCTGCGTCTTTAACAAGAACGCAGACGCCTGCAACTACGGCGTTACCGTGGGCGTGGCCTGTTTCCTCGGCAGCATCGTTTTCCTCATCATGGACGTTTACTTTCCCTCCATCAGCAGCGTCAAGGACAGAAGACGCGCCGTCCTGCTGGACCTCGTCTTCTCCGGTAGGAAGTCAGCGAACATCCTCGACAGCTGTTGAACAAATATAATAAAATACAGTACAGGTCCAAGCACATTAAAAGAAAATGTGAAAAACTTTGTACAAGATTGGAAAATAGAACAATTACATTTAGCTTTATGTGTGACCACCACTATTGCAACAGCAATAGCTTTTGACATTTTCAAACATACTCCTATTCACTTTCCTGCCAAGGATTAGTTGAGAAGATCGGCACCACTCTCCAGCAGCTCGTTAGCCTAGCTTAGCACAAAGACTGGAAGCAGGGGGAAACAGCTAGCCTGGCTCTGTCCAATTGGATCAAAAACCAACCTAACAGACCATATTCCTCACGCTTAGGACGGGAAGTTGAAACATCGTAAGAAAAAGTTGTATAAAGTTGTGCAAACTTAGGCAATCTAACGGTTTTTCATTACTTTCTGAATGATCAGCAACTCAAAACAAGATGGATAGTGAACATTCGGAGGGACATTGGTTCGTATTTAAAGGTAAAAACAACATATATGCTAACCGGTTAGCAAACATTAGCATTCAACCACTTCCTAGTGAGCGGAACTTTTTGCTTGTGTTGCACCAAACGATAAGAAATTTGTAAATTAATTCTAAAATTGCAACGCACATCTTGGACTCATTTATTTCAGCCGACACGGTGGATGTAATCAAACGACGAATATTAGCTGGGAATGACTGAATGCTAACGTTGGCTTCTGACTGCTCTATGTCCCGCCTCCAGGTCTTGCCAGCTTCCTGTGGTTTGTTGGATTCTGTTTCCTGGCCAATCAGTGGCAGGCTACGTCTCCCGACGAGCTGCCATTGGCCCAGGGCTCTGACGCCGCCCGTGCCACCATCGCCTTCTGCTTCTTCTCCATCCTTACCTGGGTCTGTATCTTTACACCTGTGTGTAAACCTGTCACCTGTCTGTGTGTGTATTCATCTGTGTGTGTTCATTACCGTGTTTGTGTGTATGTGTGTATTCCAGGGTTATCAGTGTCTGCTGGAAATGAACAGATTTAAAAGCATTGCCTTCGTGGAGGACAAGCAGAGGCTCCTGCCCAAGAGCCCTCCTACTCTCGCTTTAGTCTAACACACACACACACACACACACACACACACACACACACACAGAACATAAGCCGTAAACTAGTGAGCACACACCAAGGGAGTGTGTGTGTGTGTGTTTGTGTGTGTGTTTAAATTGAGGTCAACTATCACTAACTTCAGCACTCACCAGAAACTCCGGTTCTCTCTTATCTTTTCCCCTCTCCTCTCTCTAATCCTGTAATCCTGTTGTAAATATACTTTCCCACTCCAGCTCAGCGTTGTAGCACATAAACACCCGACGATGGAAGTCACCTCCGCAGGTCGCTGCTGTCAGGTTAATAAACAGGAGTGAAGACAAATCCCTTTTTTAATCCCAGAAGTTAAAAGTAATCTCTAAAGTCTCCTCTGATTGGTAAACGGATCCGGATCAGAGCTGAATCTGAAAACTTGAAGTCCTTTTAAAAGTTTGTTATTAGAGGTAAAAGTTAATATTAGAATCTTAGAAATAGATTTCTCAAAATCTGTTTCACTTCTAAAGGATTTGTCTATATAATCAATACTTTAATGGATTCGTGGGCTACAGGTTAGACCTTGATCCAGTGACAAGCAGGATAGATCTCAGTGGGGAAAGTGAGAGAGCAGTATAAGATTAATTACAACCACTGAGGTGCTCTTGAGTGCGGCTCTTAACCCCCAGCTGCTCAACCTGAGCTGCTGAGTGGCCGGCAGGTCCGACTGCGGCTCCGCTGGACGGTTTCCAGGTGTGAAAGTGTGGAACTGTGGGGGTGTGAAATATCTGCCCTCAGTTCTTAACAAAGGCCAGAAAAACACCGCCAGTCAGACAGAGAGCGACTGATTTATTATCCACGGATAACTCAATGGAGCCTGTTAAAACAATCTTACCACTGAACCTGTAGCGGCCATTCATCTCGCTGTCAGAGGATGTGGGGAGGTTAAGCTGTAATTGTGTCAGAGCTGCACAGTGTGTAACAAAAGGTCCCTTCTAGTCCGTCCAGCCTTTATTCTCCACAACAGCCCCGTGCTAAGTTATGCCAATATTCATCTGCAGAGAAGTCGTAGCATGTGACAGAGAATGAAATGAATGTCCTTTTGACTTTGGCTCCTCAATTTACAGGTTCAAGTCTGTTTTCTGATGTCTGACTGTTGTCTAATGTTTTCTGGCTTTGAGTAAATGACCTGAGTGATGTCATTAAAGATGGAGGCTACTAACATAGGACTTAAAGTCACACAGTCAGACTCCTGCTGCAGTGACTGTCACTATTCTTTTATAATCTCTCTTGTGAGAACCACTAAATCACCAAACTTTTCAGGAACGTCTCTCTGAAGTCATCCAGACATTTTGTTCTGTTCAGTTCGGGGACTGGAAAATCAATTTGGTCTCTTGGTTCTGGGAACTTTCGGGCTTCGTTGTCACTGCTGTCCACTTTGATTAGCTAGCAGATCCATATCAGAGAGAACTGTGACATCGATACTTACATCCCATATGGTAAAATGTCGTACACAGATGACACTGAAGGAAGAAACTAGAACTGTTGCTTTAGAAAGTTCTTAAAGGTTCAGAGTTGAAGGATTATTATTTTTTCAGCCACACTGAAGTATCTCAACAGCATCTGAATGGATTGCCATGAAAGTTTGTCGACAGATTCGTGACCTCTAGGTGATGAATCCTATTAACCTTGACTTTTCATGTAGCACCACCACCAGGTACATTTTTAAATGCCCAAAAACCGATGACACCAAGGACACGTCATCCTTCAGCCACAGCTGTTTTGTGTTTAGTGCTAATCAGCAAATATTAGCATGCTAATACATTAATGGGCCCCACAGTGCCAGTCATTTTATACCAGTGAAGTCAAGCTCTTTCTAATCATGCACCGCTGAGCTGCTTTCACAGGTGCTCAGTCTTTGAGATGTTCTGAGCATGTTAGCATGCTGGTTTTAGCATTTTGCTCCAAGGTCTGCTGTCCCTAATTACAGCCTCACTGAGCAGCTAATACGGCTGTGGACTCTTTAGCCTCCGTTAGGCACCAGCTTGTGATTTTCACTGTTTACACATGCAGCTACATTCTGAAACATTTCCGTTGTTCTGACACAGTGCGAACGGTCCATAAGATGGTGGTAAAGCAACACTTAAACATTCCAACCGCCATAAAACTAAATAGACAAAGAAGAAGAAGAAGAAGAAGAAGAAGAAGAAGAAGAAGAAGACAGGATGATGCTGCATTCCCATACTCCTCAGATAGTCCTATTTTCTGAGCTGGGAAGACGTTCTTCTGACTTTGGTGTGTTCATGTGCGACATGTTGGAATGTGGGAGTTTTGCATTTTATGGCTCAGTGTTTAAACATCACGTTGACAGCTGTTTCCAGAATTTTAGTGGCAAGGAAGAAAATGTTACAATGACTTTACAATACATGACTTTGGTAGAAGTTTCCTACCATCACCCTTAGTGTTGACGTCAGCTTTGCAACTTGCGTACCCAAATTTTTCTTTGACTTATCCGAGCTGTTGTTCCGACTTGAGGTTAGTCACATGACTACAAAAATGTTTTCCGATAATTCCGACAGCACTTGAACGCACAGAAAGGTCAGATGTATTATGTTTTGGTGTAGGGTGGTATGAGGTACTTATCACTAGTCAGTGTGCAGTATTCGCTGCAGTAGATGACCGTCAGCTCTCCCCCTGTTCAGAGGAGCAGCGAGTAGCACCGACAGGGAAGCGGAGCATTATTCTGCAGCGATCATTAGCAGAGTCTCGTGGTTGGTTCGCTGTCCCTCCAGCGTTACCGCTTTCATGTACAACACAGCTGTACCGCCATTTTCCCTCGAATGTGACGGATCTCGCGGTGGGAAAATTGGTGGTGCAGATGCTCCCTTTCACACATGCAGCAAATGTTCCCGAACATTTCAGGGACAGACCACATGTGTGAAAGGGGTTTCTGCCTGTCATGGAAGTTACGTGATTCTAATGCAAATCAGTGTTTAACTAACACCCTCTGCTCATGCCTGTGTGTGTGTGTGTGTGTGTCTGTGTGTGTGTGTGTTACTAACAGGCTGTTCTGACGCTGAGCGCATTGCGGCGCTTCTTAACTGGCAGCAACACAAACCTGTTCACATGGCAACACCTGGAGCCGGCCCCCTGCAACGCTCGAGCCACGCCGTACCCCATCGCCAACGGAGCCACCATAGTGACCACCAACCCCTACCAAGCCCCGCCCTTCACTGAAACCCTGGACCCCCAGAAACTCACACAGCAGAGACCCATGGCTCCGGCCTTCTAGAGACAGACGGACAGAAAGAAAGAGGTGCGATACGACGCGGGCACGGACAAACTTCCTGCCTCGCTGATTAGCGGCTTGCCATCCTCTCCCGGGATTGGTGGGATTTTGGGTCATGTGGTGTATGATCTATTTTCGACTGCTGGCTCAGCTTAGTTAGATGTAACTCTCTGTGTCAAGAATCTTCTGCTCACGCACACACACACACACACACACACACAGATGTCGACGCACGCAAACACGGCTATACTCACTCGGATACACATGTACACCTGGAAACACGTGTATATACACCTGGACGCTCACACACACAGACACACACACTTTGGCTGCATGTTCATATGGTGAGGTGCAGATTAACATAGATGTAGATCAGTGATGATGCTCCATCTGCCTTATAAGGAATTCAAGGTGAAGGAAACATGGAGGACAGCGAGGCTGCGTAGCTCCGGTTTATCATCTTCTGTGTGCCCTCAGTCAGTCCGACCAATCACAAGCTGCCCTGCAGGCCTATGTGGCCTCCCACCGGCTGAAATTGAGACGGACAGACAGCTTGACCAATAGATTGTGAGGAGGCGAGTGAGGGTGGCAGAACTCGCAGAAATTGGTGCATTTTCTTAGCAAGGAAATCGAGGCAGGACAGCTTAATGCATTATGAATGCTATAGTGTTTCAGTGTGAAATATTCATGTGATTAAATATTTTATTGTGATATGCTCAAGTGGTAAAATGAAAAAAAAAAATAAATAAATAAAATCTATCCACCACCACCAACACAACCACCCTGATCGGAGCTGTGAGTCTGCCTTTGTTCACATCATCGTTCAATTATTTCCTGTAAGAAACTTTTTTAACATAATTAGGTACTGAGACCACGTTCAAAGATGTGTTTAGCATTTTAATCAACATCTGCTGGAGGACTATAATTAGACAGGGCACTCCAGTTATGTTGAATTCATTAGCAGCAGCAGGCAGCAGCTGCGTGTTATCTTTATCTTTATTTTTGGATTAAACAGCTCGTGTTGAATGATTGCAGCACCTCACACTGAGTTTCCTTATATAGCAGGAGGGGACAGATTCAGACACACCGTCATGGAGTCAAATGAAAGTCAGACAGGAAGTGGTTTTATTCCAGCACTGTCCAATAATGTAACTGCAGGTGAGCTTACTGTATATCACACCCTGCTTTCATTCTGCAGGAACATTATACAATATTATGAATATTTGCATCATCTGTTATCACCATCATCATTATAATCCAACATCATATAACTCTGACATCATCATCATCGTCATCATCATTGCCATCCATCCTCGTCATAACCAGCACCAGCAGATACATTGACATTCAAAAATGTATAAATTCACCTTTGTAGTTCTCATATCATCTCTGCTGTGTTAATAAAATATAATCTTAGCCTACAAAGTTTCACGCTCCGTTATATCATCTGAATCTGAATAAGCCCTTCTGTACATCTGCTCCTGACTAAATTTCACCCTGCACCCCGCACAGTCTAATCTCCTCGAACATCAGGAGGGACGGGGGCCAGCTCCGGCTTCAGACAGCAGGGGGCAATGTCACCCTGCAAGACCTGTGATCACATGCTTCACACTCACCTGCGTCTGAACTACCTCTACCCTGAGAGTACTAAAAATGGAGAAAAAGGAAAGTGGTGGGGGCGTTAGAAACTAAGCTGACCGAACATTTGTATGGGTGGGATCAGGAGAAAGCGAGGTAGAAACTATTAAAGCCGAGGTCACACTACATGATTTTAATTTAGAGGCTCGAAGCGCAGATTGATGAGCTTGGCTGTGGTGGACTCTGGTATGGGACTTTCTCAAACATCACAAAGAGGTTTGATTTGGCCGAGAGAGGCTGCAATTTGAGAATGATCCAGCTACGCCCGGTGGCAGTTTTACTGTCGATTAAAGAGGTAAGAAAAATAGGAAGATTAGTGATTAAAAAAAACCCCAAAACATATAAGATTCTCTTTTTGTTCCCCTTGCGAGCTGCTGTACAATTGGCTTTTTTTTTGGGGAGGAATAAGTCTCTAATAAAATGTGCCTGCAGCAGTCATTACAATCGTGCAGTTACAAACTAAGCATTTACATATAAAATTCTTGGTCAGCTTTAACTTTGTAAGTTTATTGAGTAAAAATCGATTCATTTTGTAAACATAACCTGTTATTTCTGCACTACAGATCAAGAAATTAGGGACCTTTTCTGAAACAGTTCTAATCAGAGAATAATCATAAGACTGAATGGGATACTGTGTGTAGAGCTAAAAGCTACACGAACAATAATCTGCAACTATTTTGATAATTGGTTGATCAATTTTCAATAAAGAAAATGCCAAATATTTGATGTCACAAGCCTCTGAAATGTTTTGATTTGAAGCTTTACTTCATAGTAAAATGCAGTAATTTGAATATCTTTGGATTTGGACCAAAAAAGCCATTAGAAGACGTCATGTTCAGAAGTGATGATGAACCTTTCACAATTCTTTCTGATGATTTATGGACCCAAAGATTCATTTACTTACCAGGAAAATAGTGTGCAGATAAAAAGTCCCTAGCTGTGTCATTTCCTTGTCAACACGTCTTTGAGTACACGAGCAGCAACTTAATCTGCACTGCACCTTTTGGATGATTTCATCTTGTACTCTGACCAAGGCTTGAGGTGAAAGGATGAGAGTGAGGGAAGAAGGAGGAGAGCAAGCAAGAGGAAGGTTAGAGTTTGAGTAAATATAGCGGGGGAGTGACTACTATGTCTCAACTAAAGCTAAAGACTATGATAGAAGAAAAAGGAAACGTCTTCTTGTGTGCATCTTCTGTGCAAACTGCACAAAGGGTCTTTGAACACATACACACTCATACACACAGTCTGACAGAGTTCTGTTCAAACACCCTGTGAAAATCTTGTGGTTGGACAGGACGAGGTGAGGGGCTGGACCCCAAACAGGAAATAAAGGTATCCCTCTCGTTTTTGGATTGCCGCCCCTCTCGTGTGCTTCAGCAGCACATCAGGCTCCTCCCCTTCAGAGAACAACCAATCGAGTCTGTTCAGTTGTCCACAGAACTTCCCTCTGTTTGATTAGGAGAGAGGGTTGTGGCATCAAACGACAGAGTCCGCCTTCTCAGGTCCACACTGCTGTCCATCAGCTGCGTCGCCGTAATAACCGGCTCTTCTCCTGGCGGCGGGCTCATCCTCTGCTTCCTGTTCCTGCCCGACACCGGAGATACTGATTGGCTGAGGCGGCTCCTGTGCTCCACAGGACTCGGGGACAGGTGTCTGCTTTTGTGTGAGGGGCTGGGAGGGAGTTGTGTGTGTGAGTGTGCGTGAGCAGAACTGTTAATGCGGCTGACTTCCTCGTCTGCTGGGTCTAACTGTGGGCCGGGGTCAGAGCTGGGGCCAGGGCTGGCTGCTCTGGTGCTACAGAGCGGCGCTGATAGGGTGGATTCACCACTGGGGACCTTCAGACTGGACAGGCTCTGAGGGCTGCCGGGCCGCTTCTCAACATCTGTTTCCGGCGGCGAGCCACAGATGGGCTGCTCAGGTACATGTTCCTGCCCAGTGGTCTCACTGTGGCTCCGGCTGTGGCTCCTGCATGAGATGACCCGCTGGGGGTGTGTATATTTCAGTGTGTGTACACTGGACGATCGCTGGCGTGGTGGCGTGGAAGAGATGGTGGGCACAGTGAGATGAGGCTCTGCCAGGTCGTCAGCTGAACCGCTCTGATCCAGAGAGTCAGAGCGCACAGCCTCCTGCACACACAAACACACATAGAAAAAACAGTGTTTTTATTGTATGTTGGGTCCTCCAATATTTTCTAGTGCTTTATAATTTGTTAAAGAAATTCACAATGAGACAGCTTGGAAAATAACAGGATATCAAAATGTATACAATAGTGCACAAAGACACAAATTAGACTTATTTGTTACACAAATGATCACTTCCAGTGCAGGAGTACAATTTTTGTAAGAGTTTTTCCCCATTACGCCGCAGAACAGGTCTCAAAGTGCACTCAAAGAGTTTTTGATCTCTGTAATTGCTCCTGCCCGAACTGGTCATGAAGCAATCACTTCCTAGAGCGACTGCTCTGTAAAGCATGGGAGAAAAAAAATCCACAGTCCTGATCTGTATTCATAATGCATTCTTGAAGCTAATATGCAGCTCCAGCAGTCCAAATAAAGTGGCTATTTTCCTTTATCTATCTGTATGCAACTAGCAGGGGATATTCCTCCACCGCAGCTGAACAAGGAAACACAAAAATACATTTCATGCTAAAATGACTGTAATTTTGGAAGATAAACTCTTGATTTGTCTAACACAGACTGGAGAAGCCTTTACAAGCTTAGTCTGAACTTTCACTTCTGAAATGCATTCTCGCACATAACAGAGACTGTGGGTTTTGTCGTCCACGTTGTAGGAAGGGATCTCTAGATGGTCATGATGGAGAAGAGAAGAAGAAGAAGAAGAAGAAGAAGAAGAAGAAGAAGAAGAAGAAGAAGACGAAGAAGAAGAAGAAGAAGAAGACATAATAGAAAGAAAGAAAAATAATATTTATAAGAAAATGATAAGAAGAAGACAAAGGAGAAGAGAAGAAGAGATGATATTAACCGACCTGTCTCCGTAACTGTCTGCTCGCAGCGCTGAAGGATCCTGGTCTCTTCAGGACTGAACTATCTGGAACGTAGGAGGGACTCAGCTTGTTTCTGTCTAAACTGTCGTCAGGATTAAGCAAATGAGAAGGACGTCTGCTGGCACTGTAGGTGGGACTCAGTCTGAGTGAAGAATGTCTTTCTATACTGTGGCAGGACATGAGTTTAGGTCTGTCTGTGTTGTGGTCTGGATGGTGCCTGTATCCATCCATACTGCGAGTGGAGCTGAGTCTGTGTCTGTGTATTCGATGGGCCGGGCTGAACTTGTATCCGTCGATACTTTGGGCTGAGTCGAGTCTGTGTCTGTTTATTCTGTGGGCCGGACTAAACCTGTGTCCCTCTATACTGTCGGCTGGGCTGAGCCTGTTTGTGGAGTATCTGTCGATGCTCTGCGCGGTGCTGAGCCAGATCTTTGGCCTGGAGCTGCGTCCAGACCCCAGCGAAGCGTGGCTGATGACCGGCAGAGCTCCTGGAACCTGCAGCAGTGAGCTGCCTCCACTGGAGCCCAGAGACGACATGGAGCCTGCCAAAAATAATCATACTTTATTTTATGGATGCACTGATGAAAAGAAACAAACAGAATAAAGTACAGTAACCCTACAGGACCGGATATCGAAATGAATTTTAAAGCCTCTGATGGTTTTTGATGTGAGAGATATTATTTAAGCGCAACTAAAAAAAACTGGGGCATCATTTCAGAAAAATGTCCTATACTGCCTTTCCTATCGTAAGTTTCAAAGATAGGGAAAAAAAATCCTATCTTTCTATTACAGACACAGTTTCTAAACTAATGGCTGTGTCGTATCTTATCTTAAACTGGCAGCAGACGACTTTTTTTGCTTTAACTTATCATTCTGAAGTCAATACTGATTGCACCGTGTAATGGCTGCAGAGAGGTGACACCACCTGCATATAGATGAGATCCTCGTAAGTATCTATTTTATGATGCTATTTCTTCTGCATTTCACTCAGAAAATCTGAGGTCGAATTAGGGCACAAAGTTAGCGCGTCTGTCTTTGCACAACAAAAACAGGAAGAGGCTAATTTCCCCTGGTCGCTATCCCCAGGTCACATTAGAATAACATGATTGCCTGTGAAAACTCTGCACTGCAAAAGGAAACATTGATGGGGTAGGGCAAAAAAAGGCCAAAAGACATAATTAGACGTTTAAAATTGATTCTTCAATTGGTGCACATCCTGTCATGCTTTTTCCTGTGTTTAGGATGTATGTGTGTTGATGTTAGCGTCTCTAACAGACTGACATCACTGTTAGCTTCTGCAACATATTTCTGTGTTCTTGTTGTTTCCCATCTTTATTGTCATTGTCACAGAGGCCTAACAACGGAGGACGTTAGCTTCTCTGACGGGCTAACATCAGTGTCAGTTACTCCAAAGGGCTAAAAGCCTTGTTAGCTTCTAACATCAGTGTCAAGTTCTCCAATAGGCTATTATTACATTATTGGCAGTTACTTTTAGGACAGGGTCTTTGGATATCTAGCTAAGGCAATTCTACAGTCCTGTTTTAGCTAAATTCATATCCAAAGGTGAGATAGGATTTTCTCCTAATGTAATGAGTAAACACATTTCTGTAATACCCCAAATCCTCAATGTCATCCTCAGCTGACGTAAGATGGGATTTCAGACTCTGGAAGTTACATTATTATTCAGAAAAGGTCCCGAGGAGTTCAGTGCTCAGATGGTGATAGATGTACTCTACTGTATGGGAGAGCCGACTCCTTCCTTCTTCATCTCCTTCTCTTCCTGCTGGCTGCAAGCTACAGTGTGTCAAAGCCATTTCATTTAACAACAGAGACAGATTGAAGCGATGCGGCTTTGTACTTGTAATAAGACAAGATAGTACGAATATCAATTATGTTTCTTTTATATTCATTTTTTATTTGTTCCCAAGTCTGTTTGACACTGCAGGGGTTGCCGCTGAAATAATAAAGCTAATCAGAGTTATATGATGTTGATAATACACATCATAGGAATACTGAGAAATCTGAGCAACACCTTCATTTAATACACATTCATTCATGGAATACACAAATGTGATTAGAATCCAATCTATTCGTGTCCTAATGATGGGTCAGTGATGTTATGATCTGTGACGGAAATTCCCAAAATGTCCCTTATTATTATGATATGTTGTTCTTACATTATGAAACTTAACAATATAGATACATATATAGATATTATTTATGTAAAGTAAAATCCAACATGAGCTCTGTCTTGTGATAGTTATGTGGTTGCAGAGTGTAAATGGATGTGTTCATGTATTATATGTGGTATAATGTGCCGTGAAAATGAACATAAAGGAACTTAAGTTGAGCTCATCCTGACGGGGGACGGTGAAGCCTCTTCTGTGTGTAAGTGTTTTGTCTTTAGCTTGACGTATTACACACGACAATGGTTGATGTGCATACAAAGTCTTATGTGTATCATGAGACGGATGTGGAGATGATTGGAATAATGTTTTTAATGAGCTCATATGTAATCTTGTGACTGTTACAATTGAGTGTATTGTTTGTTATTATTACAAAGGAAGGGGGAGAGACTCTCTCTTCAGTCATCATCTATGTGCTGCTGATCGGTGGCGCTTCCAAGCAATAAAGAACTTCTAGACTAGAAAAGAAATATTGTGTCAAACTCGGTGTTTTGACCAACTCTCATCTGTACTAGACATGCGACTGTTTCAGTTGCTACGACAAATCCTACTAATTTAATTTTGCTTCGTGTTTGTCAGCGGTTCTTCCTGCATTTGGCAGCTGCAACTGCGTGTTTTTAAGCCTGGATTATGTGTTATACTTCTTCCTCTATTTGTCTAAAAGTTTACACTTCTTTCCAAAATATTTCGCTCTGTTGCCGGTAGACTTTTTTCAATTGGTCAGATGCTGCGAACACCTCCCGTTTTATATGAGTGCTCCCACGGCTAGATGTTGAAAAAAGATGTGGGGTTAAAGTTATCCTGATGATGAACAGCTTTATATGACCGCTTAGCCTGATCATGATTGTTAGGGTTAGTGTAGCAACAGAAACATATCCTCGGTATGTTCAACTGGCTACGTAGCACAAGTCTCTGCGGTGTTTGGGAAAATTAAATTATATAAATTGAAAATTACAATTGTTATTTTTTTGGCCATTGCATGGAATTGGTTAATAATTAAAAAAAAGGTCAGTTATCTGATTACTATCTTATGCACATAGTTAAACTCAAAACTATGTCTTTAACTGTTTAGTTTTGATCAATTTGCAGTTTGTTTTTAAGTCCCTCAAGTTGAAAAACTAAGTGTGGGAAGGAACCAGCAGTAGTGGAAAAACATGTGCTTCACAGGCAGACAGTAATCCTGCCAATTAGTCACGAAACATTAAAAAACATCTCGCTCGTGACAGTAAGTTCTACAATCACAGTGCCCCTCGCTGTACAACATCACATCTCAGCTGCTTTCTATGCTATATATGGAAGTAATAATCTTTACAGCAATCAGTTGGTGGTTATAGCGCAGTAAAAAGCTGTTACTTAATTTAATTGGCTATAAACAGCCAAATTACCTGAGTAGCTGTACCCGCAGTAGGCCTCGTGGCCAATGGGAGGATATGGGGAGCATCTGAGTGGCTGAACGTAGCTGTCGCTGGGGAGAGACAGCATGCGTCCCATGCTCAGCAGGTTGCCATGGGAACACTCCTCATCCTCAACCTGCACCTGCCACATGAGATCATCACCGCTGTCATAGTTATCGTCACCTCCACTCCCTTTCCCTCTCACACACCCAGGCGCATGAACAGACGCTCTGTACGTTACCTGTGCAGGTGTGTCCACGTTTGGCCCCAGGTCTCCGCCCACAGACGCATTGCTGAGGCGTCGGCCGGCTTCCTCCCTCTCCCTCTCCCTCGCTTCCTCCCTCTCCCTCGCCTCCTCCCTCTCCCTCGCCTCCTCCTTCTCCCTCGCCTCCTCCATCTCCTCCAGCTGAGCCTCCTTGTTGCTGTCCTCCAGGTGCTTCATCAGAACGGCCACGACCACGTTGACGAGGACAAATTGAGCCGTTAGGACGAAGGTGACGAAATAAACGGGGGAGATCAGGGGCAGGTAGGTGAGGCAGTGGCGATCCTGCGGACGGCACTCTCGCAATGTGTCCTGGCCGACGAGGATTAGAGAAGAGGGTATAGATTATTCAGAAAAAGTATAATAGATAAAGGGATTTAAGGTAATATGAATGATATGAATGCACAGTGTACTTCCTCTCTTCTCCAATAGAAGGAGATGTTGCTCTGAGTGTGAAAAGATCATCACAGAAGAATAATACTCTCCAAACCCTCTAATGTCAGCGGCTCTTAGTCTCTCATAAAAACAGTGATCTGCTCTCTTCTTACAGCAACGCCTGTCTCCTAACCGCTGTTTTGAGACTCTGACAAAAACATGGACTTTGTCATCTCTCCATCTCCTTAGAAACTCCCACAGAGCAAAGGAAAGAAAATAACCTTCATAATCCCATTCCAGTTGTCCCCGGTAGACACCCTGAAGAGTGTGAGGAAAGCCATGCCAAAATTGTCAAAGGTAGCGTGGCGACTAAGACCCTCACACGGGTTTTCGTCTGAACACTCTGAAAGAGGATGAAAAGAGGAAAAGAGCGTTAGAGGCTGTAAGTGTGGGAGAGGAAGGCGAGGGGGGGAGAAGAAAGAGAATTGTGTGTAGATTAGAGCTCTGATGCTAAACTGACATCATTAATGTATGTAACACAACACAATTTATGCATGTTACGTAATCCACAGATATCTCACCAGTGTCAGCCGAGGCGCACACACATATAGGCACCGATTCGTACTGTATGCATGCACACGCTCACGTGCTCGCGCGCACACACACAAACTCACATGCATGCACGTACACGCACACACACACACACTAACCCAGTTTTCCAAAGAGCTCAACTCCCAGAGCTGCATAGATGAAGAACAGCAACATGAAGAGCAGACCCAGATTCCCCACCTAGACAGACACATTACACGCACACACAGATATATACAGTATATGATATAAACAGAAAAAAAAGACATGTACAGTAAACATCAAGAGAGACGCACACATGCACACAGAGAGAAAGAGGCCGTTGACAGAGAAGCTGTTTACTGCATCTTAAAAAACTATTAGGAGACATCATGACACCCAGAGTTGATCTCAGATTTCAGAGGTTTACAGCCTGGATCCAGTCCGCGTGAATCACAAACATGCCTGTTTATTATGATTATAAAGCGATTCCCAGGGACTTCCCCCCCCATGTTAGAGGGTATGGAGATGTCTAATTAGATGACAGATATATTTATTGATGAAGCGCAGGGGAATAAACACTCGGACGCTACGCCAAGACCTGGGTTCAATCCCCAGCAATGATCTGTCACTTCAAAGACAATTGGTATTATTCATGGATGGGAAGGAAGTGAAGGATCATGGGTATTTTGCCGCACTACTGATTCCTATTGAAGTGTTTTTTCTTTGTTGGTTTTATGTTTTTTCCCTTGTTTATTCTGATTCTTCTGCATGCAAGTGTACTGCTTGTCCGCTTCTATCACCTCATCCTTAATCTCTCTTGTTTGCATGACTTCATAGCTTGTTTGATTGTTTTTCGAATTTTTAATAGTCTGCCTTTCTTAGTACATGCCTTTACTGTATTTTCATGTTCAGGACCCCAGGAAGACGAAAGGCACATCTGCGTGTGTCTAATTGGGATCCTTAAATAAACATAAACAAGGAATACCCATTGGAATTACCCACTGAATAAGATGAAATTAAATCAAATTAAAATTGCACTTCAGGAACATGACTACAAACAGCTTATAAAAGTCTACTTGTGCTACATACCTGTTTGTTCTCATCTACCCTGCACCACCCTCCCTCCACTCCATTTCTCTCTATACCTTCTCATTTCTGGTTTCGTCCCTTGAGGTTCCGCTGAGCACAACAGAGCCATCATCCCGCTCCCCCATTCTCACTCCCCAATCACTATTCACTCATTTCATCTTCAGTCTAGGAGTCTATAGCCACACCAGCAGCCGTAGAAACAACAGTGTTTTCAGCTAAATGCTGCTATTTAGCAGTAAATATCAGTTGAATTTCAACGCTTTTCTCACTCTGTCTCGTCGAAGATCTTAATATGGGTAATTAGTGAGGAGTACCGCAATCAAGAAGCTGTCAAGGCTTTCAACACAAGAAAACAATTCATGCAAGACAATCAGAGTACAAGAAATCCATCAGGATCAATAATAACACATATCTGTCTACCATGTTTACTATTTCCATTTAGCATACTAGAATGCTACCATTTTTCTTAAAAGTGTCCCGGATAGCAAAATTAGAAAAACTCCTGTTTGCCAGATAAGAGCCACATGCAGGCCTAACCATAACAAGTAGGCCCTTAACCTAATCCAAGTGCCATCACCCCACACGGTACGTGGGCCAGATGAATGTGTCTTGTACAGTTTTTGCTATTTGGCATTAAACACAAAATACAGCTCAGTCTGATGAGACTGTCACACAGTTTGCAGGAGTTTGATCAAATAAATTTTTGACCTGATAATGGTGAATTTTTGTGGAAATTCATCGTACAGTACAAGAAAACACAAGAAAAAGTCAGGGGATCACTAAAGTCATTAGGCTTAGTCATCATCGTTTAGTAATTAAACGGCAGCTAGAGATTTACATGTGATGACCAGCGGGTGAATCTTCTGTTGCAGCACCTCAAGAGGTCAGGGTGGCTGCTAAAGCATCAATTATATCAGAACTGCACAGTGTATTTCATTGAAAGAACAAAGTGCAGGAGAATTTTCTCAGTGAAAAAGACGTTCGCTCATCTCTCGACTGGCTTTGGCAAAAGTTTAATTTTCCAACTGGCTTCGCTGGTGGTAGAACTCTCCTACTGTTAGTCTGATTGGTTTACATTACCCGGTGATCAACGGGGATAAACAGAAGGTTCGTCCAATCACCTGGCAAGTATTTTTTGAAAGTACTTGCCTCTTTCTAAATCGTCTCTAGCGTTGCTTTTCCAGATGGTTCTCTGTAACAAACCATCTGGTGCGTTCAGGTTATCCAATAGCTGAGATATTTCAGTCTGGACCAAAATGGCGTTTTGGCCAACTACTATTGCCATCCATGGAGCCCAACAAAGACAGTTTAATGTGCATCTTATTTGATGGTTTAGTCCTTTCTTGTTCTACATTCACTACATTTGAGCTGCGTCATAAGAGTCGGTGAGCAAAAGACAAAAAAAATCAATTAATCAGCCCATTTGGTTGTGTGTAGATTGTAGCATTGTGCCATTCCACTCTTCGAGCAGCAGAACAGAGGAGAAAAATTCTGCTGCTGTGATAAGTTGACAGAGTTTTACAGTCCTGCCTCAGAGGAGAATAAACTGCTGTGTGGTGTCTTTGTGTGTGATAAGCTTTCAGAGTGGACTGTGGTTCATATTCTATCTGCTCACAGATACCCAGTAGCAAAACAATCACATTGAAGCAGCTGCGAAGTTATGATTTAATTGGCGATTCATCAGCCTCACTGATAGATCTAAAAGTCAGCAATTAGCCTTTAGCTAAACATGTAGACGTCTTCATGCTTATTTGGTTTAACACTAAATAGTCTGTTGGGGGAATCCGCAGTGCTGGTAAATCATGTGGGAGCCCTGATAAATCGCTAAATAAAACAAGCTGTCTGCAATTCAACAGATCTGGAAACCAGGCGGGCAGTTAAATAGACATCTTATATTTCACAGTGTCAGTGCTGCCTCTTACCTGAGGCAAAGCTTGAATCACTGTGTCCAACAGAGATCTCATTCCCGTCGCCATCTTCAACAGCTTCAGCACTGAAACATTGCAATGTGTCAACTCTTATCAGCCACATATCATCTCTGTGTCGTCGTGTTTGTGTGTGTGTCGCTGCGTGTGTGCGTGTACCTCTTGTTATCCTCAGGACTCTCATGATGCGTATGATGGTGGGGTTTATGGGGAGGGAAGCGTTCAGGTCTATTTCCTCAAGAGTGATCCCCATGATAGACAAGAGCACGATGGCGAGGTCCAGCTGGTTCCATCTTGACACACACACACACACACACACACACACACACACACGCACACACACTTTCAATTTCTCTAAGGATTAAAGCTGCATGTTTGTGTCTTTGTATTCACGTGAGAGCTTTGAATACCTCTCTTTGAAAAACCGGCGCAGGCCGAAAGCGATGAGCTTGAGAATCGACTCGATGACGAAAACCACCGTGAAGACGTAATTGCAGTACTTCAGGATCTCCTCGAAGTACTGCAGGACACGGACACACACACCTCAAAAACACACTGTAGCAGTAGTGTATCACCGCATGCCGCTTCATTACTATGGTTCTAGGGCAGGTGGTAGAAGGTGTTGCCATGGTTACCTTAGGCTGGTTGTAGTGCTCCATGCTCATGGTGAGGAGGTTTGTGAAGATGATGATGGTGATGAAGAGATCCAGGTAGTTGCTGGTGCACACGGTGTGGATGGATCGACGCAACGGGGAGTAGTCAGCGTAATATGGCTTCTCCTGGGCCCCTATGACTCACACACACACACACACACACAAACACACACAAACACACACAAGCACGGTCATTAAAATGCTTCTGAAAGAAAAAGAAAATGTGGGCTATGAAGTCACTGAAGAAGCGGATGCCAAGTGGCGCACTGCTGTGCGTGTGAGTGTGCATGTGTGTGTGTGTGTGTGTGTACGGACTAAAAGTGCCACCTCAGGAATTCAGTCCTATCCATCACACACGCACACACACACTCCATGGCACCTCAAGGTGTCTTTGGGTAGAAACCCTTGCTGTCTGCTGCCAGACAGTTAACTGACTGAGAGGAAAGCACTACAAGAGATTACACTGCAGAGACAGAAGGACTGAGTGGGACAGAAATGGGGAAGAGTAAGAGTGTGTGTGTGTGTGTGTTTGTGTGTGTGTGTGTGTGTGTGTGTGTGTGTGTGTGTGTGCAGTAGTGTATTGAGCATATTATGGGAAGAAATTATGCATGTACTCATACAGTATGTATGGATAAAAAAAGCTTTATCGTGTGTGTGATAGTATAGTATGTACAGTATATGGCTGTAAGTATGTGGACCAGCTGTCTTGAGTACATCTGGTCTAGTAATGTTTAGCGAAATATTAATGATACAGCATTCAGTGATAGTTTAGACAGCTGTGTGTATTCAACTTTCCTGATTCAACATGACAACATCCTAGTACCCAAAGCAAGGTTGAAAAAGAAGTGGTTTCCCAGGCTGGTGTAGGAGAACTTGACTAGTCTGTTCAGAGTCTTGATGTCAAACCCATCCCAGATCTTTGAGATGGACTGGAACTCTAACTGAGAGCCGGGTCTTTTCTGGCCAACATCAGACTTACGCTGGGTATCAACTGGATGAAGCTGTATCGCACAGTTGGTGCCACAGCTGCATCACCATCACATTACAAATGCATTTTAGAAGCATTTGAGAAGAGAGTCTTTAAATTCTCTGCTTCTTAGCAGCCACATTTCCAATATTGTTAAGAGCAGCTTGACTCACATTTGCTGTGTTTTACAAGCATAATGATTACACATTTGCAAGTAATGATTAATGTGGTAACAGAGACTTTGTGGCAGTGTTTTAATACAGTATGTCAGGGCTAATCAATTGCAAATTCAACTGGGCCATGAATGAATAAATATAGTACAAAAAGCAATGTTGATATATGGTGACTTAAATGCACCACCATCATCACCAGTGTTTGAGACATTCAGCACTACTCTATGTAGGCAGTTTACATATTCTGTCATTTATCAGATTCATTTTTGCTGGGCCACCAGAGGCTACTTCTTCTTCTGTGTCAAATTCATGTAAAAAAAAATATACAGTAGGTGTTGATTCACACCTAAAGTGTAATATGTAGAATATGGCCAAAAGTTGAAGGTAGTTCAAAAACAAAGCGGGCAGCATATCACCAGAGCAACCGACAGCTGCTGCTCTTATCCTATCCTTAGCTGTAGCTAGCTACTGTTAGCTAATTAGCTCATAGCGCAGTTAGCAGTGGAGTTAGTGGCCCTAGAGTTTGTCTGGGCCGGGACCAGCTCAACTGGATTGGCAGCCTAACATGCGAGTGAACACAGTCGCTGAGGATTCATTTCGACCAACTCACTGGTGATGTGTGTGACTGTTTTGGTTAATGCCGAGTTTGAATTAAGTGTGTTTTACAATGAGTTAACAAGGCATTAGGCTTGTCTCCCACACATAAGCCATTAGTTGATTTCCATCCTCAACCAAATAATCTCCAACAGCCAGCAGAAATCGGACACTTGGAGTAATAATATCTTGGAGGAATGTAGGGAAAAACCTGCAGCCAGGCTCTCACATATTGTGGAAAGCCTTTCTAGAAGAGTGGAGGCTGGCATAGCAGCAGATTAACGTCAATGCTTTGAGAACGACATGTTCAAAAATCACGTAAGGGAATATTCAGGTGTCCACATACTTTTGGCCATATACTGAATGTCTTGCCACCCCGCCCTTCCCCTCGTGTTCGCTCACTTCTCCTCCTCTTCTCCAGCCGTCTCTGCCGTTTCTCCTCTCTCAGCCGCGCCTCCTCCTCCTCCTGCTGCTGGCGACACTTGTGAAAGTTTTCCACCACCACGCCCACAAACATGTTGAGCACGAAGAAGCTGACGATGAGGAGGAAAGAGATGAAAAACAGCAGCATCCAAGGGTTGTTGTTTCTTATTGGCTGCAGAGAGAGAGAAAATGGGAGAGAGGAAAGGAGGAGGAGAGGCAGCACGGGGACAAAAAGGAAAAAAAGAGGAGGAACAAATAGTGACAAAGGAAGGTGAGGAGGGGTGGAGAGGAAAAAAAGGAGAGAGCATAAACAAGAAGACAATGTAAATCCTGAGTCAGCAGTAGAACTGCAAGCACTGTCACCTCACATCTATTCATCCGTCTGCCTTATTCTTTCCTTACACGTCCCTTCCCTCCTGAAAAATTTTCCCTTTCTGGTTGAGACGAGCAAGATCAAATGGTGCTTGGGACTGACACAAAACAGAACCAAGACACAGTGAAATATAATACACATGGGCTGAATGGTTTGGCTCCTTGATATTCAATTTTTTGCTCCACACAGCTTCACTCTCTTCTGCTGTGTGTGTGTCTGCGTGTGTGTCTCCTCACCTGCTGGTCAACACCCACAGCATCCAGGCCGTCGTACATGATGCTGACCCAGCCGTCTTTACATGACAGGACAAACAGTGACATCAGCGCCTGGAAGAGTGAGACGCACGCAGATCAGTCACGCTGTCAAACGGTTTGTAACGGCAGGTGTCAGTCCCGGATGTGTGCGTATGTTCGAGCGGCTGTGACAAACCTGTCCCAGGTTGTCAAAGTTGTATTTCCGGCGAGTCCAGCGGTGTCCTGCCTGTAGACACTGTGTTTTATTGGTGATGTTGCTCACATCGAGCCCTTCGCAGTAGAAGAACTTCCCTTTAAACAGCTGCAGACACGGACAGACAGATTAACTGTGCGCACAGGTACAAAAACATGAACAGTGTAACCTCAAGGCAATGTAAACAGAGCTTCGCCAAGCGAGAAAAGATTGATGTGTACAGTGAATTACTCTGCATCTGCCAACAGGCCTACTGTATGTTCCAGCTAAGCTATCCAAGGACCATCTGCTCCAGCCTGCCTCATCGCAAGCACAGAAACACTCAAGCATGAAGTGTTCTCATTAGAGGCGAATACAGTGGTACTGTGTTTTGAGAGATACAATGCCTGTGTGTTAATATTAGCTTCAGCATTCATCACGCATCATTTCCTGTGCAAATATTAATGTGAATACTTGCAGGAACATTTGCAAAAATATGTACACGGAGTACATATTCCAGAGGAGGAAAGCTTATAAAAATATAATTAAAGCTAGCACTCAGTAGAGCGCATACCTCTGCAAAGGCTCGGCATTCCCTTTACCTCAATCAAGCCTAATTCCATATCAAATAAAACATTAATTTAATTGCGTTTTTATTTAGATCTGCATCAAATTAAACTCATTGATAGTGATGAAATATTATTTGTGTCATCAGGATCCATGCATTGTTTCCCTGAGTAGTTAACAAAAACGTCAGAAAACATCACATCTCGCAATGTTAACGAAAGTGAGAAAAAAGTCCTGGATCCGTGCCTTCATCTGAATCTGCACCAAAAGTTAATGAGGTCTATTCTGGGCCGAGGCCCATCCTCCAACCGAGTTTTGAGGGAGTCTGATCAGCAGTCTTTGTGTAATCCTGCTGACAAACCGACCAATAAAGAAACAAATGGACACGGGTGCACTTCCCTCCCTGGCGGACATCATAAGCATTTAAAGTTGCAGTGAGTATCATATTCCTATTAAAATGGGTGTTAAATAGCTCTGTATCTGCCTGTACTTCTGATTTTTTCGTAGTATTTTGCTGTGTTTGGGATGCTCTAGGCATCGCAATTCTGGAGAAAGATAGTTGATGGTTGAGTATCACTCCCAGGTCATCAAATACCAACGCTTTGGCTCAGTGGCTTGCCAACTCTTAGTGTATTTGACCACCGGGGAATGAGACTCAACAATCAACTCTTTCAACTTAGAATGTGTTTACAAACAGTAACTGACAAATCCTGCAAAGGACCTTTAATTATCTGGGACCCCTCAAATAATTGATTTATCTTTGGACCCCATGGGGGGTTGGAGCCCACGGATTTGGAATCACTGTTTTATCATATGATAATCTTGTTGATCCTTCCTTTTATATCCTGTACACCTAGGGGCTAGTTATCAAAAGAAAAAAAAAAATCAGTTTCATTTGAGTAAAAAAATCCTTTTTTTAATTTCATTAATAATCAATGAAATTACCAGTAGAAAATTAAATTTAAACCAAATTAAAAATACCACTCTCAGCACAATCCCTCTGTAGTTGAACCGTTGTTTTTTTAATTACTTCCAGGGACTCTGGTGCATAATCAGCAGCTCATTTGCATTTCCTCCCATTTTTCTCTTCACTTTTTATTACCTGAAGCTTTTTCTGGGCTGTGCCTCGTTTATTTTAAACCTCGGTGATCAGTGTCTTCTCGCATCAGAAACTGAATAAGCTTTGGATGTTTGAACTCATTTCACCAAGTGAAGGTAACTTTAAATTGAGTATAGTTTTTTTTCTTTCTTTCTTTTTTTTTTTTTAATGAAAATTGCAAAAAAAAAAAGAAAAAAAAATTAACAAGGCTTATCTTCAGCCAGCAGACGATGAACGTGGGAATAGACAGTGTAAATGTTTACCTGGACTCCCAGAATTCCAAACACGATGAAAAAAGCGCAGCAGATGAGGACAATATTCCCAATGGGTCTGAGAGATGTGATCAGAGTCTCCACCACCAGTTTTAGACCAGGAGCTCGACTTATCACCCTGCAACACACGCATAAGGTTACAGTCATGCCATATAAATACACAAGATAATAATAATGGAGTAAACATACACGAAAATCTCCCATCCTCTTACCTGAGTGGCCGCAGTGTGCGGAGCAGACGAAGCACGCGGAGGATGCCTAAGATTCGATTACCGCTTGCTGATGCGATAGAAACCAGGATGTCCACCAGCGACACAAACACCAGCAGTCCGTCTAAGACATTCCAGCTGCTCTGCAGGTACACACCTTGTCCAAAGTACAGGCCCATAGCTACCATCTTCACACACACACACACACACACACACAAACAGTCACACACACATCCAGCAAAATTACTCATATAGTGAAATTATATGAGGTAAAAAATGAGACTAAAAGCAATTCTCCCCACCCAGCAAGAAAATCACCCTTTTATAAATAAGACGGGAAAATGACTTTGCAATGAAAGCGTGTCTTGTTATGGTTACCTTGATCATCATTTCACCCACGAAGATCACAGTGAAGATGTAATTGGACACACTGAGGAACACCCGCTCCTGTCACACACACACACACACACACACACACACACACACACACACACACACACACACACACACACACACACACACACACACGCGTACACGTGAGATCGTGTGCAGACACACACAGAGAAGCACATTCATCAGTTTACGGGTTTCATGTCCCGGTAGCTTCAGCTTTGATTTTGGACTTAAACTAACAGTGCCGTGTTACATAATGAGCTGAAAACAAATCCATTACGGCTGTCATAGAAACATAGTAAAAACATACTGAGAACAGCATGTGTCCTGATAATGACTCCCAAACCACTCTTACATCAGCAACAAGCAGATGAACAGCTTGTGTCGTGTTATGTGTGTGTGTGTGAGCGTGTACTTCTATCTGTGTGAGGACTCATATTCAGTTTTGACAGTGAGGACATTTTGGCCATTCCTCATTTCGTTAAAGGGCTGTTTCGGGCTTAGACTGAATGTCGAGCTAAAGGTTGAAATCAGACGCAGCTTACAGTAGGACATGTTTTAATTGCAACGCACTGCAACACTGATAAAACAGAAGAGAATAGACCAGACTAGACAATGAATACAGCAAAAATACAAACATTAAAGAATGAACTCATCAATAATATAAAAACGCTGTCATGATCTACTCACCCCCATGCTGTGAAGTTTTGTAGTACACAAAACATTTATGGAGCTTCACAGCAAAGCAGCGTTGCATCATTCTCCTGAACAACTGAAGTGGATGGTGACTTGTTTCAAAACGTAGAGAAAGAAAAAAACCCTAACAAAACATACAATGGCTCCATACAACATGTCGAGGATAATCCGAGTCCCTGGAAGCCCTGAGATCACAATTTGATTGAATTTGATAGACCACGCACAGAGGGTGTACAATATATACTGTCTTTTCAGATCAGTTTGGGATCTTAAGACTTTTTTTTTTTTTACATTTTAACACAAGTCCCAATCGACTTCACTTGTTTAGGAGAATGCTGCCACCCTGTTTTGCTGTGAAGCTCCAGAAATGTTTTCTGAACTACAAAAGTTCCTGTCGTTCTATTGGCATTTGGGTTAGAAGATAATGATTGAATTTTAATTTCCTGATGAATTTATCCTTTAAGTTTAGGTTAGAGGTTGGGTATGAATTCACTGATGCCTGTGTTTATGTGTGTGTGTGTGTGTGTGTGTGTGTGTGTGTGTGTGTGTGTGTGTGTGTGTGTGTGTGTGTGTGTGTGTGTGTGTGTGTGTGTGCGCGTGTGTGCGTGCGCTACCATGCTTTTGGCCTCTATGTCCGGTCTCTCCAGTGCAATGGTGATGCAGTTCAGGAAGATGAAGAGGAGGATGACATGATCAAACATCTTGTGACCTATAACCCTCTGACACCACAACCTGAACCTAAACAGAGAAAGAGAAAGAGCAGCACCATCAGATACTCATCTATTTGTCTTATGATTCGTACTCACACATCACCAGAACCACTGCCTGTGTCATCATAATGTTTACGTTTACACTTGGCTAGATTCAATTGATAAATGTGAAAATTGTGTTACTAAGCCTTCTCCTTATCCTTCACACGAATTTTCACACATGCTGGGGTTTAAGTCATCCGGGCCACTCAGGAGGATATCAGGGGCTCTGTGTGTGTGTGTGTGTGTGTGTGTGTGTGTGTGTGTGTGTGTGTGTGTGTGTGTGTGTGTGTGTGTGCGTGTGTGTGTGTGTGTGTTTGCGTGCGTGTGTGTGTTTACCGGTTGTTTGGAGCGAATAGATAGAGAGACCACTCTTCATGCTCCAGGCACCACTGAGGCTCATATGGCTCCAGTATCTTTTTCAGTTTCTTACATAAACTCTGGAAGGACAACACACACACACACACACACACACACAGACACACACACACAAACACACACGCACGCACACACACATACACACACACTCTTAAATATATTTACTTTTCGAATGCAAATAGTTAATTTTAATTTTCCATATAATAATGTCCTGCAGTGTTCATGATGTTATCATTTAAATGATTTTCCCTTGGTGGAAAACAGAGGCCTCGTGTTGTTTCAGCATGTACACATAAAAACTCACGGCTTTCAAACAATGCCGAATTTTTCCAACACCCTGCTCATGATTCGAATTCAGCTAATTAAATATTTCCAAAGGTCACCAAAGTTGGAATTTGAATGCCTCCGCAAGATAATTAGCAGAAGCAGATTTTGCACTTGAACTAAAACAAGTTCTTATATTAACTTGTTTTAACTGGAAAGAGCTGAAGCGGGACATCATCAAAATGCCTCTTATCTTTTGATTATAACAGAGCCACTTAAACAGAGCGATGCACCTCCTCAATTTCTTCCTCTTCCTGATCGCTGGTATATTGTGTGGTCAGGGGGGCATCGTCGCAGCAGTGGTCAGGGAGTTGAAAAGTGGTGCCGTTGCAGTCGGGCGGGTGGAGCATGGGCACCTGCAGGTACTCTGGCTGGTCCAGAGATTGCTCCCTGCTGCTGTGGTTGGAGCTTGAGTGCGTGTCCGACAGCAGGGACTCCATCTCCCCCGACTGGGCTCTCCTGTGCAGGCTGGGGGCTCGGCCCATGCTGGTCCAGCTGGAGCGCCGGCTCTCTGGCCCACAGTCCCACAGAGACTGTGAAGAAAAATGCAAACAACAGCATCAACTGGTTTTATTCTTTTCCCTTTCAAGTGCCTTTCAAGAATCAATTCCTTGCCAATTAAAGGAACGCTTGCATTTTTTGACCAGTAGTGGTGCTGTAGAGCAATGATTGATTTTTTTTTTTTGGTATTTCATGCTTTAACAGCCTAAATATGAGGACAAACACTAGGGTTGATTCACTGAAATATGATTATAATCTAAATTTAAGACTCCATGTGATCTCATTATTATTTGGGATGCTTACACAAGCACAAATGCTTTGGATCAAAACAAACATGACAAGTCAGCTTTGCAAACTGTGCACAGGAGGAGAGGAGCAGGACATCGATACAAATTAATTTAAGGTGTATGAGAGACAGCAGAGTATAATGTGATAAAAGAAAAAGCCTTTTAGAAAGAACAAAAATATGTCAGAATAGCAGAATAGCAAAGGTACTTATCCACCTCCAGTTCTGACAAATCTCAAATCTACGTGCAAACACGTAGAAAACACTGTGCTGTAAAACAGCATTTAAAGAAGATGATGACGATCAAAAGCACACATGCTACAATGCAAGCAAAAGTAACAGCATCAATTTGTAGTATCATCTGAAATGCAATAAAAAGGCCCATAAAACTTCAGTGGATAACCTCCATCACCAACCACTCAAACATCCACAGCAGGAGTCTTAAAAACTAGGAATGTTAGGCTTTTGTGTTCCTATGAATCATGGGAGAAAACCTGATCTTAATTCTAAGTGCGGGGGAAAAAAAGTGCTTCTCATTTTGACGAGAAATGTGAAACTCTGACGAACGACTGCAAAGGACGCCTGCAGACTGCAGAGGGCAGTGATTCATATGCAGGATGCATGCTAGAGGTTTTTTTTTTCAATGTTGGACGGAAGCTGAAAGTGATCTCAACCCAATGTGCATAAATTAATTTTTGAAAGAAGAGATCAAATTTCAATGGGTCCAAGGACATTTACACAGTCCGAAATAGATCCAATCCAAAAAACCCAAACAGCTCCAAACCGAGAGAAAATACCAACACTGAGAGCAGCGATGGTTGAAAAGAGCAGCAACACATGTCATATTTCTCTGCACTGCACAGGTAAAGCTCTCTGTCACTCTGTTCGAGTGCCTCTGTAAATCAACTTTACTATCGATAGTTAAGGTGAAGGTGTAGGTAAAAGCATGTGTCTAAGTCTCACCGGTGACCTCTGCTCAATGGTGTTGATGTCCATGGAAGCGGCACTCGCCCGGCGGGACTGGCTGGAGTTTATGGTAGGCGTGGCCGCAGTGTGCGTGATGACTGGCAGAGGAGGAGGATGAGGCTGGGGCATGGAGGCTTTTGGATTTAGGAGACCATTGGGACTCAGCATCATGGCCTGGATCTTGAGCTCTGTGGACAAAAACAGCCAGGATAATTCCAGTTTATAAAAACTTGGGACTTATTGCAGTTTCGGTCATCATTTGTATCAGTTATGATCAGGGTTGTAGCTACAGCAAAGACAGCATGTGCATGTTTACATTTTATAAATTAAAGGCATAATAATGTAACCCAAGCTACCTTAGGATATACTGCGTACACATGACAAATTTAAAAGTTTACTTTTTTATGTATTGCTGTTAAAAATGGGCCATTTTAACAATATTTGTCTCTGGCAGAATAAAGAACAATCTTAGAAAATAGCTTTTATAGAGAAATTCCTGGACATGCAACTGTTTTAAACTAATTTACAAAAGAAGAACAAGGTAAAGAATCCAAAGTAATAGAAAATATTCCTTTTGGGTTCCTTCATAATTATCTGAGGGTGTAAGGAGTTGCTTGGACAAGAAAACTACAAATGCTATACAACTATGTCAAGTCTGTGGTCTGTGAACTGTGACTGACGTTGAGACAGTCTGGGTGATAATTTTACCGTTTACCTTCTCTTCAAACCTGTTAACGGTTTGTTTAAAGCTGTATAATCATCCAACTTCTTTTAAAAGATGTTGCTTGATTCACAAATCTCAGCAATTAAAATGGCAAAGGACAACTTTTCCTCCATAGTTTTTCTCCTAAAGTGGTAATATTGTTGGAGCCACTGTTGCATCATTTTCTATTTTCCTCAGAATCGCAAATAACAACAACACAGAACAAAATGTGACTTCATTCCATCATTTAGTCTTTCATAGAAATGGATCGGCAGTTAACCTTCCCTTTTCCCGCATGTGGCTTTGTGCCCGGCGGCAGACAAAATTGTGTAATTGCCAGTTTAACTTGGTGAGCGCAATGTTTTTTATTACAGCCTCAATTCCAAAACAGCTGGATCTCTGTGTGAAAAGAAAATCAAACCAATAAGAAGGGTGAACAAATCTAGAACAACAAGACCCAATTTCTAATAAACCAAAATGATCCTTTAAGCTGATTGTAGGTGAGGGTGAATTTCAATGTTCAGTTCTAAGTGGATCCAAGAGTGTACCTGCAGCGTACAGCTCTCTCAACTTCTCCTCATCCTCGTAACAGAGTGATTGTCTCTCTTCATCAGCCTCAGATCTGTTGGCATCACCCTAAAACACACATACACACACAGCGCTGAGATCATAATCTTTATCATCATCACCTTTCTTTGCTCATTGTCTTTTGACTGTTGTAAAAAAGAAAAATATGAGCGAGTCGAGGGGGAATGACTGAGGGACAAAGAGTGGGAGGGAGCCAGGCGGGGCGGAGGGGATCTCCAGTGTTCTCTAGTTGAGTTATGTGCATGGCTTTGGCAGCGATCTCCTGTAGTCACGCCAATAAAGCTTTACTGAATTTAATTAAAATTCACGCCAGAAAGATGGAGGCAGACAGCTTTGGCAAAGGGTATCTGTGTGTGTGTGTGTGTGTGTGTGTGTGTGTGTGTGTGTGTGTGTGTGTGTGTGTGTGTGTGTGTGTGATAGAGAGAGAGAGAGAGAGAGAGAGAGAGAGAGAGAGAGAGAGAGAGAGAGCAAGTGCTCTCTGATGCTGTAGATAAAAGATGAAAACTAAACAACAAAAGCTCACCAGCTGTGAATGGCAGGCGATATCAAACACATCCCTACCCCGGAGAGTACTGTGGTGTGTGTGTGTGTGTATGTGTGTGTGTGTCAGAGAGAAAGAAGGATGGAAAGAAAGAGAGAAAACAAGATAGACACAGAGTGAGAGATAGGGGAAGGAGGACAACTGAGAAAGAAAGAGGAAAAAAAGAGTGGTGGATAAAGAGCGAGAGGGGAGAAACCACACAGGCAGGATGCTAGAGATTATTCTCTTGTAAGCAGCTTTGGTATCACCAGCACAACAGAGCACAATTAGTCTCGTTCTCTCTGCATCATTCTCTAAGTAGCTCAAATAAAACGGCATCTTTGCCCTTACTTCGGCTTGAAAGCCCTCGACCAAAATGGCTACGAGCAAGTTGAAGAGGACGTAGTTGCCGAAGGTCATGAGGGCGACGAAATAGAGGGCAGCCAGCGGTGTGGTGGAGGCCATCCCGTTATAGAGCACCGCGTTCCAGTCTTCCTGGGTGAGGATCTGTAGAGGTGGCAGAAGTCAAATGTATGTAGGGATCACAAAAATACACCATCAAGCACAACAATGCACCAGCCATGCATGCAAACACTTTACTACTTTTAGCTGTTGTAAGCATAATACAAAGAACAACAAGAGAGGATTCCTCCTTTAATATCTCATTGTCAGTTGAACAGTAATGATGCTCATCAGGGTTAAATGAGCTCCCGTGGAGTGCGTGTTTCATTACTCTTCCTCCCCTTCTGCTTGTGAAGCCTATCTTACCGGCCCACTGGGAGAGTTTTTATATTTTGTTGAAAAGTCGAGCGTGAGCGCTCCCAAATTGGAGTAAATAGAATAACGGGGAAGATCATCAAAGCTGCCATTGGCGACAGAAACAGCTGCTGCCTGATTTTCGTCCCAATTAATTTTCAAAATTACGTTACATCGACGGGGAAATTCCTCTAAATCGAACATGTGCGCTCATACACATCCGCATGTTTGTGCGAGAGAGAGAGCGCATGTTTGTGTCCTTCCAACCTGAAACACAGTGACGGTCGCCCAGAGCAGAGAGTCGAAGTTTTTCCTGTCAGGTAAAGTGTCTCCGCTGTCTACTCGCAAACCGAATTTACAGCCAAACAGATGCATCCCCAAGATACTGCAACGCACAAACAAACACATGAGAAAATACATTACTTTCATTACATGGTAATTTAATTTGGATACTGTGCAACAAGATGCAGTTATGCTGCCTGCGTGAATAATTGTGTTTCTGTGAAAGGTGATGATACATGTGGTAATATGTCCTGTAGCCGAGTGAGAAGAAGGTCAGTGGTAATGATTATGATTTTGTGAGGTATAATCAGTATAATTAAAGCTCGGGAAACAGTTTGACTTGTGAGTCTTGGCCTGCAGCATCACCTTGAGAGAAAGAAAGACTATACCTAAATATGAATATAAAGAGCATCAGCAACATGCTGAACGTAGCCACATTGTCCATGGTCTTCATCAGCACCACCAGCTGCCTCCTCAGGGCTGGGAGAAACCGGACCAGCTTCAAAACTCTCAGCAGACGGAAAGTACGCAGCACCGACAAGCCTCCCTCTGCCTCACCCACAATCTCCCACACACTGAAGCACACACAGATGACAAGAAGATCAAGAACATGAAGTTAAATTCACATTAAATTCAAAGGAATCGATATGTGCTTAACCTCAGCTCTAACTCTTTTGAAGTCAGCATTAGTCTCACCCACAAAAGCCTCCCCTCCAGGTGGGGAAAGTGCTAAATCACTTTTCTAGTTACACGTATGGCAGCTGAAAAGAGGAAATGGGGCAACGGTGTTTACAGCTTTTCAAGCCAATAAAGAAGGTGTGAGCAGTGTGCACTGGCACAGTAAACAAGCAAAGCCTTCAAGCACGGATACATAATTCAGCTTGTAGTACTACATAATGGAGTGAATACAGGGCCCCTGGACTGAGAGTGCAACCACATGGCGTCACTGCCAGCACCAACATCACTGTGACAGTTTGAGAGATGGAACTGCAAGTAACTGACAAGACGAATGTCTAATAGGGATGTCATGATTCATATTGACTTTAAGATGGAAAGGTCACCATTCCAATAGATGTAAAAAAAGAAAAATTCAGCACTGACAGCTATGCCACTGTTAGACCGTTGCTAATAGATTGGAATAATCAACAAATCTTTGGTTTTATGCCCTGACAACTGTCATTTACATCCTCAAACCATTTGTTAAAGTGAAACTCTCACCAAAATATAACCTAGGCTTTTTTTTGTGAATGTTTATGAGTCAAACCGTCGTGTAAAAGCCTCCGTGGGAGCCTGGTGACACTACGAGCAAAGTTTCATGTTGTGTCGAGCCTTCTTAGTGTTTTAAAAATAGCGTTAGCATAAAAGTGCCCCATGCACGAAAACACGGTCAATCATAAAAGTGCCTCTTTCATCGTAATTATGCTTTTGCACAAAGGTTTGACTCATATACATTCACAAAAAAAGCCTAGGTTGCATTTTGGCGAGAGTTTCACTTTAAGAAGGCAGGGGTATATTCATACCTGCCAATAGTCCTGATTTCTGCGGGAGTCTCCCCCATATTTTTAACACTCGCTTTGCTCCTGATTGGTAACCTCTCCTGTTGATCTCCCGATTTCACAGGGAGATAAATCAAAACTGTCTCTCTGACTCTCTGTCTGCGATATGTGTCGTGGTACCTGGCAACCGAGACGGAAGTGGGCATGCGCAAATGAAATGACTCTGTCTGTGGCGCTTTGAAAATGGATGAAACAGGTCCCAAGAAGAGGAAATACACTTTCCAATTCCACTCCACTTGGCGCAAGACTTTCCCCTTTAGGGATGTCATTAAATGTTGACTTTTGATCACTTTTTACTGTGAACTAATCAAAAGTAATTCTACTTCCTTGTATTGATTCTATAGACAAGAGAGTGGGTCACACCCCTTGTGGTGAAGAGACAAATCCGTTTTACATCCTGTTTGAATTGTGGCATGAATTACACACATGATTAACAGGATTAAAAATGTATTTGTCTCCACCTATTGACCACTCTACATGTTTTTACCAACATATGGTCCCATGGGTGATACCGGAAGGTGTGTGACCTCACCTCTCAAGTAATCTGTGGTGCAGGGTTACATGGAGGCCCTGAGGGGAGGCCATTAACAGATACCGTAGAAAATCTCCCTTTTTTTCACGACCTGTGCCAATGTTGGTCGTTACCGTACATTTTAACAATAAACAAAAAAAGATAGAGAATCAGTTTGTGGCAAAGTTCGGTCCCTCTAATCTGTCCCAAGTAAACCATCTTCCCAAACAAATCAATAAAGGATCTCTGAGAGCGCAAACAAACCCAACATTTCTGACACTGTTGGAGTTTCCCTCCGGTACCGGTCAGTTGATCTTGATCATCTTCTTGCACTCAGGATAAATTTGCTGTTTTGCGTTTGGTTTTCTTTGTGCAAGTAGCCAAGGGTGGATCACCGATCCTGCTTTTGACATCAATTATTGAATTTAAAAGCTTATTTTGATAAATTATTGAGTTATACTTGAAATCACGACACCCCTAATTTCTAATAAGAATACTCATTATGTGGAAAGCTTACAGACAGAGACCCCACCAGAGCCCCACCTGATGATGACGATGATGCTGTCGAAGCCGTTGTAAGGGTTCTTGATGTAGCCAAAGAGCCCGAGCGCCAGCAGCTTCAGCACCATCTCCAGACTGAACAGACTCGTGAACACCATGTTACTGATCTCCAAAATATCTGTCAGCTCCTGCGGCTGGAGAGGCGCAGCGTTTTTGGGAGAGAAAAGGGAGAGAGATTGATGTGCTGATTTTGGACAGGCACACAGAAATATGAACAAATAAACAGAGACAGACAGACTGGCAGTGAGGAGCACAGTTGAGTCAACATGTTGGGAATTTCTAAGATGCAAAGTCAAGGCTACAGAGAAAGCTTATACAGCTAAAGTCTGAGATATGGAAAGAGAAGCTGCCAAAGGATGTGAATGCAGGTGTATTTTTACCCGTAATTCCTTGGAGTGGAATGACTGAGCGCACTTTTATTATTAATACTATTGATATTACTTAAAGCAGAAGTTCTCAAACTGTGGTGCAAGTCCACAGAGGAATGCACACGACTGGAAGGCAAAGACCTAAAGTTGAGTTAATCTGATTCATATCAAACAAGAGCTCTATCATGTTAGCAAGGTTCTCAAGGCTGAGTCAGACTGAGAAACACTTAACAGTACAAGATGGCAACAGCTTTGATGAGGTCGAAAGAAGGGCTGTGGTGCTCAATAAGAATTTGCTCTATTTTCATTTGCAATTCAAGATAATGATATTTGTATAAAATAGTATTGTTAGCAATTTTCACATTTATATTATCGGTTTTAAATTAAATATGCTTATAGGATGGCAGTGGGCGTGAAATGAGTTCTGAATTTGAAGGGAGCATGATAACAAATGTTTAAAGAGCCACTATGTGAAAGTCTAGGGCTGATTTTAAGATTATCAACAACAAGTCGTCTATTGAACCATATCCAAGGGCTTATGTATTCCTGCCACATTACTGCTCATGAGTTTGCATCACCTGTTATATTAATTTTTTACTTTTTTCCTTCCTTAAAAACAGTAGAATTCAGACACCAAATGTATAACTTACAGATGAAAAGAATAATAGTTAAATGGTAGTTAAAGAACTTCCATTTAGTTGATGCCCCCAAACTGTCGCAGGACATAATGTAGGAGAGAAAAAAACTGCTGGAACAATTTTTTGACCCACAATGCAATTTGTTTTCCAGTCCAGAACAGCTTAAAGGTCCAATTTGGAGGATAGTTGATTGCTGAGTCTCACTCCCAGCTTGTTAAATACTCAGGCTGGCCACCAACCCAAAGTGCCAGCGTTTGACAAGTTGGGAACGTCACTAAACAATCAACTATCTTACAAATGGGACCTTTAAGCGACCGTAGATCATTATCAAACCACAACAGAGCAACTGAGCACTAAATATCTTGTGGGCCCTCTGCAGTCTTCCCAGTGGTTAGATTGAGCTGGTTTCAACTGTGATTAGTCAGTCCATAGTATGCAGATATTTCTATTTTTACGTTTTAAGAATAGCTTTGATAAAACAACAGGCCTGTTAATTACAGCTCATTAGAGGCATTATTGTGCACTGGACACTGGAACAGGAAATTGTTCCTATTTAAATCTGCAGAATGTGATGCTCAGTTTCCAATTTCTTCTCCTCTTACATAGCGTCTGAACTGTTCACCCTCTCAATTGTCAGTCTGGTTTGATAATGGCAAAATATATCACTCCCCATGGACACAAAATAATATTTTTTTCTGCAAACCCTTCACATAAAACAGGTTTTTGTAAAGATAACTCTGTAAGTCCTATAAACACAACACACCAAGAAACAATACAGAGCGGTCCTCCCAGCCACCTGACTGTACTGAATCAAGCTTCTGTAGCAGGCGCTTCCAAACTTTATAAAAACTAATGTATGGTATTAAAAACACAGAAGGAGCTATGACGTGGCTTTTGGAGACATTCCTACATTGCAGGGAATGCAAACATTGTGCTTTATTTTTTCCCGGCTCATCAAACCAATAAAGCAGTGTAAACAAGTTACTGTGTCTCTGAGCATGCTCAGTGGTATCAGCATGACACAGAGCTATTCTCCAGAGACAAAAAAAACCAAACAAGTCTCTGAGGTTTTGAAAATGAACGGCACTGGTCACGTTCACTGCCGCGAGTGTTGCCCACTGAAACTGGATGGCTCTTTATTTGCGCTAGGCAGTTTTTAGATGACAATAGAAAGAAAAAAAGGCTTTGAATCAAGCTTTGTGAACATATTCTATATTCATTCATACATTTTCATTGTTGGTTTGGTCTCTTCAGAAAGTTTCTTGATGATAAAAAAGGATAAAATAGTACCGGCTTTGTCCTTACATATAAGTCATTCAAGAAGTTAAGGCCATCCAGATCCGTCACATTGTTCAGGAAATGGGCCATATGCAATCTTCCCCCGACTCTCACAGTCTATCCCTGCTTTTCAGCCAATCACAGTGTCAGATCTGTCCTCCTCCTCCACCAACTCCTCCATTCGCTCTCACTCACTTCTCTCTGCCCTGCTCCCCGCTGCTGCTCATTCCCTCTCTCTCTCTCTGCTGTCCCAGGGTCACGCTTTAATTAACACTTGAGGTCTTATGAGTTTCTCCATCTCCTGATACATGCGTGCACACACCCACACACAGTCTCACACACACACACAGACACACACACACACACACACTTCCTGATCCCATATGCTGGGTGCTGTAAGTGTTGATTGGGGGGTAAGTTCATTGACTCCACCACACACAGTGATTAACACATCCATTTTCAATCAAACTGTAGTCACATATAATCTGAAAGAGGCCCGAGCATAGCAATGCACGCACACACACAAACACGTCGCCTCTCACACTTACGTACCTGTTCGTGATACTCTATGCCCATCGACATTGTGTTAATAAGGATGGCAATCATGATCCCTCTGTTGAAGTATCTGCTGCCAACAATGAGGTCCAGTTTAGTTCGGAATCCCGCCCAGCAACGCTCCCACAGCCTTTTCTTTGGCTCAGACACCTGTGCATCACCACGTAAGGGGCTGCTACAATCGCATGGGCTGTTACTATGACACGGGCTGTTGCCATGGCATGAGTTGCTGTACCCATGATGCTGGTCGTCGGTCTGCTCATTAACAATTTCGGTGTCACTAAGTTGGTTGTAGTAGATGCAGTACGGGCAAACTGACGGGTCTCCTGGGACTTCACCTGGCAGCGTGATCGCAGGATGTCCAGTGCACCCACCTGCACAGAGAGAGGGAGGAGGTCATATAGACTATCCTACATGTCTGAATCCTACATGGGCATAGTGAACAGCTGAGTCTGTATGTTGCACAGTCTGTCATTCAATATATCATGTGCTCGGTAAAGGACAGAACCTTCATTTCATTTCTGGGAGACAAAAATTCAATAACATGGAAGCTACTGTGCAGTTGGGATGCTTTTGTGCAGAGGGGGAGTTCTTTTATTAGAACAGTTATGTGTCTATCTGTGTGTGTGTGTGTGTGTGTGTGTGTGTGTGTGTGTGTGTGTGTGTGTATGTGTGTGTGTGTGTGTGTGTGTGTGTGTATTGGGGGAAGGGGCAGGGAGCAAAGTGGGAGTAAGATTTCAGCAGAATTCATTAGCAAGCAGCTCCGGAGGAACGCTCCAATGACATAACAACAAACACTAATTGAGCACGAGCAGTTCACTTGTCATCACACTTACAACAAATTTATCTTTCACTGGAGACTGATACAGTAAATGCAATATAGTGGCTCTCTGGTGTGTGTCTATAGATAATGTGGGCTGCATGGAAACCTTGCTGAAAATGGCTCTGCGCTACATACACAGAAAACACACTTATCCAGAGCTGTGATTTTCAGATATTCTGGTCCAGAATCCCTTGTGCATTTAACAACATAGCGAATCATTACTTGTCATTTTTTGTGTTTTAATGTGTCTCAGCTACAATTAGAATTTATAACAGAATTGTATTAAAATTTGACAAGTCATTTCTCTGTTGCTCAAGCAATTTTACACATCAAGGTCAGTTTACCCATAATGGGGAGCACTTCTCAAGCTGTGAAAACAGTTTTATGTCCTCTGAGACTGGAGGAGCTTTGTAAAGTCTGAGAAAACAGCCCCAGATTATGTCATCTGGGTTATTTGATGAGGCAACACATGTTTAATGTAAAGACTGCATTACCAAACAGGAGTCTGGAGTTTGCAGGTGTTACAGAGGATTTAAAGTCAAGATGCCAGTCAACTGATTTTAACCACCCATTTTTAAGTTTCTCTGAAGTCAGTTTTAGAGAAGTTCAATTTTATGAAGTACCCCTTTAAACCCTTGACATTTGGGAAATCAACACCTTAAAATCCTGAAGGACCCATGTGGGAGCCAATTCTGACGGTTCTTGAGCTAAAAACAGGTGTTTGATTTATCCAGAGAAACTTGAAATAGTCTCTGACGAGACAAGCTGCTGTTCAGTTTTTAAAAAATATGTTTTTATGATGCTTTGAGGAACTCCCCATGTGGCAACTGCGCCCACTCTTATAAATGTGTTTGCCTTTTTTTTCTTCATACATCACATCCCTTATTCTCCATCTTTGCGGTTCACAAATGCCAAGGGACTATAATACCCAGAGTGGGATCTTATGTAAGAGACAGATGTGTTGCCTTGAGGCTGATTGCCTGAATGTACAAACACAGCACGGTGTTCGCTTTTTTGCTTTAGGTCTGATCAAGGACTATGGCCAAAAGCTTGTATTGAAATAATTGTGCGCACTCTAGTATGTGGAGGCTTTTCTTCTTTGTTCTAATGCTTGGAGCGCATAAAAACAAAATCACATTCACCTCCATTATGTCAGCAGGCAGAAGTCTGTGATGTGCTTGTCTAAATGGTACAAAGTTTGAGAAGGAGAATATGTTCTTTTGTAATTTGGGTGATTATTTCTTTAAAGAAAGAATTGAAAGAGAGAAGGCGAAGTTACTTCATTACTCTCACAAACACAAACTACTAATGTTGCTCAAATACAGGAAGCTCAATGCCAAAGACCTCCAAAGGCAAACCTCCACCCCTGTAAGGCCCAGGGTGACAAACTATGACCTTGGCAGCGTTCACACTCACAAACACCCCTTCATTCTCACCATGCTCCACCACTAGCTGTGGCAGTCTGTTGATAGTCTCTGTGGCAGCCGGCCTTTTTGGGTCCTGGCCCTTTTCATCCAGGTGACTTAAGAGGGGCACGATGAAGGGATAATTAAAACCATTCCCTCCATTACTGACAGCAGGCTCTGCCTGAAGTTGCTGATGCTGGTGATGATGCTGGTGATGACGATGATAAAGCTGATGAAGGTGTGACAGGTCATTGGGGGCGTGGCCTGAGTGCCTGTGGGCAAGTCCGTTCATTTCTCCGACTCCGGCCCCTCTGGCAGCTCCACCGCTCCTGTCTTTCTGGCACATGCACACGCAGTGAAAGTGTGTGTGTGTCTGAGTGTAGAAGCGGGACAGTCGTCGACACGCCTTGCGGCCCAGGTGCGCCAGGTAGCGGATGATCTCCTCGTAGCAGCTTCCTGGTTGGCTGTCGCTGGCCAGCGTGGAAGCTGATTGGTGGAGCTGTCGGGCGCGCTGCTCCGATTTCATTAAGGCGTGTTCTCTTTGCTTCGTTTCAGAAAACTGGGTTGCTATGACTACCAGGCACAGGTTGATCATGAAGAAGGAGCCCACCTGATTATGACAGCACAAACATTGCACATTGTTGTAACACACAGTAATTGACATTTCATCCAGCTGCTATGAAAGTGTGTGTGTGTGTGTGTGTGTTTGTGTGTGTGTGTGTACTCACTATAATGAGGAAGATGAAGTAGATGAAGTTGTAGAAAGAATGTGCATCCATTACGTAGTACATGATGTCTACCCAGCCCTCTAGAGTAATCACCTGTATGAAAGCACAGACCCAGAGGAGTCACAGTTTAGCTTGCTGTGTTCATATCATTCACTGATAAAAGGCATTTTCCTGCATATAAATCATATAAAAACTTACCTGAAAAATGGCGATCCATGCATATCCAATGTTATCAAAGTTAATAGCTCCCTTGTGTGGGTTTACATCCCCAGCACGACACTCATTGTAAAACTGGTACCAGTTTACACATGGCACTGGTTCATCTGCTCTTGCTCCCATCTCTGATTGGGCCTCCTCAGCATCCAGGAAGCAGGAAGTCCCGGCTACACGGCGACGAGGCACATCAGAGCACCGGAGCATCCCGTTTTCTCTCTCCATTGAGCAGATGAAGGGGTGGTCATCGGTGCCATCTGGACGATAGTAGCCACTCAAGAAGGAAATGTTATATCTCCTGGAGAGGAAGAAGGTGGATAAACCTCATTTAATTTAAAGTATAAAGGAGTAATTCAATTCTAAAAATTCTAACTACAAATCCCGGGAAAAGATCAAAAGCAACACTGCGTTTCAACTTCTATTTCCTGTCTGTGACACTCAGCCAGAAGCCATTCAGTACTTACAAAGAGTAAATCTCCCAAAACAAGCCACAAAAATATGAATATAAGTATATATTTTTTTAAAGAGCTGAAGAGTGTGGTTTTTTGCAGTTGTTACATAGACAGAAGTAAATATTGCATTTGTTGGAGACCATTTTCAGTCACAGGTTAATAGACATTTGGTGTGCTAGTGGGTACCTACAACAACAGGGCCATGTTTATGAGATTGACTCAAAATAAACTGCAGTACCAATGTTTATTTAAATGAAAGGAACATATCACCCAATTCAAGATACTTGTGAGTCAAACCAATTCATTGGTGCTGGTCCTTTTATGGGATTTGTTGTTAAATAAGAAAATATATAATTTCACTAGCCTAATGCTTTAAATTGCCCCCACAAAAGGGCTCAAAATACAAACCGTAATTTTCTATGATTTCAGGTAAACTTCGGACAATTTATATACAGATAAATCATTATATTGACCTTTTGTTTGTACAAAGGTCTTTTTTCTTGAAAAAACACAAAGACTGTGTGAAATACACAAGGGAGCAAAAAGAGGAAATGAGGAAACAGAGAAATACAGATGAAGGGACAAGAAGAAAAGAGAGAGGGTGGGTGCAGAGGAGAGATAAGCAATCAATCATCTATGGTGTAGAGAGAGGTCACAGAGGAGCGGCGCTCCCTCACTTCTGATTAGGAAAGGTCATTTTGTTGTTTATGAAGCAGAAGAAAAGTCCAAATTGCTAACTGAAAACAAAATATAGAGAAGGATTAGTTAGCTAATGTGACCACATGGGATTAAGGCAATAGCCAATAACACTATGGTATTGAATTCCTGATCCAGCTGTTGTATCTCAGAAATGTCTCCTGCCTCTGTGATAAAATAAAAGCAACACAAAGGTTTTCCTTTTAAAGTCAGTGCTGACGCTTCTGTCTGTTTTTGACATCATGATGTCTTGCAGTGATTATAAACTGTTTCGAGTCTTAGGTTCTTCAATGTGACCACAGAATTTCTCACTAGTAACCACAGTAGCACTGTCTGGGATTAACATCTAGGCTGGAAGGTGGAGCAGATGTGAGGCCAGGAGGTGAACATGACGTTATCTGATGATATGTGATATTATATGATCGTGTTTGAGAACATGCGAGAGGGAGCAAGAGTCATGGTGTAACGTTGTCAGTTAGACAGTGATCGAGCGTGACATGAAGGATCATGGGGGGGAGAGAACAGGACTGACAGTGAAACAGCCACTGAGAGTGTCTGAATAACGACACACAAAATTCACTTAGCCCTCTTAATCCCTTGATTTGTTATCTCTAATGCTGAAGGTTCCAGCAGGAAAACACATTTACACATTTACTTCCTCCCAGATGGAGCTGATTAGAGAACAAACAAGATCAGACTATCTGTGATATTGATCCCCTCTTAGAAATAATAGCTGGGTGAAAGAGGCTAATCAGTGGTGAGCAAACTTTTGAGAGTAATGAGGTCAGTGCGTCCCACTGTTGTGACATCTGCCGGTTACTATAGTAACTCACATCTTGACGTCCTCTCCCATGAAACAGCGGTTCCTCAGTAGCCCCGCCCACAGCTGCACGCCGACGATGCCGAAGATGAAGAAGACAAAGAAGCACAGTGCCAGCACGTTGCCCAGCATGGGAAGTGTGTCTAGGAGGAGGGTCACTAGGATACGCATACCTACCAACACACACAAACACACACCTACAGACACCATCGTACTGGGCACGAGACACTACAGACTAGTAAAGACATAAAACTTTAACGTCAGTCACAGGAAGTGTTGGCCAGACAGGAAAATCCTTTAATGCATTCTGCACAAAACTGGAGCTCTGCAATTAATTGAATGGCAAATAATTAGAGTTCAAACATTGATAATTGGCCTCCACTCCACTTGGCTGAAGAGCACAGATACAAACTCTCCCTCCTTACTGCTTCTAAGACTTGGCTACTTCAAACACACTCCAGTTTTATGAGAACTCATTCTGAGTTGTGCCAAGGTCACAGAGTGTAGTAAAACGAAAAAAAAGAAGACAAGTTGGCTGGCCAGTTTTTGTGCCGAGCTGTTAAGAACAACAAGAGCATCGCAATGATTCCCGTGACTTTGTTCACTGTGCCCTAATTTGTTTACACATGCGTATATCAAAAGGAAAGATGCTGCTGTTCATCGCTGGGTCCGCTTTGGAAATTAAAGAAATTAAGCGGAATGAACAGTGCAGTCAAAGAGTGCAAGGACAGTGAGACATTATTCATTGTTTTGGCTGTGACTAATGAGCCTACTGACTTTCAGCTGAGGTGGAATTTCATACAATTTAACACATGGTCAAGCTGTCGCTTTCTGACCCACAGAGCTCAGCAGACACTTGGTACCTTTCCCACTGATGCTCTACCAGGCCCATACCGGAGTCATCTTCACTTCTTGCTTGTTTCAGGGGCTTTTTTTTTGCCTTTAATCCTCAGCAAGTATAACACACAATGAGCTGGATAGCTGTAAAGTCAGGAACTTGTCCATTCAAGAACAGTGCATAGTTTGAAATCTCCCCACTCGACTTCTCTCTTTAGAGTGTCTGGCCTGGTGCATTGTCTTGAAGTCAGTGGAGTCCTATACTGTTCACCCAAATTGGATGTGAACACAGTTTAAAGCTCTTAAAAGCTTAAAGTCAGCACTTTAACCTCACAGTCACTTGTTTAATTTAAAATCCAATGTGCTTAAGCACAAAGCCTAAACGATGAAGGGCGATAAAAAAAACAAAACATCGTAATACTTTCTGAGTGCAGTGTACGTTGGAAGAAAAAAAGAGAAAAACTCACTGGGAACTCTGTTGATGGCTCGCAGTGGGCGGAGAACCCGGACCGTCCTGATAGCTGATAGGCTGACGTTGTGTCCATCGAGCGAGTACTCGAGCATTCTGCGGAGAGGGAAAGCCATCGCTGTGTCACTGGCAGCCTGATCAGCCTGACCTTGGCAAACCCTGACTGTCTACTGGGAATCCAGCAGAACGCGTTGCACTGTCTCTGGGATACATAGCCTTTTTAACTACCAATCACTGAGGTCCCGGTCTCTCAGGACCGAATGATGCCATTGTCATTCTACAGAGCTGTCACACACACACGCACTCACACACAAACTTCCATCTAAACACGTCGAAGCACGCGCACACACACGCTTGACATTTAACTGGCATTAAACAAGTGTCTAAGCTTTACACAAAACACACACATACACACACTTTTGGCTCATATTTAATGTCAGATGCGTGTGTGTGTGAGGGTGCATGCGGCTGTGTGCGTCTGTCAAACACTCACCCCACTATTACAATGAAGAAGTCCAGTCTGTTCCACGTGTCGCCTAGGTAACCGTTCTGACCTATGACCCCAAGAGCCACCATCTTCATCACCATTTCCCCGGCAAAAAACACAAAGATCCCATCATCCAGAGCCTGCACATACACACACACACACACACACACACATACACCCCGAGGATTAGTGTAAACTGATTAAGAGGGAAAAAATTAAAGCAAAACTTTTCAGACCCTTGATAATACAGTCTCACGGCTGAACATAATTAGTTTGTAATTTCAGTTTGTGAGTGTGTGTATGTGTGTATGTGTGAGTGCGTTACCTGCAGAAAGAAGGGGGTGTGGCCGCAGGGCTGGAACATCCCTAGAGTCACGCAGTTCAGCAGGATGGCCAAAATACTAACACGCTCGAACCACGTGACTGTGGTTAAGGATGGACACCGCAGAGAGTTTGAACATTGATTTCAAAAACAATAATCAAAATTAGCACATTTCACAAGGGGGTTCCCAGCCAGTCACAACGAGCCAAGTACAACGCTGCTCGCACGTCACTCTAAAGCTCCACGATTAGTATTTTCTGCGTCTAGAACCTGTCAGGATGTTTGTAAACAAGAAACCAAAATTTGATTAATAAAATGATGGGTGAAGACTTGAAGAAAAACCAAGATACATGTTGAGCCACCACAAGCTGCCACACCAGGTTCAATGTTCCTTGTCATAGAGCCTCTGGAAATCTACTGGCGCAATAAACACCATTCTTCCAAAATATATTCCCCTCATTTGGTGTTTTAATGATGGTGGTGGAGAGCACTGTCGAACACATCACCATTCACTGACCCCTTGTGCCCTGTGTGGAATCATCTGCATTCATTATGTGCCTCCTTTCAGTTATTCAGGTTTCTCCTTTCATTTGTCACCCATCTGTCCCCAGCCAACCCAGAGGGAACCCAGAGGAAAAGTGACTGGTAAACATTAAAGATCCAGCCATGTCTATCTTGCAGCATACAAAACATACCGGAGTGAACTTACAAAATATCTGTCTGAGCACACACACACACACACACACACACACACACACACACACACACACACACAGCTCCAAGAGTGAATTTTGTGCCTCGCAGCTTGTAAAATCGAATTTGGAGGCACAGAACTTAATGTGCTCACCGAAAAAACATTTCTTATAGGAGTAGAAACTTGCGATAATAAGCTTAAATATATCAACTTTAATTTACAAGCACAACTCCTGACAGGACATTCTGACGCTTGATATTCGCAACTACAAAAGCGAGACAGATACCATGAAACAGTCGACAAGGCATTTGAAGTCAGTTTAAGTGTAAACTCGCGTATGGTGTCTGTTTGTGCATCCGTGCTGCCTGCTAGCTGTCAGACTGGAAGACGGAGCACGGCTCAGAAGTGAAAAGCGGGGAGGTTTAAAAGGGGAAAATAGTCTGAAGTAGAAAGTTAAAGGAAAGATTGTGTTGGTTTCATACAAACACACGCACACACACGCACACACACGCACACACACATTTGTGTGCAAATGTGAAAACTGCTGAATGGGTGACAGGGATGTATTCAAGAGCCAAGGACGCATACATAACAAAGCCCAGAGCACGCATATGGACACATACACTTAGACACATGTGCGCACACACACGCGCTCACACACAGAGTCCCCTGCCCGGACACTTTGCTCTCGAGAGGGCGGAAAAATTAATGAGAGTACAATCCTTTATCACCCTTGAGACAGAGAGAGCGAGAGAGAGCGAGAGAGAGAGAGAGAGAGCGAGAGAGAGAGAGAGAGAGAGAGAGAGAGAGAGAGAGGGTAATCCAGTGTCCTCCCTTTGCTGTGGTTGCCATGGGAACCCCCATCTCACCGTGGGAACTGACTTCTGAGTTTCACAATCCGCTTGCATCCTGTCTGGACTGGAACACAATTAATACACACAAACGTAAACACACATGCACACAAACATGCACATGCACACACATTCATTCGCACACACACACACATACGCACACAAATGACGTCCTTCAGCACAACTCCTGCCGAAGCATCCTTCATTCCCTCGATACTGAGGAGGGTCGTTTTAATCCTGCTCCATCTGTGTAAGTTACAGCGGCTTAAATAACCCCGTGTGTCCATAAAACACACACACACTCCCGCACACACATGCATAGTTAAACAAGGAGCGGGGCAGGGTCAAGGTGTGAGTGATGGATGAGATGGGAGTATTTCCACGGTTGGCCCATCATTCAACATCAGTGATGAAACACAGGGGGAACGTCCTCTCTTCCGTCTCTTGCTTTCACTCTCTCCATTGCTTTTCCTTTATCTCCCCTCACACTCAACCTTTCACTCTATCATCTCTCGTTTTCATCCGCAGCCTTTTTTTGCCTCTCTTTGGCCCAATTATTTTTCTCTCTGCCCGCTCCTCCCGCTCTCTGTCTCTCCCTTTTCCTTCATATAGTGTGGTATAATTTTCCATCTTCATTCCGTATCATTCCTCGCATTTCTTTTTTTGCTTCTCTCATATTATCTCATGCTCATATGCTCACTCCATTCTCCCCCAAACTGCTTTTTGCTGGCCGCCCTCCCCGTCTGCTTCTGCCGTCTCCACATATGACTGCCCTTGGGTAGTGCTTTAGTCTCTCTGTCAGAAACCTGAGTCTCAGCCAACAGATAAACTACATGTACGCTTAATAATTAACATTGTCGGAGAGATGGAGAGGCAGAGGTGAGAGATAGGGATACAGATACAGTCAGAGAGAGGTTGAGGAGGAATAAAGGAGAGGGCAAGAGACAAGGGCGATTAGAGATAAGGTGAAGAAAAATGGCACAGTTAAAAAAAAAGCACCGCTGAGCAGCGGAAGGAGAGAGGTTAAGACCCTGACAATTCAAGCTTTTGGGTGTAAACAACTGAAAATGTTGCGTAGCCTCCAGGCTTTATCTTCTCCTTAATTGCCTCATCCTCTCATCGCCGTCCTCTTCCTCCCACCACCGCCTCCTATTCTCATATCATGCTCTCCCTGGCTTGAACTCTCTCTCCTCCAGTGCCAACACAGGTAATAAAGGTCAGGCAGACATTATAAATCAAATCAGATCACATCACCCTGATCTTTCTGGCATCATCCTCCACCCTGGCACGCTGGCATACACATGCTAAAGCTGGCTTGCAGGAATATTTTCATACGCAATGTTCATTAACTTAAAAGGATCATACCTCAGGGACACACAGGCCGTCTGGACACATGTAGGATGTGGCCAGATATTTTTTTCTTAATGCATGCTTGTCAAGGATTTACATTTTCAAGTGTGGTCCCACTTTCCATATCACACCCTTTAGAGAAGGTCAGAAGTTGTAACTTACAGCTTTCTACATCAATTACATACCACTGAAGAGAAAATGTGTATGATTTAGCAGTAGTAATTAGGGGTTTAATTAATGATGATTTTCAATGTCAACTAATCTGGTGATTATTTTCTTATGATTATTATTTGATTTGTTTTTTGTTCTCTAAAATGTCAGAGAATTATGAAAACAGTGTTTCAAAAGCCCAAGATTACGTCCTCAGATGTCTTGTTTGATCCACAATCCTAAAGATATTCAGTTTACTGTCATAGAGGAGTAAACACACCAGGCAAGATTCACGTTTAAGCAATGTAAAAAAAAAAAAGGAATTACGAAAACTAAGCAAAAATGTTCAGCAATGACTTTTCGTCATGACTAAGACAAGACAAAGAAGAGCTAAAAACAGATCTTTAAAGATAAAAAATATGATAAAATGTATGTTTTGTTTTTGTTGCAGGAGAAACGATATCTCACACCACTGTATGTTTTTAACATATCGTAGAAGTGACAATAAGGTTCACCTGAGACCAAAGAAATGGCAGTGCAACATGGTGAATACATTCATCTCACTAAATCCTACATGAAGGACCTCTCCAATCAACTACTGGGCTGCCAGATTGTTAAAATCTCTTAATATCTAATATCTTCATTTTATCATGACACTTTTTTTAAAAACTAACTCGTAAGTTTATCAAGGACAACTTTCCGTGTAGAGCCTTTGATCCATCCAACAAAAAGATTGTTGACCAAAACCTGACTATTAACAGCTCGTTAATGTTAGCTTACTGCAGACTTGGTGAGAAGTTTTAATATTCATTCACTTATTACCCCCAGGTGGGGATAAACAATAGGCTTTAGACTTGACACAAAAGTGTGAAATTATCAATTATCTTATCAGTATCAGCCAAAAGAAACAGGTATTTAAGACTTATTGCTATCTATGAATATAATCCCTATCATGCATCCCTTGGTCAAATCCCTTTGTTCAGTACTTTCAAAATATCTTAATGGAATAGATAATTGCTGTGTTTTGGAAAAGATCATCGAAAATTACTCTCGGTCTAAGGTTAAAAGCTCTATCAGGCTGGGTTAATATGGAAAAAAGTTAATGAGGGGAAAACCCAATTAATTTGAAAAGATGAGGATTTTATCGATGAACTTCATGGTCTGATGTTTTAATATATCTTGTTATATGTTTTCCAATTTCTGATGGTTTTGCATTTCTGATGTGGACACAATATCAAATTAAATTCATCTTTTGGTGTACTTTTGGAGTCTGCCCAGTAGATCACCTCAGCTGGCAGCTGTGATAAGGCTACAATGGCTGCAACGTAATTCACTGGGCCAACTCTGAACATCGAAGTTAAGCCCACTAATATTGTTTGTTTTTACAGGCTGAGACTGTCTGACAACACAATGGAAATGATTCCTACAGAAAGAAGTTTTCTGTTCCAGGAGAAGTCTTGCTCTGAAATCGCGAGCGATGAGTTGCTCCAGGAAGACAACAGTGGAAAGAACTCAAGAGAGGAGTGTGGAGTTGACCTAGAGGAACTGCTGGCAAGAATCTATTTACAAAGTCGTGCCTGAATATTTAATGGCTTTTGACAATCTAGATGAGGCAACAACTGTAACAACTCACCTCGTGAGATCTCAGACTTGAACAAGATTTGTGTTTCTGGTTACAAAAAGGGCTTTATCATTTAACAAAAATCTTTCTTTCCATTGGAATCGTTTTCGTAATGTTGTCAGACACCTGGAACAACAACCTCAGCCGGTGGTACTAACAATATGCATCTTTGTGGGTGGAACTTTGATGGTTGGAGTTGTCCCTGAGGATAAGGTTGCAGCCATTGCAGCCCTCGGCTGAGGCTTTTATACACACCAAAACAAGTAAAAATAGGTCCAAGGTTTAAAAATACTGTAATTCCCCTTTAAATTCAGCAACAAATGTTTGTGATTCAGCAATTAAATGTCACAAGTCTGTCACTTTCTTATAAGCCATTAAGTCTGCAGGTACTCTGTTGTTATGAATAGGCATCTTACTGATGAGTTTAAGAGCCAAAAAACAAGTCAAGCACCACAGTACTGATCTATAATGCATTGGTAAATGATTTATTCACCAATAAAAAAGCCATCAGTTACAACTTATAAACCTGAGCTAACCAGAAAGTGGCATTGATCTAAAATATATGTGTTCCGACCGGGAATCCTCAAATGTGAACTACTGCGTATGAATGAGCAACCTGCTCTCTCTCCCTGATGCTCTTTGCTGCTTGGACACACACTTGGACTCTGGAGTCTGTACACACAGACTTGATTAAACATAACCTAGTTAAGATCAGAGACTGTCATGTGCAGTGTGTGTCTGTGTCTGTGTCTGTGTGTGAGTGTGCGTATGTGTGTGTGTGTTGCTAGAGAGCGGAAAAGAGTGTCTGAGATGAAGGTGGGCCAAGTTAAGTTACTGTCAAGTTGTCAAGGCCTTTTGCTCCACCCACTACGTGTATGACAGCTGGTAACCATGGAAACACTTGCTGAAATCATGTTAATTGGCTGAAATGATTCTGACAGCTTACCCTGCTTTGAGTAAGACCTCCTCCTATCCGTCGGTGTCTCCCCATCATCCTCCCTTACACTTACACATACACCTCGAGCCAATTAGGAGGCAAAGGAACAGAGAGAGGGATAAACAGGACAGCAAAGGCTTAATACTGAGTGAAGAGGGATGAGAAAAAGAAAAAAGAGATGGAGAGTAGAAGAAGAAAGGCGGGCAGAGAAAGGTACTTGTATAGGAGTGACAGATACAGCTTTTCTCATCTTTAAACAAAAGGAAATGCTCTGAATGTTTCATGCTCTGCTGAATAAGTTATGTCCTCTGTATGTGTGTGTGTGGTGTGTATGCGTGTGTATGTGTGCGTGTGTGTGCGTCTGCCCCCTCAACTCTTGATATGTGTGAGCATGTTTCCTCGTGTGTGTGTGTCACATGTTACACTTTAAAGGAGCGTAATGACTGCCACATGGAAAGCTCAGCGCTTCACAAAGTCGGCACCTTGTTCCACACTTGGAGTAAATCTAACATCTCCTCCCAAAGAAAAAGGAAAATAACAGAAATCAATGTGGCTTGGAAGGAATACAGGGGAATGTTATGTAATGGCAAAAAAAGGCAATCGTGTTTTTGCTCCGAATAATTTTGTTAGATGTGCTCTAGGGTGGAGAGATGTACAGTTCGTTGTAAACATGGCACAAAGGCGGAGGGCTGTGTTTCAAACAGCGAGGGAATGAAAGGGAAGGAGATAGGAAATTAATTTGTAATATGTACTGAGTGCAAAAAAAAAAGCAGAAAGCAAGGAGGGGTCACCTCAGGAAAAATGGGACTTACAGCTCTTGGGGACTACTCCCCCCTCCCAGTGCGCTCACATTAATGTCCCTGTCGAACAACGTCCACCCACATTACTTCCCCCGCAGATCACTCACAGTAACACACACACACACAGACAAACACATAGACAAACACACACACACTCGAAGCATAAAGTATAGAAGTATACAGGAAAAACAAGATGGGACAGTAGCCATGTTGTATGGGCACGAAAAACGGATGGAAGACAGACAGGCGCGCAAACACACACACACAAAAACAAACAAATAAGCAATCGGAAGTAACTGGGCCGTCGGGGCAGAGCTACGCTGTTGCCAAGCAACCAGGTGATTCCTCTAAAGAGCCTCTCCATGGGAGATTCCCTCGTTTGTGTGAGGGCATTCACTCGCTTGTGTGTGTGCATGCTCGCAAGTGTGTGTGTGAGTGTGATCTTGAGTGTGTCCTGTAAGTTAGTGCTGACACAGTGAGCGTACAATGTTCTTGGTGCGACCATGCTCGCAGCCCAGCAGGATACAGAGGAGCTGGGTTCATGGCATTTGTAGTTTTTTTTTCTTTTTTCTTTTCCTCTTGGTGTACATTTTATTTATTCAGCAATTATGTATTTATATTTTATAGAGTACACAGAGTGCTGACGGTGGCAAATACCCGCGGACGCGCACAGACAAGTGCGCGACGACACGCGCACGGACAAGCAGAGGAACACACACACGCACACATAGAGTCATAAGCAGTGGAAAATATTCAATTTGGAAAGCCTTGACAAATCCCTGAGGTGTTGCTGACGTTTATGCATGCTTCGGAGTATTCATAGCCGCTCACACACACACACACAGAGCGCTGATAACTACACACACGTACACACACTCGCACCTCCACATTGACAGCAAAAGAGGTTGAGACAGAGTGAGAGACAGGGAGGGGAATGGGAGGTGAGATGATGAAGGCAGAAGCAGAGTGAGGTTCGGGAGGTGACGCGAGCTTTCACTATTTGCGACTTCTTCTGCTGTATAAATGGAGGCCAGTAACAATGCTACTGACAGGCGACTGTAGCCCTGGAGATTCATTAGGGCTTGTCACTATGGAAACCTCCAATCAGGGAAAAATGTTCGCCGTCTTTCCTTCAGCTAATGGATCCAAGGAAATACCTGAGGTCTTCCAACCACACACACACACACACACACACACACACACACACGGACATGCACACTACTGACCTCCCCGTCCCCCTTGTGTTTAAATGTAAAGTAAACATCTAGGCGCGAGGAGCCTTGTAGGTACAACGGCTTTGAGAAAGTACAGAGCTCAAACACAAACAGACAATGTCTCTCTCACGCTATAAACACACTCATGCGACACACACACACACACACACACACGTGCTTGCAGTGCTTCAGTTGCACTCCCGGCGGTGAAAGGATATGGGTGGCAGACAGCTCGAAGGCACCAGGAGCGGGGTGGGCTGGTTTGGGTCAGAGCCAAAAGAACCACTGGTGCTAGATCGGGGTACGGCAGCTCCTCCTTTTCTTCCTCCTCCTCCTCTTCCTCCTCCCCGTCCTGCTCCCTCTCCTCTCTCTCAACTGACACATGCACCTTCTCCCCCTCCTCCTCCTCATCCCCTTCCTCCTGCGTTGCTCCTCTGTGCTGCTCATGCAGGTCTGGCTCCTGGGTGCCCGTCATGGCCGTGCTGTTAACAGCCTGAACCTAAAAAAGAGGGTGTTGAGGGCGGGCACCGGGCAGATTGTTCAGGATGTGGCAACATATGGATGCAAGTGCTTGGATCTGTGTGACTGTGTGTGTTTCTGCTGTGTTGCCTTGTGCCTGGCACTGCAGCTCCGCAAAGCCAACCGGAACTGCACCGACTGTCAAGCCTGCCATCCTGTCCACGAGACCCTTTACCCTCTAGCAAAACATCATGAAAAAAAAAAAAAACCCTTCTCTGCTTTTCTCTGAAACAACGAGGGACCATCGAGAGAACAAGACTCACAGCGAGCAGGCAGCCCTGCGCAGGAAACATAAATCTAAATAAATCCAAACAGAATGAACTAATAGACGTAAGAAAGGTGCAAACACTGAGACTGTGCAGACAACAGGAAGCACTTAGACCCCTTCATTATAATCCCACAGCTTTACAATTTAATGATGACAACAGGCCATTACTGTTAATGTTTTTAATCCAGACTGGCTTTAACCAATCTGGACATTCAGAGAGAAAATACCATAGAAGGCTTTATCATAATGCTATGAAGAGAAGTGTGGGTTGTGAGGAACTGATATTGTCGCTTCTTTGATTTCTCTTTTTTCATTTACAACACACTTCCACTCATGCTGGTGAGTGTTATTCATGTAAAATGTTCCCTTGGGCTACAGTTTCAGATAAAACCTCATGCAACTTAGTGACATTTTTCTGAGCTACAGCAGGCTGTGGTTAATTCTTACAAATACTGACTGGAATTTCTTGAAGCCTTGGAATATCATGTAGGAACTGCCAAATTGAATGATAATCCCAGTGTAAATTAAGAGCGTGGTCATAAGAGCGGATTCACTCCCTCGCTTCAGATTTGATTTAGTTATACTCCATCACGTTTTCTGGTTTATTAGACAGTATGCAGTGGAGTTTGGCAGGAAAAGATGGGAGTTGGAGCATTTATTGTCACGAGTACGCGGCAAATGTTCCCCACTGGTCCACCGTGTGCTCATTCCAATACGTATCGATCCCCCGAGATCCTGGCAAATGTATTCCTAAACCACTAATTTGTAAAGTTGGAGCAGGAGCTGGATTATTTGGAAAAACTAAAATGAAGAAGAACCAGGACAGTAGAGGTCTGGCCAACCACAAGTCCATACAGGCATATATACTCTGCCTACAGTGTGACAGGACAACAGGAGAGCTGGCATGCAAGTTCACAGCATAGAGAGGAGTGTATCAGTGTGTGTGCGTTTGATGAAAATAATGAGATTGAATCTGCCAGTATCCATCGCTCCTGTGTGTTTTCATTATGGGCACGTAGCCTAGACTGTGTGAGGAGTCCAGGGCCGCGCAGTTTAAGGCTTTTTGTTGTGATTCAATAGTAGCTGTTGGGCAGACATCAATTAAATAGTGAAAAAAAGGCAGCATTTCTTCCACACGCTTCAAAAAAACCTGCTGATGAGTCCTTTCAAAAACATTTTTAAAAACTCATTATGAGCCTCCCTTGCTAACAGCCAGACCATGTGGAAATTAAATCTTCCCATTTTACCTGAACCAGTCACCAGAACAAAACGTATTCATAACTCTATAGGACCTCTGAAACCCATTAAGCTTTATATTCATTCTGTGCACTCATCATAAATGCATAAACTGCCCAAAATCCTTCTCCGGAATTTACATCAGAGTCATGCTGAACAAATCCAGAGCAAAGAACAAACCTCCAAAAATGTAAACCCTTTTCCTAGCACACTTTGTGTTGTTACACAGAGATAAACATCACTCTGAAGGCCAAACACTGTCATGTACCGACGACATCTATGAGGCTACAGCGTGCACAGCACGACTGTGGTGCGGGGCGCTCAAAAGAAAAACAGTCTAATTAATCCCATAATAAACTGCAATTGATATGAAACCAAGCATCTCAAAATAAGTCTAAACATTTGGTGGTTTTACATGATGTATTAGGCCTACCATAAAGTCTGATAAGGTCACCAACTCATTATATAGTACCTGAGGCGCTTCATAAATGCCTTTGAACACATCATTTTAATTATTCCCTTTTTGTGGAAGACACACCGCCATTAACAAAGCGACATCATAGGATCTGGACATTTTCTATTGTGCCACGGACATTCAGACAGCGCAGTGTCCGGGACAGCAGAGCAGGGAAAAAGTACATAACAGCATTAAAAAAAATAAAAAACTTTGTGCACCGTCCTTACCGGGGAGCAGCGTCCATCCACTAGCGTCATTCACTCCGGGTCCGCCGTGCGCCCTGAGCTCCCGGAGCCCTGGTGCTCCATCTGAGAGCAGCCCGCTGGTCCTCCTGCCTCCTCCCCCCCTGCCGATATCCAAACTCAGTCCGTCAGTCGGGAGGATGGAAAAGAGAAAAAAAAAATAAAAAGATGAGAGAGGAATGTGACGTTGAAGTTTTAATTGCCGGGAAAAGTAAAGTTATACAGGACCAAGCGGCTTCCCGTGCGTCTGCGTCCCCCCCAGCCGCTGGACACGCTCTGCGGTGTCAGGTACCGGAGTTCAGGCGCACCGGGGAGAGGGAGAGCCGCGTCAAGCACGCCGGAGAGAGCACCGGAGATACTCGGCTTTTACCTTCAAATTAAGACAGCCCAATCCCGGAAGCTACACACTCTACAGTCTACCGTCGTCTTGATAAATACTGATGATAATTTGATAAACATCTGTTAGGTTACCTTATGGTGCTAACCTAAGTCACGTAATACTGCATAGACATTTCACAACATTTTAAGCTAGTTTTAGAAACTGCCAAGGTTTTCTAGCTAATGTTCCTCATTGAGTACTATGTTATATATCTCTATTTGTATCTATTTTCTAAATCTCAGCTTTCATTTAATTGGTATTTATAAAAAAAAAAAACATAGCAATTTAGTAACTTTTAAGAAAAAAATAAGAAAGGTTTCTCATTTTAAAAAAAATGGCTGCCGGAAACAAAACCGATTAGGAGGAGCAGAGGACTGTACTTTGTTTCCTTGGCAACCAAGAAATTAGCTGAGGAGGCTACACATGCAGTGTTTATCACCAAAAAAACAACGATTTGTCAGGTAAATTAGCACATTTTATTCGTTGTTGTTTTTTTTTTTAATTTTATTTCTTTAAAATATGCTGCTAGCCTGAATCAGCCCCTCATCTTGTATTTTTTGTCCTCACAGTGTCACTCGACTGTGGTACCGCCCCATCTTACAGGCTAATGGTGAGTGAATTTGAATAATATGGCACCGTGTCTCCTCCAATACTAGTTTTATTTTGAAAGTTTTCACTGGAGAACTTTATTCTTAATACAGGATAACTTGACACTGATGGAGCAAGTCAGAGCATGTGACTTGTCTCCCCCTCCTCTCCTCCTCACAGTACACCCCATCCCAATATCCCTCTTCCTTCCTTCCTTCCTTCCTTCCTTCCTTTCTTTCTTTCTTTCTTTCTCTGCCTGGTGTGTGTATATGCGGAGGAGGCTGCTGTCATATGAGAGATGATGCTCCACAGTCACACACAGAAGGGATTTCCATTCACTAAACCCAAAGGTGTGGCTGAGCTCCAACACAATACCTTTAAATCAGCTTATGCTATGTCTCTTTTCACAGGACATGGAATTACTAATGACCCATGCTGTGATTTATAAAACAATATATATACTGTATATCACATTTAGCATAAAATTATATACATGTGATGTGTTTATATTAACTGGTGCGTTTGCATGTTATGGGTAGTTTGACGTTCGGTCAATGAGGACTTATTTTAATCTGTCACATTGTATGATCGCCTATTTTATAAGATGCTCATATTATTTGGATCTCAGTTGCAACCTGGAATAAAAGTTACTAGCTGTGAAGTAAAGGAGTAAAGATATTAAAGGATATGCTCACCCAAAAGCGAAAATACAGTCATTATCTACATGCAGATGGATGGATCTCATCTGGTGTAATCAAGGTCTCCGAAAGCCCTGAGATCCCAAACAGATTTGAGAAGACGTTATTCACTGTAGCTGCTAATTTAAAAGAGTTTGCACTGAAGTGGGTGCACAAGCTTGAGCACGCATTGATGGCAGAAATAACATCTTTTTAAATCAATCTGGGATCTCGGGGCTTCCAGGGACTTTACCCTTATGAGCTTTATGGAGCCAATTTATGTTGAGTTTTTCCGACATTTTTTTTCCGTTTTAAAACAAGTCTCCATCTATTTCAGCTGTTTAGGAGAATGGTGCAACACTGTTTGCTATAAACCTCCAGAAATGCTTTGTTGAGTACAATACTACCTGCATGAGGGTTAGTAGATAATGACTTTAATGAATTTTCATTTTTGGTTGAACTTTTCCTTTAAATTTCCCCTAAAATTATTTATTTATGAATTATGAATTATTTTCCCAGAATTGTCCATCATTTTTCTTGGCTAAATTCATAGCCAGATGATAGAGGATAAATGTTGTGTTAGTTATGAGCCTTGATCAAAGTAAAGACGTGTGGATTTCACTGTAGATGAGCCTGAGATGATACCAACAAGGCCTGGAGGGAAACAGGCAGAACAAGCATCTTTGTGCTTTAACGCAGCGACTGCTCATTTTTCTGGGGGCTCCATCCAATTCCCTGAAGGCCCGCTGGCAGTCCCTGGTTCCCACTTTGGGAACTAATATTAGAACTACAGTCTACAGTAGGTCTAAGCAAACAGCTTACAGGGAGCACTAGTCTTAAATGCTCTCCTGCTTACTTTTTAATGTCTACATATGGCCTCCAAATACTTTTCCGGGGGTGTTTTGTTTGATGTTTACGCTCCATTAGTCAGAAAAGTCCCACGGTAGTGGCTCTGAGAGGCTATACTGCTCATTACACGCTAGCAAACAAATTTGGATGGATTAAAAATAGACAACTTTGCTATTCTTGGATTGCCACTAGACAAAAAAAAAAATCACATTTTGCTGTGCTGGAGGAAAGCTATGTTGTTATCCACATCAAAGGGGTTGTTCTCTGTGCAGTGGCCATTTTCGACTGTGAAGTGGAGGTACAGGTTGAAAGGCAGATACAAGAAGTCAAGAGACTGGAGTAAAAATAACAGAATACCTGAAGTCTTGTTCTGCTTTTAGACACACTCAATCCACACAGTCAGCACACATGTTGCTAGATAGCTGGAGCTTGGGGCGAATATAACACGGCAGAACAGTTAAGTTGGTAAGTTTAAGTGAAAATATTGCAATCTTACGAATAGCTTCACGCTTCGTCCCTCAACTGGCTTCACTTCATCAGCCTCAACTGTTTCTTGACAAAGCTTTGAGCTGACATGTCACATTACATGTGATACATGTTGTATCCCATTATAATGCTCGCAGCTAGCTTGTCGAATTCAGAATATTGGCTTATTAGTGTGCTGAAATTATCCTAGCTTGTAAGTTTTAGCATGTACGCATGTTAACTTACCAATATTTATAATGTCAGTGTAACATGCTAGGATTTAGCTCGCTACCCTGCACTGGTCCTCGTTAACAATGTAGACAGGTGGTAAATTCAAATTTGGATTAAATGAGTGGAGAAAGTTGACAAATGTAGGTGCTTCCATGCAACGGTTTTAATAAGTATTAAAATGATTTAGTTTATTTAGAGTTATACTCCTGTTAAATTCAGTATAATTTGTGTGATACTGCACTACATGCTCCTGTAGTAGACTACTGTGGTATTCATAGGCTTGTATGTTATTTTGGGACATTTGCTACAGGATTATACATCAGGGCGTGTTGATCTTTACCGTACATTTTGCGGTAAATATATGAATATGGTAGCCCAGGTTCTGTGACACATTACCACACAATCTGCCTCAACTGTGGCACTGTAAAGTCAAACCACATGATTACCACTGGAGCATTTTCCAATACCACAATAATATTTTTGTATGGGGAGCAGATTCCTTTAGATGGAAGGTGTTCATTCCACATGTAGAGACTTGTGCATCTTTGCCTAGGAGCACTTAAGCTAGAGGCTTTGTTGTCTTTTGTTTTAATTTACACCTCATTTGTTATCCGTTATTTGTTATAGCGCCAGATATGAAATCAGGGGTCAATTTAATTCATCATCTGGGGCTAAGAATGTCCATACCAAACGGCCCAGACATTTGCTCTGGCTCTGACTGACAGACCAACAGATTCACCGCTCGTGTGGCTAAAAGCTAAGATTAGATTCTCACTCAGAGGAGGGAAACACCGTGCAATACCCAATCAACGCCCACAGCAGACAGACTCCTCGCTGCTATCATAACTCTTACAGCAGCAGCATACATCAAACATTTACTGTATCTCAACAACACAGTTTAAGATCTCTAGGACACATTCAATCACGCAGACCTCTGTGGCTAACATTTTACTCTCCCCGAGAAGGAAACTGATGAGCATTGTTGGATGCTGCTGTGTATGTGTGTGCGCTTTGATAGTAATCGGTTGTTATTGGGTCTCGCTGGCTGTGTGTTTCCACTCCCACTCCCGTTCGTTTTCCTTCTCCTTCCAGCTCGTCTCATCCTTCTCACACTTACTGTCTCGTGTAACTCATGCAAGACTCTTTCTGCTCCACAGGATCATTTCATGCATTTTTTACTCCCGCTCTGTCACTGTGGTGTGTTCAAATGATGGTTTACATTAGTCACTGAAACACACACACACACGCACACACACACACGGAGCAGAAAGACATTCCCTCTGTTATCAGTTGAGGATGGGTATCTAGGCCAAACATTATTATCAGTGTGTGGTAAGCGCCCCTTGGGTGTGTTACCATGGTGACCATCATATAACATTATATATGGGGAAGTGTTTTATTCCATGACATTGTCACCCCTACGCACACACATACACACACACACACTGCCGGAATTCGATTACAGATCAATAATCCTGATCAATCATTGAAATTGCCTTGACAACCACCTGAGGGCACACATCCTTATATGAAAAAAAACACACACACATGCTGTACATGCACATACACATGCCCACATGTGCTGGAACACATGAGCAGGGTGACACTGAGCCCTCCTCCTATTTTACTTGACCTTATTACAAAGAGGTGCATGAAGAGGTTAACAGAGCACGCCCATGTGCACACACACACACACATGCACGTACATATTCATGGCATGGTCAGCGGTGTCAGTGTCAGATTCTTAAAGTTTCAGTTTTCAGAGCACAGGGACAACAGTCATTATGTGTCTCTGTTAACTGTAAATGTGTTGTTCTGCCTCTCGGTCTTTATTTTAATGTTTATTTACACGGTCGTAATCATTAGCCGTATAGTCACAGTCATACTAGCTAGCAATAAAATACTTGTGGGTTAGAATTAGTTTTTAGGGTTCATGTAGACGAGCAATTAATTACACTGTAAGTGCTTTTTAAAGTACCTGGCACATATTAAATAATAAATAGTTACTGAGTACATGGAAGGGAACAACAGGAAGTGTTGGAAGAAAAGGTTGACAATGCTAATGTTCCGAGGAATTATTTATGGTTTATTTAATTAAATGTACTCGTAAAAATGTGCTGCGTGTGAGAGTATGAGATGTTTAAAATGACACAGTTTGAAGATGGCAATGTTGGCTGGGTTGGTCACCACTTTCTGTCCAAACTGAAATCAGACATTTTGGATGGATTGCCATTACATTTTGTACAGGCCTTCATGGTTACCAGACAATTTAACCTTCACGACAGCCCGCTTACTTTTCATCTGGTGCCACCATGAGGTGGGCATTTGTGGTTTCAAGTAAAATGTCTCAACAACTTTTGGATGGATTACCATGCTGTCCCCTCAAGGTGAACTGTAATAACCTTGGTGATCACTGAACCTTAAATTTAGCGCCATCATTATGGCAAAATTCTTATCTGTCCAAAATTTGGTTGATTGAACCCTTGCAGAACTGACTTTACCATCATCCTCAGCTCAACTTTGTGTTTAGTGCTAATAATAACGATAACTTTAAAAACAATAATGATATTTATAATAATAATAATATTTTTACAACATATTCATGCAAGAAATGCAGCTCAGTGCTTCACAACAAATAAATGACAGGCACCAAGTCCTTAGCATAAAAAAAGATATAGAATGAAGATATTAACAGGGATAGAAAATTACAAGACTGAAAATTAGGCCTACTCAAAAATAAAAATAACAATAAGATAGAACTGCTGTGTGCACTATGTACAAAATACTTAAATGTGTACTGTAAAACATGTAACTTGTAATTGTAATCATACTTTTATCATATTGAGAAAAAGATACAGACACAACTTTAAAACACACAGAACTTTTTCACCGGGATAATAATGTGCTCATATTCAGATATTTTGCTGTATTGTACACCAGCAACTGGGAGTCTGCCATGCTGCAACATCACTGACTCATCCTGTTTATTAGTTCTAGGAATCACATGAGTCCATCAGACAATACATTTCCACACTCCCCTCCTCGCCGCCTCTCAGCTTTCTCTGCGCCGTGTTTGCAAGCATAAATGCACAGTGGTCCATACAATCACGGGCAATCATGCACACATAGACATTACATTTATGACAGAGGATGAGAGAGAGTTAGGTTATGAACCAGTCAGCGGAGAAGCATCTTTTCTGACAGTCGGCTGAAGTGAAGTTGCTTAGCAACCTTTGGCCTTGATGACAGGAAATGATGTCACGCTTGTAAGACAAAACACAAGAGGACACACAAACACACAGGCGGATAACAGGTGCACACATGCGCGCACACGTGTGGACCTGCAGACACATGCAGAGTGAACCAGGCAGGATGGTAGATGGGAGGAATAATGAGTTGTGATGATAATCTGGGCAGGGGTTAAAACAATATATTAATCTTCTCTAATGGTCTCACTGATCTCTGAGTCCATTACGGATGACCTTAAATATATATACACACACACACACAAACGCACGTAGTCACGCACTTGTACAATGCATGGGCTAAGCTGTGAATGTGTTTTTATGTTCTGCTGTTTGACGGGAAAAAATACATCTGCTGCTCTCCCATTTCTCAGCGTTCCCTCACCCCGTCTGTGAACCCATCTCCTGCCTTCAGCCTGTTGTGCCTGTGATCCACCAGTCACGCCATCTCCCCGACAAGGTTCACACACTTACAGCGTGCACACACAGGCACGAAAAACCGGAGCACAATGAAGCTTATTGCTGTGTGCTCTGAGAGAGAAAGAGAAGAGTGGCTGACATGTGGGGTTGTACTTCAGAGCTGAGGCGCATAAGAGAAGATTTTTTATTGCTAATCTGTTTCCCTCCCCGGTTAAAAGTTGCAGGACTCACAGCTCCACACAGTGTTCAGTCTGAGTCACTGCACTCGTTTCCGTCTGGGACCTTAACTTAAATTATTCATGTTTGCAAAGGGATGAGCTGCCAAAGACCCTGAAACTCACCATTGTGTCTGAGAAACTGCTTTCGAGGACATAATCCAGTTATTCCCAGATATATCTGATGGTACTCCATGTGCTGCAGTTCATCTTTGTTCTATTATAACCCGTACTTTCTGTGTGGTAGCCTATGTGTTCCACTTTCCACCTATTTTGGGCGTCTTGTGACAAACATCAGCAGTAGCACATCATTAATTAATAGCTCAAAAATGTCTTGTCATTATGTCTGTGTTGCTGTAAGTGGATCTATCTATCTATCTATCTATCTATCTATCTATCTATCTATCTATCTATCTATCTATCTAATCAGAAAAATGCTGAATATCAGATCCAATAATCGGTCCACCCATAAACAGCATGTAAAAGATACTTTTACTTGAACTCTTGATACTAAAGTACATTTAACATTAATTATTTGAAGACATACTATTCATATGAGTGACTGCATTTTAATCTTAATAATATTTTAACTTGAAATCCTTGCTTAAAGTGTGACTTTTGGGTACTTTTACAACACTGCAGTGATGGAATGTAACTAAGTAGATTTACTCGACTTTATATTTCCACGCCACAATATTTTGTAGGTAAATATCGTACTTTTTACTCCATTACATTTAAGTTACTTAAGTTAATGGCTGCTTCTTAGATTACAAATTTGTTCAGATGAAAACAAAAACACCGTTTGCAACAATCAGAAAAATGCTGAATATTGATACTTTTAATAAGATTACATTTAATGTCAGAATTTAAGAATCTTATTCAAATAAAAGTGGTCTGAGTGATTTACATTTACCAAATAATATTTCTTATTTATCCAGCCAGCCAGCCAGCCATCCAATTAAATATCCCTTTAAATTGTTGACTTCTTAATTAACCCAAATATATTAATAGTACATTTTAATTACACTGATGCACCTGTGTTTACACATTGTTAAATGGTGAGAGCACAGAGGGACAAAACGGGTTCTGGAAAGCAGGAAACTAATGTATGATCTAACTACAGTTGACAGGCCAATTAATTAAATTTGAGTTTCAGCAAGTACAATAAATCTTCTAATTTTAAGAATGCAGAAATGCTGCAATAGAAACAAGGAATGCAAGCACACAGAGGATCCAAGTGTCTGCAGATAAAACAGTCACAATAGTCACACTGTCACTAAAATCAGTGAGTTATGCTCACCGAGATCAAGAGTGTGCATCAGAAATCAAAAAAAGTTTATCGCAAACAAACCTGTTTACAAACACGCTGTATTTTCGGAATACTGTTACACTCTTTGTTACCATATAAAACACATCATGGTTTACTTTAACCACCGTAGTTCGCTCATTTGTTATGTAGTGAAGAAACTGTCAGAAAATGACGACCATGGCGTCCTTAAATGTATTGTTTTGGTCACAACCCAAAGATATTCAGTTTACTGTTGTATGGGTGCAAAGAAACCAGTAAATACTCACATTTAAGAAGCGACAAAATGAGAATTTTGACTTTGTTCCTAAAAAAAATCAAAATAGTTGGCAATTAATGTAATTGTTTTATTTATCATTGCATAGCTACATTTCAACAATTCAGGGTTAAACAGTTATGTTGTAATCACCTTTTTATTATAACAGCGAGTAGGATTAAGTGCCGTCTAACATTCAGATTGTGACTAAGTGAATACCCCTCCTCCTACCCTCCCCTATTGTGGTCACTTAAAACGCAATCAAATCCGAAAAACCCTCTGAGCCGGTGTCAATTTTGTCTGTTGTGAGATAGTGTAGAAACATGATCTATCTCACTCCCTCTGTAGATAGAAAAGGCTCATTTCAAAAAGGTAACAAGAGCACAAAGGTGCTTCTGGTGATTATACACTGCTGAGCACATAATTATGGTTATTATATTCAATTTCTGCCAATAGAATCCCCTGAAACCTACACACATACGCACCTTTAATGATGCACTTAGAAGAGTTCAAACATCAAATAAAGTACAACCGAGACACTTTTCATGAGGTCAAAACATTTTAATTAAAAAAAAATAATAATGAACAACTTGTTTGTAAGAACACTAGTCATCCAACTCGTCCCATTTCTGTCACAGTTCACTTTCACACCACCACACACATTCACTCACTCAGACACTGTGAAAGACAACTACTGCACCTTTGGAACAAAAACATGCAGACTGATTTGCGAATTTTTAATAAACACATCCTAGATTTATACAATCCAGTGCAGCACATACGCGTTAAGGTTTGTTTTAACATGAAAGGACCATACTGGTGATTTTGCAAGTTTTAACACATTAATTACAAACACTAAGTTCATGTTTGGTGGCAAAGTCCTGCAAAGTTTTAACCTTGCTTGAAAGAAAAAAATATAAGGAAAAAAAAAGAAAATAACTGTTCTGGCATTTACTGAGACTAATGGTTATGTAAAAACTAGATTATGAAAATGGTTAGCAGTAACAGAATGAATTAATGTTTTGTAGTAATGTGCTGAAACATGCAAAGCTGCTAGTACAATCCTTCGAAAAGAGCTTCCAATGGCCTTAGTAGCAATGAAGGTTATTCAGCATTTAAGCCTTGAAGAGCAAACAGGGATGTGAGCAAAATAAACAGGAAAAATGATCATCATTATGTGAAGCAACACTTAATCTCTATATACAAATGAATCAGAGGCAGAGAAACAGCAATTCCTCCTCCACAAAGAAGCAATCACATCCCTGAGTACAGTGTTTGTTATTCCAATCATTTAGATTGACTGCTGTGTGATCAATTATCACCATAACGTTCTTTCTGGTCAGCTCAGGTTGATCACAACAGAGCGGGGCGCAGCATCTCTCCCGAGTTTTCCTCACACTGAACATAAAGATTCCTCAGCAGCGGTCACAATGCTGAGGACGACAGATACCGTCTACGTTTGGGGAACTGCAGTGACATTAAGTTGTAGAATAACAACCGCGCAGCCTGTCTTCAGTGTCACGGACAGTCAAAGACATGTTTCATCCATTCCCTTTGAGTGGCATATGAAGCAGCATGCCAGTGTTAGCTGATATTTCTAGTTAAATCACTACGTCCTTATGAACAAAGCTGCAGTCTCAGCCTATTAGCATGGAGCCCCTTCCTCTGCCTTGTCCATCTTCTCCTCCTCTTCCCCCGCATCTTTGTCTTTGTTCTTTTTGTGTTTCTTTTTCTTGTGTTTGTGCTTGTGCTCCTTGTGTTCCTTCTGTTCTCCCTTTTCTTGACTGCCATGCTTCTTGTGCTTTTTGTGTTTTTTGTGTTTCTTGTGTTTTTTCTTCTTCTTGTCTGCTGCTGTTCCCGAGCCGCTGTGGTTGCTCTGGGTGGGGCTGTTGGATGGTTGGCTGTTCGACAGGCTGGGGCTGCCACTCCTCCCTCTCTCCAGCTCTGAGCCTTCCCCTTCGCTGTAGTCGGGCACAAAGGCCGCCTCGTCTGTCTCACGACCCAGGTCAGAACACAAACGCTGTCTCCTGGGCTCGGGGCCACGATTCTCCTCTCGTCCTCCACCAACTCTGCCTTCTGCTGCTCTCTCCTCCTTTCCTGTCCCTCCTCGCCCCTCCTCTCTTCCTCCTCCTCTCCCCTCCTCTCTTGCTGAAGCTCTCCCTTCTTCTCTCACTCCTCTCCCCTCCTCCCTTACAAGTTTTGTTTTGGTTGGTTTATCAGAATTGGTCTGTGCCGTCCTGCCACCTTTACCCTCCTCCCTTGGAGCTCTCCCTTTCCTCTCCTCTCTAACTGCTCCTCTCCTCTCCTCCCTTGGGGCCTCCCAGCCTTCGCTCCTGGTAGGTTTAGGTGCTTCAATCTGTGCCTCTCTGCCTCTGCTCCTTTGCGGTACTGGTGAGGGCTCCTTGGGTGCAGTAAGTCCATTTTCCTGGCCTTCTTCATCATCTTCCCTCTCCCACTTTGAGCGAGGAGGAGGCTGAATGAGTGGCTCTTCCCGAGCCGGGCTGGTTACTGGGCTGACACTCGGGCTGCGGGCACGGCTGTTCACAGGACTAGATGGAGGCGGCTCTGTGGTTTTAGAGGATTGACTCTTTTGGTCTTTGTCAGAGTCCCGCTTTGTTTCTTGAGTTGACCTTGTGTTGAGAAAAAGCAGACATGTTTAAAAAATATTGCACTTATTTAGCCTTGCATTCCTAAAACACTTTCAGACGATTGACATTTTAAAACAGAAATGATAAAAATTGAGAGATATTGTCATCTTTTCATACAAATCACACCAAGTAACACAAGCACAAAGGACTCACCTGGTGGAGCTCGCGTTGTGGCTTGTCAGGGCCTTGCGACTGATCCTGGGTTTGCTCTTCACAACAGGTTCCTCGCCATCTTTCCCTGCTGGCAGAGGAGGAGGGCGGAGGAGGAAAGGGAACACATGTTTAATCAATGCTTAATTAGAGAGCACAAGACAAAAAAAGTTATCATCTCTTCACACACATACAGAGATTCAAATTACCTTCTCTGTGAGCAGCAGCTGGTTTCTCTCCTGAGGGGACACTCCTCTCGGTTCTGTCCTTGGACACACTCCTGGGAAATAAGAGAATATAATTACACGTTTTAACAACTGTGTTTACAGTTCTATAATATATAAATGCTATATTATGCGTCCCTTCAGCCATGGATATGGATGGTGGTTTGTCAAGCAGCTGGGAAATGAACATAACAGACCTGTCAGATTTAGCAGCTCTTTCAGACCCCTCGCCTCTCTCCTTGGAGGATGTGCTTGGTTTCTCCTGATGGTCTGTCTGTTTCTTGGTGACGGCGGATTTCTCTCCGATGGTCATTTTATCCAGAGAGACAGACCTCCCTCCTGCACTTCCACTACTGGAGGTCTTTCGATCCGTCTTTGTCGACCTCTCTCCTTCCGTGTCTCTCTCCACAGTTACGGCTACCTTCTGTGAGCCTGAGCCCGATGCCCTGTCCCTCTCTCGGTCAGACGTTGTGCCTCTGTCTCTTTCTCGGTCTGATCCAGAGGCTCGGTCTCGCTCTCTGTCCAATCCGGAGCTTCTGCTCTGGTCTCTGTCTGAGCCTTGATGTCTCTCTCCAGCACTTCCTGGTCTCTCTCTGGAGACTCCCCTTTCAGCAGATGCAGACCGCTCCTTTCTTGCAGCACCTTCGGCTGTACTGCTGTGTCGGTCTCCTTCAGAGCTGTGAGCGGCAGATGAACGGTCTGATGTGGAGGTAGTCTTCTCAGGACCTGATGATGCTCTGTCCGAGGGTGCTGGTCTCAGTGCTGCCTTTTCTCCCCAGATCTCGGTTCAACTTGATTTTCCTCTGGGTTGTTGGCTTCACCTGGATTTGGACAGACAGACACAAAAACATTAGAAGAGGGTTGAGAGACACTCAACACTTTTATGGCAATTAAAGGTTCTGAAATGATAAGCTGATTGTTGGTCATGATTATTCAACAGCAGTTTGTATCAATGACAGTTTTAATGTATTTTCACAATAAAAATGCTGAACACTGGTGCCAGCCTGTCATGTGAGTGCCATTGAAATGAAACACTAAATTCAATTTATTGGAAAAAACCAATTAAACCTAAAAAAAAATGCTCAATTTCATTAATTAAAGCCAAAGTTTACATATTTAAAGAGTCTGTTTTGTCCAACCAATAGTCCCAAACCCAGATGTATTTTATTTACAAGAAAAACAGCAAATATTAGTAGGAACCAGCAAACTCATTAGCTGTAACTCTAGTGATAACTTGGTAAATACAAGAAAACAATTTAGTGATTACAAAAATACATACATGCAAGTGGCACCTTGTACAAATGTCAAAAAAGATCACACTACAAAATTAACGGATCAATACATCAGTAAATACCTTCTGTAAAAACGTAAAGATTAGACTACCTGTGTGTCTGTGGACTGCACATGCATCCGACCCAGCTGAAGGTCCATTAGAGGTCTGATAGGTCCTCGATCGGCTTCTCCACGGCCCATCTCACGAGTCCCTGGCAGGGGAAGAAGTCCAGGCCTGTCTGAGGGGGGTGGGAGTCTATGGAGCGGGGGCTGATGAGACATATGTGAGTGAGAGATGAGATCACTCCCACCTCCTAACCCATCTAGTCTCCTCAGCTTTCCAGGAGGAGGTCCAAGCAAGGAGCGACCCTCCTCTCCCATCCGCCTCCGACCGTCCACTGGGGAGGGAGGTCGATGGAGGAGCGGGAGTCCATGTTGATGGGGGAGGGGAAGGAGGCCACCGCCTTGAGGGACATCTCTTCTTCCACGCATGTCGTGGCTTGATCGAGGGCCGTCGTGAATAGAGGGATGATGCAGAGAGAGGTTCTGTGAGGACAATGGAGGGGTCTTCAGCAGGGCAGGCCTCACCGAGGAGCTTTTACCCTTTTCTTTTTTAGGAGTAGTTACGTTGGGGGGATCTTCAGGTTTGGCTTTAATGGTCTTCAACGGTTTAGCAACAGAGGAGCATGAGGATTCTTTCTTTTTGGTCACCACTGCTTCTCCAGTCTTCTTCTTCACTTTGTCACTCTTTACCTTAACACTCTCCGTCTTAACTTTAGCTTTTACCTTTGAAGGCTTCTCTCTCTTGGTCTTGTCAGACTGCGTTTTTGATGTCGACTTGGTTGAGGGTTTGACAGGTGCAACAGTGCTTTTAGAGGCTGGAGCTTTAGTGGTTAAGGCGCCAACTGGAGGCTTAGACGAGACGGGAGGCATTTTGATGGATGAAGGGATTTCATCCATTGGTTCATCTCTGACGGGCGTAGCATCGCCTCTGTCCACCGACTGGTGTGATGGTTCTGGTTCCTCTCCGGTCTTCCTCCTTTTCACTTTCTTTGTCTTCAAGACTTTAGCGCTGGACTTGGAACCTGATGAGGAAGATGCGGGAGGATGGTGAGGTGGAGCGCCTCTCTCTTCTCTCCCTCTTCTTCCTCTCCCTTGGGGGGAGTAATCTCTGGGTAATGAGGACACTCTATCCCTCTCTCTGTCTCTGCTGCCACGACCTCTGTGATGCATCGGGGGAGGTTGGCCATCATAGTCTTTGTAGTACTTGTTGTACCAGTCTGCATACTCCTTCTCCCACTGGCGCCTCTCTCTTTCCCAGCGCTCATGGCCACCAGGACTTGGACCCTTCAATTCATACGGCGGAAACTCCCTTGGAGGTGGTTTTCTTGGACCAGGGCTGCGGTTCCGGAAGCCAGGAGAGCGAGACCTTGACCTAGACCTGTAGGGTCCTGGCCCTTCTACTCCCTCCCAAGCTCCTCCCCGGTAGGCAGGAGGAGAGCGTGGTGAGCCAGAGCGCCGATACCCATAAGACCTTGAACGAGAACGGGACCTTGTCCGTGAGCGCCCATAACTACGTCCATTGCGCCTAGAATAAGGGGAGTGGGGATAAGACCGGCCATGGGAGCGTGAACGGGAGCGGGATCGACTGGGGGAATAAGAGTAGGACCTGGATCTCGATCTTGATCGAGACCTTGATCTGGATCTTGAACGAGAGTAAGAACGGCTGAATGGAGAGCGACTATATGACCGGGACCTAGAGAATAAAATGACAGAGAAGACCAGAAGGAAACAAAGAGAGAAAGAAAGCAGATTATGCAAAAATGTAACAAATGGCTTTGAGGATTATGCATATGTAATTATTGTAAGAAAGAAAACCAATTTTGATATTGCTTCTTAATGAAGTTACCTGGAATAAGACGGTCTTCGTCTCTTTGGTGCATTTCTGTACTTCATAAGCTCTTTGTGGAAGTCTTTTGTAAATTCATCCAGTTTAGATGTAACTCTGTGGACACAAAGACAAAAACACTGAAACTTTCTAAGCTACTGGAGTGTGAACATAAACGTTTTTACCTTACGGAATTCATAATCCCAACGCAAGGTAGGTTAAGTTAAATTATTTATATGCAAATTCCACATAGATGATCAGTAGTAATTGTAGTTTGAAGAACCAGAAGAAAAACAAATGACTCACTTGTCCTGTCGGTGGTGCCGCTGTCTGTAGAAATCTTCTTTAGAGAGGGGGGGCTGAGAGAGGGAGGGGGGAAGTGGCACAAGAGGGGGCTGGGAACCAGGAGTAACCCAAGGAGGGTTGAGCACTGGTGGTCCAGGTGCATACAGAGGCTGGGGCTGGTAACTGACAGGAGGGGGGACAAGGCCTGGTCCAGTTGTGTACGGAGGGGGGTAGGGCTGCAGTGGGGGCGGGTACAAGGATGGAGCTGGAAACACTGGAGCAACAGGTGCAGGGGGTGGACCTGTCTGGAGGTGAGTGGAGGAGTGCTCTCCTCTCCCTCTGAAAGGCCTGGTATAAGGAAAGAGACAAAATTGAATGTCTAGACTTGCATATTATAGAAGGCAGGTTCTGAGTGCTGGCTCAAATGTGCATTGCTGGCTGTAAAATCTTTGAATAATGCCTCAAATATATGAAAAATGTGAGATATTCTAGGGTTTGAACTGAATTGGTGGCTTTAATTTATTGAAAGTTGCGTCTGAAGAGTATGAAGCATCCTAAAAGTGGGATCAAGGATTCAGAATATACTTTATTTACTTTAATAAACTGCAATGCAGGCTTGAATTTGTTTCAAGAAGCAGGTGACTGAGTATGAAGAGATGTTACAGTGTGAATGGGTCAAATACTCTGAATAGGACTGAAAAGTTGAATAAATCTTATAATGTATCAAAGATGGAAAATATTTACACATTCAGATATAGTTTCCTGCTTAAAAACTAAATGAAAAGATAATAGTTGAAATAGGTAAAATGGGAAACTTTGAACTGTGACTGTGCTAAAAGTATTAATAATATGAAAATGGAATTAACTTGAGCAGGTCCTAATCCTTGTGAATGTTTCGAAGTTGAATAGAGTTTCTATGAGAATGTATGAAGGAGTGGGAAGAGTTTGAAAATGAGCTTCAAAGAAAGTTGAATATTTTGAAATGTTTTAATGGGATTTGAAAGATGAATAAAACCTTGAATGTAGACAAATACTGAAATATATCAAAGTTTGAATGGGGTGTCTACCATGAATGAGTTTTCAAGTTTTGAAATGCTTGAAAAAGTGTCAAAATGCGGGATTCTTTAACATTCCATCCTTCAGGTTTAATAGAGTGAAAAAGTTGAAAAATGCCTCTAACTTTCACAACCAATAAATCACATTTACATCCAATATATATCTTACAGACTCTTACCTGTCCCAGTGTCTGCCTCCCCCTCTGTTAGAGTGATGGGGCCGTGAATGATGACCTAACAGAGCAGAAAGACAGTTTGTTAGTTGCTGAATGTCTTTTCTTCACGCTCACTTAATCTTCTTAAATAACCTGAATTAAACCTCTTACCTGAAGGAGGATGTAGCCTTGGAGGTGGCGGGTGGCCTACTACATTCAAATGGTAATTCTGTGGAAGAAATCAGTGAGAAAAAAGTTCATCTTAATGAAATCAACAAAAGAAAACCAATACAGCGGTCTAGAGGAAACAGTGTTGATAATATTGGAACCAGATAAACAAAGATTTGATGGAGCAATTGCAATTTTTTTTTTTTAAATCGACTCCAATTTGGGTCGAAATATTCCTTCTACAACTACAAATACACAACACACACACATTTTCTATCAGATAGGCATAACTCTTAACATTTGTTCAAAACCAGGTTACAGGAACTCCTCTGACTCTCACTGAAACACGTTTCAAAATAAAGTGACAGAGCTTTTTCAACAAATAACATTGAGTGAATTGCAGTACATCCCACTTTGATTCAGGCAGACTCACCTGTGATCCACTTTCTGAGGTTCCTGATGATTCTGGTGTCACAGTCGGTTCTGGGTCTGTTTCACTAAAACACAACCAGGCAAATAATGACAAATTAAAAAGGTCCTTCACTTTAAACCGCCAGGATTTGTCTATGAGGTTTCATGTAGGTGTTCAGGCTGTATCTTAAACTAAACTAAACTCACCCTGGTGGCGGTGGTTCACCATGGCTGGTGGTCTGCATAGGAGAATGGTGTTCAACAACAGGTGGAGGGGCTGGTGAAGCAGCTTGTCCTTCAACAGCAGTTGCAGCAGCAACATGAGGAGGAGTAGGAGCAGCAGCGGGAGGAGCAGGAGCAGGTGCAGCAGTGGTAGCAGCAGCATCAGCAGCAGCAGGTGCAGGTGCAGGGGCTGGGACCTGTGCTTGAGGGGTGGTGATGGGTGCACTTGTAGCGGGAGCTTGAGTGATATTGGCCATCAGTGGGTCCTGCTGTCTTGAGTGCAGCGGCCTGACCAGTTGAGGGCGCGGTGGAGGCGGCGCTGCATTTTGGAGCTGCTTGCGCACACGTTTGGTGTATCCAGTTTCATTCTTAAAGTTATTCACAGCCTGCATGAAGAAAAACAGATGTTATATAATTGTATAATTATTTTTGCTTTCGGTTCAAGTAAAACGAACCAAACAATGCAACTAATCAATGATGGGCTTACCTGTCGAAGGAACTTATTTGCAATGAGATTATCAGGTGAAACATCTGACTGTTTGCATGTGAAGCACACGTGCTCCTCTGAGTCCAACAAAGCGGTCCTGATACCTGAAAATAAAGAATCCTTAATTAGACTAAAGTTCATAGTTTTATCTGTGTCTTCCATGATGAATTTGATTAAAATAACTCGTCTAGTCTACATATACTTTAGAGGAACATTTCAAGGACAAATTCCAACAACATCCCAGTAGGCTTAAGATCACTCCAATACACTGTGGAACATAACAACAAGAGAATTTTTCAACCATCGAAAAATGAGAAATTCACCAACTACTCAAAATGCAACATGTCCTGGAGCTGCAGCACTCTACAGAGGCCACTGTTGGATAAATGTGTATTTCTGCAATTTCAACATTGGGTTTGTCCCTGAACAACTGCTGAATGTTCAGCAAAATGAACACTTTAAGACAAATGTGGTGGGATCCAAATACACACACACACACACACACACACACATATATATAAATAATCTGGGCTAATTTTTTGCATGACTTTACCAGTCTTGAAACGCTCCTCTTTTTCAGCATTCATGTAAATTGAGACTAATGCGCATTCTTAAGTACTTACAGTCATCGCAGTAACTGTTTCCACAGCACGGTATAACCACGGCATCAGTCATCAGGTCGTTGCAGATTGGACATAAGAGTTCATCCGGTATTGGGTCCGTTTCATCATCAGTTGATGATTGGTCATGAGGAACAAACGGAGGGCGCTCCTTCTTTCCTTGTGCATACGCCTCCCTGTTTTAACACAAATTTGTTGTTTAATTTTGAGGACTATGTCGCCAGATAAAAGAAAGTAACAGCAGTATTACCATAAGTGTGTGGGCAATAGGTCATGATAAAGACAAATTTGACACTTTTTAATGTTCTATACAAATATATTAAACTGTGTATTTGGTGTCCTGAGTTGACACATACGCATCTATAGCAGGTATAGCATATTCCCCAGTGCTGGTCAACATGGCTCCCTTGGTGCCTGGCTCTGCTTTCACCATGAAGCTTTGAGGAATGCCTTTACTAATCCTCACTTGCTTTGGACCCTCCACACTCTTATCTTGGACCTAAAAAGTTGAAAAAAACACAATTATCCAAAATGCAAACATTACTACCATGTCACAATTCATATCAAACGCTGAAAGCAACTGATACATGATAATTACCATAAGCAAGGGACATTGCCGAATGTAGTGACCAGCCTTTCCACACCGGAAGCAGGTATAGTGAGCGGGTGGAGGTCCAACTGCCTTTTTGGAGTAACTACAAAGACAAATTTAACTCTTTTTTTAACACTGTACAGAGCTAGTGAATGTTTAGTACCAATTCAAATATAGAATGATTATTGGTCAAACTTTATGCATCAGACACGATGTTGTTTTTTTTCCTCACTGTGTGACTTCTTGCTACTTTTCAGACAGTTTACTGTTGTCCAATAAACATATCACCATTTACAAAATGTTTGCTACTTTTAAAAGTTTACAAGGGGTTCTGCCACGAGAAACGCAATTGCATTGACAGTTGTTTCATGTCTATCATGTTTCACTATCCAATTGGTTAAGACATAAGGAACATAAACACAAAACAGTGATGCCCGATGCCAGTCACGATTTACTAGCCACATGATTTAGCAATGAAGAGCATAAAAACTTAACACAGTAACGCACATTTTAAACCCTATCCATTTCACTATCCAACTGGTTCAGCTGTAGGACGGTAGCTACTGTTCAGTCTCACAAAAACGTCACAGGAATAGGGTTTTTAAATTCTCAATAACTTCTCTGCATAGAGATATAACCTTTAAGAGACAATCGTGATGCATCTAGGAATCGGTTTTTCCCCTAACACTACTGTAAGAACAAGGTGTGTTTATACTAACTGTATGGGGTCATATTCGTGATTGGACTGTGACATCATGGCTTTAATCTTGTCCTCTTCTGATGCATTTGCGTCAACCAGGTTAGCAGTCTAAAACACATAATAGAGAGGGGGAAAAAAGAGAAAAGGATGTCAACCGCACAAAAATCAAGCACATATCTATTCCACTTAGATATTTTCAGAAAGTAGATCGGGCATGTACAGAAACAGTACCTTGGCAAGTTGGGCAAGTGACATAGAGGGAGAAGAATCGGTCTGCAGGAGAATCAGAGTACAGATATTATAGAAGTTAACATAATAAGTAATAGACATACAGTGGAAGAGCAGAGCCCAGATAGTTCCCCACCACATCTGTGTCCAGTTACTTAGAGTCTCCATCTAAGTCTTGACACCTCAATGAAAGCCTTTGTTGAGCACTTGAGGCGCATGAAAAAATGCGGGTATACGAGTAAGCATTAAAACAAGACATGGTTTACTAGGCTGGCACATGATGTTCACTGCTCTGCTGACAGCATTGTGTCAATAATTTTTTTATGTAATGTTGCGCAAGCTTCATGCGGGGTTGTATCTACAGAACTATTTATACTGAAGGGATCTCAATTGGAGAATCAAGAGATAATAGGTAAGGTGACATTTAAAAGACAGGATCAGCAGTTTTAAATGTCCATTAATTAACTCTATTTTACAAAGTATCTATCCATGCTAAAGTCTACTCTCTTGCCAGGTGATATCAAAGTAGTACAGCAACTATACCAAACAAAATGTCCAAAAGATAAACTGTTGCACTTGTCACAAGAAATCTAAATGATTTAAATGAAATGGCAGTTATAATTGTTACTGTGCTTGCTTAACTGCATGAAATTTAAAACAAACTTCTACTCCAACTTCTCTTCCACATATACACAAGTCAAAAAGTGCTGATATTCTGATGCTGCACTATGGTAATGTCCAAGAGCATCTACTTAAAGGCTTTAAACCTTCCTCGCTATTTGGCCTTTATCAGCACATTTAAATTGTACACTACCGGCCCATGCCCTGCAGAAGCTTCTCCTGCTACGGTAGAAAAGAGGGCGATTTTCTCAAAGGAAGACTTGACATTTAATTTCAGCATGCAGTTTCCCTTCACCAGGCTGCAGTGATTTAAGTTTTTGCCCGGGCTTGTCAAAAGAGGTTGTCATAACCGTTAGAAATTCTCATCAAAACCAGCTCGAAACTGCTTTCTGGAAAATTAATGAGCCAGCAAGGCGTAATGCCAAGCTGTTTTAATAACAAAGCAAACACTGTAAAGTGTCAAATATGTAGGGCTGATAAAAAAAATGCTGTTTCTTTAAAAAAAAAAGTGCCCAATGAAGAAAATAAAATAGACGTTAACACGAGTTGTCAAGTGTTCCTTCAGACTGTTCCCTACACAGCCTCTAACACGACTACAGACTGAGGGGTGAAAGCAAGTGGAGGGATGACTCTTTAAAGCAGGTCGGGAGTCAATAAATCATTAGAACCAGGTCTTGTGCACGGACAAAAGGAGTAAAAAACAGAATAGATCATATTTTACAACATCAAACAAAAAGGCTGCTCTGCCTGATTTTTAAGTTAATCTTCTTAAAGTACGTCAACAAACGGGCAGGATTGGTTTATCCAGCATGATATGCAGGGCTCGGAGGAAACACTGGGTATTGCAGAATGCTGTGGAGGGAACACACAGGGATCTGGTGCAAGCGGTTCTGACACTGAACCACTGATCAACTTTATTGACAGGTTCTGCAGCTTACAGCTTACAGGACACACTACACCAGTATACTTCTCACTGCAGTAACCATGGAAGGCCTCCAAGATTGACAAGAAATTTAGTTTACTGACGATGTGTCATAGTATTTTGTGATCATGTCACAACATTATACTTCAGTGGCCAAGCCACAGCATCTCACTTTTAAAAACTAGCTTCTTACTGATCCCCCAACAGTTGTAACAATACACTTTAAGCTAATACCTGCGTCTTTGCAAAACAGACACTTAGGAATCTGAATTAATTCAAAGCATTTAACTCACTAGGATGAAACCTGTGAGCCTTTAATGTTTAAGGGTTATGTGCAGTCCATACTCAGTGCAGAATAGAACATCTTCATGATGAAATTGTACAGGACAAAACAATTGACATTGGCAAATGTTACTGAACAACAGATCTGAGTAATTTAAAGTTTAGCAGGAAAAGCTTTCAAAATAAAAATGGCGAGTTTCTTCCACTCACAACGTTAGTCTTGTAATCAAAGTTAATTACAATAAGTCCCAGCCACACTTAACTTCATTGGGTTCTTAAACCACATAATAAAATATTTTCACAGAAAATAAAATGACAATGAATTATAAATACAAAAATACCATATTTTCCTTTTACAAACCCCTTAAAAATACATTTGTCTGGCCTGAAGCAGGCTACAAAACCATTTCATTATGAAATACAGTCATTAACAGTTAAAATGGTTTCTCAAAAAATGATAAACTGGCAACAGTTCAACAATTGGTCCCGTTCAGAACATTCAAAAACAATGGTTGCTAGTCTGTTGTTTCTCATCTCAACCTCATCTCACTCAGCCACAGTTTCAAACTTTAATCTGCTAATTTCATAACAGACACCCAAAGTTTTTAAGAGAGAAACAACAAACTATTTTAGCTGTGGTTACTTAGAAACCCTCCCAGAAAGACATCAAATGACATATAGAGGTTTAGATCTCAACACAAATGTAGCCAACACACAGTGAACAGAAGATACACACAACTCAATTATTGTTGACAGAATGTTCTCAAGAAAGGTGACTAAAGCCAGAAAGAGGGGGAGAGGGAGAGAGGTGAGAGGAGGAGGAGAGAGTGTTGATTTTGGGTTTGTTTTACATACGGGTCTAGAAGATCCCACCACAGCTGTGTCAGAACGATCTCTGCAGCAACAAACACAGAACAGAAAGAAACCATTAGTTGTTAAATCTTGTGAGGTAAGTCAGGATCAAGTTTTCAACGATAGCCGTTTGTGACCAGACGTCCAGTATATACTATAACATATACTATCACTACAGGAAATCTGGTGCAAGCATAAAGGCCATTATTCCAGTGATAAATGTATATTTTAAATATACATACACAATGAACGTCCTGCCAGCAGGTTTCACTCCGCCGATCGGAGTGCGGCGGACGATCACGGACGAGTGTTTCGGGATGTGGGCTTCATCGTCTGTGTACTCTGCAAAACAAGACAGACAAATAATTAGAAAACAAGGAACATGGTGACACTTAATCAATGTTACAAACATCTTTTCAGAATAATACATCTTATTTGTGAAACTTTGTGGGCTCAAATTGTAAAGTTTTCATTAATACATCTTATCTCCATCACATTAGATGCAAGATCCTTTTGATTTAACAAGGGCAGAAGGGTTGTTGTGGAAACCATGGGATACAGACCCTACTATTATACTGTTGCCATTTTTTTTTTTTAATAAATCAATTACATTGGGTAGTTGGTTCTCGTATGGCAAACTGTAACGTAATGGGAGACAATTATCATATTCTCTATACATTAAGTGTTTAGACAGATTAATTTGAATCTATGATGAGTAAAGTGCTCCATTCAAGTTCTAAATGTACAGTATGTAGACTTGTCACTCTAAAAAAAACAATGACTGACACGTTTGCCAAACACTTGTATAAGGCGTCAGCTGACAACATACCTTCTCGAGTCTGCGCATTGGTGATCTGCAGGTCGCAGTCTGTGGCCTTGAGGCGCTCTCGGCCCATAATCTGCCTTTTAAGCTCGCTGAGGGTGATATGCAGCCCATCGAAAGTGACTGTGTTGTAGTCCAGTTTGGAAGAAAACTTATAGTGAACACACGACATTTTTACAGGTCTAAGCACTTAACTCAATCAAGCACAAGGAAAAAAAAAACACAGGCCTGGTATGATAATAAAATAAAAACAGCGTCAACACTGAACACAGGGGGCTAAATCTGGTGACTTTAATAGGTAAACCTTCTTTATATTTGCTGAAACACTGGACAAAGAAAGGTCTCAAATAAGGAAGGGTTCAGCTCGCAGATGACGACACAGTTCTTGTTATTGCCAAAGAAAAATCGAGGTCTGAGGCCAGCGCGCCATTGAGCGGCGCAGTGTGCCTCGGCAGTTCTTTAAAGTCCGATAAAACACAACAGGGTGCCACCAAATCCAAGAGAGTCCATGCAGCAGCACACTGTAAATCTATCACATGGGTGTTAATGCGGCCAGGTCCTTCGTATTTTGTCCTTGGTGGAAAGCCCGGGCCGCCGCGCTACAAGCCGCTCGTGTAGCTAGCAGCGGGCCTGGGGTTTCCAGGGCATCAGTCCGTGTGGGTAATGTTTTCCCTCTTTGAAACAGTTCTTACTTTCAAGTCAAGACAAAACACTACCGAGCTCCTCAAAAAGTCCTCACACTGGATGGGGGCTTCCGCAACGAGTCCAAAAGTCGCTGTTAGATCTCAAAAAAGATTATTCTGATATCGAAGTCTACCGTGTGAATGTTAAATTAGCTGGTTAGCTAATGCCAAGGCTAACATGCTAGACCTCGAGATTAGCTAACGTCGCCTCGACACTCAACACAGTATGAAAACACTTGCCAAACAAAAGCTAACAGCTAATGGTTAACGGTGCTATGCTAACAATGTTTCCCACGTTAGCTATCGTATAATCTCACAAAATCCGGCAGTTACGCAATTAAGACGCAAAGATTCCTCTTCCGTGCACGGTTGTCTTCCATAAAGAAACGCTGAAAATTAAGTATCCACATTAATCTTCAATTTAAATCCATAAAATCCATTTCGGTTGTCCAAGCTTCTTCACTCCTCGCTGTTTCATCAAAATGGCGCCGCACGGAAACGGATGTTCTCAGACTTCTTCCAAAGAGTACACATGAAGTCAAGAGGATTCACTTCGGTCTAACTAAAAGCCAAAAAGAAAAATAATGGTATATAGGGTAATTACTTAACCATACGTAAGATTATTTTTTTCTGTTAATTTACCCGATTTTTCTTTATTCACAGAACCATGATTCCGTAGTAGTAGTTGCTGTTTTAGCAGATACCAAGTACCCACTGCAATTACATTACATTGCGCTGGCGATATCAGGTAAAGGGTTCGACGTAGATGTGAATTATCTTGGTTCCCTTGTGTTCTTTGAACGTTCGTTTGCATTGGTATGGATTCGTCTGTTCTGGTCATTGAAAAATGTTGGAAAAGATATATATTCCTACACTTTATCATACAGATTGTTCCTCTTCATCTCATTGAGTGAAATTAAGAGGTTTTGTAAGGTATACAGGTAGCGTGGCCGAGCGGTCTAAGGCGCTGGATTAAGGCTCCAGTCTCTTCGGGGGCGTGGGTTCGAATCCCACCGCTGCCAGGATTTTGACAGTGTTGACATGGAATAACGTCAGTTCATTTGGAGAACCTTTGCTCCAATTGGAAGTCCTTTCTGTGCATACTGACACATTGGAGTAGGAAAAAAAAGTCAATATGAAGATCTTGTAATGGTTCACTTGGAAACCTCATAATGCTTTTGCCAGTTTATGTCTTGTGAGGACACCTCGGAAAAAATATTATTATTACACAGCAAATAAGAAAAACTGAAATCAAACCTGCTCTAATTTTATTCATTCAAACAGCTGCGAGTTTCTGAGAATACGTATAAGAGGAAAAGATGGATGACAGAAAGACAGAAAGCTCCTAGAGGACCTTATGCTGGGTTTTGCTTTTTATCTCATTACTCATATGTTTTCATAAAGTCCATTTAAAACTCAAGTCGCACCAAGTGGAACTAGTTGTCTTCAATGTTATACCAGATGTCTACGGCACTGGGTTAAGGCTTCAGTCTATCTTGTGGGTTCTAATTCCACCACTGCCAGTAATTTGACATGAACAAACCTATGCCTTAAGAGTAATAGCCTGAGAACATACGTTCAAGTAAAAGCACCAGTGTTGCCCAGGAGTAGACGCATACACTGTAATACAGCGCATCGTCAGGTAAACTTTCCTCGGTAAACACACCGACCTCTTCAGCTCATAGCTGTGTCTAGGCAGAGTGGAGAGACTCCAGCAGCCTGCCCTTCAGGTTGTAACTATCAAGTTTTTTGTTTTCGAAGTGATCTTGTAAACAGCTTTTTGAGTCAGCTTTCATTTCAAATATCAAATGAATGAGATTTGAAAAGGCTACTAAAGGTATAAAGCACACTTCTTTGCATTTTTATCTCAGTTATATGGGCATTTTGGTGTCCTTCAGCTCACTGTTTTGGTTTTTACAGCCTGCTTTGCTCCAGTCTTTCGTGAAAAAAATAAGACAATAGCAGCTTTATACAGGTAGCGTGGCCGAGCGGTCTAAGGCGCTGGATTAAGGCTCCAGTCTCTTCGGGGGCGTGGGTTTCGAATCCCACCGCTGCCAGGATTTTGATATGGATCCAGAATCTAAGTATCCTCCTGTGGACAAGAAAGACTTTGGAATATAAACTAGTGTTCATTCATAATGACAATCACAAAGCTGATTAAAAATGTCTATCTGTACTTTGGATGAAATCTACAGAGAAATCACCCTCTCTGCAGTTCATCTCAGGATTATCACTTCTCCTTTCTTTTTAGGAAGAAATCTGCTTCCATGTTCGATTTAGTACATACAGAAATGTATTTCAATCAATTGGTCCAACTACAATGTGTAGCTTAGCTAACTTTCTCCCTATATTTGTATGTTTTGACATGCCAGCACATCCTGTTAGGCTTTATGTTGGTGTTAGCGAGACACTGCCTCAAGGTAGATGTGAAGAGTCTTGATCTCAGGGAAATGCGATAACAGAAAGTTGCCCTGGCATCTTTTTCCAATGTTGTGCGGCCGAGCAGTCTGGTCCGCTCGAGGCGTGGGCTCCAATCCCACCGCTGCCGTGAGTAGCTCTGCAATAATACTGACAATCAGAGTACAAGGCCCTGAAATCAGCTCCTCCTGCTGCAGTGGAGAATAAACTGTGGCATAAGAAATAACCGTTGACCAGTTTGAAATGATTGCTTGAAACTGTGACATGGTTTGTGCAGTTGATCTTGCAACTATGTGGGATGTCAAATGGTTTTCATTGTCTGGTTCGGCTGTGTGACGGCTGCCTCGAGTGTCCGTCTGAATGATGCTGTTGCCATAGTAACACATCAGGTCTCTCAGTCTGCCGTTGAAGGTCGGTGAAGCTGTTCACAATGTCCTGTCATCGTCTCTAACGGGGCTTATTCATGCTTGTTCACACACACACATACAGGCCAATATATTTGTCACTACAGGGGGTATCAATTATTTTGGATAAATTGTTTGTTTATATATCTGTACTTGGCTCGCACATTTGCTGCTGTTCCCACCACTTACGCAAGCACAGATATTTGAATATTCCCTCTCACTTTCTCTTACACTCACAGACACCTGAGGTGTGCAGTAGAAAAGCCACTCCACCTTGAACAGCACATATTTCCCTCCAAAGCCCATTTTGCGACAATTTATAAGCTTTATTTGATGTAAACAGAGACTCGGTGACATAACCATGAGGGCAGAACCTTTTGTTACACTTATGCTCACATGCTTACGCAATACACACTCAGAAACGTCGACAGACACAGCGAGAGACAGTTAGAGAGGGTCCTAATGCATTTAATGGGGCTTCGATTTTTGAGTCTACGTCCACAAAAAGCAGGACAGGGACAGGGCGTAGTTAGCGTTATGTCACTCCCAGATAATGTGTACGTGTGTCTCCTATTTCGATACTTTCTTATTTTCACGAAAACAGCTCCTCCCTTCTGTCTCTCTCTGCACAACAGGCTGTCTCACACACACATTCCTATCAATACACTCGCACACACACACACACACGACAGATATATGGTAGATATAGCTACTGTAATAGCAAAACAGAATGACATAGAGAGCACAGAGCTCGAAATTTGTTCTTTGTTTGCTCAATTTCTTTTCCATAGAGTTTTACAACAGTATATAGTCAGCATCATTTTACGCAAAATATTCTCGGATTCCAGCTTTCCGAACACAAGGTTTTGCTTAGTTTGTTGAATTTCTAATTCAGTAATTTTAAGGGTGGGTTCTGGACAAAACAAGAGATTCGGAGATGACACGTTGAGTTCTGGGAGACCGTGATTTTCACCTCGGACAAGGAGGTTATGTTTCCAACCGTGTCTGTTTGTTGATTGGTTTGTTAAATTACACAAAACATGCAGAACACCGCAAAGCTTGGAGGATGGGTCTCGGCCTGGACTAGAGTCTGTGGGTCAGACCAAACAAGACCAAACAAGCAGTTTGGAGATGACACGTTGGGCTCTGGGAAAGTGTGGTTGTAATTTTTTTTCTCTATTTTTGACATTTCATTCACAGATTAGTTGATGCAGCTCTGCTCCAGTCTCTCCTCCTATAGTCTTTCCTTCTTCTTTACCAAAAAAAGAGAGAGAGTTTCCTTTTATTCAATGTTCTTCTCTCACATAAGTTCCCGGCTGTGCGTGTCCTTCCTCCTGCTCCTCTCAGACAGGCGTGGTCCTTCTGCTGGCCGCACAGTTTCCTGGCAGCATCTCTGTGTTGTTGTGAGTCGTCAGATCATTCACCGCCATGTCGATCTTCCCGTCTTTGAGAGGCGACGCCAACGTGTAGAGCATGAACTCTGGCCCCACTGTCACTGGTGTTGGCAAACCTGCCATGGCTTTAGACTCGGCTGAGATGGACGGCTCTCGGTCTCTCACCCTAAAGGAGTCCCCCGTGCTGTGGTTGCTCCTGTAACTGTACCGGCGGCTGCGGTTCTGGTAGTAGCGGTTGCGGTAGTAGGATGAGCTGCGCGAGATGGGCGGCTTTATGAGGGAAGGCCGGCCTTTGGTGCGCAGCTGCCGGTGTTTCTCTATGAACACGTGGACCGCCAGCACGCCCACCATCTCAGCCAGCACGAAGGACAGAGCTCCAAAATAAAACGACCAGCCGTAGGAGTAGCTCTTCTTGTTGTCGCTCTGGCTGGGGTCACCTGAGTTGGCTGATATGTACACGATGATGCCAATAATGTTACTGAGACCTGGAAGAGTTTAGAGGGGAAGAGAGGGTCAGTAGTGGAAGGTAACTTTCTTTCTTTTTTCAAAAGCTACTGGTCATGGTAGTCTAAAGACCTATAATAGATCTTTTAAGTTAACTTTGCTTCACCATCATCAACAAAACGATACTTCCTTGTGACAGCTTTAAGTAACATTTTCCATCTATGTGTTTTTACAGTGTAGCATTCATACTTTTACTTCAATAAAGGATCTGAATTCTCCCTCCCTCAGTGTTTATGTTCAGGGGAATGATGAAAACAGTCGTTTGGGTGCATGCGCATTCGATTTTTGCGTGTTTCTGACCTGCAGAGACAAAGAGTATGCCCGCGCTGAGGATGACGTTGTAGCGTGACTTGTAGAACTCGCTGGCAGCGACACACACCCCTCCGAGAAACAATAGCCCCACACTGAGGATGGGGAAGAGGCTGGAGGCTCGTACCGCTCCTGAGAGGGGAACACACATGACGTTTGAATATCTGAGATTGGGACTGAAGTTGGATCTCACAGTCACACATTTTGTTTTACCCACGTAGTAAATACTCTGCGGCGTCCTGCTCATAGCCACCGTCTTCAGCGAAGTGATCGATGTCTTTGCAAACACCTCGAAACGTCCCTGAAAACAATACAAAAAACAAAAAATGAAGAGAAAAGGCATCACAGCACTTTTATAACATCAGTTATCAACACAGCGACCTCTCAGTCACTCTGCGATGAATCATGACATACGCGCTGGATAATGTGGAGAAGTCACAGTGTCTTTGACCCACTACACTTCACACGCTCTCCCTAACAGTGACTTGCATAACGCTAAATGTGATGCTTACCATCTAATGGGCTGTACTGTATTGATTGTTCTGCTTTGATGCAATTCAGTTCCAAGAATGATAGAAAATATTTTTGGGAAATTTGCCGCGGATATTGGATACATCAACGTATCCAACTGAAGCTGAGAGAAGACTCAGAGTAAAAATAATATTTGTGGAGGAAGTTGTCACCTCTCTTGTGTTCTGGACATGTTGGAGAAAAAAAAACTGGCAGGTTTATTTCAGTCAGTAGTTCCAAACATGTCTGCCTTGAAAGGAAACAGTGGCTTCTTGTGACCCACAGACATCTTCAGGAGTTAGTCCAAGGACTGATTATCCATCTAAGACAGTTCGAGTTGTAGATAGTAGTCAAAGTTTCCAGAATTTGGAAGAAACATACAAACATCTGAAAAAAGTCAGTAAGATAACTTTTTGAAATGACATTTTTTAATGTTGTTTTCAAACCAGAATATGTTCTTGCCTCTGTCACCCTTTAAATCATCATAAGACCCTTCAGTTCTCTTCTCTCCTCTTCTACTTCTGACAGGTTGACCTCAATTAGATAATCCAGCCCAGCGGAGGCTAGTTTTGATAATAGTGTCATCGAATTCTAAGGTCACTAAGTTGAAAATACAGTCTTTATCTTCTCACCCTCATGTCGATGGAGAGTAGAGTGAAGATTTATAGTCCTCAAATATTTCTGGAGCCTCACAGCAGCATTCTCTTAAACAGCTGAAGCAGATGGGAAGGCACATTTTTAAAAAGTTGGGGGAAAAAACCGGCAGAAAATTGCTGCATCCAGCTCATCTGGCATTATTCATGTCTCCAGATATCCTACGTTTTAAAAAGCTGTTTTTTACAACCTGTTGCCCAAGCTCTCGCACACTTCAGACGGGGTGAGCGCTAATGCTTTTCGCTTCACAGGTGCAGTGAAGATTTTGGCTTTAAATAGATAATTTGGGATTGAATTAAATCACACCAGTTATATAGTGCTATTTTATGTTAGTTCACTACCACACCAGTTGTTTAGAATGCATAAGAAAGAGTAGATAATGGCTGAATTGTTATTTTTTGGGCTGAACTTATCCTTTAACCAAACTTCATGCTCTACTGTAGAACTAAACCATCATTGAGGACCAGGCAGTAAGGACCCTCAAGAGTTATCAGCAGGTTTACCAGTGAAGTTCCTCCAACAGTAAACTACACTTTGACTTAAATGGATGTAATTTGTTGGGCTACATTCGCATTATGCTAATGTTTGTGTTGCTAAATGCAGTTTTGTCTTTTATAACATCTTTATGTGTCCACAAATATGTCGTAGCCTTCACAGACAATCAGAGGGGAGCCTGAGCTTGAAATCCGAGCGTGAAATGGTGCCAATTCTGTGTTTTTCATGCATGTGGCTGGTACTTGTGCATATATTCAGCATGTTAAATCTGTATCTCCTGACTGCATTTGACAGCCTCCCTACTTATCTCTGTGTCAGCTGTTATTTGGGGGAAGCCTTTTCCCCGTTGTTTCTCACGGATCTCTACAAATGTATTACACAGAAATGTAAAGAGTAAACTAAACTGGAACAGGAAATATCTCTGGGCCGTGTAATGTTGGCAAGAATCCATTACACCCTTAAAACACAAACACCTTCTACAATCACAACCTGTACGTGTTCTGATGTATTCTCACTGTGATCCTGTGAGGAATTCAACTCTCAGCTGCACACATGTTTCCTGCTCTCGCTGACCTTTGGCCCAGCGGCAGCACTGCCACTCAACATCTGCTCACACAGAGATATATTGATGAATGTGTCCCTATGTGCGGCAACGATTGACCGGTATTGATGATGTGAGTCAGGTCACCATGGTTACCAGAACAAGACTCATTCAGGGCACTCCAACCGGGCAACAGTGAAGCGGTCAGAGAGAAGAGCTTTTATTCAAACTGTTGTCAGGATACAAAGAGAGACAAGCGTTTAGTTTGTTTGGCACCGTTTTCCCTTTTTTTTTCTCTCCTTCCTGTTTTCTGAACACTTTCAAGATGCAGCACATTTGTCTGCCAGTTTTTTTTTAAAGATTTTTTTTTTACCTTTTCCTTTTTATTCAAATTGTTACTTTGAAGGACAATTTTCTTCTGGCTCGATAAGAGAAAGAAAAAAAAACCCAACTCTGTGCAAGATAACAATTGTGTCTCATTATACGGGCCTGTCTGTAGCGCTGCTGTTTAGAAATGGCTCCCGACCGCACGTCAGCCTGTTGTCTTTGTTTGTCCTCATGTATTTTAATTCTGCATCGTGTCTTTGTTATTCCCGTCACGTCACCACTGGTGTTGTCATTATGCGCTGATAACGAATAAATTCTTCCCATTAAAAAAATATGTATAATTATTCATTGCACATTAATACACAGACAGCCTGCAGCTTTCCGTCTGTCTGTCTGTGGACACATACACACACACAGACACACAGGGCTGCTGATGGATTGATGTCCTCTGCACGCCTTGTTACCTCTCCATTAAAACATTTTTGGAGATGGGAGGGCAGCAGCAGCAGCAGCAGCAGCAGCAGCAGTGGAGGGAGGGGCTGAGAGGGATGAAGTTGAGGGAGAAATACGAGAGCGGAGCATTTTCATTTCATTCAAAGAAAATTAGCAAAGCAAACAGAAGATATCAGGCAGAGATAGAGGGCTGTTGTTAAAGGGCAATGAATAATTGAACATGTCATTTCCATCCATCAAATCGTCCGGGACTTTAACTCCCCTCCCTCCCTTTCATGAATTTTGTCATCAATCTAAATCAAACTGTAAATTCACCTGAGCCGGAAATGCATTTTGAAATTACATTTGGCCCAAAAGGTCGTTTAATTGAAGCGGTTAAGGTCAATTTCAAGATGAAATACTATGAAACACACTCCTGCCTCAGTGTCAGCTCAGCCGAGTCGGTGTCACTGATTTTAAAAGCTTAAAACACACGTCTATTTAACAACCTTATTGTGTTTTTGTTATTTTTGTCTTACTTTTGTTTTCCTTTTTATTGTTAACATCTCCTGAATATGTAATGTTTTGTGGTGCGGTGTATTCAGCAGTGTTAGAATAAGCACCCACAAGATTAACTTCAGAGAAAGTAAAGATATTATTTTGGTTAATGTGAAGGTCACTACTACATATAGTACTTTATGTGTCTTTGTTAAATGTGTCCAACTATCAAAACTATTTTTTTCTGGCAGTGCATCTCACGTATCAAAGTACAGGTAAAAGCTAATTATATATATTTTATCAGATCTGATGTTCTGCATTTTTTTTTATGGGGAATCTTTTTTTTCTGTACTTTGGCTCTGAAGCAGCGAGTAATCTGCAAAGTGACCAGTAACTAAAGTTTGTTATAATGTGGCAGAAAATGGAAATCATGTATCTCAAACTTGTACTTAGAGTACATGAGTAAATGTACTTAGTTACATTCCATCACTAACATTATGTACACTCCTGAAGCACTTTATACTTTTAACACATTTGCAGTAAATGTACATTTCTTATGAACTTCATTTAATCTCTTTTGTTTGAACAAGAAAAAAAAACACCTTAAAAACGTTTTCTTGTGCTAAATGTGGAGGAGTGCTCCAAGTACTCGAGTACTGTCCTGCAGTAAATCTACTTTTCCATGAGTACACGTTCAACAACAGTATTTCACACTCAAGTACTGAACTCAAGTAAGAACAGTGTTGAGGTTCCAAGGTGCTTCCATTTGCTGCTGCATTATACGTCCACTCCACTTCATTCATTTGATTACTAAACCTGAATTTACCATAGAAGTGCTTCAGGAACGTACACAATATCATTGATCATATGTAACTAAGTATATTTACTCCACTACTCTCATTAAGTAGAATTCTGAGGTACTTTAGTTGAGTATTTCAATTTTCTGCTCCACTAAACTTCCACTCTACAACATTTTGGGAGTCAAATATTTAACTTTTTACTCCACTACTCCATTTATCGATTACTTAAGTTACTTTGCAGATTACATGCTGCACCGGAGCCAAAGTAGAGCATTATTAAATGTACTTTATCGGCAATGGGACAAAAAAATAAAATTATTCTGACAATCTGAAAAATGATTTCTGATGTCTGATCTGATGATTGGTCAGGTCCACTGCACGGTATACTGTATATACTTACATCTATTACTTTTATTTGTGCTTTTGATACTTGGTACATTAAATATCAGATACTTTAAGACTTTTACTCTCCTGATAGGTGAGTCATATTTTAACTCAGTAACTTTACTTTACCTGCTGTACAGTGTATCTAAACTTATTAAGTATTCAGTATATAACAACAAGACTGATGTGTTTAATGTCTGTGAGTCCTCTCGGCTGTAGAAGTCAGTACAGAGGTGTAAACACTATAAACAGCTGTGACACTACAGACCAGCACATATACAGAGAGCAGTTGGAACTGGTACCCTCGGTGCAGCAGGTCCTCCACAGACCCGAGTGGGTCAGGACCTCCTCGTTCTTGCGGACGGTCTCGTTGTCGTTCTGGCTCTTGGAGCGGCACATCCCGCGGGAGTACAGCCAGTAGTCCGTGCCCACCGCGATGGTCATGAGGCTGAAGGCGCAGAAAGCCCCCGCTGTGGTCAGCAGCATCATCACACCCCGGTTACACAGCCTCATGTCGGCCCGGCCGCCTCCTCCTCCTCCTCCCCCTCCTCCTCCTCCTCTTCCTCCTCCTCCTCCACACTGAGGAGTCCTCCAGTGGACGGCGGGGTTCAGACCCGGTCAGAAACTTTCACCCCTGGAGTTTTTATGTGTGAAGGAAACATCTTCTGCAACCGGCGCTGGACTCGTGTGGCTGGATGTCCGAGCAGGCTCCAGGATGGATCATTGTTCCCTAAACTACACGCACAAGACCTGATCCACTGAGTTATGACCGCAGGATGAAGAGGAAGAACAGTCCAGAGAGAAGGGGGGGAAGAAAATCATAAAAGTCTAAACAAAAAGAGGTAGAGAGAAAAAAACAGCGCCAGCAGCTCCTCTGACACTTTGTAGTTTGTAGCTCAACTCTGCAGGGAGCTGACTGCAGGGTAACCCCGCCCCCAGTGTGTGTGTGTGTGTGTGTGTGTGTGTGTGTGTGTGTGTGTGTGTGTGTTCCTGTCATTGAGCATATACGATCTGGAAAACATGTAACCTCAATCTGTTCAGCTCATCGTGCTGCCCACCAGTTCAGCACCATGGACAGCAGCAGCAGGGACCAGAGGACCGCCAGATTTACTGTAATTAACATCACATTGATTATAATTGTCTTCCAATTAATGTTTTTACATGAACTAATATGCTTTTTTTTGTTTATTAATCATTTACTTTATTTTAAACACCATTTGAGACCTTTACCATAACCATACTTTATGAAAGCACGTCATTGTTTGTTCATAGTAAAGTAACTATTGATTCAACATTAATTAACAATAATTTTACCATTAATTAACCCTCATGCAACTGTTGGTACATTGAATGACAGTCAATACAGCATAAAATCATGTATCCCATGTTATCAGACTTCCATTCTGTGGTCCTGGATGAGTTTTTGTAATTTTCCCTATTTTTCACCAGATATGTCAGTTGACCTGTATTTTGGCCCAGAGACAGAATACATACTATTTCTCTTGTGTCCTATAGGAGGCTTTGTCTCATAATAAAATGTAACCCTCATGCAACTGTTAAAAGACCACATTAAAGTGAAACTCTTGCCAAAATGCAACCAGGGCTTTTTTTTGTGAATGTATATGAGTCAAACCTTCGTGTTAAAGCATAATTACAACAAAAGAGGCACTTTGACACAGATTGACCGTATTTTCGTTTTCGGCTCAAACTCATTTTCAGTGGGAGTGCATGGGGCACTTTTATGCTAGCATCAAAATCGCTATTCTTAAAACACTAAGAAGGCTGGACACAACATGAAACTTTGCTCGTAGTATCACCAGGGTCTCTACACATGAACACGAGCATTGAGAACATTGTTTGTGTACACAGAGTTTACTAAAAAGACAGTTTTTGAATGACTCACGTTAGCGGTAGCTTCGTCCTCTAGCCGTCGTCATGGCAGCCCAGACGTACTCGGGGATCGACACGTCTGGTTAGTGTATGTGGTTCAGTTGAGCTGTGTGTAGAGACCCTGGTGATACTACGAGCAAAGTTTCATGTTGTGTCGAGCCTTCTTAGTGTTTTAAAAATAGAGATTTTGGTGCTAGCATAAAAGTGCCCCAAGCACTCCCACTGAAAATGAGTTTGAGCTGAAAACAAAAATACGGTCAATCTTAAAAGTGCCTCTTTCGTCGTAATTATGCTTTTACTTTCACTATGCTTTTGACTCATGAATATTCACAAATAAATCCTGGGTTGCATTTTGGCGAGAGTTTCACTTTAAGTAGAAAAAAATGTTGCATGTCAAAAGCTGACATGAAATACCAAATATTAACTATATGGAAATCAAAATTTTTCATTTTTTCATTAAAAAAAACAAAAACAAATGTCAACAAACTGGTATTTAAAAGGATCAAAATCCTGAAAAAATTAAATGAATATCTGTTAGTTATTATCAGGACTGATCTTGGTTGGTTTAAAAATGAAACCTTTTGCTTCATATCTTCCAAACTCTCTCTCCACTGTTTCCTATCAGCCTCTCAGCCGTTCTGTAAAATAAAGGCTAGAAAGTTAAAATAAATCTTTAAAAAAATGTTTACTACTGTAATTTCAGTGTATTCCTCACTATGTAGCTACAAATGTCAGACTAATGTTGTAGAGTGCAAACTAGTTTCCTCTCAGATGTATTTTACATTCTTTTATATTTCATGTCTTTGTTGGAGGTACATGTGCCTCCTCCGTACCTGTGAACGAGGTTGATAAACTACAGGAAGCGTTTTTCAGCACTTGAAATCAGGTACAGCCAGAAATATTCATTATCGAGGACATTTTTTCAGCTGATATCAAAGCTTTTTATTCATCGCATTGCCCCCTCAAAAATATCCTCATCAGGATCACGTCCACGAGCACACGGGAGAGGAGCCGTCCACGTCCCGTCATGAATAAAATGAGAATATTAATGTTTGAGGCTTTGAATATAAAGTGAGGGAGCATGTGGGAAGAGGCAGAAGCAATCAAAATCAACACATTTCCAATTATCTCATAAAAATACACAAAGTTTTATATTTGAGAAATATCTACGAATATTTCTTTATTCTTTAATGCACTAAATTCGACCAAATCTTTACTGCCGTTGTCTGTTTGTTGTTTAAGTCGTGTCATAAATATGAGGCCTGAGCAACAGTGGATGTTGATGAAACACCTGAACGGTTTTGTATTTAAACTTAAACTTCAATTTTTTTGCCCATTCAACTCAAATCAAACATCTGCTATTTGGTTCGGAACATTATATTTGACTACACTATTCTGGAAATGACTATATATATGTCAGAAATCACTGTAGTGATCAGCGATGTTAAACGCAGTAAAACACAAGAGCCAAGAGTTACTGAAATGGTATCATGATAATTCACTTTAATGTGGGTATCATACTGTAAGTGTCTCTCACGCGCGGGTAAAGACGGCGCATGCAACACATGTATACTGTCCCGTTACACATTTTCCCCGGGTTGCTTTATAAAAGTTGCCCTCTTGTCCTCCTCCTCATCCTCCCCATCCTCTCCTTCTCCTGCATGTTGCATAGTAAACACTTTATTCTCCCCCTCTTTTCCCCTCTCCCTCTCGTCGTACTTATCTCGTTTCCCTCCTCCTCGTAATGTACCGTGAGTGTTAGCTGGGGGCCGGGGGGGAGGGAGGGAAAAAGAAAGAGCAGAGATCAAATGAAGATTCAAGGGAAGGAGAAGAGGGAGAGGGGGAGGAAGAGAAGGGGGGGAAGATAAAAATGGAAAAACAAGGTAGAAAAGTGACATCTGGCAGGGATAAAGTGCAGAGAGAAACGGGGGATGTGAGGAATAGTGTACGATAACATGAAAACCACTTCTAGCTCATTCCTATTTACACATACACTGAAACACAAGTCATACAGAATAATTACATCTACTTTATATTTCACAGAATCTCATATTTTCTCGTGAAGGACGGCAAAACTTTTTTTTTTTTGCTCCGTGCTCTGTAAAGCAAACTCTTTAGCCACGCATGGTTTTGACACTATAAGAGACAGAGCGGTCGGAGTGGAAACTAAAAACTTTGATTTGAGCATGGAAATTTCAACACACAGAGGGAGGTTTTTTTTTATCCTCCTCTGTGTGATGTCGAAAAGCAAATCTTAAGGAACTACTGTACCCACAAATATGGCATGCATAGAGGAGCTGCACCACAAAGACTGTATAGGCCTACACAGCACTGACCCGCTGCGTACACAGTGCCATGGAGAAAGAGAAAGAGAGAGATTAAGCTAGGGGAAAAAAAGACAGAGACATTTTTAAATATCACTGCCGATCAGGCATTGGGGGGGATTTCTCTTTTTTTTTTTCCTTTTTCTTTTTTTTTTTTTGCATCAATTTGGAAGACAAGACGTGCTTAAGACTAAGTTCAGGACTAACTTAGACATGAGGTTATAAATCAGGACTGTTCATCATTCAAACCCTTCCTGCCTTTCAAACTGCAGCCTGCAGACACACGTGTGTGTGTGTGTGTGTGTGTGTGTGTGTGTGTGTGTGTGTGTGTGTGTGTGTGTGTGTGTGTGTGTGTATGTACTTCTATCTTTGTGAGGAACAACCATCGTAATGAGGACATCTCTGCACTGTAAGGACGTTTTTGCTGGTACTATCACATTTATGCGTTTCTTTTTTTAAAAACGTTGTTTTTGCACACTTGGGGTTTAATATGTGGAGAGAACAGATGATTTAACATCCACAGCTCTGATAAGACTTTTTCTAGCTTTCTAGCTTCCAGGTTTGTTTTACAATGTAAGCTTATGGAAAAAAAAGTCTTTTTGTGCTGTAGCGATGTGATAACGTGGGTTGGCCACTATGAAAACTGGCTTTAATGCCTGGCGCTCTACCTGGGGGCTTGCGCTTGGCCCATAGACTTTACATTGTGATTTCAAAAATCAATTCAAGGTGTCCCCGTCACCAGTTTGAAAGACGCCTCTTCTGTAATGGTGCTTTATTGGGAAAATACTTTTTGAGCCGCAGGGAGGTTTGTCATTCCAATACCCTGAGTGGCCACTGGGAAAGTCGGAAGCAAGGCTGAATGGCGCCGTCCAATGAGGTTCTATTAAAATCTGTGTTTAATTTCCAGTTTTAGGTCTCATTCCTGCGGCACTCTATTGGCAGACCACAACTTTAATGCTGCATACTGCGACCTACTGTCATTAAAACCAGTTTGGCTTTGGCTCCATTTATTTGTTATAATTTCATTTCTGTTCCAAATATATTGCGCGTCTCTCATTAAAAATGAGGTGCAGATTGTCGTTGTGATGGTTAATGTTTGGGTATGGGGCTCAGCAATGCATTACGTCAATGACAGTCCTCACAAATATAGAAAGAAGAACGTGTGTGTGTGTGTGTGTGTGTGTGTGTGTGAGCACATACATGACATATTGATCATGGAATGTTCATGATGCAACTTTTACATGTCGAACAGAAGGAAATCCAGTAAACAAACACACACTGCTGCTGATCGATAGAGCACTCGCACACAGCTACACATTCACTATGACTCTTGATCGCCGGTCTTTGCATTGACCCGCTTCACCACGAGGGCCTGTGAATACCACATGCGCCGAGAGTTGAATGGAAACTGTTTGGTTATTGGTCTGTTACTGGTCAAACTCAGTCCCCACGGTGACCAACCAGCAGCTAAAGCCACCTGCAGTCTGTCTTTTATTGTGTGTCTGTAACGATTGTGGTGGTTTATGATTGTTGTCCGGTTTAGATGCTGGTGTGGGCTGAGTTTGGATGAGATGCAGGGGCTTTAGCTTCACTGGTGCGATGGGATGCCGGATGAGTCGTCGATGAATGTAACTGGGCCGTAAAGTCTCGTCCGGGCTGCGTCCAACAGACAGGAACTCCCTCAGACTTGTATGATGTATTCGGGGTTGGTGTAGGAGAAGCCTTGAAACTCGTTCTGGTCCAGATTCATAATGAAGAGCTTGTCTGTGGGCGTCAGCTCCACCGCCATCTTGGTGAACTCCTTGTCAAAGTTGCCGACGTCGCGCCGAGATTTCTGCCAAGGAAGGAGAGAGAAGGGCGTAAGAACAACACAGCTTAGAGTTTGCACAGCGGCAAAAAGGCAGTTTAGAAAGAAGAAGGTTGACGACGATAGAGAGCACAAAGATGACGGGTAGAGAAGGAGGCGAGGGGGGTCAGAGACATTTTAATTATCTGCAGAGGTGGGACTAAGTCATTGTTGATGAAGGTCCTCAGTCATCCAGGTCATGGTAACTCTAAGTGCTGTATCGTAGGCAACTGGACGAGTTTCAGTTTCTTGGAGACGTTTCACCTCTGATCCAAGTAACTGGAGGGGTGCAGGCTTTTACACTCTGTGTGGGAGTGTCCTTACAGAGTCGCTGAGGACACGTGTGAGCTTCAAGAAACTGAAACATGTCCAGTCGCCTACGATGCAGCACTTAGGACTACAGTCTTTGTTTTGCAAGTTAAAAGCATGTCCCAAGTCTATTAATAGTACACTCAATTCTAAAGTCAAGACCAACAGGTCCCCAAGTGAGTCATAGTCCTATATGAAAGGACACACATTTTTATTTAGTGAAAACCAATACAATAATCTTAATTAAGTAATCATAAATGAGAGCTCGAAATCTGTAGTATTTAAACACATCTAATCTAAGTTGTTGTTGACAGGGATACAATGTACAAGCCTACAAGTTTAGGCAATTCAAAATAAATCAGAAAACCAATATAGAACTGTAAGTCAGCGTTTACTTTGATCAACCTATTATGTTTTATTGCAATCCACAATATGGTCTTTTATCGTCCCATCACTAGTGATGAAAACATAAAAGTGAAAGTTAAACAAAAATAAGTGTAAAGTTGCAACATAAAGAAAAAAATGTGTGTTGAATATAAATTAGTGTTAAATTCCTCCCGTTCATTTGGTATCAAAGACCTCTCCACGCTGGTACTTTGCAAAATAAGCTCATATCAGACACCAAGTTAAAATCTCCTCCTTTTTCCCTGTTGTGCTGCATTTAAGGAACAACAGCAATAAGGGAATTTTGTACTTTTATAAGGTCTAGCATTGGAAGATATCCACTTGATTTGACTAAACTAGATTTCTGAAGCCTCATTCAATTCACATTAACTGAGATGCTGTGATAGAAAAAACTTGCGAACCTATCCTTTAAATCTAAGTGCAGTCATAAGCGATTGGTGTTAAATTCTGAGTCAAGTTGTGTTTTTTTTGTCAGTCCAAGCTAAGTCTAGTCCACACCTCTGGTCGGCTGTAAATGGCGGCACCACAAGGAGTCCAGACTCAGAAACACACCACTGATTCCATACAGGACTGGGGAGAAGCAACTCGACAAGAAAAACAAACACAACCTGCCAGAAACCCAAGAAACACAGTCAAAGGATGAAAAAAGACCCATCGAAACACTTCAACAGCACAGATGCAGAAAGATCCAAGACAAAACTTCGAAAAGGCAGAGAGAGGAAATGTTCCGGTGCAGAACAGAAGAGGATCGATACGACAGACCAGCTGCAGCCCAAAACCACAACCGGAAAGGATTTCACACAGGGAAGTGAAGCAGTGAGCCCCAGGCAAGACACATGTATCACACACACACACACACACACACACACACACACACACACACACACACACACACACAAAGCATTTAGTTTCCTACCTCCTCCTTTTGTCTCATCACAGGGCTTCCAGCTGAAATGAGGAGGGTCTGCAAACTTTCCCACCTCTATCACTGGTCCACGAACGCACCACTAATTCAGCTCGTTTTGGTGTGTGAGGCCGGTGTGACGCTGCATATTTCACTGCTCCGGTGTGCGTTTGTTTTGTGGACTACATTTTACTTTAATCCCCCCGAATGATTGTTAACACACATTAATGTAGCGTTCTGTAAGCAGATATCTGGACTTTTGTATAGGAGTGTTTAATTAACGTAGCTGACAACAAGCATCTGTAATCAGAGTATAAACATTAATACCATAAACACATCATTACATCATCCATAAAATAGAAACAGATTGTTGTCGGTGTGTTATAGTAATATAGGGGATTTTTACAGACTGTGACAAAATGTTCTGTTCCTGAAAATGTCATTAACAATTCCAGAGGTTTGTAACTCCACTAATGCTTAAAAATACTTAGAGTAGAGCTCGTCTTAACAGAACGTTTTGTGGCCGCTTCATGTTCTTGGAGGATGGTTGTTGTTTTTCTAGTATTTAAGTTTTAAGAGACCTACGAAAACAAAGCCAAACACACAACTCTACAAAAGTGGCAGGTCCACGAGTGATTCAAGTGTCTTTGGCGTCTGTTAAAGTTTTTAGAATTTTATTTTATTATCAATATCAATTTTTGGCTTTTCTAATAAAATGTGATGAAGTGGACGCAGCAGAAGTTTTAACTGTTGACAAATTTATAAGCACTTACAAACATCCTCATATCTGCTTACAGCTACATTGTCATGTGTTAATTAGCTTCTTACTAAGTGTTGATACATTTTTGGAAAAGCTCTTTTGCCGGGAGTGAAAGAGAAGACTGAGACCACGCTTGTTTCCGCAGTAAATATCAAGCTAGAGCCAGCTTAACATCAAAACTTACAGCAGAGAGAAAAACAGGCTGAGAAATAGTCCAGAAACAACCTCACGAAAATCCACCAAGTTTGATGATTAACTAATAGTACATGTATAGCTATTATTTCGCTGTAAAACTAACAAAGGAAATGCTTTCTGAAGCATTTAATAAGCAATAATAAAGTTTTATAAACATCAGCTGCAACTTTATGATAAACAATTGCTTAATAAATGGCTTATAAATCATTACATTGGTAAAAAAAAAACTAAATACTATTAAGTTTGATTAATTATAAATAAAACATTCATTAATGATGGTTATAATAAAGTTTCTCAATTTTTGTTTTGTGATTTTTGTACAAATTAAAACAAACAAGACATAACATGCTAATTAGTGAGCTTTAGAGGTGGATGGATTTCCTTCACCACCTTCAGACAGACCCAGGCTAGCTCTTTATGCTAAGCTAAGCTAAGCTAATCATCTTGTAGCTTCCAAACACACGAGTCGAACTATTCTTCTTATCGAACTCACAGCAAGAAGCAAAACTGTCGAGCTGTTTCTTTGTTTCCATGTTGAGTGTGGCGACAGTAACAAGGCAGACACAGCAGAGGGAGTCTGGTAGGCACCAGTGAGTATATTATCAGTTTCCAGTCATACAGGACAATTACACAATCCACAGAAGCATCTCTCTCATCCAGAACAATTTATCCAAATATCTCTCTGATATAGAACTTGATATATATATATATATATATGTTTTTTCTCTCATTACGTCACCGTTACCATCGTCTCACAGAACCATCGTCTTTATCAGCGAGCATCTTTATACAACAGAAACAAATCAGCGCTGTCGCCGTGCTGCCGCCGTGCTTTTTGATACGAGCTCAAAGAACAAGATTTGACACATTATTACTAACCTGCATCGTTACACGGTTACAAAAGGAAAATACAACCTGCCTCACAATGAAACACACGTCTGCTCGGACAATTCATTTTACACATGAAAATGACTTTCCAGTGGTGTTGTATTGTTGGAGAACAGATAAGCTATAATGTATATTCTAATAATCATACATGTACTGCAAAATGGCACAAGATGGCTGCCCTTCATCACAGTTAATTGAGGACGATATCCTTCCACATCCTCGTGATTCTGAACCCTATTTGGCACTTTTGGACATCCCGTTTTTTTTTTTTCGTAGGCTAACAAACCACCAGCTTCACGAGACTCGCAGGGCTCAGTCATGTGTAAAACCACCCAGAACTGGTTGGCTACGAGCCCTCTGTCATTAAAAACACAGTGTCATGTGGAGAATGTTGAATCAGGAGAAAAGTAACAAGCTATCCGTCAAAAAATCACTAACTCGACGCAGACTTACACTCTTTCAGACTGCATGTATAAAGACTTCTATCCTGTGACTGGTTAAAAATTGAATCAGCAAAAGATTTTTTTCCGATAAGCTCACCACAACACTGACTGAACAGAAAGTGTAGAAGTATTTGGTCCTATAGACAAAAGTAAAAGTCAACATCAGGAAACTGATTAGTACTCAAACAATCATAGCAAAGCAATTGGTCAGTTTTCACTTACACTGTATGAATATTACCATTATGTGATCATAGTACACTCATCAATATTACTGATCTTCATAGTCAATATGCAATTACAGGGAGGGTGACACAGAGACGGAGCAGGCTCAGGCCGGACTCCAGCATGAACCTGCTGGTGTGAGCAGCCGGGCGGCATTCAGGAGCAACATCTCTGCACTGAAGATAGAAATACAGCCAGTAGAGCTGATATGAGAGCAGCAGTGTAACATGACATGCTAAACCAAAGTAAACTGAGAACAGTGCCACCGCTGGAAACAAGACTCCTACTGGCAACTTGACACTTGAATATCTGTTTTTTTCTCCTGATTGTTAGCATTAGAGCACCTGTCTGCATTTCCATCCGAACGTTATCTAAAGGAATAGTTTGGCGTTTTGAGGGAATGTATGTCCTTATTTGATTTTATCTCCAAGAGTTAGATGAGAGGATTGATACCGCTCCCGTCTCTGTACAGAGCTGGAGCTAGGTGGTGACTATTTTAACTGAGCAAGGAGACCGAAAGCCGTGGCTCTCCTCAAAAATACTGCTACCAAAGTTGAAGTTATCGAGTTAGAACATTTTACATTATCCTCCACACATTAAGAGAAATGTAAGAATGTGTGGTTTTCACAGGGAAGACTCTCAACCAATTGCATTGAGCTGCAAGCGAGTGTCACATGACCGATAGTTAGCTAATCACCTGGCTCTCCATCTGCATGAGGGTGAGGAGATAATGACTGAAGTTTCATTTTTCGATGAACTGTGCCTTTAAATAACTTGACAAAAGATTTGACGAGACTGTTGAGGATCACGCCAATTGTTTTCCTTGATGACATATACGAAATAACATATCAAAGATGAACCAATCAGGTCAATTAACAAGATTTACGGCATTTTTCAGACTAGCTAGAAATGCTAACGAACAGCCATGTCAGCCTCGTCCTGCAGGTCTTGGCAGTTTTCTCCAGAATCTTACATCTTTGGAAGGACTGTATATAAATATTTTGTTGTGCTTGCTTGTGATTGAACATTTAAACATGATTTTTTTTTATCTTTGGAAAGAGCCAAGCTAGTCGTTTCCTACTGCTTCCAGTCTTTATGCTAAGCTAGGCTAATTCCTTTGTATTTCCAGCTCCACACACAGGTACGAGATTGATGACATTGTTCTTATCCGACAGTAAAGAAAGTGAAGACGCATATTTTCCCCAAAATGCTGAACTATTCCTTTAACGTTTCATCCAGCTGAACGCAGCCTGGATATGACATCATGGTTTTTGTTTTTTTTTTGTTTTTGTTTTTTTTTAAACCCTTTTTTCTTGTTTTGTTTTAATGTATGTTTCTGAGGTGTGTTGGATTACTAGTGCAGCCCAATGATATGTGGCATGGTCAGTGAGTTGAGTGAGGGTACTCAGGGTTAACAAATGAGAAGCCTTGGAATTCTTCCTGGTCCAGGTTGGCTATAAGCTCCTGATCTGGGGGGGTCAGCTCTGGGGGGTGGCGCGTGAAAAAGCGATCAAAGTTCTCCGCATCACGCCCACACTGCCGTGGAGAGGAGAGAGAGAGAGAGAAAGAGATGGAGAGAGAGAGAGAGAGAGATATGGAGGGAGGATGGCGTGAGTTTGATGAGGGATGTGAAGAAATAAAGGACAACAACAAACGACAAAGAGAAAAAAGAGAAATACAACTAAAACATGGCGTCAACCAATCAAATCGCTCACAGCCGAAGCTGTGGATTTCCATTGGTCCGTGTGCGAGCCAGCGTCATCTCAGCTTCATCATTGGTGACTACGCTAACAAATCTCAGCTCTGCATTTGTCAGAGTAGTGAACAATGGCAGGTGATGGTTGGGGTTCAGGGGATGAGCGATCTTAAATGTTTCTATAACTTACCTTTACTAAGAATGTTATTTCCTTCGTTACTGCGACTGAATTCTAAAGTGATCAGCGATGATATATACAAGCTGAAGTGTGTGTGTGTGTGTGTGTGTGTGTGTATTACTGTAATACTCACAGCTTTAGGTTTGAAAGGCGGCTGGACTTCTTTATTCTCCAGTTTTTCCCAGTCTATATAGCGGAAGAAGGCGTGCTCCTTGATGTCCCGCTCCCCCTCTGGACCGCAGCCCAGGCGCTTACCTGGGTGCTTTGTCATGAGCTGAAAATCACACATACACACACACACACACACACACAGGCGCACAAGGTGAGAAGAGTTATTAAATGTCCGTGCATCTGTGGCCCCTTTCCAAACTGATCCCTATACATCTGCCCTTTGGATGAAATCACTCTCATGACTGTAGAGGGCACGCCGCATTACGAGGAAGAGGGGGGAAATCAGCAGGTGAACTCTGGCTGGGCAGTAATCCAGGTTTTGCAAAATACCAAATTCATTAGTCCCTCACTGACCTTAATTTACTTGCATCGCACTTTGCAATAAGTGTATTTACTGGCAACAACTGCCATTCAATGACAAGTAATTTTATACAACCCAGATCCAAGAAAATGTGGGTCACTGTGTAAAAGGTGAATGAATCCTACAGCGATCGGCCACGACATCACTGACAGGTGAAAGTGGAAAACACTGATCATCTTGTTGCACTACAATGTTCTGCTGGGAAAACTTGAGTCCTGGCATTCATGTAGATGCCACTTGACACACACCCAAATAATGTCACAGAGCATTCCCACCCTGACAGGGCACTCTGTGATAGCCGGACAATAAACCGCTGCTCAAGGTGTCGAACTGGCCTCCAATTTCCCAAGAGTTCAACCCGACTGAGCATTCGTGGGACATCCTGGAACAAGTCCAACGCATGGAGGCCCAACTTCACAACAGACAGGATGGTGATGCTTCCATGGATCAGATTTGTTCAAGAGCATCACATAAACGCTCAATCAAATAGAAATCTGGGGAAGGCCAGCTGGATGCCTTGAGTTATTTTTCCAGTTCCTCGGACTGTTCCTGAGCAGGTTTTGTGATGTGGGAGGACATTGCCATGCAAATAGATGGACAATGATAATAACTTGACAGTAGTTTTTCATGTTATGGCTGATTGTTGGATACATTTTGTTTTCTGGTAAACTAATTTTTGTAAATATATGTTTATTCTTGATTTGATGTCAGTAGCATGTTTCAAACGAGTTGGGACAGGGGCAACAGGTTAAAGTATCATGACTGGGTATGAAAGCGGGATCCTCGAAAGGCTCAGCTGTTCACAAGCAAGCATGTGGCAACACTTTGTGAAACACACGGTTGTAAAAAGGATATTACTTCATGGGCTCAGGAACACTTTGCGAAACACAGTTTGTTTGCCAACGATTGCATCAAATTTATGTGCTTTACCAAAACGTTTATGAGGCAGCGAGATGGAGTTCAGATTTTTATGGTGTTCCCTCCATAATCTGGCACTCGCACTCCTGCTTAGTGGAGATAAATCAGCCTCTCTGTTGGAGTTACTCTCTCACACTTTCACTTCAAACTAAGAGCCCTCACTATGGGAGTGCTTTCCAGTGGTCAGAGTGAACAGGAAGAGAGTTAAGGGCTGAGTGTGTGTGTGTGTGTGTGTGTGTGTGTGTGTGTGTGTGTGTGTGTGTGTGTGTGTGTGTGTGTGTGTGTGTGTGTGTGTGTGTGTGCGCGCTCTCACCCCCTTGCAGATCGCAACAGCTTCTTTGGACATGGATTTAGGGTAGGAGACATGATGCTCCATGATGGACTGGAACAGCTCGTCTTCATCCTCGCCGTCAAAAGGCGGCTGAATGAACAGAAACATACTTAATCACCTTCATCTCTTGTCACAGTTATCTGTTCTTGATAAAAAAAAGGTAACCACAGTCTATAAATACACACCTGTCCGGCAAGCATCTCATAGAGCAGAACTCCAAAGGCCCACCAGTCCACGGACTTCCCATAAGGCTGATACGCTATGATCTACACAGACACAACCGGAGAGTCTTGAGTCTTATTCTGAACTTAAAGCGGTAAAAACAACCTCAGATGAACTTGTAAACACACCTCTGGAGCGATGTAGTCCGGTGTTCCACAGAAAGTCTTTGTTGTTATTCCATCGAACATGTTTTCTTTGCACATGCCAAAGTCGGCGATCTTTATGTGGCCCTCGGCGTCCAGCATCACGTTGTCCAGCTTCAGATCCCTGAGAACACACACGCATGCAGGTATTACTACACATGTATTGTGTTGCGGTTGTAAACGGCACATCCAGACTCTGACTCACCGATACACGATGCCTTTGGAGTGAAGGAAGAAGAGTCCGATGGCGATCTCTGCAGCATAGAACCTGAAACACAAACACAAGTTTCTAACTGCATCTGTGTGTCTGTACTGTGTGTGTGTTACAGCTGCATGACGCAGATAGAAAACAACAATTTCTGGCACTTTTATGAAAAATGCACAATATTTTTTCCATTTTAATAAATGTTAGGGTCATTTGAGGCCAATTATTGTATTTTTTTAATTTCAATCTCAGTATCAGCATTTTTATCACTAGTGTGAAAAACAACCTCACTTTTTTTGTATCATCTTAAAATAAGCCTGCTTTGTTTTCATCAGTGCTTGAGTTTACTGAAATGCAGAGTGGTCATGTACCCTGTAAATTATTGACCTGATGAAGGTCTCTGTACAAAAAATGTTGTTGAAAAATGTATTCAGGATCTCGAGTGAGGTGAACGGTGTGCTGGAGTTGTTGATTTTGTCGTGTTTTTACCAAAAGAACTGCTGCAAGCATGTGAGAAATACATTTGTAAATGTCATGTTAGCAGCTAACTTGCCAACCTTTTTATTTGATAAACATTCATATAACTCTGTATTAGTACACTACTTAATATGTTTCGTAACCAGGTTACCACAAAATAATCACAACAACTGAAAAAGCTCAGTAGAGCAGAGGAGATCTGGAAACATTTTACCAGTCAAAGGAGAAAAGGACGAGCACAACAAACTTCAGTGCTAGTGCATAAAACTCCCCATCATTCAGCTTGTGTGTGTGTGTGTGTGTGTGTGTGTGTGTGTGTGCGCACTCACACAGCATGAGGCTCCTTGAACTTGCCGACCTGTTGGATCTGGTACATAAGGTCTCCTCCGTTTATATACTCCATGACAAAATACAATCGGTCCTATGACAGAAAGGTGAAGAGGTAAGGAAGGCGAGGAGCGTTAAACACTAAAAGCATAAGAGGAAGGAGAACATACAACAAAATCCAACAAAGAAAATGAGCTACGCTTTGCACTATGGCGAGTCGATCACCGGAATGAGGAAATAAACAGGAGTTCAACAACTTTTCCCCGCTGTTTTAAAGCAGCCTTGAGTTGTGAAGGCAGGCACGGAAACATACATTATCCATTTTGTTGTTGTTTTCAAATCGGCAAACACCGTTAAGATGAGATGAAAACGATGTATTTTTTCATTTTGGGGTGAACTGGCCCTTTAATGCGAGGTGTCGTGCACTACCATGGTTTGGAAACACGAGTGCAGCTGAGTGAGGAACGGTGGCTTCCCAGACAGAGCGAGGACTCTCTTCTCCACCATGGTGCACTCCACGTCGTCGTCCTGGATCACGACGTCCTTCTTGAGGATTTTGATGGCGTACAGCTCGTCCGTGCCCTTCCTCTCTGCCAGCATCACCTGCAGGGGAGCCCACGGAAAGAAACAAATGAGCCTCAGAGTGATTTGCTTTTGTTTTCCAGCCGCTGGCTCCAATTTATCAACATAAATAATGTTCACTAATGTGCACGACCTTGCCAAAGCTGCCCTTGCCCAGGACCATGATGAAGTTGAAGTCTGAGAGCTTGACCCGGTCCTGGTTGCCATTGCTGTCGTACTTGCAGACGGAGGAGGAGGAAGAGGAGTCTGTGGGCTTCCCTGGACCCACCCTCGCCCTCTGGAAGAGAAAAAAGAACAACAGGGGAAGATTATGAGGGGAGAATAAATAAACCCCAGATTAAGAAAGCACATCAAACCTGCTGTCTGCTTTGCGAGTCTCACCTCAAATTTTTGTCGCAGCTCCTCGTTGCCTTCCTCTCCTTCTGGCTGCACAGGAACATTAAAGTACTCTCCTTCCTCCTGGGAGAGAAGCTTAAACCTAAACCGCAGATAAAATCAAGGATTATTACCACACTGTGACAATAAATCCCTTAAATATTCACACCCCTGTTCCCTCTGCCTCTGTTACTTCTGTCTACCGCCCAATTATTCACCATCTCCTCTCCTCGTCGTGACACCTTACCATCCATCCACCCCTTGTTTCTGTAGCTCTGAGATCCCGAAGGACAGGGATCCCATGAAGTCGTTCCTGCTGGTCAAATCCCAGTCCCAGATCTCCACCGATAGACGGCGGTCCTTGTCACTTTCTTTTAGGCTACTGCAAAATTAAAAGACAAAAGGAGGAGGACAGTCGGATGATGATGTTCTTAAAATAGGTAAAAATGAGAACAACATTTGATTTCAAAGCCACATTCCCTCATATCTCTCTCTACTCAAACTAATATACACCTCATTGAATGACTTTATTTTTTTTCATGCCTGCGTTTTTCCAAGCAGTCACAGCGACCCAGAATAGCTGCAAGCAAAAAAACAGGGAAAGGAGAACGAGGACAGGGTCACTTGAATGAGCTCCAGTTAACTTTGTGCTTCTGTGACTAAAAATGGGGCCAAGAAAGTAACTGAAAATCAAAGTCATTGTCGGAAACCATTTGGAAAAGGGAAGGAAATACTTGGCCGGTGATTGGACGAAGCCATCCGTCTATCGAAATCTATCACAAGCTAACTTCAACCAATCGGATCAACAGTAAGAGAGCGCTACCGCCAGCAGCACAGGCAGCCGGTGAATAAAAGTGTAACCGAATCCAGTTGGGAGAAGAGCGAAAACCTGTTTTCAGTGCTGTTCTTTGCACTTCTATCATGAAATATACTCCGTAGCTCTGATATTACTGATGATATAGCAGCCGTACTTGCCAAAATTAAGTTTGCAAACCAAAGTGGGAGTCTGGGGGTCCTTCCACAGAAACTTCCCGTAAGAAACAGGAATTCTTATTTCCAGGATGTATTTCTCTCCAATTTCTTGTCCGTCTCTCGCTCGCTGAGGAGGACGAGAACACAAGAGTACGCGCTGTACAGTGTCAGAAACAGGTAAAGGGGTGAAGACGGGTGTGAATTTATTACAAATCTGGACAAAAAAAATTGACAAATCTGGACGGAAGGACGGCAAGTACGGCTGTAGCAGCTAATCTTGTTGCTTTTCGCTGGTCATGATATCTACATCACGCCTGTAGCTGCTGGAAGTTTGTCATCGCATGCTGATTTGTTCTTCGCCTCGAGACAAAAGAGGTAAAATTATCAGCTAAAGTGTCTAGTCTCCACACTCATATGTAAGACTGAGAGGGAATGTGGGAAGTCTTACAAGGTGAAGCTCTCGTTCCAGGTGGGGTTGAGGCAACATTTGATGGTCTTCGTCTTCTGCTTGCTCTCACTCTTGGGATCTGGGATCAGCTTGAGCTTGACGTAGGGGTCTGACAGGCCGTTGGGGTCCATGGGCACCAGGTTCTTCGCCTCTTTGACTGAGAGAGACACGGAGGACATGGTTAGAAAGAGTGTCAGAAGAAAGCGGAAAACATCACAAGACAACTCGCACTTTTAGACAGCTCGGTGCTGAATTTGTCCTTTTCCAGAGGACAGCAGGAAGTGAACCTGTGAGCTGTGAGATCTGGCCTGCCCTAAATAACTCTGGCTACATCTGACAGCAACACTTAACGACAGTTTAGCTTCTGTTCCATAATCAATCCACAGCTGTCTGAGAGAGAGGGAGCTGGCACGTGGACGCATGTCCCAGTGGCAATGTGGGTCAATCGTTGGATCATTGATCAGTTAATGGACTTTCCAGTTTTAGTCTTGGGCTGATAGAGCTTTGAGAGGCGCTCTGTGTGTGTGTGTGTGTGTGTGTGTGTGTGTGTGTGTGTGTGTGTGTGTGTGTGTGTGTGAATCAGATAGAGAAAAAAAAAATGAGAATGAAGAGACAGACAGAAGGAGAGTGCACTCACTGGTGACGGTCAGCGTGTCCTCTTTGATCTGGGCAGAGATCTGGATGCGTCCTCTCCTCTCGGTGTGATCGGTCCCGCACAGACTCGGCACGTTGGCCACACACCGCTTGTGGATATTCATCATACAGTCTGTACGCACACACACATACACACACACACAAACAGGCAACTCACAGTTAACTCTACTTAAATCGCCCCCAAAAATCAGCTAAAACGAAACGGAAAAAAACAAGATATCTGGGGAAAGATGCTTAAAACTGTGTAGAGATGAGTGTACATATTCTTTTCATCAGATTTATAAAGCCATGTGTTAATCATTGTTCACTTTCTCTCCCACAATTATCCAGAAACGTATGAAGAAATGTCCCTGAACATCTGTTTGTTTCTCCTCCACCACACATTACAGTACACTTATTGAAGCACACTGATGGTAAGTAGATTTTTGAGAAGTATAATCATTTTCACGTCCATCATAACACACTACAAGTATTTGCAAGTCCTGTTTGTAAGTGTACTTAAATACACTTAAATAAAGAATGAAAGAATATTAAAATAAGTATTCTTTATTATACCTGTACTGCACCAACATACTACTACATTTTTTATTTCATATAATTCTTATACACAGAATTACACATATACAATTATATCGATATATATATATATATATATATATATATATATATATATATATATTATATATATATATATATATATATATATATATATATATATATATATATATATATATATATATATATATATATATATATATATTAGAATCGAATATTCTTGCAATAACGTGCACTTTTTAGAAGTATATCTATTTTCAATACTGAGAGATTCAACTTACTAAAAACACATTTTTTGAAGCACACTATTACAAAGCAGAATCAAATCAAGCATAAAAACAAAGTATACATATTATAAACTTGTGTACACTTAAATTATATCTATAATACACGACAGTTTACAGTTGCTGAGACAGGTGTCTATACTGTACATTACTGTGCTGCTTTTTGCTCTTATTGTTCTTCTGGAAACTGAAATCCATCTCATCACTTGTGTCCACACAATCTGCTGCATCTCATTTTTTTTGGCCTACATTAAATCACACAAGTTTTGAAAAGTGACGTAGCCTCCGGGACAGCTTGTGATGTGGTCAGATGGTTTTCAGAAGCTCTCGGAAGAGACGACCCGCTGTGTCTGGACACGAGCCTGGATTTCGTCTCGAGGGTTTTTTTGTTTTCAGATGTAAGAAAATGCGTCAGCGACAAGCAGAAATGTGGCAAAGACCCTGGACTGTTCCTGAAAGACGCCTGCTAGTAGAATTTTACACTTTATTTTCAACTAAAACACTGACTTAGTTGAAGAAAATGTCCATTACTGTGATTTTACAGCTCTCTTCAGTTTTACTTACATCCTGGATTTATTTGCATTGAGTTCAGCTGCACAGGCAAGCATAAAAAAAAACATCTAATGGTGCATTTCTTCATGGTGAGGAGTTAAAAATAGAACTCTTCGTGTAATTCCTCAGTCGTTCCACTAGATGTCAGACTGCTCTGATGCACAAAGCGCCACTTTGGCTCCGCTCACTCTGGGTGGTGCAGAGGTGGAGAGTGAGCATGAGATCATTTACAGTCTCTGTGTGTTATATCCCGTGATAACTTGTTTTTCTTTATTAATGTATTTAAATCTTTAGGTGGTGCACTGAACACATCACTCATTCATGTAACTGGACATCACTATCTGGCTCCTCTCAGCTACATTAAAACTTTATAGCCTGAAGAGGGATGACCCAGAAAAGACAAGTGTTTGATGCAGCAGAACGAGACTCATCGCATCACCGTGGCGAATCTAGGATACTGAGCTTTTTGTATTTTTCTTGTTGTCCTGTTTTAGGTCGTCCCAGTACAAAGCCAGGAGACAGGGCATTAGGATTCAAATTAGAAACTCAAGTTTTGAAGAGCAGTTGAAGAAGATCAATGTGTCCTTTTGTTCTACAACTGAGAAACTTAAAACAAAATCCAATATTGATGCTGTTTAGAGGGAGACGGCCATTAGTGCTTTGAAATTTAGAGGGTAACACATCAAAGTGTGTTTGCAGGTCTTTGGATTGTAATATTGCATTTATAAAAAAAAAATAGTATAAAGCCTTTTGCGGCTCCAGAGGAAGCTGCATTTAATCTAATCAAGTACCTTCAGTTATTTCACTCAAGTTGCATTGTGGGTAATGTAGGCACCAGCTTTAAAAAAGCAGTCCACTGGTGTAGCACTGCATTCTTGTAACACTGCTGGACACGAACAGTTTGAAAATTAACCATCAAAATTGAGAGATATCGCCTTTTTTTTTTTTTATCCCAACCGTTCATCTTCCTTTTCAAAACCAGACGCCTTCATTACCCAGAACTTGACTTCGCCACTGAGTAACATCACTGGACGCAAATTATCAGATTACATGCAGCTTCCTCTTGAGGCCAAAAAAGGCTTTATACTACTTTTTCACATTTACGGTCGAACTCCCCAAGACCTGTCAAACAGTTAAATGTGTAAAATTGGTGGGGTTGCCGTTTAACTAGTGCCAAATGATGAGGTCAGTGAGAGCCCACAGAATACTGAGATACCAGGTTTAGGACCTTTCTTTAACAGGAACGTTGCAGATTTTCAACAAACTCTGCATCACAACATGTTGACCTTCGCTCTATTTCACCTGAAACAAGAGCCCAGCTTCAAATTACGTAAAATGTGTCATCTCTTGGATCGATGGAGGGGCGTCTCACCAAACTACGATCAAGCCGTCTAAACTAGGGAGTCCCGATGAACTATAAACCAAAGACTCTGTTACTACACTGACTATTTCTTGCCTAAAACCATTAACAAACATATTTTAGCCGACAGTTGAGATGCAATAGAGAAAATCGTGAACAGTATGTGGCGGCCATATTGTTTTAAAGTCTTAGAATGAAACTCAAACTGTAAAATAAGGCAGATCGAATATGAACAACACCTAAAATGTTCTCAGAAACACATTTTAGCATCTTGTTTAACTTTAATATGATGACATTAGTCACCATCTGTCCACCTTACTGCTTCCCATCACTGGAAGTGTTTATTGACCCGGTGTGGTGCAGTGCATTCTGGTTGATGTAGGTTTTTTCTACCTTTTGAGCAAAAAGGGAATAGCACGGCCCTTTTTCTCTCTGTGTTTTCTGGTCATGTAGCACCAATTTCAAAAATATGTGTGTCCTCCCACTGTATAGACAGACAGAGCAGTATTTCTTTAAGCACAATTATTGCCTGAAACTTACTTTTGATCGGCCAGTACACTCAAGATCAGATTACTGTAAAAGACTTGTACTCGAGTGCCATTTGTGTGGGTGACTTTCATTTTGTGTTTGACTTCTGGAAACTTTTCACAACACTGCAAATCATGCGTTCAAAACAAACTGAACTTCATCTCTAACCTTATCAGCGAGAACCCGAAGAATACTGAAATACCAAACACATCACAAGAGTCTTCATATTCTGTATAATAATTAAGTTAATAACCAGCCAAAGGGGGATGATTTCAGGGAACATCGCTGCATTTCAACTATACAGTGTGTAGTCTAAAAAAAAAAGAAATTTGCAAAAGACACACAGAGCTTCCTGTCATATGTGGTTTGTTTACGTGGATTAATCTACAGCTAATCGCCTTCAGGAGCTGTGTTGAATAAGGGATTTCAGTATTTTCAGGAGGAACAAAACCACCCCTGCCCTTTTCCAATCCTTTTTCAGTGCATCTAGTGAGTAAATATAACTGCGTAAAAGCCGCTGCAAAGTCAAAGTCCATCAAACACAGTGTGCTGCACACAGGTACAATGAGGAACCGTCTCCCCGCTGAATAATGTTCGTCATGGCTGGAGAGACACGCTGCAGCGATGTAGCCCACTTCCTGTTTGTGTCTTTGTTGCCAACAGCAATAAATATGACTTGACGGCATGAATGTAAAAACTATTCACTCATTGTCGTGAGAAGCTGATAACATCTTCAGTTGCCCGTCAGTATAATGATAATACTCATCTATCAGACTGATGTTATGACTCGTGAGCAGGTCGATTATTGTAAATGTTTATTGAAAGGTTTTAAGTGAGCTGAGTAAAATGTGGATTATGAGGCTATAAAAACATACAGTTGTTTACTCTGTCTCTATTTTCTGATTTGTGGACAAGTGAAAGGGAAATAATATAAGCTCTCTTGGATTAAAGCTGTTGCAAAGTCTATTTAACGTACGTAAGTGAAGGAAGGATCAGCTCTGAAGAGGCAAAAGTGTGCGACTGACTAAATTCATTTCATTGTCTTCGGACTAGAAAACCTTCACTTGTGTCCAAACGTAAAGAAGTATCAAAGAGTTTAAACCCTCAAAGACCGAGAACAACTTTGGGGCAACCGACTCTCTAATTTTGTTTCAGTCAGCATCAAGTGTCATACATACATTATCTTATTCAGGGGAACCTTAAGTTTCAGTTTGGCTCATGTACAGTCAGAACTGTACATCTGGTTTGTATGATAATGGAAGAATTTACCAGTACTGTTTTTAAAAAGACACTAGTCAAAATGTGGCACCAAACAGAACCTCAGGAAGTTAAATGTTATTTTAATTATGTGATCGGTTTGGTTTACGTCTGACCATTCCTTAGAAACTTACAGCCGTTTATTCAGTTAAAATGTATGATGTAATTAAATTAATTTCTTTTTATTTTCATTTACTGATCATGTGGATGTGTCAAAAAACTTTTCAATAAATAAAGTATTTTAAAAAATAGTAAAATTCCACTAAACATGAATGGAACTGAATATTCTAAATATATAGTTTTTTCTAGAGCAGCAACAGTTGTGTTTACTCCAGCAAAATCACAGTAAACTCAATAATCTCTCACTGGGAACAAACCCAAAATGTCAACACAATAAATAATATTCCTGACATTAAAATATTGAGTTAAGTCTAGAGAAGGCGGAGGTGATTCACTGCCTGCAGGTACCGCTGGCAGAGGGAGGAGGGGCTGGTTTGTATCAGCAAAGAGTGAGAATTTGACATATTTTAAGATACTGCTACGAGACAAACTAAGATAAACAATTAAGATCACATACAGGCGCACTGGTAGCTTCTCTGTAACAACTTGGTGAAGACGATCATTATCACAACTGTACAGTTTGTGGGTCAGACAATGAGTATAAACCTTTGATCAGCAGAGAGGAGCTGCAGATTGAGATGATAAGTGTCTGTGGGTTCATCACTCAAGTGATCAAGTAAACATTGTCATTGTTCTTATAAAAATATCGAGGACAGCTGCTCGAAACAGGACTGAGACTTGAGCTCACTATTTGTCAGTATGGACGAGACAAAACTGGAAATAAAAAGACACAGAAATGGCCTGAGCGGTCCGTGTGACATCAGTGAAGCAGGTAATGTGTGATATTTGTGTACGTACGGTCACATTTCATGCCCTGGTGTATCAGCCCGTAGAGGAGGGAGCCACAGTGGTCACAGAAGGTCGGGCTGGAGTAAGTGTGGACCTTAAACTTGTGTTTACTTCGAGGATCCTGCAGAGGAGAGAGAAGAAATCAGTGTTTGAGTGACCCAGGTGGTTTCAGCACAGATCCTGCTGGACTCCATTAAAAGATTTGAAACCGCAACTTCATGTTTTCTCAGTTGGGAGTTACTTAAAGGGTCAGTTCACCAAACCATGTTCTCACTTTCTGTACCTTCAGTGTTATATTACTGTGCTGACAGTTTTGGTTCTGATCGCACAGGTTTTGAGACACAATATATGGTCAGAAGTTTGTGGACAGCCCAGAATTTTCATGCCACATGAGATTGTTGAACATCTTACTCCTAACAGGAATATTATGGTCCGCTTATATTAAACCATTCAGTGTTCACTTCACTGGACAGTCTTTCCTCTCAACATTTTGGAACCTGGCTGAAGGGATTTGCTTCCTAATCTGCTGTAAGTACATGAGTGAGGTTGCCACTGATGCTAGATGTTAGAGTTCTTCCACAGCAAACTGGGAAATCCATTTCAGTATGGACCGTGTTGTGCACACACGCATCATCGTCATACTTGCCAACCTTTTCCCAAGGACTCACATGTTTTATTGCCCTCTCCCAGTTTCCAGTTTTTAAATCCAAGGTCACACTTCTCCTGTATTTCTTCCCATATCTGATGATTTCTCACACATTTTCCCCTTTTAGTAATCAAAACCTGTTTCTGGCACTGTGCGGTGCGTCGCTTGCTGTTCTGTTGCACCTCGTCCTCCTCAGTGAGTGAGAGACAGACGGAAATAGAGAGGAGAAAATATATTTAAACAAAATTGAGACACCCAGGAGAGAAGACTTTCCATTTCTTACGTAGATTTAAAGGAAAGAGGCTGGAAAATCTGCCACGTCTATTTTCTGTCGATCACGTGGGTCACCGACATCAGTCGCCATCGAGAGGCTGACAGACACAGAACTGTGGCTTGAACAGACTCTCTAAAAATCAATGAATGAATGAAAAGTGATAAATATACTTTAAGCCACAGATTTATGCAAGTTTACACTAGAGGGGAAATTATGCTGGGTTATTTTCTGAGAATAAAAAATAAAATGAATGATTTTTTGTCATGAAAATGCGGTCGAATTTCACTTAAGATTTTGTTATGTTCATTCTTTAAATGTCACTTCAATGCAGGAAACACAGTCCTTAATCTCAAAGTCTTCTGCGGTACGTTCCCGAGAACACAGCTGTGGTTTCTAATTCCTCCCTATTTTTGACGCCTCAAGGTTGGCAAATACGATTATCATGCCGCGACACAAAGATCTTCCTCAAATTGTTGACATAATGTTAAAACATTACAATTGTCCATAATGCTGTGTTGTGCATTCTTATTGACTTTGAATTTTCAAGCATAAATGTCAAATGTTTGCTGCTTCCAGCCTCGTAAATGTAACAATCTGCTGCTTTTCTCCGACACGTCTGAGAGTAAATGAAGAGTATTTGGGTTTTAGAAGAAAAGAAGACGTCCACTGAGCTCGTGGAACATTGTGATGAGCATTTTGAAGACTAAACGATTATTTAAGAAGTCATGAAAATAACTGGCGGATTAATCAATAATAAATGTGATCATTTGTTGCAGCGCTAGAGGGGACGAGAAAATAAAGCAGGAAAGCAAAAGTACTATTGGCTATGAAGGTGAATATAAGCTATAATTTTGTCCTCTTTGGGTGAATTGATCGTTTAAATATTGCCTCCAACAGAGAGCGAGAAAGAGAGCGAGAGCGAGAGAGAGAGAGAGAGGATGGAGTGGTGATTGAATATTTGGAGGAGGCTCAAAAAACAGGAAAACAACAAAACAGCTTTGATGATATAACGAAAACAAAGAAAAGACAGAGGAGTTACAGATTAATAAGCATCGGTCATATGACTTCAGATCCATGCTGACTCACAAACTGTGTGTGCGTCTGTTTGCTTGCGTGTGTGTGTGTGTGTGTGTGTGTGTGTGTGTGTGTGTGTGTGTGTGTGTGTGTGTGTGTGTGAGATACTGGCTCATTAACCTGAGGCAGCCAGGCAGCACATTCTCTCTTTACTGACACATCTCAGTGTGATTTAGGGCTGACAGCTCAGCAGGAGAGAGGACAAGAGGTTACATCTGTGTGTGTGTGTGTGTGTGTGTGTGTGGTGTGCGCGTGTTTAACAGCCTGTTCTGACCTCGCTGAACAATCACTAACCGTTTGTGTAATAAATGTTTAACTTGACACATGACTGGAGTGACTACCTCACTGTAGATTTAATTAAGTGAATATTAATTTTGATTAATTCTGGATATTAATTAAAATGTATTCATTTAATTAAGTTGATAAAAAGTGAAGGATTAAGTAAAGCAGGTTGTGCATATGGTTTCCAGGTGTGTGTATATCTGTGTATGTATACAATGCAGTGACAGAACATAATTAACTGATTAACTGTTGATTTACTGGCATCAAATGGACAATAAAGTTGTAAAGCTACGTTTCAAGGTTCCTGTCCTGCATTCAACTGTTGGCACAGATCAGGTGAACATCACTTTTATATGCTGGGGGATGTGTGTGGTATTTTGACAGCGGACAGCTCAGGTTTCCTAGAAAAGACACGCGCTGTGCATAAAATCTGTCGCACAACAAACAAATACCATGACGATGCAACAAATTTGAGGTAACCACGTTAGCTGTTTTCAACCTGAGCAAACATCTGCAACCAGACGGATTCATGTTTCGTCTTTGTTACGCGTAAGAACCGAGATAAGCCACATAAAAGCTGGTATTGAGAATATGCAGCTTTTCACGCTATGGGCGACTGTAGTCTAGAGTTTTGAGAATGACTTTCTAAATAGAAAGGGAGTTCAGATGTATTATATTTATCAATTCATGTCAATTTCCTGCCTTCAAATTGTCTGATAAATATCTTGAGGTCAGCAATACGGTTAAATATCAGATGATGATATTTATAGGCAAAGCTGCATGATGCATGCACAAACAAGCATGCTTTCACATATCTTACAATGTGTACAGACGGAGTGAAGATCTAACTGTGCACCACTGTTTACTGCACAGTTATGGTCAAACTACAGAAAAGCAAGCGTGTGGAGACTTCAAGCAGCTCATCCTGTCATGATGCCGTGAGAATATAACTTCAGAGACCAGGATCGAAGAGTGCAGGTGAAATGTTTGTGGCTGCAGGAGTCAATACCTTCAAAGCCGTTTTAAGAAATCTCATTTATACATTTCTTTGCTGTCTTAATGTCTCTGAAAAGGGAAATCATCTGGTTTCATCACAAGTAAGATTTAGCACCACACACACTAATAGTTCCAGCTGTGGAGAAATCAGAACAGCTGTCTCTTTTTAGGACACTAATATATTTTCATCTTTTAAACAATGATCCTTTTGATTTCTTTATGTGATGGATTTATTTATCTGACTGCACTGCAACTGATGTGACACTTCGAGATACAATGTTATGAATTCGAGTCGTTGACAGGTGAATTGTACTTGATTCGACCCGTGAGTTTACACCTCTAGTGTGAGTGTACGTTTCTTCTCTACTTACATCGGAGGCAGGTCCCTTGTCGGCCCCCGGACAGGAGAAGGTGACAAATTCATGACAGCGCTTGTGGACCACAAAACAGCACACTGTGGGGAAGAGAAAAGTGAAATGTCACCTCGGGCTTCCTTACAAAGCCAAATAAGTCGACACAGCAGCAACAAAGAGATGAATCAATATGTCAATTATGTGGCATTAGTCACTGAACAATAGCCTCTCATATTTCAGCAGTTCCCATTTGCACCTTCATGCTGTCAACATTCATATTTAGTGTTGCCATTTCAGTCAGGATGATTTTTACATTTCACAGCTGCATGGTGGGATATCTCTTAATCACATTAATGACATTAGAGCTGCCACAGGAAGCTTCCCGCAGAGGTAGCTTCAAATGGCAGCAGGTTACACAACCTGGTGACTTGACTGCTGGAAGTTGTGCTAAAAAAATCATTTAGTGTAGCTACAGACTGAAGTAATACTCTGCATACTCTCAGCCTAACATAACCGATACGTCCCAGTACCATGTACAAGTAAATCTTTGTAGCCGAAAAACAAAAAAGTGAAGCAGGAACAGAAACACACACACACACACGCACACACAGAATCAATCGTCAGGACAAAACATGGTTTCGTTCTGATCAGCTCATGAAAAAGTAGAGAAACACGTTCAAACTCTGACATTACAAATCCTCTGAAAATGGACAGACGCTGTAAGTGAAGTACACGTAATTCACATGTTTATAAAAAGGTCTAAAGTTCCCCTGGTGATGGAGTTTGCATCAGACCTCAGTAAACGTTCTCTCAATGAACTTAATATTGTGTGGTCTCCAGATGTTTCACAAGTGTTATTTTCACATGCGTCTGTCAGATGCTTAAAATAAAGTGTGGCTAAAATGAGGTGAAAAGAAATCCCCTGGTGATTTTTTTATCTCAGAGATAAAAACTTTCATATGTGCATTTCCCGCGTGATACAAACTGTATATATAGTCATTTCAATTTCAAATCCAAAATGCTCTTAAGACACCAACATGTAGGTTGGAGTTGTGCAAGAGAGACGGACAAGCTTGTCTAATTCAGTCCAGAGGGGCTACAAATGTCAGAGGAGAGTGGAGCTGATGCACTCAAATCTCTTGTGTCAAAACAAACTAAAAAATCTGTAATGAAAAGTGAGAACCACTTAGGAACTACTGAATCGTGCACAGTAGATAATCTCACTCATCACAAATGAATCCATTTCGGTTGTCCGACACAGCTCCTGTTTACACGTGCAAACAGCCTCAGCAGAAACTGTTGCAGCTTTATGTAAATGTTGGCATTTTGTATGTTCTTGTGAAATAAGGTAAAACTGAGCCCCGAGCAAGAAGATCTGTGGAATGGAAAGCATGACTTTCTCTCTAGAGGAGGTCCGGAGGAGCAATCATACTCAGAAAATGGGAATATATGGACTATATTGCAGCAGAAGTGGAGGCTACCTTCCCGTGAACATCTGTGCACAATAACAGACATTTGACATGTAGAATCATGATTATTTTACAGGTGTGCCTCCTCTTTTGTTTCATTATGAATCATAATCCCTTGAGTCGCTATTAAATCTAACAGAGACATGAAGATATTCTTCAAATTGTTGCTGCGTGGATGGTTTGTCTTAATTTGGTGCTTGAAAATGAAAATTCAGTATTTTGGGGGTTTCGGACTGTTGGTTGGACAACGTGATCAATCTGAAGGCATCGTCAGCTTTAGAACAAGCAATCCATCGTTGGAGTCAATTAAAGGCACACAAATCCAAACACTTGCTGATCTGAGCTTCTCACATGTGAACATTTGTCTTCGTCTTGTTTAGCAGCAAACTGAATCTCTTGGAGTTTTGGACTAGGCTTGGGCCGATATTAGATATTATCAAATATCGCGATATTCGTCACCGTAAGCGATATTTCTTACAATATCTAGTATCTCACAGCTGTGTGATTCTTCACCTGGGAGGAACTACTCTGACTGTATGTCACCTTTGGCCCTCTAGAGTTTAGTGGGAAGGGAATCAGTGGCAGACGAGCTGCACTTAATATATCATACTATAACATTTAATATCTAATTTAAACGTTTTTAACTATATTGTGTACCGCGACATATAAAACCTATTTTTGACAGTTGTTTAGACAAAACCAGCTCGTTAACTATGTCTGTTTGGGCTTTAGGAAATTGTGATGGACATTTTCAATATGTGACATTTTGACACCAAACAAGAATTGAGAATTAAGAAAATAACCTGCAGAAGAATCAATGTTGAATATTATCGTGAGCTGCAAACTCAGAACAAGTGAAACATACAGTCGTGCTGAATTTGAGCGGAGCTGCTATTAGACAGACATTCAGCCAGGAAGCTAATCTGAGATCAGATCGTCAGTCAGTATATCTTGAACAGCAAAGAGAAGTCACAAGGCGCACAGCAGTCTCAGTCTGGGTCTGATGCAAATAAAGTACAAATGGCTTTTTAATTTGGATCAGTCACTTCCTTCAGACGAAGACGTGAACATGACCGACACCAGAACAGAAGAGCAGATCAGACTTCTCGTCTGTAGCTCTGTGGTTTTAAAACCTCACATCGCTACTGATGTGTATTTGAATACAAATCAAACACAGGGCTGATTTAAACCACTTCCACTGTATAATGACCTGCAGCCTCAACCAGAAACTCAATTACGCCATCAGCACGGTTTAATGTTACAACAGTACTGCATGATTATGGAAATATTAACGTGGATGATGCAACCGCAACCACTAGACACACACACAGACACACACACACACACACACACACAGGGTGACATTACGCTCTGGTTTAATCTTAATTATTCACATTCTCGTTACATTTTCATGAGGCACTGTGGCAACTGGCTACACTTTCCGCTGGTTTCCAGCAGTTAAGCAACAGAGTGCTTGTGTTTGTTTATACGTGTGTGTGTGTGTGTGTGTGTGTCTGTGTGTGTGCCGGTTTAACTTAAAATACCGACAGATACAACAGACACAGCAGTCACAGATGGTGAGCAGGGTGTAACGTGGTAGAACTCAGTCCGTGTGTAGCTGTGCACAATGCAAATGAACAGACACATGGTGAGGATGGTGACCGAAAAAAAAAAGAAAAAAAAAAAGGGAAACGCAGAGACAAAAAGAAGAAGACAATGAGAGAGAGGAAAATAAAGAATGAAGAAATTAAGCCAGAGCGAAAGAGATAGAGTGTGTGTGTGTGTGTGTGTGTGTGTGTGTGTGTGTGTGTGTGTGTGTGTGTGTGTGTGTGTGTGGGCAGGAAGGGATGGGGGCACAGCTGGGTTTGAGGCAATGTGAGGGGGCGGAGAATTCATTTGTGTGTTTGCAGTGTGTCAGAAAGACAGAAACAGAACTGGAGCAACAGAAAACACGCTGAAGGATGCAGACACACTTTACAGCTTTTTGTTCATAAATCTGCTCAGTCACTCACACACACACACACACACACACACACACACACACACCTGGGCACGCACGCACGCACGAGCACACACGCATAAGTACACGCTACTGAAAGACAGGCCTAGTGACCTGCCGATGAGGTCTTTGCTCTGTTGCCTAGCAACCAGGCTGAGCCCTACAGTCGAGTCTACACAAGCCGCCCCGTTTTGTCCGACTGACAGCGAGGACAGCAAATCAGAGCCGGTCCAAAAAAAAACGATCCCTGCGTTGAACTGCCAGGACGACAGCGGGCCGACAGTTTCACATCAACAGGAGCTTCAGGAAGTTCCCTCCATCTTGGACCATTTTCCACAAACCACAGACGGAGGCACTTGTAATCATTGCCCGGGCCTCAACAAGCCTGAGCAAACTGGAATAAACCATAGAGATTAGACCCTTCTGCTGAGCAGCTCTCTGAAGAGTCTGGCTGACGCAACGCTCAGGTCACATCGTTTAGACCCTGATTACAAGCAGAACTGAGTCAGAAGAAGCTGTCTGTTGTATTTCTGCAACAGCAGCAACAAACTCTCCCGCTTTGTGAAAGGAAATATAGAAGTGTCAACAAACCGCAGTGGAAAAAGGCTGTTAAACCTTCATGCATTACATATTGTTAACAGTATAATAATTGATTCATGTCATTTAAAAAGGACCAGCCTGCAGGATTCAGTGGTTACAGATCTCCTCACCCTCCCTGACGGTTGTCACTAATATGCTAAAGACGCGCTCTAGTGTTTGGTTTGTACGCTACTGTAGAAACATGTCAGACTGTGTGGAAGAAAAGGCCCCAGGAAGAGCGCCAGGCTCTGAAGCCAACTGTCATAGTGGCCAAACAGTGTAATTAAAACGTCGCGCGACACACTGAGACCCTAAAATACTTTTTTTCCATAAGCCTGCATTGTGAAGGAAGCAGCTGTAAAACGGTGGATCATTTCTTTTGGACATCACGACCAGAAGAGCTGCAAGATTAAACTATTTTATCTCATAGTCGGGCGCTGAAGTGGAAGTTAGCCCTCGCGGTCTGCTGAAGTCTCCAGTGCATCTGGGTATTTTTATAGCCAAGAAGTCGAGCTATTTTGGCCACCTAACAGCTTTTACTGGAATTAACTGGGCTCCACCTCCAACACAGTGTCCAGAGTCTACTACAACATCATTATCATATATTCTTTTCTGCCAATAGATCCTCCTAAAATTCTACACACTGGATTTTTAAGAAGGAGCTATAAAAGTCTGTTTATTTCTGGTTCTACTCTCCAGATCAAACTTCTCCAACTACCTAATTCATTATTACCTAAAGATTTGGATGAAGTTGTCGACGCCTCATTTTATTCACTGTTCATAAAACGGGTTTAATTCTCCATGAACGAGCTCGGCGCTGGCTGCAGGGATGCTAGCTGCGGGCGCTGCGGGGAACTCGGCGTTCAGCCTGTCAAACGCTGCACACGCTTCGGCTTTTATATTGTGTGTTTGACCAGGTGTTTCCTCAAGATAGATGTTTTGTTTTGGTCAGCTTTGTATTTGACATTACACACATTTGATCATTGATATCTGATAGTTGGCTGCCTGGAAGCGACAGACTGAACAAAGTTGAGTCCGACAACGATTTAAACACCTGATAAAAAAAAACATCTGGTCCCTTTTTTTCCAGATCTTTCTAATAAAATAATCCCAACTACCATCAGTCATCAATTCTTATCCAGCTACCTTGGTCACTACAAGCAGCTTCGGCACATACATGACTGTCTGATGGCTGAGTGTGGATCGAGTGATTGCACGCAGACATTCAGAATTGGTGTTTTCAGTCAAAGACACCTCATAAATGTATTGTTTATATTTGTATTACTGAAGGGAAGACAAAAAGGTCCGCGGAGACACATCAGAGATGATCCTTAAGCATCAAAGCGTCTGAGTGGGTGGACTGGTGTTTGTGTTTGATTGACAGCTCAGCAGTCAGGGGAGTCCAACTACTCGTACGGAAATACAACGTAAACAAACTTGTGCTGGTAACTGTAGCCTGTGAGAGATTCATAGATACCGTTTTTGATGTTTCCTAAATCCTACAAAGGCAGGACAAGCCACACATTCCACATATACACCAACTTACGCAGCTATTTTAGTCTTTGACAGTCAGGACGAAGCATAAATCGGCAAGTAAATGTATTATTTGACGGCCCCGGGCGTCTGCTAGGACATGCAGTGCGTTGCTGGCCAGTGCCTCCACTTTCCATTAAACCATGCCCCACCATGTCATCTTTCTCTAGTCTTTTGGTTTTCACTATAGTTTATCTGGTATGACATTAATTTAAACGTTAACCTAAGATCCTTGTTTTCAGCAGATTTCTTTGTTAGAAACTACATTTTCTAACACATCTGTAGTCTTAAAATGTGTCTTAAGCTCAATAAAATAGTTGTATTTAGTTAATCCGTCACGTGTGCTTCCTTGTTTGTTATGGTCTGAGAAAACACACTGAATTACTGGTCAGGAAAAACTGAAGAAGTTCTGGTGACCCAAAAATCCTGCAGGACTGCTGAAAGTTGTGCGTTCTTGTACCAAAACAAACTCGGAGGTCGACCAGCTGCTTGCACCATTTTGATTAAGTGCAATCGACGTTGAAAAGACCAAAAACAGGCAGATTTTTAATGAGATTCTTGATGGAGAGACATTTGTAGGACTATATCGTCTACAGAGGGAAATGAGGGTGGGTAACATTTGTAACACAACGCCGGCTCTCTCAGGCGACACACTGATGTCGTCATCGGTCCTACGTATCAAACTTATCTTTACAATAATCTTTATGAGAACAACAGGCATCAACTGGATCTTAAGACTTCAGATTAGACTCCTTACATGTCATATCACAAACTAGATGATATCATCCGTCATCTGTCAACCCCCGGCTGATCCAGACTGGAACAGGCCCGGTGGACCTCGGCTCTGGGTTGTGTCTGCACCTCGGTCAGCTGAGTTCATACTGACAGTAATCACTCGTATCAATTAGTCAGCATAAGAAAAACATCCGCCTGATTATATTGGCACCATTTGTCAATTTGATAATAAATCAATTGGCCACTGACAGGAACGACAAGTGTGATTAATGATCACTCAGGGGAAAATATCCAACACATAGCTGGTTCAAGCTTTCTGTGTTTGGGCTTTTCTGACCATAGGTAAGACAAATTACCTATCAATATAGAAACTATTGTAAGTGGATGTCCTGCCAATAAGTAACCTGAAAATTAAAACTAGTTTTAAAATGTATAACCTTAAAAATCATTAATTCAACGTTGATTTTCCGTAATTTGCCGTGATTTGTTCGTTCCAATCTTACAACACGCTGCATAGTTTTTTAAGACGCATTAACATCCAGTCGTGATTCTGCCATTTTCAGAGTACTGACGCTGTGAAGACCTGCCGACTTTAAGATTCAATGTGAAGGGGCTCAATCACGAGCGGGCACTTCACGGAGGACAGGCATCCTCTAAAATGTCTGTTCGTTTCCCAGCCAATGTCACCGATGTATCTTATAATCAATATGTTAATCAAGCCTCTCAACCACCAATCAACCGATGATCAGGCTTAAAAGTCAGTCACAGCCTTGAGCAGATCAATAACAACCACTCTTCAAGATGAACAAGCAGTGTTTTTTTAAGATTATTTGTTGGTATTACGATTGCAGCGCTTCCTTTTCGTCATTAACGTGGTAACAGATGTAATCTGAGCACAGAGGGAACATAAACTCTTACAGACACAGATAGAGATATTTGCACATTTCATAATGTTTTACTTCTGCTTTGAACACCGCTGAGAAGCAGATCATGTCGGTTCAGAGTCGAGGCCAACAGGGCGTGAAGTGGAAAAAGATCAGAGAAAATCAAAGGCCTCCTCAGGAAGACTAAAACATGTTTCTCACTCGTCAACTTCTAGCGGAGTATAAGATTAAATATAAATCGGAAATGACAAACCTGCCATCGCCTACTAAGAAGATTCCGTGTGAGAAAAGTTAAAGCTTTTTGTTCCGTTGAAGTTAAACACGCCAGAAGCTGCTTTTTAAAAAAATCTTGTGTCCTTTGAATTTATTAAAATATGCATTATGTGTTAAATCACTTTGGCCAAAACTGAAACATTACAGTAAACTACTGTATGGATTACCGTGATACTTTCACCTGACTTTACTTCACCATCATCAGGTCAAAATATCATTTAAGACTTCCAATCAACCTCAGCTGGACTTTATTTTTAGAGCTAATTAAGACAGGAGGAGATGTGATTTTCCTTTATTGATCCCCCTCGCGAGAAATTCACAGGTAACACAGCAGTACAGAGGGAAACAAGTAGTAAGTTTTATAAAATACAGACAATAATAAAGAGATATGGGAAATAATAAAATAATTTGAATAAAAAAAATAACAAAAAACGGTTAGAATAAAGATAAACACACTCTATACAGTAACTGTCCGTGTGTTTTGTAACTCTTGTTTTGTTCCATCGTCTACACGGCTTCATATCCCACTGGGAGCCATTAAGGAGCAACTGTTGACTCGCTCAGATTGTGTTTTTATTTGTCTGCTTCTGCTGTGGTTGAGTAAACTATGTAGTTAAATCATTTCGGTATTTGTCTGTTTTAAATGTCTTTATTGTTAATATTTCCAACTTTGTTGTGCTGTAGATCCTGAGTCTGCACAGGATGTTTCATTTTGAAGAAAACTGACTGGATGCAAGATGTCGTTCCGCTGTCTGGCTCGATTTGCTCTGTGCAGATTGACAAGGCTGCAGTCCGCTGCCGTCAAAAATAGACTCCACAGAGAAGAGTGGAGAGCGGCTTCTGGGAGAAACGGGCGCCATCAGCTCCGAAGACTGCATTACGGCCGTAACGCAATAGAGACGGCAACAGGTCAGATCTGGTGGTTTGGCAACCAATCATGCCGAGATGTGGGTTACAAAAAAAACGAGCCAGCAAAACAAATGATTTCCTGCTGTATGGAGCATCGGGCGAGCGCTTGTCTCTTGCAAACCGCTTCACATATTGGTAGTTGCTTTAGGCGTGCATAAAAGTTAAAATATTCTGCACATATAGCGGTGAGTCTCTGTGTGATTTGGGCTTTAGTCTTGTTACAAGTGCCTAGATAAATACATCTAAGCCAACCAGATTTGTGCAAAGACAACACTTTAAAGCAAACAACATTTGTCATGACAGATATCTTACGCTGAATCCTATTTAGCTGCTTTGGTTGTTGAAGCGCATTGTAGCTCACCGTCGCAGGCCTTTGCAGAAACCAATAGTTAGTTCCTTGATTAAATGCTTCTGTTCAGTATCTCTTTCATTTCAAGATGATTTATTGAATTTTTGCTGCATTTAAAAAGAAGTTTGTTATCAAAAAATCTGCTCATGTGAAAACTTTCCTTCCGCTCATCTGATCTGACGATTGAAAAAGTAAATTGACCCTCGTCCAAACTCCGATCAGACATCTGGACTTCTCTCAAGCAGGAAATGACACGAGGATAACTTCCTCTTTTTGCTGTCAGCGCGCACACACACACACGCACATACACACACACACACACACATACAAATGAACACCAATAACAGAAAAGCTGAAGGCAGGGGAGACAGAAGCGAAATCTCCACCTGCAGAACAGGTATTCAAAACACACCCACAATGCACAGAGGACACCTTTGTCACACAAACACACATACAACATATTCTGCCCGACACGTCAGAACAAGTCCGCCCCAGATGTCTGACATTCCTCCTGACCAAGAAGAGCCTGTTGGTGACTCCCATGTTAGTCTGAGCACCTCCCACTCTTACTGAACTGCACCTTCTTTTCCCTCTCGTGCTCTTTAAGACACCGCTGCTCTCCTAATCCTCCCTCTTTGTTGTTTATACAACTCCCACTTTTCTCTCTCACGACAGGTAAAGAAAAAAGGCACATGAAGTCGTATAAATGTTAAACTACCAGCACGCACTAACATTTTCTCAGTGATGAAGTTGAAATATAGTCATCACATCCTGTGTAAACGTCACCTAAGACGCAAACTTTCAGACCGAAATCTGTGCGGTTTTAGTAACGTCTTGTGATCTGGAGGTCAATGAATCAACGCCTCCTGCTGCAACACGTTCAGACGAACCCTACCACAGAAACTGAGCATATTGTTGACTTTGGAAGCGGCAGTTGTCATCCAAAAAACAGCCACTGATAGAGATCTGAGTTGTAGAAGTGAGATTGTTTCGCAGACTTTCCAAGAACGGACAGTTTTAGGCAAATTCATCCGAGATGCCTTTAGAAAGAAGAACCGCTACTTATAACCTACCCCTTTACCAAAGCCTTTAAATCTTTGTATTATTGATTATTCTCTCCTTTAATCAATTAGTAGTTCAGTCTATTGAAAAGGTCCCAGGGTGCAAAGAGAATGAGCAAATGTCCTAAAGCCAAAGACACTGAAGGGGCAAACAGAAATCCTATTTTTAGCATTTTAAGACTCCAACTATTAAATGATTGTCAAAACGGATCAACTCAATCAATTAATCGTTTCAGCTCTAATGAAGCAGCTCGTATCTAACCTTCAATGCTGCTGAAACTAATTTTATCATCATGAGGTGTTTTCCTCTGATTTCTCCAACCACAGTGTTTCATATTTAAACAGCAAAGTCGGTTTAAATAACCAACCCCTTCAAGTTAACCCCAGTTTAACCTTTAACCCTCTGACTTGCGCTTGTGACTTTACTGACAACTTGAGATAAATCGTACCAAGTTTAAACAAATTTTTTCCTGTACGTGGCCATTTTGAGATGAATGGGACCACCAGCTGCTCTTCACAACGCGCCTCCTGCACACCAGAAAATCAGTGCGCGCTGCACACCTGCGGCGAGGTTTTACTTGATCCATCTTTAATTTCTATTTCTATTTCTAGATTCAATGTGAACACTGAACATCACAAAAAAAAACCCCTTCGGACCGGCTCACAAAGTTTTTATAGTTTCAATTTTATTTATGTCAACAGTTCTGTCAAGTCAGATGAAGTCGATGCCCTTACTTCCCCTTTCTCAAAAAACCCCTGTGCTTGTCAACCAAGAGTTTAAATAGACCAATGAATATCAAATGAACGTAACCGACAAGCTGCTCTGCGCTGTCGTCTGACTGTGAGTCGACACTGATTTGTTCATCTTGGTGAGATTTAAAGGTTGAGTGTGATTTACACGAGCAGAACTCACTTTTAAACCATGTTTAGACATTTTCTGAATGCACTGGGCTGAGTTAATCAAATATTAAAATCCATCTGGAGGAAAAGTGGATTTTTGAGTCTCATTCCAAACTCAAATAGTGACGCTTCGGGATGCTGCCGACCAGTTCTTCAATCCCAAAGTGTCATTATTTGAGTTTAAAATCAACTTTTCAATACAAATAGCACCTTTAAGGCGGCAACTAACTATTTTTTTCTTATCGATTAATCTTTTTTTTCCTAAACTAGATGATGACTGGTTTTGTCTATAAAACATTTCTAGAAAACAATGAACTTGTCACAATATACTCGTGACCAATTTATCAAATGTCTTGAGCCTTTAGACAAACAACAGCAACAAAAAAACGAAATATTCTACTTATTATGATGTCAAATCGAGAGATTTGAGCATTGCACTTTTTGAATTTTTGCTTAGGAAAAAGGACTTAAGCGATTCCTCTTAAATCAAAATAGTTGTCTTTTGTTTTTCAGATGATCTGATGATGTGTGGACGTCTACACGCAGCGCTACAAGCCAGCAGCGCGGCGTAGAGGAGTAAACTGAACAGTCACACACACTGTGGTTTATACTTTCACTCTTTTATGATCAGAGAAATGCAAGAAACAAATGAGCCCTTTGTTCTTGTCATCAGGAGGTCTCCATCAGGTTTACTAGTGCACATATATGGAACATGTGACTTGGTTGTGCGCGTGAGTGCAAGTGCACAACTGTTCATGTTTGTCCTGTCACATGGCTGTGGCTTTAAAGGACAAGTTCACCTAAAAATGAAAACAATACAGTCATCACCTCCTCGCTTTCATGCTGACTGAAAGTTGGGTGAAGTTTCAGCAACACGCCGCTGCATCATTTTCCTTAAAGACTGAAGTAGATGGGGACTCGTTTTAAAGGCCGTGACAGACTGACATCAAAGAGCGAGCTGTGTCGAAGGCTGAGCGTTTGTGGCGCCTCACGTCTCTTGGGTCCCGGCCAAAGCGCTGCACGTGAAGACACCACAAAGACTAGAGCCTCACACGTTCTGCACCCGTGTGAAAGGAAATACCTCTCAGCCGATACACAAACCGTTGTTGTGATCGAGCAGCATTCTTGGACGCCACTCTCACTAAAATGGCCGCTACTAATCGAGAGTATGTCTGATAAAAATGCAAATGGCACAGGCAAAGAGGCAAAGGAGAGCGATGAGGAGAAAACCAGCGCCGAACGGGTGAAATCATGGACACTACAGCGACGGGCTGATCCACTCACCTGAACAGCCGCTGAGAGCGGTTTCTCTCGCCGCCGCCTCAACCTGCTGAATCGCCCAAAAAGCCTACGAAAAGGGCCGAGTCCAATCCAAGACTCTGAAAGCCTCGAGAACCTTAATTGGCCAGGATGTTATATACACTCCTGATGAACGTCCGAGCTCATTCACCCACTAAACAGCAATTTCCAGCTTTAAAATGGGTGTAAATAACGTCTTTTCAAGTCGATTTTGGATCTCGGAGAGTTCCAGAGACTTGGATCACACCGGTCGATCTGAATGGAGTCTTTTATTTACAGTTTTTTTCAGTTAACCAGTCCCCATCTGCTTCAGGAATTTAGGAGAACCAGCTGTTTTTTGCTGTGAAGCTCCAGAAATGTTTTGAGGAGTATGAAACTTCACCCGACTCTTTTGGGTGAGCTATACTTTAGCGGTTGTCGCTCTATCACATCCATCTAAATTTAGACTAAATTCAGCGAAATTATTTTCCAGTTTAGCTCCTCAACAGCTGAGACGTGGTTACAAACATCGCCGAGAAGTGGAAATTCCTTCTGTTTCGACCTGCAGATCACCAAATCAATGCTTACAGGGCGGTTTGATTGATTGATTGATTAACTATTTCCTATATCTCCCTTGAGAACAATGATCACTGTCTCTTGAACTAAACCTTTAGGACCAGCGTGTCGTCGAGATGTTAACAGTTAACGGCTGGAAAATCACCACGCAACCTGATCTGTCAGCAGCTCCACCTGTGTGCAAGTGTGTGTTTATCCGCTCACTGTGGTCCAGGAGGCCGTGTGTGCATTCACTCAAGCATATAAAGTGTTAATTTTCTCTCTACCCCCAGTGCATTTCCTGTATCACCACCAGAGCTGTTGACAAGCCCGTGGCCTCAGGCGACGAGAGGAGGGGAGAGGGTTCAGCTTTTTACTGTTAATAAACTTCTCACACCACTCTGGCAAATAAACTAAGTCTTGAGCAAGAGCGCTGTGTCGAAACTCTGGTCATTTTTTCTTCCCTTACCCTCGGATGTGCGGTCATGTGACGGAACCCGGAGGAGCTGAGGTGGGTGTCTGAGATGGATCAGTGAGGAGGAGGAAGTGAGACTGCGAGCAGAGGGACAGTATCTGCTGCAGCGCTGTAGCGAGCATGCGACTGAGGGGTGTCACTATGTCGCTGCAGGCGCCTGTTTATGAAACCGTTCTGTGCAGAGGTCCGTGTCTAGACACCCACCCGCCACCTCGACCAGCCGCCCACCAGCAGACACACATCGCCACCCACCCACCCACCCACACGCCGTTTTTACAAATTTCCAATCAGGTGTCAGGCTCCCATGTGAGGGTGAGGGGAGACACAGAATGCAAAATAAAGCTCGAGAATAGCCAACTTCCTGGTCTGTTCTGCTTGGCCAAA